>CM077113.1:12341863-12415959 GCA_039619505.1 Cimex hemipterus
TATATATATATATATATATATATATATATATATATATAATTTAATAATATTTAAGAACTCAAACAGGATAATTGACTTTTTGCAATTTAGTCATATTTTATGTCGTAGTTGGCTTGAAAAACTAAGTATATTTTAAGGGAATTATCAGTATTAAGCATTGGTGAAATAGAATATGGGCAGAAATGGACAAATTAGAAATTAAGATCTAGAATCTAGTAGAAAGCATAAAAATCTAGTGTAAGTTACAATTGATTTAAAAAATCAATCAATCTGTTTATAGTGACAGAAAAAACTTTTTTAAAAATAGAATTGCATTTATATTAATGAAGGTATACCAAGAAGACAATACGATACAATCTACAGTTTATGTATACTGAAAAACATGTATAAATATTAATCCGTATATTAATCTTTTTCTTAGTCATTTGTTTCTTTTGGTCTGCATTTTGTAAGCCAATAATTTATGTAATACCAACACATTTTAAAGATTAAATGTGACATTGAAAGTTTGAAAAAAAAAATCAAATAGAAAATATAATAAGGCCATCAAGTCTTAAAATAATGTTTCAAACGGTCAACATTAAAAAGATTGCGGTTATTAAAAACAATGTATTGACAGAAAAGAAAAAATAAGAAAATTGTTCACTTTAGAGTTAACTGGGTATTGCAGATCAGTAAGTGTGCATTGAACTAGAAGAATATATAAGAATTGGAGCATAAAAAATGTGCTCTCAAGGAGTAATTATTATCATCTCAAATGAGGCCCCAGATGATTAATGATCCGCTATCGTATATGTAGATGACCTAGTCATCATAATAAATGTATATTCTATTTGACATAGACAAAGTGCTTTGGTGTAGCTATACAAAAAGGAGTATTATTATAGTTAAAAAGAAAAAAAAGCCCATACTAATAATATTTAAGGACACAGGAAAAAGAAAAACTATAGTACCTTCTGACAAGGTACTTGGGGTAAATAAGTACTAACAGGGTTATTGTGAAACCTGAAGACCTAAAGTTGAGAATGGTGCCATTTCTGAGAAGTGGGAATGAGATTTTTCGATGCAAATCACATAACCTCAAGCTGTAGAACGTGCTGCTTGACGAGAGCTGGCATATGCCTAAACGACCTATCTATCAGGCTATCAACATTTATATCTATTTATTAAATTTCGTGGTTCGATTGACCAAATAAATTCTTTACGATTAATTAATCTTTATTTAAGGTTTTGATTGAGATAAAAAAACTCATGGCCTTCTTGAGCTATTGTGACTTCATGAAGCCAAAGGTCATGGGTTCGAATCCCGCTCTTATCACTGACTTTTTTATCTCAACCAAAACGTTAATTAAAGATTAATTAATCGTAAAGAATTTATTTGGTCAATTGGACCATGAAACAATAAATAGATTTTAAGATTAATTAATTGAAAATAATTTGTATTAATATTTTTATTGCTACAATTTAATATATTATATTTACATAATCACTTTCAAATAGTGAATAATTAAAAAAAGTAAAAAAGATACTTGATGTCTAAATTAATGACACTAATTAAAAGTTTGTTTATGTGTAGGAGATTAAAAACATTTTTTGTTCATGCAAATAACATGAACATTATACTAACCCATAAATCATAAAAATATATAAAAATCGGAGTCCTAATTTATCTCCTATAAATGAATCATAATCTTTTGACAGACAAAGTGTTTTGTTTGATGTTAAAAATGCTATAATATCAATTATACAATGAAAAACTTTTAGAGTGAATGGGCACACCAGTGGCTCCACATTTTTATTTGCAAATACAGAATGATTGGTTACTGTTTGAGTGAATGTATTTATTAGTGTGATAGTAGTGTATGCATGGTTGGGTCCATGGTGGAATATCAAGTACCTGATAAACCCACCAGTCTAGGTTAATATTTTAGATTTATTATAATTTTAATTGTATATAATGTATGGATGTATTTATTAGCGTGAATGAGGGCGGGGTCTTCAGAGGAATATCGAGCACTCTGAAACCTGCACATAGGCCAGGCTAGGATTGGATGTTAGAAAATGAGATAGTTTCAGGTCTTTTTTTCACCACATATGGGAGGATACAGAAAAGCTAACTTAAAAAAAAAATTAAAATGTGAAATAGAAGACATATGAGATGTTGGCAATAGCCCAGGCAGCTAGCCAGCTGGAGAAAAATTAATTTTAAAAAAATTGTTTCTATGGAGGCATGAATGGATTTATCTTGGCATTCTAATCGCTAAAACCTTATTATCTGTTAATCTTAGTGATTATCAATGGATGACTGAACAGACTTTGAAATCCAACCTTCCACCTACCAACCAATTTATGTGTGTCTAAGTATAGAGTATATAGCCTGTAAGTTTTTGGTCATTTATTTCTGCAGAAACATGAAATGTATTATACCTTGAAATTCCGACCGGTTGAAAACATTTCAACATTGATATATTACACATATTGACAAATCACACGAGAATGATTTATTTGAAAACTAAACTACTGTCTAATCTCTCCACATATGCATGACATAAATAAATGAATAAATAATCGTTTCTGAAGATGGATGAAATGAGATTTTCATTATATACATGTTATACATAATGAAAACTTGGTGAATGATTGGAATATAAACAAGAAATTTCGTAGGTACATGGAAGGGGAAGACAAAATTTTATTCTGGGGCTTTGCGCCCCATTGGAAAAACTCACATACATGCACACACCATAGGGAAAAATTTGTAAATTTCAAATCAGCCTAGGTGACAATTAATGAACAACAGTTGAATTCGGCCGTTTCACTTAAGATAAAACAGTGTAAATATTGACTTATTGACTTACAGGTGCATTGAGAAGGTCGGCGAGCCTCGTGTTAATGTCCTGTCCTCTCTTGGGCCGCATGAGAAGATAGATGTTTTTAACACCGGGGCACGACCTGAGTAGTTTCTCCACAAGGACTTTACCCATAAACCCCGTTCCCCCAGTTACAAATACGGATCGGCCCGAAAAGAAATCAGCTACTCCCTCGTATTCACTCATATTCGGAGTGTTTATTTAACTTTTTTTCTTTTTTTTACTTTAAAAATTCCTTTACACTTAAAAGTTAACTAATTAATTTCTTTATTATATATTTATAATATATATATATATTTTTAATATAAAAAATTTATATTGGCAGTGTTCAATTAATACATTTATATATGTATGTATATATATATATATATATTATATAATATATATCACTAGCGTCTTTTTTCTATTGTTTTCCACTTTGTCATTTATTTGAGGGGGGTGTGGTGGGCTTTGATAGCCGGCGAGGGATTAGCAACGTAAAGGCCATAGCAAGTCATTTCATCCACATTTCAAGATGTCTTCTTCATTCATCCGCTTTGAGAATATCTGCAACAGAAGAGGAATCGGGTTAGGCTGCCAGGTCGATAAAACTGTTAATATAAAACAACTTTATAAAAAGAAAAAATTAAAAAATAGTAATAAGGTAAACAGATCATAGAATATATATATTCAATTTTGTTGATGAAGAAGAAATCAATATGGCAATTAATGTATTTGGGATCTGGTTTCTGGTCAAATAACCTCACTGGAAACCAGATCCCAAACACATATTCAATTTTAATTCAATTTTTAATATATTCAATTAAAATGTGAAATGGTGAGGAGAGAGTTTAATAAACAGATAAATGCACACAACCGTCCAAATAATTACAAAGGGGAAAGTGAAATTTTTCATGACCACTTTAATGAACCAACAGTCTTCATAGGAAAGATCTACAGTTGGTTTATTCAACGATAAGATTCTTAGAAAAATATTTTCGGTTAAGACGGCGGGATGCTGAAAGGAAAAAAAATCAACAAAATTACACACAGATCAGCAATGGAAATAGAGAAATGGGAAAACGAAATGTAAGATTAGAATGTATGGAAAAGACGACGCTTCACGTCTTTCACCTTCAAAACTGGCCAAAATGTTTCATAATTCAAATCCTTGTGTAATATTAAGAAGAAGAAACAATAAATTTTATTCTGGGTCTTTGGGCATCCTTGAATAACAAAAAAGTACAAAATTCGGCACAATCTGTATCCAAATTTAACAGCATAAAAAAAGAAACGTACTAAATTAAATAATAAGGGGAAAATTGACAAATAATTAACCATCCTTGGCGTTGTAGGGACATGAGGTAGTCAAAAAGACGGGAGTTGAAGGTGGAAAGGGTTCAAGGGCGAAGGTCATTCCAGAGGTTGATGGAACGGACGAGGAAGGAGTGACTAAAAACCGTGGATTTCTATGAGAGGGGGTAAAGATCAGTTGGTATGAACGCGTGCGTGTCTTTCTTAACTGACTATAAATATAGAAAGAGGACTGGGATGAAATTGTTTGATAGAGGAAGGAGCCAAGGAAGTACAGACTGCGAGGTGGTACTGCCATTTCAAACCACTATACATGTTTGGAGAGCACTACATATGTTCCGAAGAGAGCAGTTTATAATTCTTTTGAGCCTGTTAACAAGCTCGATGTTGAGTCCGCCGCAGACCAAACAGCCTTAATCACAATGGAGGAAATCGGGAGTTTGGTAGCTTGAGAAGAGTTGTCTTGGGAGATTTGAAAAATGTGTCATTTCCAGGATAGAGTATGATCAAGGACGATCCTTAGGTTTTTGACAGATGAATAGATTTTGTTATGGTTGTTCATGGTAATGTGGAGGAAAAGAGGAAGGATTGGTGTTCGGGATCCAAACACCATACAGCGAAAGAGTCCATTTTCAACAGCCCAGAGGCTGATGGTATTTAGGTCATCTTGGATTCGTGTGGCATTGATTGAAAGGTCATGAAGGGAAAAGTAGCGATTTGGAATTATCAGCTAAGAGGTTAGTTTTGGCTATTCTTGTCAATTCTGCTGGTCGTCATTATTACAGACCTGAATATACAAAACTTACAAACGTGGGACAACTGACAAAATTACCCACATAAAAACCACAGAAAATACGAACGATATTAAGACCAGAATGATCAAAGATAACCTAAGGTTTATCCATCTCGCAGATATCACCGAAACCGTTCCATAATTCGACTTTTCTCGGGGTCCTCTGTCCTTTTAAAGGTTTTGAAAGTTTAAAGGTACGAAAAGAGCTAATTTACAATCTTACTGAAGGGGTATAACTGATCAAGTAATTCACAGACCAAACACGTCTGTCAGACAAAACCAGCGAGAAGGAAAAATGGTCGGAGGCGACGAAGCTGCAAACGATTTATGCTGTCCTGTGATATAACGGAAGGCTCGTGCTTTTACAACCCATAAAAGTACACGATTGACCAAGTTACCATAACAGACCAACCAAAGAGCCGCCCAAAGGCACACATAGAGAAAAAAAATAGAATATGAAGGACCAAGAAGACTTGGATGATCGGAAATCTCTACAGGTTCATCACCTCGCACTCCTCACCAATTAAAATGCTTGTGAAACATTCTGTTAAGATCTGACGGCCTTTATGTTATTCCCAAACATTAAGGGGTCGAAAAGCGCGTTTCGAAAACCTATAAAAGGACAATATTGAACAAATAAAAGACGAATCATCGAACCCGATGTCAAAATAGACAGGCCAAGGAATACCACGTGTTTATAAAAGAAGTCCAAATTCTTCTAATTAAAAAAATAAATAAATAAAAAGATTAATAATAGAAATTTAGAAAAAACAAAACACAATCCAAATAAAAGTTTTGAAATAGGTAGACTAGGCATAACGGATTTTGATTTATACAATTAGTGTGTCTACTACATTCTAAGTATATTACAAGTACAAGAAGAACATTCCTGAAATAAATTAAGCTCGGAAACAAAGAAATTGTTTCATTTTGTTTAAATTAATTAACAGGATATCAGAGAATGCCCCGAAAGTTTGACTTTCCTCGACCTTCATCTGGTTAAAACGTCGAAACACCAAATTCTAAATATAAAAAACTAGATCAATTCCTGGTCGATAGCCAGGGAATTTATTTTTTATTGATTGCCCCGTGGAAAATAGTATGAGGAAAAATGTGCTCGTATGCACTTAGCCCGATAGAAAACACGACTGTGAAACCCTTGATCAGATCAAGGCCACTGCGGCATTTCTCTAGACTTTCTCCGCGTTCCTCCTCGTGAACTTGGCCTTTGTCGTTCGTGTGAAAATGGTCCGTTTTTTCTCTCTAAACGAAATGATAAATTTAAAAAGAAATTCCCTTCGGGCAGATTTGCTCCCCTAGGTGACGATTGTCGCGACAGAAAACCCTTTTGCTCAAAACTTGGACAGTTTTTGAAAAAATTGTTTATCTTTTTTTAAAATCGTGATTTATCATTTGCTTTATTGCATTATTTTTTTTTTAAATTGTAATTAATTTTTTTTTCAAAAAACAAAATCGATCTGCACGCAAAAAATTCATCGTTTTCAAAATACTGCAATGAAAATTGAACTGTGGCCAATGTTTTTCTTTGTAGAAATAGTAAAATCCCTTCTAGCATCCGTTTGTTTCAATCAATAACTACAACTAGAGCAAACGACCATGTTATATAACGTCCTCCACCAGCCAAGAACCCATTTTAGCAGCTTTAGTAATTATTTTGAAAACTCATTGAAATTGGTCAGTATTCGATTTTTGAAAAAATGAGTACAAAAAGCTGCATTTCAAATAAAATGAACAAATAATAGAAATAAAAAAAAGTTTTACTAAGATGGTTGCCATTCTAATTATCGAGCTGTTATGAATAGTTTACGATTTCCACACCCAAGGGATCAGAACTGATCAAATTAATTGAACAAATTTTAGTTTTACTGGAATATTACAAGCTAATAAATTGAGTCAATTGTTTCCAACCTTCATTGGTTTGCCATGACTCAGTGGTTAGACTCTCTGAATAAAAAAAAAAAGTTTATATGTAAGCTTTCTTTATAACTAATTTTGCTTTGTGTAAGAATGCTTATTCAGAGAGCGTGAGATGCGGTCTGGTGTGACGAAGGTTTAGAAAAACATTTTCTCTATCGTGCCAACGTTTCGATCTTTATTGAGATCACCTTCAGAGCTCAAAGTGTGACGTCACTAAACATCACACATTTACGTAAGAACCGAAATATTTTTGGGGCCGTACAGAGTGGATTTGAAATAAGGAAACGTGTACTCTACCTGGCCATAGTTTAAAAAGATTAGATGGAGCTTTCAAAAGTGTGTAGAGATTAGTGACTGTTAATCGATAATAATTCATATATCGTGTGATGCGGTCTGGTGTGATGTAGGTTTCAGAAAAACATTTTCTTCATCGTGCCAACGTTTCGATCTTTATTGAGATCATCTTCAGAACATAGGATTTACAAACATTTATACTGTGAATATAAATTCACTTTTCCACATCCTAAATGTATTTGTAAAATGTAAACAATTTTTGTAAATCCCAGTCCCTGAAGATGCTCTCAATAAAGATCGAAACGTTGGCACGATGAAGAAAATGTTTTTCTGAAACCTACATCACACCAGACCGCATCTCACGATATCCGAATAATTAACTTTCAAAAGATTAATCTAATCTGTTTATAATATCTAGATAAGAATATGCTATAAAAACCTCGAAATCTGCCCAAGTTTACGATTAATTTTTTAATTTATCGCTGTTAGAGGTCTGACCCCGGACTGTTGACCGCGGGGTGGGTGATCCTCGAGGCCTGCAGGTTATTTATTATAAATTACAAAAGGGAGAAGTGATACGCTCGACTGTATACTTGTGTGTATATTTACAGATTTAAAATTATATAAATCCAAATATCTATGTCACTAATTCTATTTCAGTATAAAAAAATGACCTGTCTTAGCAATTTGTTAAAAGAAGGTAAAACGCGACTCGGACATGGGACATTGAAAAACGGCAAAAAGTAGAAAAAATTCGAATGGTTGGGTAGAATTGGGAAGTTGGCGTCCGAGTGGATCGAAATCACGATAGCTCATGTTAGCTCAAGCTGGGGTGGAGATGGGAAGTTAGTGTCCGAGTCGATCGATGTCATGGTTGCTCAAGTGGTAGAACAGCGGCGTATCAAGCCGAAGGTTGTGGGTTCGAATCCCGCTCGTGACAGACTTTTTTATCTCAACCAATACCTTGAATTTCTTATTGAGATCATCTTCAAGGCTCAAAGTGTTTGTTTTCCGTGTAGAAGTGTCGTGTTGAGAGTGCCAGTGAGATATTGAGATACACACGGAAAATAATCACATTGAGCCCTAAAGATGATCTCAATAAAGATCGAAACGGCACGATAAAGAAAATGTTTTTCTAAACCCTACGTCACACCAGACCGCATCTCACGATCTCCGAATATTCAATGTATGCTTTATTTGAAATCCTTTAGATAAACGAGCCGTTATCAGTCAAACTGTAATTGCTAGTAGTTCAACAGCCCGATTAACACGGTTAGCCGCCGTATTCAGAGCATAGTAGGTCTAAGTTAATTACCCGAATCCCGATCCCCTGTATCGTCCGGACCGGTTTAAGGCATAGCCGTTTTCTTTGATTCAAGGTAATGTTTTATCGCAGACATAAGGTCGCCATTGGACGTAACGAACACACACACACGTAAAAACCAGACCACCAAAAAGTTATAATCTTTAAAGATGTATTGATGTTTATTTATTTATACATTTAGACATGTTTTACTGTTTTTTTTTTTCATTTCAATATGAGAATATTAACGCAATTCGTTGGACTCAAAGTCATCTTTGCACATTGAAACGAAAATTTCTCAACAATGGAAACTCACGAATATTAATGTTTATTGCTAGATATATTTCACAATGATGACAACCTTGAAGTGAAAATTAAAATACATATACGTAAACTGTAGTGTGAGTAAAATATCTTTAAACAAACGATTCTCTTTATTTACTGTAAGATTAATATGCGATCTCTGGGTATAATCTAATTTATACATTGCAAAGAAAAAAAAACAAAAAAAAAACTGGAAATTCTTATTCTGTTCCTTCAAGCTATATGTACATATTTTTTTATTAATTACAACATATTTGTAAAACAAATTAAAAGAGATCAGATATTCACGAGTATTCATTTAAAAAAATATTAGAGTTTTGGCTAATTGGTAATAGAAAAGGCAAAAAAATAATGGTTTGAAGGGAAATTCACAAAAACACTGTAAAATCATTTATCGATACATTAAAATTTAACTATTTATTCTGTCATAATTAAATAATTTTTAATAAAACACTTGAATTTTTGATTTCATTTAATTTAGTTTTGCATTGAAATAAGTGTGGTGATTAGTGACCGTTAATCGATAATTATTTAGAAATCGTGAGATGAGGTCTGGTGAGATGTAGGTTTCAGAAAAACATTGTCTTTGTCGTGCCAACGTTTCGATCTTTATTGAGATCATCTTCAGGAACTGGGATTTACAAACGTTGTTTACATTTAAAAGTTACAGTTTGGATGTGGAAAAGTGAATTTTTACAATGCAAAATCTATTTTTATATATTCGGTCGAAGTATTTTTACTAACTCAAAATGTTTGTCTTCTGTGTAATTGTGCCGTCTGTTTGCCTTCTCAACACGACACGCAAAAGTTCACTTTTCCACACCTAATTGTAATTTTTAAATGTAAACAATGTTTGTAAATTCCAGGCCCTGAAGATGATCTCAATAAAGATCGAAACGTTGGCACGATTAAGAAAATGTTTCTCTGAAACCTGCATCACACCAGACCGCATCTCACGATTTCTAAAAAATTAAAATAGGTAAGTTGTAATTAATATAATGACAAAAATACACGTAGTTTGAAATAAATAACAAAATACGAGCGTTCGTTTTTCGTCTTTGAATATGTCGAATTTTTTGTAAATATTTTAAAAGGTGTTTTGATAGTGTAAATACCTATTAATCGAATCGTCAATGATGTGCCATCTCGTATTGCTGGTTTGTCAATATAAAATATGACTGGTTTAATCTAGATACGGTTAAAAAAAATTTTGAAAAGGTAAATCCCCATAATTGTGCTTCACGATTCATTTTATTCGTCTATGAACTGTCTGAGCGATAGAATAAACGAAACTCAAGGCGTAGCAGAATCGGCAAAATTGCATGACTTCCCAGTTCGGCGGGCAATTTGGGTAATAGCATTGATACCGTAACTAAAACGATTTATTTATTTATTTTAAAATAGTTTTGCCGTTTCCTTTTATTTTAGTCTTGCCATCCGCAGTTTTGGTTCATCAGACGCGTTTTTGGTTCTCGGCATCTTCAGTGGTGTTTGTGATCTACTGTATAATATGGAAAAACGACGGCCGGAAATGATCGGAAACTACCAGACCATATTTATATATCAGACATATTGATGTGTAGTAAATAATTATTTCATTTACGTTTTAGTGGTGAATTGACGAAGTTCCTTGTTTCAATTAATTATTCTTTCTATAAAAGGTTTTATTTAAGATAGAAAAGTCTTTGTCACGAGCGGGATTCGAACCCACGACCTTCGGCTAAATACGCCGTTAAGTCGCTAAAATGGCAATAAGAGGAAACCGTCGAAAGGTTGTAGGCTGAAATGGAGAGTTGGTGCCCCAGGGGGACGAAGTCACGATCGCTCGAGTGGTAGAGTAGCGGCGTATTTGGCCGAAGGTCGTGGGTTCGAATCCCGCTCGTGACACGTAATTTTTTTATCTGAACCAAGACCTTACATGGAAAGAATAACTAATTGAAAGATGTAAATAATTACCAGAAGATTCGTAAACGTCTATACTGAGTTCCTGTAAAAGTAGGTAATAGTTCAGGAGTTATTCTACATCTCAAATGGGACTAAAAAGCTCTCATTGTCCATATTGTGATTCTCATTTGTGTTCCAGATATTTCACTTTTCGTGTTATTCCAACACGTAACATCCCAGTCCCTGAAGATGGTCTCAATAAAGGTCGAAACGTTGGTAGGATAAAGAAAATGTTTTTCTGAAACCCACATCTCACAATTTCTTAATAATTATTTGAACCTTTCACAACTTTTACACATATGCCCTAATATCTCACAAAATGTTAATTTTCCATTACATTAATGGAAAGATCATTAAAATACCGTATATCATTTTTTAAAATTTATTGTAAGAAATAAAATATTATAATATAAAAATGTATTTTTCATTAGTTTGTAGTTTGATCTATTTACGATTTGGGTACTAGGCAAAACAAAATTATAGGAAACGACCAAAATACAGGTTTGTAACCGAACAATCTCAAGAAGAAATTTAATTTTTTTAATGCCCCTTTAAATTTTTTTTTACAATAGAGTAGTTTATTTATATTTAAATCCTCGAAATTTTTCCAATCCATTTATGTTTAGTTTTGATAGAATACTTGCGATAATTTCTTTGAAAATCCTTTACAATCGGCAAGAATGCTGTATTACAAAAGAGAGATAAAATTATAAGAAAATTGAACCAATTTAGGTTTCTATATTAAATCATCGCCAAGCTTTCAGTTTTTTAATGCCAAAATTTATAACGTTTACGTTTTTGTTATTACGGATTTTTAGTCGAAAGTATATAAAAATAAAATCTTTGATTTGAAAACGTGTATCCTTTTTTTAGATCCTTGAAGAGTTCGTAAAGTGCCGAAAGCTTGGTGAAGATTTAAAATAGAAAAATCTTTCATTGACCCCTGATAATATCTAAAAGAATAATTTAGACAAATATTTTGGTTGAATTTACTTTTATTCTTAACAATTTTTAATTTTATATCTTGTCTACATTATCACACAATTATGTATAATTATACATACGATCAAATTTTTGCCTAAAACCTCTCGAGAAACTTTCCTTTTTTTTAAACAAATTTTTAACCAAACGCACAGTTTATGCAAGGAAAAGATTATTTATCTGTACATTGTAAACAAGAGAAAAACCGATACAAGTAAAAATGCGGTTCGGACTAGATTTCTTTTGTATCTGCACATTTTTATTATTAGCTGCTGACCTAAACTGAAGGGAGTTGTTTCTATTAGGTTGTTGAGAGGTTTTGTTTGTTCTAGGGAGATATTGTAAAAGATCCATGTCACAGGAATTGGAAAAGTCATTACTATTTTTATAAGTTTTACGGTGTGTAAGAACGATGATTAAGTTATTTTCATTGCATTTCATTATGGGCCATTAAATGAAATAACTATCGGGCAAAGTAAAAAAAATGACAAAAAGAAGTGCATTTCAAACTTGACGGTGAAATTACACCATGGTTATTTTTTGAAAAGGGTGCTACTGGAGAAAGGTTAGCTTTCTCCTCGTGTGTTAAGTAGCTTAAAGAAGAAAGTAAAATGAAGACTCAAATTTCGGCAAATTGTCGGTTTACCGATACGTTTGGATTTATATTAAATTGAGAAAATATTATTTTACCTGAGAAAAGAAGGTAAGGAGAACGTAAACTATTCTCATACAAAATGTCCTTTTTCTCCCCCCAGTAAAACGAAGTAACACTTGCACTTCTATAAACTGCGAGGAGGAACGTCTAAGATAACTTCTTTTCACATTAGGTCCGAGCCTGTCGTAGGTGCTACCGTTAAAAAAGATAAGAGGGAAGAAGAACAGCGAAGGTGGGGAATAGATGGGGATCGCTCCGGGTGGGGAGGTCGGGAGAATTTGACCGGGTTTCGAAGAGGGAGAGGGTCAGGCCTTCAGATATTTGGTCGATTCTCGTTAAATTTTGGATGCCCTTTAAAAAATAGTAAGCGTAAAAGTTGAAAGCCGGCGGTAAAACGGGTGAATCATGGGCTTGTGGGAGAAGAAAGAAAAAAAGAACAAGGCCTAACAACCCGCTATCTTCAAATAATCTGAAAGATGGTTTTTCTTAGGATTAAATAATATGGTTATTTGTTTGTATTTTCTACATTTCTTACCCTTCTTATTCTTAGGGTTAAAACAGGAAAGACAAAATGAAGGTGAATATAGACTTTGTGGCGTCCACTAAACTGCTGAAAGTGAAAGAAAAATCTAAAATCTCAACTTTCGATTAGCAATTAAATAAATTATACGGTTCGATTTCTACCTCAAATATATGATTTGATTAACTAAAAAAAAAAACATTAAAATTTCACGTTCAAATCTGACAACCGTACCACGCCTTCCGCGCCTCTAGGTTCATTCCAGCGTTGATATAAGATTTTTCCTTTAAAGTTTTTATGCAAGGAAAAAATTTGAGAAAGTCACCGGGCCGGATCCATTGGTTTGTAGGTAAACCACTTAGACCAGGCAGGAAATACGTTAAGGAAGGTGGCTGATGATCTGCGAGTCGTGGCTTACAGTGGTTCCGATTAAAGTGGTTTCAATATTACTTATAAATGAAAAAATTAAAGAAATATTGTTGTTTAAGTTCAAAATTATCGTTTGTAAGCAGTTCATTTGTAAATCCAAATAATCTGTATATTCAATTTATTTAACGAAACATTCAGTATCAATAAATTTTATTGTCAAATATGATTTTCGTCATCAAAATCGATTATTATAATTTTATCTTTATTAACGTTTTAGTGGGCAATTGACCAAGTTACGCCTTTCAATTAATTCTTCTTTCCTTGTAAGGTCATGGTTGAGATAAAAAGTCAATGTCACGAGCGGCTGCCGAAGGTCGCGGGTTCGAATACCGCTCGTGACACCGACTTTTTTAACTCAACCAAGACGTTACATATAAAACAATAATTATTTTTTCTATTTTTTCATATTTGGGTAGTTTCATTAAGCTAGGCTTGTCAAATAAAAATGAATAAGGCAAAAGTACCAAAACGAAGATTTTAAACATGCAAGATCCAATTTCGAAAAAGCAAAAAAAATATTAATATAAAAATATTATTAATATTTATGGTTTAATTATATTAATTTTAATAGTTACTTTTGTATGCGTATACTTAGATTTTTGAAGCAAAATATAAATAATTTTACTAGATTTTTAATTATTTTATCAGCTTGTTGAAAAATTTGTGTCACAGGAGGGATTCGAACACACGACTTTCAGCAGCCTAAGGTCGGCTCGTGACGCTGACTTTTTTGTATCAACCAAGACCTTACCACACACTAGAGATTTAAAAATTATTCAGTACTCTTTTTTTGTAAGGTCTTGAATGAAATGAAAAATTTAGTGTCACGAATGGGATTCGAACCCACGACCTTCCGCTCAGCACGCCGATGCTAACGACTTGAGATGTGACATCAAGAAGTTGTTAGAGCAGGCGGCGTATTGAGCCGAAAGTCGTGGGTTCGAATCCCGCCTGTGACACAATTTTTTTTGTTTTAAGAACAAACACAAGAATAAATCATAACTCAATTTCTTTGTTTAAATTAAAAAAATAGTATATATTAAAATTATTATTTTTATGAATAGAACTTTTAAAACAGGTTTTCATGAGATTCATGTTGTACCTGGTTTTTATGGCTAATGGATTTATGTATTTTAGAAATGTTAGAAATAATGATTAACGACTGTTTGTAAGAAAACGGGTAACTTTCTGGTTTGTGATGTACTCTTGTTTGGTGATTAATTCATAAATATATTGTTTTTGGAGAGAAAGAAGTGGAGATGTATGTAAAAAAATAAATTGACAAGTTATTAACGGTATAGTGTTTTTTTTGTGTCATCATAAGTTCAGATTGGTGTCACGTATTGAAGGAATCCGTTCAAAAATGGTAAAAATTCCTAACGGGGTATTAAAAAAGAAATTATTTTTTTTAAAAGGAAAGTGTGTCTTGGAAATCAAATTTGCTTTATTTAATACTTGCATTCAGTACGGTTAAGGCGGTCGTTTGACAAGGCAAAGTCCTTACAATAGATGATGGGAAAGACTTTCACGCTGTAACTGTGGATGTGTGGTGGTCGGGCTAGACAGAAAAATAACGGACCCCAATGCCCTACTGGCCCGAATCTCCCTCTGCTTACATTCCCCAACACTGGCACACTTATGTCCTGGCACACTAAAATTTTGAATTTTTTTTCCTTAAAAAAATTTCCGAACTTTTAAAAATTCTATTTGGTAAATGAAAAAATCGCACACTCGATAGTCTTCGGGTAAACTATTTTTTTTTTTTCGTGAGAAGTCTATTTTAAAAAAGAAACAACGTATATTACGAAAAGAGAATAATTCCAGTATGATTGTACCTTTTGATTGAAAAATAATGTTTAAAAACTTGCACGAATTAATTAGACAATGTTGCAGCTGAACGCCTGTTCGGTACTGTGGCGTTCTAATAAGAAGCAGACGCGAGACCTCCTTATATCCCCACCTCAGTTGACAAATCTGGGAGTAGAAAGTACCATCCTTCTTCAACAAGGATGCTGCATGTAGGAAATGCAACGTTCGAAGGAGGATAGGCAAAATTCCTTATCATTGAGCTTAGAAGATCCAAAATTAAAATATTTAAAACAACAATATGATAATAAGGACGCCTGGAGACAAAATGTACCTTTGTTTTATTAAGATTTGAAAAGAAATTTTATGATGCTGCACAAGGATCAAATAAAAATCATGATATGATTACGTAAAGTACTCGCAGATAAATTTTAATTTATAATTAGACTTTCTTTGGATTAAAAATATTTTAAATGAACTTCTATTACAGAGTACAACGTTCAAATCAAAACACAGAAGGTCAATGGCCCTTCGTATATTGATCGAATGTGAAAACACAGTGCTTGCAGGTAACCATTGAACAATAATCGAACCAAACATTCCAAGCATATTAAATCCAGTAGATTTCGTAGACCGATTGATCAAATAACTTTTTTCAATTAATTAATCTTTATGAAAGGTATTGGTTGAGATAAAAAAATTTGTCACAGCGGGATTCGAACCCAGGTCCTTCGGCTCCTTACGCAGCCTGCTCTAACCACTTGACGTCATGACATTAACGTGGTTAGCAGTGGTCTGTTGAGCTGAAGGTCGTGGGTTCGAATCCCGCTCGTGACACCAACTTTTTCATTTCAACCAAGACTTTAAATAAAAAGAATAGTGAATACGTTGATATCTCTTGTGAGTGGTGTGGCGTATCTCAACGAATACCTTTTATAAATATTAACTAATTGAAAAAAACTTATTTGGTCAATCGGACCACGAAATCTACTGGATTTAATAAGTAAAAAATTAAGTATATATTTACGAAACCCTCTTTTCAATTTCAATGTCATGCAATGCAATTTCATTTGTCGCCGAGAATCGAGTAGATTACACATTTGAAAAATGGCAAAAAGGATGGAAAATTAAAAAAGGTGGGGGTTGAGATGGGAAGTTAGTGTCCGAGTGGATCGAAGTAACGATAGTTCAAGAGGTAGAGCAGCGGCGTATCGAGCCGAAGGTCGTGGGTTCGAATCTCGCTCGTGGCATTGGCTTTTTTATCTCAACCTATCATAAAGATTAATTAAATACAAACATATTTAAACAACGCAGCAAAAAAAAAAAAAAAAAAAAAAATCCATCCGTCCCTAACCGTCCTTACCATCCCTAAATCTTTTAGTGATCAACTGACCAAGCTACTTCTTTCAATTAATTTTTCTTTTCATCTAAGGTGGTTGAAACAAAAATTTTAATAATAATGAAACCTATTATCATGAAAATGCAAATCCGGGTGAGTAATATTTCGCGAGAATGATTGGTCGGTGAAAGTAAAACAGTCATCGCATCCGTTTCTTCTCCTTTCTTGAGATGTTTAAGAAAGTGAGTAGGTGATATTATCGCTTTTACTTTTTCCTCGGCAGACTGTTGAGCAAGAACTATCTGGCTAATAGCTGGTGATTAAATCAGACACCCATAGAACAGGGAACTGTAGGAAACGAGAAACCTGTATCGCTATGGGTTTAGCAATTCAATGTCATAATTTTGTTTGAACGCCTTGATGAAAAATAGGTCCCTTGGCGACAGTCAAACGTTGGATGTTCGGTCCCCGGGTTCCACATAAATCCACAATCCAAAAAAACCATAGGTTACAGTCCATGGGTGCCATTGGTCGTCATACATATACAAGGCCCATCTACGACCCGTCATACTCTGTTAAACTAGACGAATTTGTCAAGAAAAACGAACAATGACTCTTGTCAAAGTTAATATTAATGTGTGACTCTCAACACGACAGACAATAACGACACATCTACACATAAACAGTTTGAGCTCTGAAGATGATCTCAATAAAGATCGAAACGATGGCCCGATAAAGAAAATGTTTTTCTAAAACCTACGCCATACCAGACAGCTTCTCACAACCTTCAAATAATCGTTATTATTAATAAATCCATATATGTTTAGCGGTTATTACTGACCTATTAACATATTTCACTTATTTATACTTTTTATCTAAAGTCTTGGTTGAGAAGAAAAAGTTAATGCCATGAGCGGGATTCGTACCCATGCCAGCTCAAGTGGTATATCACAACTGACGAAAGTTATACAAAATTCAATTAATTATTCTTTCCATGAAAGGTATTGGTTGAGATAAAAAGCCAGTGTCACGAGCGGGATCCGAACCCACGACCTTAGGCTAAATACGCCGTCTGCTCTACCTCCTTGAGGTCACGACATCTGAAGTGATAGAGCAGCGGCATATTGAGCCGAAGGTCGTGGGTTCGAATCCCTCCCGTGAAACTAACTTTTTTATTTCAACCAAGTCCTTACATAAAAAGAATACACGTTGAACCGGCACACGGGCACTACTGGGTCTGTCTTCATTCGCGGGATTTTTGTTTGAGTTATTCAAACGCGTTTCGGCATTACGCTATCTTCAGTGAAAAACTTTAATAACATTTAAAAAAAATTTTTCACTGAAGATGGCGTCATACCGAAACGCGTTTGAATAACTCAAGGAGAAATCACGCGAGTGAAGACAGACCCAGAGTAGTGCCCGTGTGCCGGTTCAACATGAGTTCGCCAACTCGCAGATCAAAGCCCATCATCTACTATAAAAACAATAATTAATTGAAAGAAGTAATTTGGTCAAGCAGACATAATGGGTTATACAATAGATCGTAGATAATATAAAGATCTGATAGATAACTAGATCCAATGTACTTCTAATTCCCTATGCAAGCAGTTTTAGGCAGTACGGTTACTTCTTCCTGAGCGGCTTCTTTTTACCTTCTACCTTTTTACAGAAGTTCTGAGGATTTACGAAGCGAGTAATGAAGCACTTATAGTTATTTAAATTTCATATCTTGCACACAAAGCACAACCGTATATCTACTGAGGATCGTTTATATTCTCATCAAGATATGTTTTATTCGTAGAAAATGTACTCACGTACAGGACAAGATCAACTAGATTAGTTCGGAAATCATATCAGTTGTAAGTACATAAACGGGTCAAACGCCACTTTAGTCTGAGTCACGTCCCTTAATATTCGAAGGGTTTCGCTTTTGTAAAACACACCGCACCAATTTAATTTCTGGAATATCACCTAATCGAAACTATTTACAGGCTCTTCTCCGTACACAATAAATTTGAATCTCTTTAATTTAAAGGATGTACAATTAACTGTGACAATACACTATCTTAAGGTGTTAAACAAATTTAAAAAATAATAAAAATGTAGCTTAAAAGTTATGATTAAATATGGAAACAAAACCCGACCTTCCGGAGAAAAAAAGGAAAACTGCAGTAAATACAACAAGTAGGGAAAGTATACCTGGAACTTGAATTACTGAAATTCAGATGGCTCATATGCTGGATATGTACTAGTTTAAAAAAATGTAAGTACTGAGCCGTATCTTACCAAAATTTCATAAATGAGATCTTTCACTTAATTTATCTTTATGTAAGATATTGGTTGAAATGAAAAAGTCGGTGTCACGAGCGGGATTCGTACCCACGACCTTCGGCTAAAAAACCGCTACTCCACCACTTGAGCTATCGTGACTTTGATCCACTCGGACACCAACTTCCCATCTCAATCCCAACCTTCCAAATTTCCCATTTTTTCCATTTTTCAAATGTAGAATCTATTTGATTCTCAACGACAAATGAAATGGCCACGGAGAGCTTTAGTGAAATATGTTTCATTTTGCTTATTACATCCAATTAGGTTTTTAAATAGAAAAACTGTACGAAAGCTCTCCGTGGCCATTTCATTTGTCGTTGAGAATCGAGTAGATTACACATTTGATAAATGGCAAAAAGGAGGGAAAATTCGAAAGGTTGGGTTGGGAAGTTAGTATCCGAGTAGATCGGAGTCACGTAGCTCAAGTGGTGAGAGCAGCGGCGTATCAAGCCTAAGGTCGTGGGTTCGAATCCCGCTCGTGGCACCGACATTTTTATGTCAACCAAAATCTCAATTAAATATTAATTAAATGAAAAGAATTTATTTGATCAATCGGACCACGAAATCTAATAGATTCATAATAATTATTAAAAGTACTGAATTATCTTGAAATAATGATTATTTTATAAATGGTCCATTCAGAAGAAAAATGATCAATGAAGAACTTGAAAATTATAACAAACTGAATACTTACTTCTTGCTATGGGGGCGTTTTTGACCTGAAAAAAAATGTCATCATTATTAAACAAATCAAATCAAATTGTGCTAATAATAAACACTAAGATATTTCCAATAACTATAAAATACATAACGTTTGATGTTTAGTGACCGTAGCCAATGATTATTTGGAAATCGTGAGGTTCGGTCAGGTATGGAGTAGGTTTTAGAAAATCATTTTCTTTATCAACGTTTCGATCTTTATTGAGATCATCTTCAGGGCTCAAAGTGTTTGTTTTCCGTGTAGACGTGCCATTCTTGACATGTTGAGAGTGCCCTGAAGATGATCTCACTAAAGATTGAAACGTTGGCACGACAAAGATGGTTTTCTAAAACCTACGTCACACCAGACCGCGCCTCACGATCTCCAATTAAAAATACACAACGCTCAAATCTGCAACTTAAAAAATGCAAATGTATTTATATTTGATTATTTTTTATTTATTTGTATTTAACATAAATGCTCATATGTACAGAATGGAGCTTATAACTTCTGAATCATACTTTGGCATCCCAATGAAAGTTTTTAATTATGCACAATCTCATTCATTCTTAAACACATTATTTCCTATTTACATACAATTCAGTCAACTAGGATGGTGGAATACTCGATATTTCTCATCATCCGCTACATATTCTACGACCAGGAAACTATAAAGTAACTTCGACCTAAGCAGTGAGTGAAACATTTTCAGGGGGCCTTTCCGTTCTATACTCGAAGTTTTACGTATTAGAAGTATCGACCGATTTTTCACTCACGAACATTCCGGATCAAGATATGGTCTTGAAAAAAAGACAAAAAAACAAATTCAGTTGTTGCTATTTCGACCTATTCTAACATCATCAGGGTAAAACGATCCTAAATATGTCTACAGGTGGTAATTAGGTTTTTTACAAGCTATCTCAAATTTCCTTGAAGACCGACTCACTTACCAAGGAATGTAACGTTACATTCACAAGGTTCTTCAAGACCATCCCTTGATCCAGTGCGTTCCTGTCTGAAGTGACCGATGAACTATTTTTTGTACTTGCTTTCCATAAAAGTGTGGCTGTTATCTTAACTTTTGATTCAGCATCCCCGCGGACTCGTACGCGCCTGTAAAAGTCTTACGCACACGATTTTTGAGGAGAGAACTCATTCAAGCCACAATTTATTGTCAGAATCTTCAGATTCCAAAATAAAAAGGGATACAAATTTGAAGCGAATTAAAATATGCATTTCTAACTGACGTTAATTAATTTGTTACAATGCATCGACAAACAGTGAGAGGATCGGCGCGGCGGGCTATATACTACGTTGGTATCCTGGAATGCTAGTATCTAGTTTGTACCTCAGGTTGTCTAATACAGAATAGAAACAAAACATACAATACGTATAAATACAACACCACAAACATAGATGTGTCACATACACTCCCCCAGAATACTCGATATTCCTCTGTGCGGGGTTGTAAGCAACCACTTCCTTTCACGCTAATAAATTAAATTCATTCCAAACACAACACTCGATAGAAACATAGAAGTCTGGTCCCATTCACTCCCTTCAGAGTACTCGATAGACCTCGGAGTGGGGTTATAAGCAATCCCTTCTTTTCACGCAAATAAATTATATTCATTCCAATAAATTAAAATAAAGTCAACACAGACAGAACACAAACTATGTACATTTAAAAATCCCTATAGCCCTGAAGTACACGAAGATAGGGGCACGATGCCGTGCCTCAAGACTACGCACTGGTCCGCTGATATGCCAAAATATTGTCTTTATCCATCAAGCCTTCTACAATTGAAAAGATGGCCGACCGTTATACCATCCTTGCATAACGGACACGTACCCGGTCGCTTTCCCTCCAGAAGGTGCCCGTACGTAATTCTTGAATGACCTATGCGTAGTCTTGTCAGTACGGCCTTTTCTCTTTTCGAACCGTTCTCCGTGGACCTGGGACCGACTTCTTTATTATCTTGTCACAATTTGGCAGTTTTATATATATTTCTATGAGCTTAGCGGTTTTATAAAAGTTAAAAGTTTATAGATTTGCATTTAATGTTTTTAATTACCTATATCACTATATTCTCATTTTTTTATTCTTTGACGCTTGCTAAATTCTCAAACCGTTATGCCGTTACTAACAATTAAAGTAAATAATTACCGAGCAATGTGTACAATTTCAATTATTCTTAAGTTTATTTATTTAAGTACATAATTTAAACAAAATTTTTTATTCTAAAAATATCAAATGGATGTAATTTGTACAGATTAAAAAAACTCGCAAAAGAATCGACGCGCATGATTATTGAGTACACTGGGGGAGTGTATGTGACCAGATTTCTATTTTTATGCCGGGTGGTGATATATGTATATGTATTGTATATTTCATTCCGTAGTTGACATCTTGAGGTACAAATGACATGCTAGCATTTTAGCATATCGACTTATTTATGTTACCAAAGCAGAGAGAGAGAGAGAGAGAGAGAGAGAGAGAGAGAGAATGAAATGGCTGCAGGTTTAAAGTACAGATGAAAGAGAAGTAAAAACACGCAAGGTTAGCAATGTCAGCAGACTTTTTTCGGCCATCAACTTCCCACATTAACATTTTTATTACACGGTAATTAATATTATACTATTCTATCCCCATTGTTAAATTTCTTAATAACCGACAACTATGAACCCCTTGAAACCCAAGGCAAAAATAAACCTTTTGTGTATTCCATGAGAACAAATTATGTAAATCATATTAAACAAAGCATTACGATAAAAAAATGATTCTAAGATTGAAGAATTTAATCATCTTAACTTGGAATTGTATTAAAAAAGTTGAACGTGGTAGTTAAACTATTATATTGGGTTGTCCGGAAAATAATGCAGGATTTTGGTATTAAACAAAAAAAAAGAAACTAGTTACTTTAATGCAATGTTCTTTAATCAAAATAATTTCCCATACTCTCAATACATTTCTCCCAACGTGTTGGTAACTTATTAATTCCGTCTGAGTAGAATTCAGAATTTTTAGAATTGATAAAGTCAATAAATGCATTTTCCAGTTCCGTTTGATTTTTGAATATTATGTGTTGTAAGTAGTGGTCCAGGTGTCTAAAAAAATGGTAGTCAGTAGGCGAGAGGTCCGGAGAGTAGGGTGGGTGAGGCAAAGTTTCATAGCCAAGCTCCAATAATTTTTGTGACGTTACACGTGACACATGTGATCGAGCGTTGTCATGCAACAAAATGGGCCCTTTCCGATTGACCAAAGAGGTGGTCAGCGACGGTCGTTTTACTGACTTTGAGTTGCTCTGCAAGTTCTCGAACAGTTGTTTTGGGGTTTTCTTCCACCACTGATCGCAGAACATCATCATTAAGAGAGGAAGGCCTTCCACGACCTTCTTCATCTTCAAGGCTGAAATCTCCCTCCCGAAATTTTTTAAACCACCTTTGCACAGTGCACTCATTAACACAACCCTCGCCCCAGACTTGGTTAATGTTTCTAGCCGTTTGGGCTCCGCTTCGGCCGAGTTTAAACTCGTAAAAGAAAATCGTACGAAATTCTCGCTTTGACATTATAAGGATGACTGAATTATTTCCAAGTAGCGGAATGCTACAGAGGTAAACAAACAATATCATTTGGAAGAGGATTAATAAGTGTTGACATTCATACAAATGAGTAATCCTGTAAACGTAAACAGAATATTTTATATAGATTTTTTTTAATGAAAACTTAAAATCCTGCATTATTTTCCGGACAACCCAATAATTTGTATATATACACTACAAGTTTAATATTATGTTTCAAATATGCTTTTCTGCATTTGTCTCCCCTCAGAATTAATGAAACTGAATGTCTAAAATAGAATTTCACGAAAATATCTCTAAATGCCATGTTTAATTAACGAAGTATACAACTGATTTGATTATGTTGTGCCACTCACTAGAGATTTCAACGTTATTCAGTATGCTTTTTATGTAAGGTCATGGTTGAGAGAGGCAGTGTCATGAGCGGGATTCGAACCTACGACCTTCCGCTAAATACGACGCAGCTCTATCACTTGAGATGTCGTGACGTCAAGTGGTTAGAGCAGGCGGCGTATGTATCGTGACACTGACTTTTTCTCTCATGGAAAAAATAATTAATTGAATATTGCATAACTTTCGTCACTTGTGATATAATTTCAAGGAAGGAGAAAAGTCAGTGCGATCAGGATGCGAACCCACGACCTTCGGCTAAATACACCGCTGCTCTACCAATTCATCTATCGTAACTTCGAAGGTCGAAAAAACTTAATGAAAGATTAATTAATTGAAACGAAATTATACAACTTGTTAAACATGCCAGAAGATGATTCAAAATTACTCGAAATCCCACTAAACTGAATTTCGACAGATTGAAATCAATCATCAATATAATAAATCCATAATAAACCGTTTTTATGAAAAATTACCCTTAATTAATTTTGTACAAAACAAGTCGAAATATAGATTAGAACCAAACCAAATGTCTTTCTTCTTTGGACCACCTTTATGTAATGTAGATAAATTTGAATTGTATAATTTTCAACTTATCCAAAGGGAATTTGATCAAAAGTATGTAACAACCATTAGTTATACGAAATATAGTCTTAGGTAGAAACAATAAAATTAAAATTCAATGTAAGGATGTATTAGTGACAAGGTTTCCTATTATCATCAGTAATCTAGAAAAAGAAATCATTGCGAAGAAGAAATAATATAATACAGGGGAACAATACACATTGTATGCTTATTACTGTTTTTCCGGTAGTTTTTTTCAATCAAAAGAAAAATGAGTTTGATGGTTGTCTAGTTCCTGAAAAGAAAACAAAAAATGCACATTGTATTTACACTGATGAGAAAAATAATGAGCCGTAGTACGGAAAACGACCACACACAATCGAGACGATTATAAATAAAATATTTTAAAAAACTGCGAGATTAATTCCAACCATTTTGTATACCAAACCGCATGCTTTGGAAGGCCAAAACTCATTTTAAATTGAACGATCGCGTGAAGCAAATCTTAGCCTGTTTTTTTGTTTGTTTTTTAGTAAACAGGCCGTGAAGATGGTCTATAAACACCGAAAGCTCGGGACAGCAAAAAAGTTGTTTTTGCTCCGTATGACCTCCAAAGATCTCATCACCCAAAATTTATTTGCTGCAGGTCCCTAAACACGCAAAACAATTTTGTTTGTAATCGAATACTTAAAACCTTTTTTCCCGACGAATTCTTGGAAATCAGACCGATATAAGCCGGCGTCCCATAAGGGTGTATTCTTGGTCTCATACTTTTTAGCATCTATACTGCTCACCTACCTGCACACCCGAATACCAACATCATCACCTACGCTGACGATTCTCATCACCCAAAATCAATTTGCTGCAAGTCCCTAAACACCCAAAACAATTTTATTTGTAATCGAATACATAAATCGTAACGTTTTCCCTCGTCGAATTCTTGGAAATCAGACCGATATAAGCCGACTTCTCACAAGGGTGTATTCTTGGTCTCATCCTTTATATCATCTATACTGCTCAACTACCCGAATACTATCATCAACACATACGCGTACGATACTCCAATTTTGTCCTCTAAATCGAATCCTGCCCGTCTACATTGAAAAAACAATCTTGCTCTCCATTGTACACCAACAACTAAGAGTTACCGACTTCCATTTAAGTCAAATACTTAGGAGTATACCTAGACAGTACACTAACGTGGAATTCTCACACAAGACTTACGAGACGACAGCTTAACAGAAGAGTTGGACAACTTCAAAGTACCGAAATCCGTCTTGAGCGTCAGCACTAATCAAACGTTACTCAAGGCTTTACCGAGACCACTTTGAGTTGGACCGTGGGGTTCTGCGAAGATATCCAAATCCAGCGCATCTAATCCTTCCAATTAAAAGTCCTTATACAAACTGTCAAAACTCCATGCTACGACACTAACCTCACTTTCCAAAACGAACTCAATAGTCTTTTTTCTTAACCAACTCTTCGTTCCTGATAGTTTATACACCAACTTCTCGACCTATTCTAACCCACTTGCTCAAGCCTTCTCTACAAATTCCCATTCTGAGAACCCACTGCGTCACTTTAAGCGGATTCCTCAACTGTGCAGCGACGTCCTCAGGCCGCGGTGGGAGGGAAATCCCGAACAAAGATAAATTCTTTTATGGCGTTGAGGGCAAAATCACGAGAACAACCAACAACCACCACCAGTCAATAGAACTAGGCCTTGAGGATTTCCTTGAGGAAAATCCTGTTCATGAGTGGTTGCAGGTTCGGAAGAGAAAATTCCCCCAAAAAACCCAGATTTAAGAATTTCCCGTACGTGCATGGCAACTTCAATCGACGACGGTCTTGAGATCTCCTTGCCCCTCCAACCATCAGCATTGGCTGGTTTCTGAGCATCTATCCTCCAGGTGCAGAGTATTAGCGTTACTGCTGTCACCATGAGAACAAAAGTTCTGTGATCATGTTATACGTACAAATATGTATAGTCTACATATATTAAAAGAGATTGTAATTATTTATAAACAAAAGAGAAGTGTAATAATCCACCAGATAAAACATTAAGTTTTAAAAATATTTAACCCTTATTGAAACAGCCATTGATTTACAAAATATATTCAAGATATATTCACTTTGAACTCCCACATACAAAACAGGTAACTTAATAAAAGGCATAAAGAACAGTTTTAAGAATAAAAAATGATTGTTTATAGATTGCATATTGCCAGAGTCAACAAGCCTGCAATAACCGATAAAAAAAATGCCTGCTTTCGGAAATGAAAGCTGTCACCTTCGAAAACGAAATATTAATAGTAACAACACGTGATTGCGGGCTAAATGGCTGATAAAATATTAAAACGTTTAAATATTAACGGGGTTCTTGGTTCTGGGTCGTTCGTGACTTCCACAAGGGCAGGATTAAATCCATCCGCCCAACGTGGGCCCAAGTAACAATTCGGAAATTTACAGCCACCCTTTTATTGTTATCATTTCAGGTTCAATTACGCGTTTTTCTCTTTAAAATAATGGTTGAAAGTACTGGCGACAATGAAAAGATTATGCGAAACGAAGTGGAATGGTATATGAATGTAAGCAGATTTAAGTTTTTTAGGAGGATTTCTTAAAGATTTGATTGAAATTTACAGATTCATCATCTGGAAGGTTTCAACAAAACATTTCACAACTTTGCAAGATTAATTAAATTAGCTTAATCAACTAAGTAAGATTGCGCCTTGAATTTTTCGACATCTTTAGTGGTTGGGTATATGGGTTACACATTCTATCGTGTGCATGCGCGAATGATCTCAAACCAGGGAGATCTGGTGATGCTTGTAATAATTGAATGATCAAGCTAGGTTCAGCCTTTATCCGACTTCAACAAACCACAACGACTTTGAAAGATTAACTAACTCAGCTGGGTCAGTGTGGTTAATGAACCTGCAGCTTAAATTTTTCGCCTTATTCTTCATCAATATTCTTTAGCGGTTAGTTTGGGTACTTGATAGGAAAAACCAACGAGAAAACGCAGTACTTGAAATGATCACAAGCTGCAGGTTCAGCTTTTATCAGACTTCCAACAAACCACAACCACTTTGAAAGATTAACTAACTCAGCTGGCTCAGTGAGGTTAATGAACCTGCAGCTTAAATTTTTCGCCTTAATCTTCATCAATCTTCTTTAGCGGTGGATTTGGGTACTTGATAGCCAAAACCGACGACAAAACGCATTATTTGACATGATCAAAAGCTGCAGGTTCAACGAAAACAGTTAAAAATCATCTGAAACACTCTAGCCGTTTTAAAGGGCTTTCAAATAAAACCATAACCACTCCCTAAACTTTGAAGTAAGAATAAAGAAATCGTGCATGTTCAGCAAACTTGAACCTGAGTTTCTAGTACCTTAGGTCAACAGCTACGTTGCTGATAGTGGATCACCAACGGATTTTTCATTATTTCTCCAAAGAAGTTGTTGATTGACCTAAGCAACTACTCCCACAAGGACTGCTACAATGAGTTTTAAGCTCAATTTACATTTTCGAAGCATTCTGATTGACTTGATCAATACTCTTAATCATAGTTATCATAGTGTCAACTAATTTTTTTATTCTATGAAAAAAAAACTAAACATGTGAGGTATACAATAAACTTCAGCTTGAGCAATCTACCATCACCAGCGGTTAAGCTATGTGTTAATCATTAATTGTGTTCTTTTAAAAGTTTGTATGATGTGTGAAAGGTCGAAACCACTGTGGCCGAATGCTAACCAGAAAATACCGTTGAACATTCATGCTCAAAACAGTACGTAACTAAAATAGAAACAAGACGGCATAAACAAAACAAAACGCATCCGAAGAAAGACGATAGAAGGTCAACGGGTCAACTATATTCCACGGCCAAGATATTGTTACATATTACAAAAATATGTGGCCAACAAGCAATCGATAAGTATAGGCCATACATATACTAAGTTATTTTTTTTTATCTACGCGTCGTTTTATTCTCATCGTAAGACTTCATTTCAGACGTCAGACGTATGACATGGATTTGCGGGATTTGTCGGTTTTAACAGCGTACCATTCCGTCACGTAACTTTTCATTCGCATTAAGAATACCTTCCAGCATAATCTAGAAGATAATTTAGATGACAAGGGATTAAGGCAAAACCGACGAAACTAATAGTGAATTGTCCAATTGACCAAATTACAATTGAATCCCTGACGGAACAAATCCAACTCTTTGTGGCTTTGAATGTTCTTAAAGATTGATTATGATACACTAGAAATAGATCTTTAATTCTAAAAACGACGATTGGGTAGAATAAAACTATGTCCTTTTAAACTCTCACCAATTGGAAGAAACTTGATAAATTTCCAACTGCAGAGTTTAGTTGAACAAAGTGAGATGTCAGTTTTCGAGATTTTCTGGTAGATCAACATTTAACACTGCCATTGAAAATTTCTAGATACATTTACAAAACTGTGTCCTACAAAGCGACAACAATTCTATCATTTTTTTGTGGCGTTTAGTGACCGTTTGCCAATTATTATTTGGAGATCGTGAGGTGCGGTCTGGTGTGACGTAGGTTTTTAGAAAAATATTTTCTTTTTCATGCCAACGTTTCGATTTTTATTGAGAACATCTTCAGGGCTCAGAGTGTTTGGTTTCCGTGTAGTATCTCAATATTCCACTGGCACTCCCAACACGACACATCTACACGGAAACCAAACATTTTGAGCCCTGAAGATGATCTCAATAAAGCAATGTAAGATATTGGTTGAGAACAATAGTCTGTCTGAGCTGGATTCGAACCCACGTCCTTCGGCTTGATACGCCGCTGTTCTACCCCTTGAGCAACCATGACATCGATCGACTCGGACACTAACTTCCCATCTCCACCCCAGCTTTTGAATTTAAAAAAAAATGGCAAAAATTAGGAAAAATTCGAAAGGTTGAGTTGAGATGAGATGTTTTAACCTGAGATAAGAAGTCAGTGTCACGAGCGGGATTCGAACCCACGACCTTCGACTTGATACGCCGCTGCTCTACCTCTTGAGAGTTGAGCCATCGATCCTTTTAGGCACTAATTTCCCATCTCAACCCCACATTTTGGATTTTCTCTCCTTTATATATAAATTATTACAGATAACTATCAAACCATAATTTTATCATCCCGCAACCGCAAGAGGAGATATTACAATTTAACCATTTTATATGTAATTAAAGCTTGGAAACTAAACTTTTAACTTTAACAATGCTTTAACATTTAAAATAACTTATTTTGTAAATAATTTTCGATGTGGGATAAATGATTGGAATAATTAAGTTTTTAATAGTTTCATATAATTTTACGAAATGGAAGCAGTCATTATGGCAAGTCAATTAGGAGTGGACACTGGCCGTTCCATTGATCGTTCAAAATTCCATTCCGTCTTAATTCTCTTCATAATTCACAGACGATGTAATGAAGTTTAACCCTTGGGTAAATTAACTATTTCTCCGTTGAACTATCAGGTCGTATTTTTTATTTTCAATCCAACATGGGGAGATTTTAACGCACTTATAACAAAATAAATAATTCAAGAGACATTAGAATGATTAATTTTTTAAAGGTATATCTTAATTTATTTTTATGCAAAATAGGAACGTTTCAAATTATACACGGCATTTCTTTGCGAAGTTTGTATTGAAAGAATTACGTGGCACTTCGTTGTTTTATGAATTTATTCAACTGTTTTAATTAAAACTTGAAAATAAATGTCATTTATAACGTGTTCTTCTTTCCAATCGTTGGCAAACTGTATTGTAACCCACGTAATAACTGTACAAACGTAAATTTTAAACGTGTCAATGAAAGAAAAAACAAAAAAGCGAAACAAGGCGGCACTTTCACCCGGATCTCTTTGAGAGAACAGGCATGAAACCGTAGGAATGCCCGGATAGGAAATCGATCCTTTTAACGCCCATCGTTTGTCCACTACAAATAAAACTTTAAACTACAATCATATCTCAGAATTCGAATTGTATACGTCAAATAAAAAACGTAAGGGATGTATTGTTCGGAGTTTTGAAAATGAAAACTGAATCTGTGAACATTTGTTAAACATAGTTTGGTTCATAACCCTTAGACTGGCCATACCTTGCCCAACCGAACCCATCCCTGTAAAATGACTAATTCTTTTGCAAATTTGCAATGTTTTATGATAGAAATAAATTTATAAGAATTGATTTAATTTAAAATTGTCCTGAAAACTTTATGAAGTTATTTTTAATGAAATAACACGGGGATGTACAGCCATAGAGAGTTCTATCAACAATGATCACCAAGAAAAGATAAATCATTTTGCCATCAGCCATCCCGATTCAATATTGATGAGTTGAAATTAAAAAAATTTACGTTTCATTACAATTCATCGAACAAGCCTTTTTGACAGGAAAAAAGTCATCAAAATAATATTGCCATTTCAAACAGAAAAAACCTTTCCGCCATTATGTCGCAACGTACGATTTTCTGATATATCTTTATAATGAGGCTTTATACGCTTTTGTTGCAATAAATAGTAGTTATTATAAATGGTAGGTTCATAGGAAAGATGTTGATATATCGTCGCACCTGTAATGTAATTTATTAGCGTGAAAGGAAGGGTTTGCTTATAACACCGCCCCGAGAAGTATCGCGTACTCTAGGGTGAGTGTTTGACGTCCGGAGAGTAAATGTAATTTATTAGCGTGAAAGAAAATGGTGGGTTATAACCCAGCCACGAGAAATATCAAGTACTCTGAAATGAATATCTGACGTCTGGAGAGCAAAAGTAATTTATTAGCGTAAAAGGAAGGGATTGCTTATACCAATGCCCCGAGAAATATCGAGCACTGTGGGGTTAGTGTATGACGTCTGGAGGAGAGTAAAAGTAATTTATTAGTGAGAATGGAGTGGGTTCAACCCTGCTCCGAGGAATATCGAGCACTATGGGGTGAGTGTATGACACCTAGAGAGAGAGTAAAAGTAATTTATTAAGTTAAAAGGAAGGGGTTGCTTATAACCCCGCCCGAGAAATATCAAGCACTGTGGGGTGAGTGTAAGACGCCTGGAGAGTAAAAGTAAGGGAAAATGAATGTTATTAGCTTGTGTTAATGTATGTGACACACGTTTTGTTCTGCAGTTGACCACCAGAGGCACAAATAAGAGACAGCAGGCTTAAAATACGTGCGACCAGAAAGATAAAGAAAAACACGCAGAAGGCCTGCAATGACATCAGCTCGGCCCATAAACGTCCCGCATTATTATCATTAATATATAATTAATTTAACAAGATAATTAATATCATACGATTCTATACACCATTGTTAAATTCCTTAATAAACGACATTTACGAACCTCTTGCCAAATAAAAACAAACCTTTTATATCCCATGAGAACTAATTATGCAAATAATATCCCATTAAACAAATCATTAGGTTTGTAAAATCAAATGGATGCATTTAAAATTTTTATTTTTTTATTTAAATCGAAACGTTACATTATTTAAAAAATTTTATTTTATATTTATAGACATAATACAAGTGTGTATTTTCTAACATGTGTCAAATATTTATTTCTGTATTTGTTTCCCTTCAGGCATAAGTTACTTGTAATTACAAGTCAGATTCCTCTTTGAATAATCGAACATCATCAATTTAATTAATCTTTATGTAAGGCCTTGGTTGAGATAAAAAGTCAGTGTCATGAGCGGGATTCGAACCCACGACCATCGGCTTGATACGCCACTGCTCTACCACTTGAGCAATCGCAAATTCGACCCACCCGGACAATTTCCCATCTCAACCCAACCGCTTTTCTCTCCTTTTTGCCATTTTGCATTTTTTTAATGATTTTTTTTTATGTCAACAAAATAACTTACATAAAGATTAAGATTTTATGTGATCAACCACGAAATTAGTGACTAACGGTTTCAATTAATACTCAAAGTCCAGATAATCATTTTATTTTATGTATTACATGTTTGGCGTGAAGTTGTATAATAATTACACCTTAATTTTTCTGAACTGCCCTTAACAACGTTCTGACCAGGAAGGAAGCTATTATGAAATATACGCGCTGGTGGGACATTCCAAAAAAATGGAGGATTTAAAATTTTATTTGATTATTTTTTAAAATTATAATTGAAAAATTAATTGAAAAAAATAATATAACAGTTGGGAAAACATTTCTTAGTTTAAAGATTTGTCTTATAGTTATGAAGTTATATCAGTTTTCAGTTTTGTTAAACCGGACTTAACGTATTTACCAGAATTTATAGTATGATCTGATTTTTGTTGTTCATCCGAGGGATAGATGAGATAATGAAAAGCCAGGTTGATAAGAACATTCGATGATTAAAACAGGCTCACAACACAGATTGATGTTCGGCCCCTCCTCAACCCGATTTCAGCAGCTTCCATGGAAGTTTTACTATTGGAATTGGCCGAAGTAAACACACATTAGGCTTAAATTACAAAACGATTTCCATAGCTTTTGGGCATTCATAGGCAATAACACAAGGCATTTCCTCATGACAATATTCATGGAAGTTGAAAACAGATGATTATTCAAAGCGAGCAGCAACCAATTCAAAACCAATCTTGGAGCTATTAATTTTAAATGAAATAGAAAAACTAATATTAGTCAAATAATTTCAATCAATTAATTATTCTTTCTAAGGTCATGGTTGAGATAAAAGGTCAGTGATACGTGCGGGATTCGAACCCACGATCTTCGGTTAGATACGCGGCTGCTCTACCACTTGATCTATCGTGACTTCTATACTCTCTGACACCAACTGCCCATCTTAACTACTCCCATAGGGTTATCTCCCCTATGGGCCTAGGCAAGTCCTACCATCTACTCCGGTGCCTATGGGTAACCAAAGATGGAGGCATTATCTCGTACCTTCCCAATCCTTCCTTACCTTTTCGTTTTATCCTCTCCTACCCCCCTCTGCTTTGGCAGGGGGTTCCTGGGTTACTGAACTCGCACCCCTCAGGAAACGGGTGGGTCAGTAGGGATTTCTTAATATTTCCCGGGTGGGCCATCAGTCCCACCTTAAAAATAAAACTGTACCACTGGGGTAGACCACCCAAGCGGCTCTGCCAAATGAGGTTGGACTCGTGGTGGTCGTGGTTTGAAAACAACTTGTACTTTAGCTGGAGGGTATCGACCAACCGGAGCCGGAGATAGAGTGCCTTCTTTATCTATCCGGGGGTGGCGAAAGGCATGACCAACAGGACCAAGCTGGAAACCACAAAATTGCCTTTTTCAAGGCACATGTATGGATGTGCCCTTTTAAGGGCACTTCTGAACTTGGTTAGTATTGCACTACCTCGCTAGCCAAGGGATGTGACAAGTCCATGCATGTAAAATCCTCCTGGTGGTCCTTCGGGGGCACCAGGCGTCTGAGAAGTTCCCTTGGGGATAAGTCCGGACGAGAAAGATCCTCATGGGTCTCAACACTCATGAGTAAAGATGGGAACATCTGTCCATCTTAACTTTATTCAGAAATCGTGAGATGCGGTCTGGTGTGATTAGGTTTCAGAAAAACCTTTTCTTTATCGTGCCAACGTTTCGATCTTTATTGAGATCATCTTCAGAGCCTGGTATTTACAAACATCGTTTAAACCATCCCAACCTTCAACCGTTCTCATTTTTCCCTCTTTTTGTCAATTTCAACGTAAACAACCACCTTCAGCCCTGACTTCTCCGTCTCAACCTGCAATAGTTCGAATTCCCCCCCCCCCAAAAAAAAAAGTTTTCTTTATCGTTCCAACGTTTCGATCTTTACTGAGATCATCTTCAGAGCTCAAGGTGTTTGATTACATTGGAAATGGTAAACAGAGGGAAAATTGGAACGGCTGAAGGTGGGGATGGTTTAAACAATGTTTGTAAATTCCAGGCCCTGAAGATGATCTCAGTAATGATCGAAACGTTGGCACGGTAAAGACAATGTTTTTCTAAAACCTTCATCACACCAGCTCTCAGTCTCAACCTACAACCGTTTCCCTCTTTTATGACATTTTTATTTCAACCAAGACCTTTGAAAGAATAGTTAATAGTTGATTGAAAGAATTAACTTAGTTAATTGACTACGAAAACGTAAACGGTTTTACTTCATTAAATATCCACATTTGAGGAAAATGAGTAGTGTACTATATCAATATTCATAAGTTCAATATTATAACCAAACAATGTTAAATGAGAGGTTTTAATAAATAAAAAGAATCAGAAGAGACAGATTTTTCCGGAACCGTGGGAAAAAATTAACTGAGAATTAATTCGCTCATGGATCATTTTGCAGAAGAATAGTACCTAGGCTTATTAATAGCCTGCCGATAAGCAAAGATGGCATGTATAATTAAAAAAGGAATTAATTTTTTAAACTAATTTTTAAAAATATATTTACAGAAAATAAAAGATCATCAAAAATCGTTGATCTGCTCAATGATCTCATTCTGTTTCCTGCGCCTTGATATAGGAGTAGTTAGATTTATTCGATCATTATCGGATCTCTTTTAAAATTAATTCGCGGATGGAAAAATAACACGGTGCATGTAATATTTAAATGAGAAATTCATGCCTAAGCTAAAATGGGCCCTGGATTATCTCAAATCGTCAGGCATTGAAACTATCGATCCCGACGCGGTCTCACCGTGCATAGGGATTTCAGAACAGAACCTGCTCATTCTTGTTTACGCTTAATTATCCTGGAACGGACAACAAACAAAGCTCAAATTCGAAAATATAGACAAGGGCCGTGAATTATACAGATGTATAACTATCCACATTCAGCCGTGGAGCCTGTACTTATTCACAAAACTTTATGGCCAATGACCTTGCGGATGACCTAAATAAAAATTGGAGCATGTTCTTTTCCCGTTTCTATTGTCTTATCCAGTTATAATACGTGGCTTGCTGATGCTTTGTTAACGTAGATTGAACAACTAACGAAATGATAAAAATAGGCAAAATTTGACCAACTATCCCTGCCAATTACAATAAAAGAACGGTGGGTTTCTCATAAACCTCAAAACCGTTTCGTTACCTACAACCTTCGCCTGCAAAACAGTTATATCAATTTTTATATATTGTAGGAAATGGTCAAAGAAAACAAAGCTTAGTAGCAAAAATCATTAAGTAAATCAAAATTGACAGATGGTCGTCAGAACCGTATGATTCCTTTCATCCCGTTTAGCCAAGTTCCAACATAATCCGTTCAAGTACAAAGCTAGATTAAGCAGTTTAACGATGTTGACATCAGAATGGATCAGGCCAATACTTTGCAAAGAGAATAAGTTCAAAACGTTAAAGGATCAACAAAAAACAGCGAGGTTAGGCAGACCAGGATTATAGGTAACATCAAAAAATAGGTTTATCATCCTGCAGACTAGAGAAGGGAATGTCACAGAATAGAGCTTTATCGAGAAAATCCCCAAACTTTTTATTAGGTTGTGTCCAAATAAGTGACAACATGTTTCTTAGGTTTACTATAATTCGTAGTTCGATTGTCCATAACTTCTTTCAATTAATCTTTTTATGTAAGGTATTGGCCGAAATGAAAAAGTTAGTGTCACGCGGGGTTCGAACCCAGGACCTTCAGCCATGTAAATACGCCGCTACTCTACCACTCGATCCACCCCGGACACCAACTTCCCAACTCAACCCAACCATCCGAATTTTCCCTCCTTTTTGCCATTTTTCAAAATTAACAATTCAAAATTTTGTCTCAACCAAGACCTTAGACACTGGCTTTTTTTTTTATCTCAACCTTTCAGAAAGATTAATTAATTCCAAACATATTTAAACAACGCAGCCAAAAAACAACTTTAATAATAATCCATTTATGTTTTGGAGTTACTTCTTTCAATTAATTTTTCTTTTTATGTAAGGTCTTTATGTATGGAAGCAGTGAAGGAAACTTTCAATTCAGTACGGAGTATTTTCTCCTCTTGTGTTCATCAATGATTTCATTCGACGTGACATCGATTTTATGAAATTTTGAATAGTGCTTTTATAGGAATATTTTCATACTTCTCCAAAAGTGCAATTCTAAATTTTTGAAAATCCTCTGGCATCACTGACATTTCCCCACCTTGTCATCTCGTCCCAACATGTCGGCCAATGGATTTGAAGACCGTTCCAAGTAGTCACCAACGATCCTAGCTATGTGGTGTCGTGCAATGTCATGCATAAAAATATAACCTTCGCCAATTAGTGGTTAAGGAACGAACAATTTCTGATATCAGAACCATTGGTGAAGTTCATGTTTGTGCATTCTATAGAAATGCCTACCAAAACCATAACACCATCACCTCAATAGCTTATCCGGAGTGATACCGGGCAAACCCTATTTCAGCCGTCAGAAGACCTCAACCAAACCTTGGCTCATCTGAAGATTTTAGTTTGAATCACGTCAATTGATGTGAATACATCCAAACTTAACCGAACTATTCTGTGCCTTGGCAAAAGTTCTGGACCAGTGGCCTTCTCGTACCTTACCCGGTTATGGATAACCTGCGCCTTACAGTGGGTAAACTGACATTTAATCTATGATGAAGTACTGTATTTCTGAGTACTTAGAAACGATAAAACGATCATCTCTCTGAGATGTAACATGACGGCGACCCATTCCTTCTTCAGTAACTCTACCATAGTGATGCACAGTTGTTCTGGGAATGCTAAGCCTCGTCGCCACATGCGCTTGATTTCTTCCATCATCCAACAGTGCTGGGATTCTAGCCGAATCTGTATCGCTTAAAACCATCGCTCAAACAAATTTGGAACTTTAAAAAATGAAACCACCGGAACGTTACATAGAAGAGGTTTCGAAAAAACGAAGAAGTGACTAGTCAAAAATTTATTTGCACATTCCAATTGTTAACAGATGGTTGATTTTATGAGTTTTTTATTTACCTCTAATTCTTTAAAACGGAACCATATTGTTTAAAGATAATCAATAGAGGATTTTCTAAGAGATAATTAAAAATATTGAAGGTGGACAGTTTTTGCCTCTCGCTGGAGTAAGGTATTTGGAGAATTCTAATGAGGACTTTTAATTGGAATGTTTAATTTCTTTGGATGTTAGATGGTGGTGCTTGGTTTTACAAAACAGTTCCGTTCCTTATATCGAAATAGGTTGAAGTAATGTTTTGTACAGATTTAGAAAGTTCTTAACCGTAATCTGATTTCGGTCCTACTATAAAACTTGGTAATTGTCCAAATCGTCTATTTAGTTCTTGCCATCCTGTGTGAGGGCCCTACCTCAGCCTGCTTTTTAAATAAACATGTATTTTATTATGTAGTTCTTTATTATGAACAAATAGAAGTGGGGGAAGGCTATTTGTTTAGCACATAATTTGGCTGCGTATGTATTCGTTCAGTTTCATTTTTCACGTTTTGCATCGTTCTTCAATGAACGCAAGATGCTCCTGAAAATGGCTTCGGTAAGTGTGGCCTAAGAAAATAAAATTTAGAGTATCGTCCGCGTTAGGTTGTAAGGATTGTTTTGGGATGTATCAGCAGGTCATCGATATAAACTATAAATAGGATGGGACCAAGTCGCATGTGAGACTCTTGCCTGGGTCTCATTTCGGAAATTCGTATCCGCATCTGACCCTGAATCAGCGGTCAGTTAGATAGGGTTTTAGTTAGGATTTGGTAATAAATGGGTAGGAACGGATTTTGTTTGAAAAATGGATTGAAAAGAACAAGAAAGAATAAAGAACCCGTTTTCGATGATGATGATGTCCATGCATTAATAATATATGTTTTACGCCAAAATACACTTTTTATTATAATTGTTGTTGAAGGAAAACATGTTAACCGTTAAAAATAACTAAAAATAATATAACAATAAAAACTAGGGGGCGTCGGTGGCCGCATGGTTTCGTCCTTGACACGGCGTTCATCACTGTAAGGTAAAAGTCCCGGGTACGAATCCAGCGGCCCTGCATTCAAACCCGACATACTTACAAATGGGCTTTTTTCAAAAACACCGGTACCCTGAGGGTTTATATGACCTTTGCTGTTGCGAACCCTCGTTTAAAAACAAAAAAAAATGTATCACGAACAGCTTACTGTCGTAAACCCAAGAGAGTTGACTGTATATTGGGATGACTGTAATTTATTAGCATGAAAGAAAAGAGTGAGTTAACCCTGCCCCGAGGAATATCAAGTACTCTGGGTGAGTGTATGACGTCTGGAGAGTAAAAGTAATTTATTAGAGAGAATAGAATGGGTTCAACCCCACTCAGAGGAATATCGAGTACTCTGGGGGGGGAGGTGTATGACGACTGGAGAGTAAAAGTAATTTATTAGCGTGAAAGGAAGGGATTGTTTGTAACCCTGCCCCGAGGAATATCAAGTACTCTGGGTGAGTGTATGACGTCTGGAGAGTAAAAGTAATTTATTAGCGTGAAAGGAAGGGATTGTTTGTAACCCTGCCCCGAGGAATATCAAGTACTCTGGGGGAGTGTATGACGTTTGGAGAGAAAATGTAATTAGCGTGAAAGGAAGGGGTTAGTGTGACCAGACATCTATGTTTGTGGTGATGTATATATGCGTATTGTATGTTTTGTTCCTATTCTGTAATTGACAACCTGAGGTACAAACGAGAGACTAGCATTCTAGGTTATCAACGAAGTATATATTTGAAATCACAGAATCTGTAACCACATCGGGACGCTCAAATGGCTGCAGTTTAAAACAAAATAGAAAGAAGAGAAAAAGAAGGAAAACACGCAGACGGCCGGCGATGACCTCAGCTGTTTGTCGACTTCCCACTATATTACTACAATAATTTTCTAATACGTTTCGGTCCTAAGATCTTCATCATGTTACTAACAGCACAATGTTACTAATATACCAATTAAGAAACAGAGAAATGTTGACTTACCACAACATGTTGTATTTTTTGTGATCTATTTACCTTTTCGTAGTTAATTTACAAAGTTACTTCTTTCAATCAATTAATTATCCTTTCTAAGGTCTTGGTTGAGTTAAAATTTTGTATAAATATTTTAAAAAAATGTTTTAAATAATTAATAATTTCTATAGGTCACTGAAGCGACGCGGTCGTTGGCTGCAACGGTTAGAGCAGAGCATTGACACGGCTACTCATCACTAGGGTTCCAGATCTTTAAATAAAATAAACTTAAATAAAGTCCCATTTCGATTTGAATGCATGGTTTCTAGCTACAATATATACAAATCTGTGCTAAATGTTACTGGTATCGGTTAAGAAAGCAAAACTATTGACGAAAAAGCGATCTACTAAAGCATTCGGCTCTCCCCTTTTAGCTTTATTGTGGGTGATTTGGTAGTGCAAATCTCGTTGAAAATCATCGAACCGAATCATCTTTTATACTGTACAATTATAGATGTTGGACGCTTGACATGTCGTTTGGTGAATTAGTTTGTCAACTTTTTATTAGGTTTTTTTTTACAATTAAATTACTCGTAGCAACTCAAAAATGCAACTCCGGACTTGCCAACAGTATGAAATTTCAGTGGTATTGTTACGCACATTTGACAATAGTGTATACTAATTTATTCGATATTAATCTTGCATTAAAAACGTAATGAATGATTTCAATTAATTAATCTTTAACTAAGGTTTTGGTTGATACAAAAGTCAGTCTCACGAGTGGGATTCAAACCCGTGACCTTTCATACTTTCTTTTTGGAACCAAATGTTCAGTTCTATTTTTGAGGATAAGTTATGTGTAATTCATTCCTGGTCCGCTTACCAATTAATATCTTTCAATTAATTAAGATTGTTAGTTGGGATAAAAAAGACAGTTCAGTCACGAGCGAGGTTCGAACCCATGACCTTCGGCTAAATACGCCGCTACCACTTGAGCTATCGTGACTTCCAATCTCAATCCCACCTTTTGACTTTTTGTGGGTTCGAATCCCGCTTGTGGCACTGACTTTTATATCTTAACCCAAACCTTAATTAAAGATTAATTAATTGAAAAGAATTTATTTGGTCAAGCGGACCACAAGATCTAAAAAATATATTGATTAATAGGAAAATAAATTACGTGCATTGTTAAACCTCCTAAGTTTGTATCGATTACACTCAAATTTATCAAAACGTCTAGCCAATGGAAGCAAAAGGCAATTTGCATCGATGCTATTAAACTAAGCGGCTAGTGCAGTTTAGTAACACGCAACTAACATTAACTAGGGAAATTTGATTTTTTTTTTATAAGCTTAGTGGGGATTATAATGACACTTTCTTTCCTAACGCAAATCACGCAAACGTGATCGGCATTTGGCTTCGTACTTGCTTGAATTTCAAATCCACCTTTCAAAGGATTTAGAGGAATGAATCGTCAATGAATCAATAATGGATTTGCCCTATGGCGACACTTAAAGATTTAGGTTAGAAAAACGCAAAAAGCGTATGTATGGAAAACCTGGCGGAAGACAGTGACATCATGACCCTGGGCATTCTGGAAACGGGCAATGAGAAATGAGACATGACCGAAAAAGTAGCCAATATGAATTCTCTAGGCTCCGAATCACATTATAGACTGTTATTCTGCTACAATATAGGACACATACCAAAAATGAAACCTTAAGGCTCAAACACACAGAACGCGTTACTACGCGACGCAACTGGAACGCCCCGTAACGCGGCGTTCGGAGATATTGGCTATGTCACACAAGCAGCGTTATCTGGGCGGACGATCCAGTACTGTGGTTGAGTTTGCACAGCAATCATGAGTAGTTCTGAGGAGGAGGAAGCTTTGGTTCTTCTTGCTTTAATTGAGAGTGATAGGAGGAGACGGTATGGGTTCAACCAGTAAATAGAAGAAGGGAAGACCTGGGTGAATACCACCGTCTGTGCAGGGAGCTGCGCTCTCATGAAGTTCACCGCTCGGTGAGAGGTATCATATAAAAAACGGTACTTTCTCACTTGTTCAATGAGTTTCTCTGTATCGTCAGCCATGTTTTCGAGAAAAAATAGTCACCAATAACGCCGGTAACGCGCGTTACTTTTGTAATTTTGTACAATCCGAAAAGTTAACGTCGCGTTCATAAAGGTAGCGCTGACTGATAACGCCAAGTGTGTGGCCGGGAAGATGCAATGCAATTCAATACAACTGTATCGCCGTAACGCGACGTTATAGTAACACCGAACGTCACGTAGTAACGCCGATGTCACACTACCCGACGCCTTGCCATGTTTTGGTAGGATGTACGCATTTATGCAAAGGGAGCATCGGTGTGTTCCCTGCTTTATGGTTTATGCAGACTAGGAGAGGAAAATTTGCAAGAAAGATCCTACGCCTAGGAGTAGCAAGGATATGGAAATTGATTAACAAGCTGGCCAGTGAGTTATAAAACTAGAGGAGCAGAATAGCAACCACTCGAGTCGAGGTGTTGAAGGCCTTGTGGCCGCGAATTTCAAACTTAAAGCATCAAGGTTAAATTTAATTAGGTTAATTATAAATAGAAGAAAAGGTCGGCCATTCGTTGGACGTTTTAAAACCTTTAAGATAACCGTATAAAAATTTATAAAATAATATTGATATTTCATATAATATTGCTTCTTTCACCTTCTATTGCCATAGACGACTATATTTTTGCTTTATGTTTACCATACACTGTTATTCAAAGCAATCTATCGGAGTTTTAAAATATTTTCAATTGTTAAAACTCCAAAATTGAAAGATAAAAACGAAAAATGTTTAAAAAAGAAACAAGTTCTTATGGTTTCAATCAAATTGTATCAACGTATAATTCGTATGAAAATGAGCCAAGTTAAAATTTTAAAGTGTTAATCGCATTACAGTTTAAAAACATTAAAGGTAAAAATAACAATGATTAATTAAAGATAATATAAACAGCAAATTTAAAATTTCATAAATTAAAAATTTTAATCGCCTTAAAGATTAATTTAAAAAAATGAATAATTATTATTGGGTTGCTAGTCCAATAATTGGAGTCGGGGGTGGAACAATACCCTGGCACAGCCTGTTCACTTATTGTATTCATTTAGTTCCATTTTTGGGCCTCGGGGAATCGAACCCACGACCAAGAGATCAATTACCCGAGAACTTCACGCCTTAACAATAAAGTTGAGTTTAATTTTTTTTAAAATATTTACCACTTTAAACTTTAACATCTGTTTACGTGGTGATATGAACTCGGGTTTGACGATGTAAGTAGGTCGGTGGACCTTTACCTCACAGTGATGAGCGCCGTGTCAACGGCTAAACCGTTGCGGCCACCCACGCCCCTTTACAACATAATCTTTAAAAGTCTTAAATTTTCAAATGTATATCATAATCGCGTTACAATATTTTAAGGCATCAAACTTGTATATAATCAATTTTCATAGGTGCAAAATATAAGTTAAAAAAATTTAAAAATTACAAATCAATAAGAATAAATTTTAAAATATTTTAAAGGTTAAATTATCAACGTAATGAAAGCTCATTAAACATAATTGTAAATATCCTAAATTTTAAAATATCTAAAACTCTCTAGTTTACACCTTGAAATATCAATAAATTGCAATTAATCATAAAAATACTCTTCGTGTGAAAAGTATACACCTTAATTAATTTTCAAATTTTGTAAATACAATCATAACCGCAATTAAAATATTTCAAAGAATAAAACATCAATAGCCACTTAATTGCAAACATTGTAAAGTTTCAAATTGAAATTGTTCGCAGTTTAAAATATTTTAAAACAACAATTAGCAAAGGTTATCCATATACCAAAACTTTTTAAATGTTGCATTACAGTTTTCAGATGGTTTTATAAAATGTTATTATTATACAGGGTGTCCGTTTCAGACCGAGTAAATTTTTCTTGGATCTATAACATTATCAAAAAACAGAAAAATACGTGATGAATATTTTTGAGATTGGTTTTTAATTTTTAGCGTTTTTTATTAAGTCACAGTCGGAACAACATTAATATTTTAAATTGGTGTAATAATGACTTAGTTACGCACAGAATGCCATTTTTTTATTATTAAATATTGTCATATGCTGTTTTGGTGCTAGTCAGTTTTATGTGATTCTTGCGATGATGCTGGGTCTTTCGAACATCTCTGTGATCCTTTTTGTTAAACATTAAAAAAAAAGTTGCTTACTCAAATGCTAGCAGAGGCAGACCCATCAGCTCATAATTCGATAACGTGATCCGTTCAAGAAACATTCAGCCGGCTTATGTAAAAAGCACACCCTGAATACACTTTTTTATTTTAATTTGTGTTTTATTTTTCGGTCCAACTATTTCAGTTTTTAATTTAAAATTGCTTCACATACTGGAGTGTGAAACGATTTCCAATGGTAACATAATTTCAAAATAGTTTCATGTGGAAACCGTCAAAAGTTATCGAGTTTAAAATCCGAGGCATTTTGCATTTTTAAAATCTTTATAATAATTCAATTTGTAATCAAACGAAATTCACAATAACATGAGTAATAATTAGTTTCTGTTTTCCTGGATATGGTTATTCAAAAATTCAGTTTACCATGTCAGTAAACTTTGCCACATAAAACTACATACAAAATAAATCCATTTATGTTTAGAGGTCTAATTGACCAAATTACTTATTTCAATTAATTATTATTTTTTTATGTAAGGTCTTGGTTGAGATGAATATGTTGGGGGTCAAGAGCGGGATTCGAACCCACGACCTTCGGCTCAATAAGCCGCCGGCCCTAACCACTTGGCGTCACGATAGCTCAAGTGGTTAGAGCAGCGGCGTGGGTTCGAATCCCGCTGGTGACACTAACTTTTTCATCTTAAACCAAGACCTTACATAAAAAAATAATAATTAATTGAAATAAGTAAAATAAGATTAAAAAAGTTGAGGTAAACATGAAAGATTAAACAAACATATATAGAACTTAAATTATTTATCTGTGTATTCTTTTAGTTTTAGATGTAACGATCACGTTTCTACCACAAAACTAAGTTTCTTTAATCATGTGTGGTAATTAGTGGCCGTTAATCAATATTTATTTAGAAATCGTGAGATGCGGTCTGGTGTGATGTAGGTTTCAGAAAACCATTTTCTTTATCGTGCCAACGTTTCGATCTTTATTGAGATCATCTTCAGGGCGCAAAATGTTTGTCTTCTGTGTAATTGTGCCATTCCTGCGTTGGGCACTCTAGACACGACACGCAAGAATGGCACAATTACATAGAAAACAAACGGTTCGATCCCTGAAGATGATCTCAATAAAGAACGAAACGTTGGCGCGATAAAGAAAATGTTTTTCTGAAACTTAAATCACACCAGACTACATCTCACGATTTCTAAATAATTATTTCTTTTATCAATTCAAATTCGTGTTTGTAGTATTTGACTTCAGAAAAAATGCACATGAAAAACATTATCATGGGATAACAAACGAACAATATACATTCGCTTGTACACCACGAGTTCCAATTTGGGACAATGTACGCTGTTATTGGACGTTAATAAACCGTTATCAACAATTCTGCAACGCTTTGTCAGATGACAGTTTCGAGAGGGGAGGGTGGTGTATCAAGTGTTGGAGTGTGATTAGTGTGGATAGGGGTGGGGTATGGGGTTGGAAAGGGAGGACGAGGAAGGGCCGTTGGGTCCAAGCCAAGGGTGGGTCTCTGCGAATAACCCTTACAATTGGCCCACCTGGCTGGCACTGCGTACAAGCACTTGTACAAAATTCTACCCATAGAAAATGAAATACCTTGTGAGTATAAGGAAAGAACATGATGAACAAATCCTTCAAGGTGATATAGCTAAAATCCTTAAAATACAGACGTCTGATAGAAAATGCGAAAACAAAAGTGTTTATTAAATTGTTTTAATTTTCACCGCATTGCGTTGGTAAACCGTAAGTCGTCCATCAACGGAAACTTCGAAGTAAAACATTTTATAGCCAATAAATATGTTGCACAACATCGATTTCTTTTTGCATGAGGTCGGCGAGGTTTCCTGTGAACGTCACTCACACCCCCAACAGAGGAATTGCAACGATAGTCGTTCAGACCGAAAATAGAACAGGGGGTCGTGAAAAATTGATAATGTCTATTCGTCACACCGAAGGAAAACCTTTGGGCGGGGGGGGGGGAGATTGACTTATTTACAAGTAAATAGAAAAAAAATTAATTTTTTTAATACAAAACTTTCCGTATGAAATTTTAGAGAAAAACCCATTCTCGAAATCAAAACTCACCAGCGAGAATTTCAACACCCCAATTGATGCATCCGATTCAGTCATTTTATAAAGTAAATGGAAAACGCTGATACGAGTCGCATGTGAGAAATTTTTTTTTAAAGATACGCATAAAGGTATGCAATATTGTCAACTTTTGTTTAATCAAAAAAACTGATTTCATTAAGAAAATTAAGAGTATAGAATGCGTATATTTATTGCTTATTCTTCGTAATTTGCCTACCTTTTTTCAAATTGATTTTTTGTTCATCATATCGCATGCATATAAAACAAATTAGAGTTCGTGATCTGATTGACTGAATAAGTTTTTTTTTCTCTCAATTAATTAATCTTTATGTAAGGTATTGATTGAAATGATGGCAAAAAGGAGGGAAAATTCAAAAGGTGTGGTTGAAATGGGAAGTTAGTGTCCCAGCAGATGACGTCACGATAGCTCAAGTGGTGAGAGCAGCGGCGTATTTAGCCGAAGGATGTGGGTTCGAATCCCGCTCGTGACACTGAATTTTTTCACTCAACTAATACCTTAATTCAAGATTAATTAATTGAAAAAAATTAAGAGAATATTTATCTTGAAGCCATAAAAGATTCTAGGATAAAAGTACAAATTTAATACCTCTGTTGAGCCGCGAGATTATTTTTATTATATTTATTTTCTTTTATTACGATTTGAAACTGTAAAATAGGTGGAGATAAAAATTCCGGCCGGAGGCATAGAATATAAATATAAATAAATATTTACCGACACCGTTGGGCAAATAAGTAAATTCTAAAATTTCATAACATTATTAGTTTGACTATTCTAACTATAAAAATAATTGGCATACGACATTAAACAATAAAATTTTACTCTTAATATAAAACCCTATATTGAAAAAGAACCATCGTTATACATTTTGCTGGGTGTCAAAAAAGTCATTCACAACAATTTACACATTTTAAATAATCCCATGAAATTTCAAAAGTACTGCCCTTTTTTGTCATTCAAGAAAACGAATTGTTACATCTATTTCTAAACACATGTTTATTACACCCTCGTTAAAAAATAAAAGACCACTTTCATTCGGGACCATCTGTTTGAATGGTAAAATTACAACTAAGAAGACGTACGAAGCCTTGGAAGAATTACGCCATGAAGAGAATTGGAGTAACTAAACCATTCCAGGACGATATAATTTACAAAATATCTGTACACCGGAGAAAACCGACCAAAAAAGGGACCAATTTATCGAGAAAATCACTAAATTTTACGATAGAAAGGTTAGTCAATTAGATTATTATTGAATGCAAAGTAGGCCTTTTAATTTTTTTTTTTTTTTGAACACACATTTTGATTAACATTTGTCTCGGTATAAATATCGAATTATTAACAACCGCGTGGCGAGAAATTTAAAGATACAAAAATAAACCATATTTTTTAAAAAACTGACAAATCGAAAATTTCATACCCAAATGCCTACCTGTTCTACAGATAATTGAAATGATGTTTGTAATATTGTACTTACTTAAATTTTTCTCTAGGATATCTTGAAATAAAAAAAAAATATTTAACTTCTGAATAACTATAACTACATACTACAAGGAAAATAAATAAATTTTTAACATAAATAATAAACATAACTTTTTTTTTTAAATCAAGGTTTTCCAAAGGTAAAAAAAGCCCGTAAAACATATGTTTCTTAGCTTAGAACTATGTAATTCTTAACAATCTTTTCGAGAAAAATTATTTGAAGGGTAAACAATAGTTGGACTAGAATTTTAAACGTTTAAAATAATATTTTTGAAAGTTTTTAACCCAGGTGCGTTCTTGAATTCACTTCTGTTTTAATAACTCCTTCAAAAAAAAAAAAAAAAATAAGAAGATACTTTGAAATGTATTAGGAATAGTGTTTTTAATGTAGTGATGAATTTTTGTATTTACCTTCTAACACATTTAGTAATACAGAATAAAAGTCTTAATTCTCAAATACGACCAATTATGTGTGTTTTTATTGTCAGCCCTGACCATAATATATATTATGGTAAAAATGGACAATAATTTGAATTATGGATTTTTTCGGAACAAACTTCGCCAAATTGACCCAATTTCTACTGTATAAAATGTAAATTTATTTTGTTTTAAATACAGCTTACGAAGTATTTTTTACTAAATGTAACCCAAAGATTTTTAATCCTAATGATCGATCATTGCCACACCTAATCAACCCATTAATTATATGAAGTTTAAAGAACTAAAGTTAAAATATGTTAGGAAGTTTAAAAATCTAAACTTGATCTGTCAATCGTAGCGAAGATAAAATTTCATTTTAAAGCTTCAAATATCAACAACACTAAAACTAAAAATATCCAGTGTTAGGAAATCTGAATCACTTTAAAGCTTTAGATATCAAAATATATAAGCATTTCTTAAAACATGAAGTTGGCAATATTATCAGGTTTGAAACACTTTAATTTTGTCACATTACAAAAACTTTTCTCAAGTTTTCAAAAAGTTTCTCACATTCAGCTTCATAAATCAGTTATTATTAACTTTTCAAGCTTCAAATTGCAATCTTTCTCTAACTTAAAATATTTTAAAGTGTAAAATATCAATAGTAATCACATACAATTCACTTAACTGTAAATAATTTAAAACACTTTAAAATTGGTCACATCCTTAATAATAAAGTTGAAGTCAATAATTATCGGGTTTAAAATAAATTTTAACTTTAAAGCTTGTCACGTTCAGATTCGAATGTTAAAATGAAAACTTTCATGCATTAAATTGCAACTGTTGTCTAGTTTAAAATATTTTAAAGCCAAAAATATCACATTCAATTCAGTTTCATAAAAACATGCCAATTTTAAATGTATTAATATTAATTGCATTTAAAATAGCTTAAAGCTAAAAATGTCCAATTTCGTCGAGTTTTTACCATCTTAAAGTTTAAATCTAAATAGTAATCAAATTTAAAATACTTTCAAGTGTCAGTAGTTCAAAAGGCTTTAAAATTGGTCATATTCCCAATAATTTAAAGCTTGTCACATTCAGATTCAAATGTTAAAACTAACACTTTCTTGCTTTAAATTGCAACTGTTGTCTAGTTTAAAATATTGTAAAGCGTAAAATATTTATAGCCATCACTTTAATAAAAACATGTAAATTCTAAATGTATCAACAATAATTACATTTAAGATAGTTTAAAGCTAAAAATGTCCAATTTTTGTTGAGTTTATACCATCGTAAAGTGGCATATATAAAACATAATCAAATATCAACTACTTTAAACTGTCAATATAACTTCAAAATTTATCACATTCACAATAATAAAGTGGAAGCTTTCAATAATTATCGGGTTTAAAAAACCAAGTTTATGACATTACAAAAACTTTAAAGCTTGTCACATTTAGATTCTAATCTTAAAATGAACACTTTCATGCTTTAAATGCAACTGTGTCTAGTTTATAATATTTTAAAGCCAAAAATATCAATAGCTATCCCGTTTAAAACTTTTTAATTTTAAATGTTTCAGTAATAATTATATTTAGAATAGTTTAAAGCTAAAAATGTCCAATTTTGTTAAGTTGCTGCGCGAGCTGTAAATCTAATCAAATTTAACATACTTTAAACTTTAAGGTGCAAATAGTTCGAAATTATGTAAATTTTGTAACATTCACAATAATTTAAAGCGTATCACATTCAGATTCGAACGTTAAAATGAACACTTTCATGCTTTAAATTGCAACTATTGTCTAGTTTAAAATATTTTAAAGTCAAAAATATCAACACATCCCATTTAAATCACTTTCGTAAAAAGCTTATAAAATGCTTTTATTGCTTAAGGCTTTAACTGTTATACAATCAAGTTTAAAAATTTTCAATTTTAAATGTATCAATAATAATTACATTTAGAATAGTTTAAAGCTAAAAATGTCCAATTTTGTTGTGTTTATACCATCATAAAACGTGAAATGTAAATCTAATCAAATTTAAAATACTTTAAACTTCAAGGTGCAAATAGTTTGAAACTTTTTAAAATTTGTCATATTCACAATAATTTAATGCTTGTCACATTCAGATTCGAATGTTAAAATGAACACTCATGCTTTAAATTGCAACTGTTGTCTAGTTTAAAATATTTTAAAGCCAAAAATATCAGTAGCTATCGCCTACAATACACTCATAAAAACATGCCAATTTTAAATAGATCAAAAAGGATCATTCTTGAACTAGTTTAATGCTAAAAATATTGAATTTTATTCAATTTATACCATTTTAAATGTAGACACTTTTAAAACACTTTAAAGCTTCTTTAACACAACCACAATTTATTTACTTTAAACCCTTACATATCCATCAAACCTTTACAATACGTTAACGCATTTGCTATTCATGATTACATTTAAAACAATTATAATCCGGTTTAAAATAAATTAATTATAATTATTAATCATCACATTTGCCCAAAATATCAAATATTTTCAAGTTTAAACCAAAATACCATTCACTTAATATTGATACAAAATAAGATTAGAAATAAATAAACTTTTTTATAAAATACAAAGCATTGCAGTGTCGACAATTTGCAGTTCAGTTTAATCACTTTTATCGTCAATATAACAAAATTAAACTTTATTATTAAATTTTCCCGAATCAATTTACCGGGTAACAGATATGTAGGACGTATACTTTGTTAGTTGTATAAATCATGGGCAATATTTTGTGAAATTGAAAATAACCAAAATACCAAGCATGTTGGCAATTACCAAGATGGTTTATTGTTCCATACATGTATAAATATATTTCGTATTTTTAAGTAACAACATGGATAGAAAAATAAGGATTTTTTCGTTTTGTTGTATAACGTATAACTATAGTATAACTAAGGGTTTTGTAAAATAACGATTTATCAAGTAAGTACACATTTTGCAGTTGCATGAAGTTTTATGCAGTTTAAAAGAGAAAAAATCAGTTTCTTTTGAAACATCGTTCAGACGAATATAACTTGTGTAAAGGGAGTTTCGTAAGAAATAATTTCTCATCATTAAAGCATATAACACACTATTGTATGCAAAACCGAAAAATGATTTTTTTTTCTTCCGGAGAATTTTGTATCTGCGTCAGAGATTGCTTTTTTTCACATTCATTATGTAAAATGAAGTAAGACAAAATTCATGATTTGTTAAACATATAATTAACACTTTGCTCAACTATTAGAAAGATTAGCTGGGCGATAATATCAACTACAATTCAAACAAAAAAACACACACACACACACTCTTTTAAATACTAAGTCTTGGATATATTTGGATAACAAAAATACAAATAAAATAATTAAAAAAATAAAAGATACAGCGTTTTATTATATAATTTAAGGGAAAATTAAAGTAAATACAGAATAGGAAGTGAAAAAACAAAACAAAATGAAACTTCAAAAATCAAAGTTTATATTTTAATAAATAACAAAATCAAATAGAAATAACTTAAAAACTAAACTACATAGAACATTAAAAAAGAACTCCAACTTAAAATCTAGACTGATTTTAATTTTATAAAGAATTTCACTGTATTTGCCAAGTATGGAAGTTTTTTTTCTTCTATTTTTAACAGTTTTTAAAAATCAACTAGGGACAAATGGTTATATCAAATCTACGTGTATTTTTTAAACAATATAATCAAAATAAAAATATGCCATGCAGGTAAATTATATAAAAAAACATTCCAAATTGCGTCTAGATTTTAATTATTTAAACAAAAATACTACAAAATTATAAAAATAAATAACCAAATAGCTGCAGCTAGGATAAAGAAAAAATCACTGAAATAACTTTCAAACCGGAACAGCTTGTAAAAATAAAGCGAATTTTTAAATATTTGAGTTAAATAAATTTAAAAAAGGCAGAAAATTCAGTAAACAAAATACATAGTTAAAGGTGGGGTGTCGAGGGTGTGGAAGTCTGCTCTAGCTGAAGTATATGAGTGAAAATCGTTCGTATACGAGGCCTCTATTGCCGTCAAATAGAAAAACGGCTCAAAACTACTGAAATCGTTCCGAAATGTACATTTCCCAATGGGTATAAGTTAAAATAAAAAGAGAAAAAAAAACCGGTCTAAATGGAAAATTTAAACCTATACAAGAATAGGGTGGAAATTTATGTTTCGATTACTTACAATATGGAAGTCGGATATTTGCCGTAGACAAGCGTAAACTGGTCTGACAATTATAAAACGGAAAACACAACCGAAAATTTACGGATGGGCAAAGGAAAATCAATGTTCGAAGAAGAATAGAGAAGTCTGAGTGGTGGCGGACCGGTAGCCATCTTTCGGCGACTGCCAAAAAAAGAGGCTAAGCTCGTGAGAGGGAGCGCGTTTCCAGGAGAATAGAAATCTATAATTTGAACGAAACCGGCGGAATCGTGTCCGTTATAAGAGCCTCTTATCCGGTCCTCGCCCGTTTCCAATTACGGCAAAATCCTCATCCGATCGTATTCACGTATCTCGGTTTCCCTTTGCCCCCCTCTCTTGATAAACGGATCAATTTTTACATGAGGATAAATGGACCGTGGACCGGCGGTCTCGACGTCGTCGGACGGGTCGCCTACGACGAACGGCCACTGGGCCCGGCCTCTAAGACGAACGTAAATCTACGGAAAATCGCCTCTACGACGAGGAAAACCCTCGAGCTGGGAAACGTGCCCGGACTCGGCACGACTCCATCTACGGATTTTCGGTACACAAAACAATCAAGCCACACATGCCTATATTTTAGACTTGACTTACCAAGAAATTCGTTCTTAATATGATATACATTTAAAATGATTGTCGGGGAAAAATTAAAATTGAGTCAAGTGAAAGGTAACTGTACGGGAACGGGAGTCGTGTCGCTTTCTGGCGGTTATAGGGCAGAGACTGAAGTCGGATATTCTCATCTAGGGGTAACAAGGAGTGTCCACTCTCTATACCGCACACCCTTCTCATCCCCTCCAGACATTTCCCGCACACTCGTTAACACATTTCAAATTTTACCCCCAAACAAGAGCAGAATTTGTAATTTAAAAAATTATGTTTGTTTCATAATTTGTTGAAGTCGTGAGGAGCGGTCAAATATGAGGTGGTTTAGAAAAACACCATTTTCCCTTTTCCCCCTCGTTGTTTCGACCTTTATTCGGGGCATCTTCAAGACAAAAAGTTTGGTGATGTCTTCTTGCACAACATTTTTGCCCTGAAGATGAGCCCAATAAAGGTTGAACCATAGGTGAAAAATGAAAATGGTGTTTTCCTAAACCACATCTATCTTGACTGCTCCTCATGACTTCAACAAATTAAAAAATTACGGTTCCACACACAGAATTTTTTGTTTGCAATGATCCAAATTTCAAGCATTAAACACTCATCATCAGGTTGAACGGGAGTACAAACTTGTGTCTCAACATGAATCATAAGAGTGACCTGTCTATTCTAATATTCTGGGTTTTAAACAACATATTTATTAAGAAACCCGATATTCAATTTTAAAGAAAAAAGTATGGATATGTGCGTATGAGTATACAATTTTATATACATGTATATGAATGTGTTTATGTAGTTATGTGTTTGAATATGAAAGAATCTCTGTATGAGAACAGAATTGCAATTTAAAAAATTATGGCTCTACTTACAGAATTTGTTGTTTACAGCAATCTGGATTTCAAGCAATAAATTCTCATCATCAGATTGAAGGAGTACAGACATGTGTCTCAACATGAATTGTAAGAGTGACACAAATAACTCCCAAGGGTTACACTTAACAAACTTGTTCCTAAATAAGAGAACAATTTATTAAATAAAGGTTTTAAATTCATTAAGGGTCAAACAAAATCCATAGGCCCAATGGGAATTGAACCCACAAAGAAGAGACCAACCAGCCGAGAGTATGACAGCATAACCTCAGCATAGAATCCATATAAATTATTTATTTTCCAATTAATTATGCATTACCATTATAATTATTAACTTATTAATTACATTAATACTTAATAATAATTAATAAAGTTATAAATGTACTCAATAAACAAAACGACTAGGTACTCCATTTGCCCAAACACTATGAGATATTTGTATATCTATATTATTTATTTGCCAATTAATTAATTAAGATGTGCCTGGGTTGTTCTGGGGGTGCTCCACATGCAAAGAGCAAATCGTTTCACTCCTCCACTATTTACCCCAGATCGGTGCAAGTGACAATGAAAAATGTCATGCGTAGTGCGGATCCAGGTCGATGCATCCACTGATTTCAGGATAAATAAAGGACTAGGCAATTGATCTAGCCTGCCTTGTGTTTAACAAGCCTTAGGAAAAAGTAATCAGCGATTCTGGCGTCCAGACCTAAGGAACCTTACTGACCAAATTCATCCAGCAGCTGGCCTGGATATTATAGCACAGATACTCTCATAACTAAAGAGTGCTTTTATTGCTTTAACCTCTTACCATTAATGAGAAGACCAAATGTTATATGTTTGATGTGGTTATGTTCCACTGAGGAGGATTAGAAGAGAGTTCTAACGTCTTTCAGAGAGTCAACGACTTTAACCCTCTCTGCTCCTATATAACATAACTCCTTTAATAACATCTCCCACAAGATCAGTAGAAGAATCATAGCTTATAGTAGGAACTATAGTGTTTATAATAGTGATGTACATGAGGGTCGCCAAAATGCCTTTCCACTAGCAATGCTGAAAAGGAAGTAGACTTTAACTAGAAGAGTTGGGTTTGTGCAACGTGTGAAAAAATACTGCCTTTAGATGATATGATCTTTTGCCAGTCTTCGTCTGTCAGCATTCATCACTAAAGATTTTTAAAATTATTTGCTGTCATAAGTGTAAAGGAGTCTCTAACTCAAGGAGGGGAATTAGGAGGCTGATAGGTATCCTGACCGTGAGTGTGTGCCGTTGCCCCTTGAGAAGAAACCTCTTCAAAATGGGTTTTTACCAGTCTCCTTCTGCCGCTTCTGTGAAATAAATGAATAAACCACCTCGCAGAGTGTGATAGCTTTGCCAGGCATAGATTTGAAACTTTTGAAGGAGGGGACATTGCCAAATCACTCCCCGAGATAAAATGGTCCTGGAGGTTCATGTAGAACACGTAAGCCGGCCAAGTCCCGTACCCTTTAGGGATAATGAACGATATGAGTCTATCAAGGCATTTAACCCCCTCGAGTCTTGGTCACCCGCCCTGCATAATATATGTAAGTGTAAAGGAGATTTTTCTGTGATGACCAACGTCAGGATTATGGGGTTGAGACTGGGGTAGAAGTAAACTTACACGGGCAGAGGAAAAATTCAACTTCTGTATTAAGAAATTAATAGCTACAGGAATGGAGGGCTTACGGGAAACAGACTCATCAAACATTATGTTCATTCCTATTATATACCCTGGTGGGAGTCTAGGAGGGAATTAGCAATGGTGGGAGTAAAGGGTGTTGGTAATGTCTTATCTTGTGAGTCGGTACAAGGGGGAAAGCTTAAAATAATATAATATAAGTAAATAAAATATTTATGAATAATTGGAATAAGGGATATTACACTTCATTCGTAATTTTTTCATAATTACCAAACGTAATTATTCAACTTGCAATTTATTTGTTGATGTTTTTAAACACACCAGATCGTTTCTTGATTTTTTATTAAAAAAAAAAAACCTCACTTTGTTTTTGGGTTTTTCACTCAAACAAGATTTTATCAAACTGTAAAAGGAGTACCATTTTATTTATAATTTGTTTGCATTTGTGCAAGAATATTATTTCCTTTTCAATTTATCGAGTTAAAATTAATGCTAATCTTCGTTGTTTTCTCATCTAAATCCACATGTTATTCGAACTTGAAAAAAAAAGTCAAAATATATGAAAGATGCTTAATCTAAAGGGAGATAAAAAAATCAGGCTGTATAAAACTATCATCCACCCAGCACTGATGTATAATTCTAACTTGTCCCATCACCAAGACAGACAAAAAATATTTTAATCTCTGTAAGAAAAGTCTTGAAGAATTTTGAGAATTAGATCTGTACAAAGAAACAAATGTAATAAAGGTCAAGTGAGGATGAAGGAGGGGAAAGTGCCAGTAAAGATAATTGACAATTTGGCAAGAACGGAGACGTCGGAAGCTTAATCTTAGAAGCCTTGGTGCACGTGACAATTTGAATATTCAACAAATTTACGATCGACAAGAACTTTTGCGATTAATTTATTGAGGAAGTCAGGACCCACGAATGGTTGTAGGGCCCTCAGATATATGTGAATATTAATCAAGGAACTTGCAATCGACAAGAACTTCTGGTATAAATGTATAAGGTGGTCAGGACTGCCCTTGGTTAGATTTTGTGATCGTGCTATAAGTATGCTATAATATGATGAAATATCCAGCGAACAGCTCAAAACCACGCTCTGCTACCAATTTTGTGATGGTGAATCTTAAACAATTAAAAAAAAACTAAATATAACATAAGCTAAATAATATATTTAAAAGGCCTCTTCTTGGCATGAAATAAACGAAAAATTAACAATTTTTTTTTCTAGCACAACAGTAATCTATTAACAGGCAATGTTCATAGATAAAAAAAACTTTAAACAAAATACAAAATTAACTGAAATGAATCGCAAAGATATAAGTACCTTAAATCTTTCAATATGGCACAAAACCTTTCTGCCAGCGCACTTATTTCCGGATTGCCCTCTTTTTCCAATGTATTTGTGATGATCGTCCCCTCTCTTCCACAGTGCAGATCCCTTTCTTAAGAACGATCATCACAAAATATGTGAATATTAATCAAGGAAATCGACAAGAACTTCCGGGATAAACTTATTGAGGTCAGGACCCACAAAGGGTTGTAGCGCCCTTAGATATTTAATTTTTTGTAATTGATCATTTGTGCTACAATTTGCGCGAGGCATATAAAAACATCGAGTTGAGAAGGCATAAAGTGATAGATCTACTTCTTAAATTAAAAAAAAAAATTAAGAGAATATTCTTTTGTCAATGTTGAAGTACCAAGTGTGAAGTTGAATGATAATGTTGATAAACCAATTGGGCGGGTTTGTGGATGGGTCGTCCGGCCGTCGGGACAAACGCCTTTTGGATCGTCCAGGCTTGCCAACCGCTTAAGCATCCAAAAACGTATCTGACTATCGATCAAGGAGATAACAATAAAAAACGCATGCGCGGAGAGCGATATTGTACTACAAGTCGAGTCCATATTATCCGGTCCTACTCGACTCCGTGTTTATAAACATTGTGAGCCGTATTATCGAATATCCCGTTAATAGGATTGCCTTTGGGTAAAGACGACGTTATGAACGCAATCGGAGTGCCGTCGGTGGATTTAGTTCGGTCTGAAAGACTTTTATTACAATTATTCTCTTCTGTCAATGTCATATTTTCCGTCATCAAACATGGCTGCTAAATGGATGTTTTATCGGCCGTAAGAGATTTTTCTAAATATCCGATAAATGAGAGATATGTTTTCCATCCCTCTTGCCTCCGACTCGTGCAATTATGACTTCGAAAAAGAAGAAAACGCAACCAAATGGAAGGGAGTTTTCGTCAACTCCTTGCGCAAGGTAAAGGCCGATACTCGCTCTTGCATTATACTTTACAGCTGTTCCTTCTCTCATTTTAACCTTGGGCCCTGTTTTGAGATAAATTCGGCGTATTTTCCCCCCCATTGTCGATTGACAAGAGGAAAATAAATCATTACCATAATCGAACTTGACACACCGAGTATTCGGCGTTGGAGCCCTCGTCTACTCTTATCAATGTGTCCGTTTACGGATGGTTTCTAGACGCCGTCAATGCCCGATCCGTCGGGTCAACAATCGCAGTCCCTTTGTTATTGTTGTATATCTGTTTACATTTTTGCCCAAGCTCCGCTCCCTTCTCGACTATCAAAATGATAGTTTTACGTTTAAAATTAACCATGCTTTCTAAAAAGAATTAAGGCTTATTATATAAAAATAAAATTCAGTTAAACATGCAATCAGACATAAGTTACCGCACCTCAACAAGTCCATCAACAGGTGATGAGCTTGCAACAAAATCCTCTTTTCTTTTTCACTGTCAACACAAAATTGTTTGTGTAGAGGACTTTTGATTTTTATAACAAACGATAAAAAAATATTAGCTTGATCTTGACTGACAGAATTGTCATATTATTTTGAAAATTAATTGTGCTGTTTGAAAAGTTAAAGATTTATTGATTTAAAGGAAAATAGAATTACCTATATACAATCAGACAAAAGTTACTGCTCCTCAACAAGTGCAGCAACAGGCGATGAGCTTTCAACAAAAATCATCTTGTAGATTTATCATTTCTAAAAATCATCTTTTTTTTTCATTTCTATAAGAAACTATAAAATAAACGTAAGCTTGATCCCAACTGACAAAATTTTCTTTTTATTTTGAAAATTAATCGTACTGTTTTAAAAGTTTAAGATTTCTTGGATAAAATTAAAATAGAATTACCTATATAGAATCAGACAAAAGTTACCGCACCTCAACAAGTGAAGCAACAGGTGATAAGCTTTCAACAAAAATCATCTTTTTCTTTTTCACTGCCAACACAATTTTTTTTTATTTCTATGAGAAACTATAAAATAATGTAAGCTTGGTATCAGCTGACATTTTCTTTTTACGTTGGAAAATAAATGTGTTTTTTTTAAGTTTAGAGTTGTTAAATAAAAATAAAATGTACCAACTATATACAAATAGAAGTTACCACATATCACCTAATGCAGCAACAGGTGATGAGCTTTCATCAAAAATCATATTTTCTTTTTCACTGCTAACCCAATTTTTTTTTATTTCTATAAGAAACTATAATAATAATAATGTAAGCTTGGTTCCGACTGACATTTTCTTTATTTTGTTTTGAAATTAATCATGCTGTTTTAAAAGTTTAAGATTTCTTGATTAAAAGGAAAATAGAATTGCCTATATACCATCAGACAAAAGTTACCGCACCTTAACAAGTGCAGCAACAGGCGATGAGCTTTCAACAAAAACCATTTTATCTTTTTCGCTGCCAACACAAATTTTTTTAATTTCTGTAGAAACTGTAAAATAAATGTAAGCTTGGTATCAACTGACATTTTCTTTTTACATTAAAAAATAATAATGGTTTTTTAAAAGTTTAACATTTCTTAAAAAAAAAAAGAAGTAAAATGTATTAACAGTATACAGATAGAAGTTACCACAGATCACATACCACACATTACCTACATACAATCTGACAAATTACTGCTCCTCAACCAGTGCAGCAACAGGTGATGAGCTTTCAACAAAAATCCTCTTTTATTTTTCACATTTAACAATTTTTTTTATTTCTATAAGAAACTATAAAATAAATGTAAGCTTTATCCCCACTGACAAAATTTTATTTTTATATTAAAAATTAATCATGCTTTTTTAAAGTTGAAGATTTCTTGATTAAAAATAAAATCCATTAACAATGTACAAACAGGAGTTACCACACATCACCTAATGCAGCAACAGGTGATGAACTTTCAACAAAAATCCTCTTTCTTTTTCAATGTCACCCCAAAATTAGCTTAATTTAATTCAAGTAATTTCAGGACTGTTTTTGTTTTTTAAACGTTTTTTTGTTTTGTTTTAACTGTTTATTCTGCTTAGTCCAGAAGAACATTATATATAATACAAATAAAATATCGATAATGTGGAAAATGGCAAAAAGGTACAAAATACCCAGTTGTTTCAGGACTTTTTACATTTGTTATAAATTTGTTTATTTTTTTATAAACTGTGCAAACAAATAGAATGAATAATATTAATGAAATAATGACAACAGCGGAAAATAGCAAAAAAAAAGGAGCAAAACACCCAATATGATCTAAGAAGTAGCATTGATTGTTAAAAGTTACCCCAAAACTAGTGTCTTAACTTCTTCCACCTGCTTGTCGTCAATAGAATGAACCGGTTTAATTTTATCATTATTTTTCATTTTTGAAAAACAACGTTTCATATTTTGTTATTCATTCTAAGTAAGTTGCAATGATGCCAATGAACAAAGCATTAAGATTATATTGTGTTGAGTGCCCTCATCTCTCACTCTCTCAACACGACAAGCAAGAATGGCACAATTATGCAGAAAACAAACACTTCGAACCCTGAAGATGACATCAATAAAGATCCGAAACGTTGGTATGAAGAAAATGCTTTTCTAAAACCTACATCACACCAGACTCCATCTCACAATTTCCGTATAATCATCCGACTAATGGTCACTAATCACCACATATTAATAAAATGATATTAAAAAAGATTCAGTTTGAAATTGTGCAAGTTTTTATTACCGTTTTATAAATATTTAAGAGTAGAGTGGGAATCTTCTTGTCATAAATTTAAAAAAAAAAGGACTGCAATATTTATCGCCAGTTTGCAAGCATACTTTTATATACATACTTGTATAAGAAATAACCTTATTGCTTGGAAACCAATTTGATAAATATAATTAGAATCAATTTATTACGGTATAGTAATTAAATTTTGGCATTGAGACATCTACTGAGTAATTGTAATTATTGTAAAAGGCTTTACAAAATCTACACCTAATTATTTAGTTACACTTTAAAAGCCGAAGAAGCTTTACACATTTACCGATCACTAGTGTGAGAAAATGTTTCAATATTTTTATAAATATTTAGATTTTCTGTTCCTATAAAGAAATGGGTTTATGAGCCAACTAGTTAGATGGGTTTTATTTACATGTTTTTTGTGTAAATAATGTTTTGTATATAACTAATCTTGTTAAATTCTCTATATGGAGCTAGAACTTCAAAACGAATGAGTAATAGTTTTAATTTATTCTGCTTGATGATGCTTTATAAATTTGTTTTACATTTTACAATTTTGGTTTTTTAATTATGTAGGTTTCTTTTATGTTTTTTACTCACGGTTATACAAGTAGCTAACATTAAACTTTGTTGTAACTTTAATTAATTTCTTTATGTTCACATCTTTAGTTTATTTCTCAATTCTGTTTTTTGTAATTGCGATCGATCATTTTCAATCTTCAATCATTATAAATTTATAAAACTGTGCAAATCTTAACCTGTTTTTTCTGTACCTGTTTTGGTCAAGTATTTTTCTATATTATAAGTTAATTGATTTTGGGCATTTCTAGGTGTTGGAACAAGTACATCCATCGTTACGAGCAAAGGACGATGCACTGGATTATGTAGAAGGTTTAATTCTTCGGCTACTTGGCATGCTATGTACCAGACCGTCGCCACATCGAGTTGCAGATGTTGAAGAAAGGGTTATGAGAACATTTCCCAAGCCGATCGACAAGTGCGTACCAACACGATTTATTGTTTGTGGACGAAAATAGATTCTAATTGTATAATTTCCTTTACAGATGGGCTTTAAGTGATGCAAAAAATGCTCTAGAAAAAGGAAACAAGAAAAATCAAGTTTTAGTTTTGCCTGTTGAAAAATTGCACCAACTCTTACAAAAAGTAATATTTAAAGTTAAAAAAAAGAGAAAAAATTTGATAAATTGATGTAAATTTATTACAGGAAGTTCTACAATACAAAATTGACACACAAGTATCCCTCTACATCGTCGCTGTTTTAGAATATATTTCTGCTGATATATTAAAAGTATATTTATTTTATTATTATTATTTTTTTGAATTGTGGCATTTCTTCATTATTTGTTTTGTAGTTGGCTGGCAATTATGTTAAAAACATTCGCCATGTGGAAATTACCTGTCAAGACATCAGAGTGGCCATGTGTGCTGACAAGGTCAGAATTGGTGTATTATTATTTTTTTGCCGTGCATGTTTTATTTTAACAATGAGCATGTTGAGAAAAATATTTTTGCTTTTTTTTCTTGTCTATTAAATCGTTTTATTCGATAGTTAATTTATTCCATTGGAAATTTTAAATACACTAATGGGAAAAAATTCAATTGTTTGTTGTTGTTTATAATATTAATAATTTAGCATAATTTTAGTATAGTTTAGATGAGTGGTATTGTTAATTATTAAGTCAACTTGAGTATAATTGAAAAGAAAAAAAAAACAAAAAAAAAAAACCGCTATTATTAAGCGGGGATCACACCCAATTCAACCCTATTGTTCTCGATGTCAGTGGGGTGTGCACGTAAAACACACACCACGCGACAGACGATAGTGTTTATCACAGCATTTGCAAAATGCTTAGATCTGAGTAAGAATATAATGAAAACATGGAAATAAACTCATCAACATCAAGCGGAAACTCAGGTTCATGAAGGATCCTCACTAGAGGTGTATCTAACAAATACCGTATGCCCATTTCTATATTTGAAAAGGAAAACATTCTGATCAGTTCAGTATTTTGTATTTTTTGATAGCAAAACAGCAATTTGATTATCTCCATGGTGCAATAAAAAAATGCATCAGGAAAACATATACAATTTTTATATAGTATTTTATATAGGTCATAACATGAATTATTACCATATTTAGCTTATATACACTTAAAAGTAAACTATATTTATTTTTACCATTATATTAATTACAAGATACTTATTATTTATTAGTAAACCAAATTTAATTAGATTTTAAATTCATGAGTTTTATTTAAAAAAAAAAAAAAAAAAAAAATTATAGTTTGAAAGAAAATAATAATTTTTTTTGGTTAAGATGAAAAAAAGTCAATGGCACGAGCTGGTTTCGAACCCATGATCCTTGGCTAGATACACCGATAAAGCTCTCCATGGACATTTCATTTCTCATCGTGAATCCAATCCGATTACACGACATTTGAAAACGGCAAAAAGGAGGGAAAACTCGGTGGGGTTGAGATAGGAAGTTGATGTCCGAATGGATCGAGGTCGCGATAGCTCAGGTGGTAGAGCAGCAGCGTATCAAGCCGAAGATCGTGGGTTCGAATCCCACTTATGTCATCGACTTTTTTTCATCTCAACCAAAAAAAAAAAGAAAAAAAGTTAATTAATTGTAATGCATATTTAATTGTAAATGGACTCTTACACTCTTAATAGATTATTATGACCAAAATCAAGTAATAAAATTAATGGTAAAATTCGTTCTATCACTAAATGGTATTCCGGCGTTTTGATAAATTTTCAATCAAACTGACGATAATTAAATAATTTTGATTAAAACTGATGAATTTTTGATCTTGTTTAATTTGGTTTATATTAAAATAAGCATGGTGTTCTAAATATATAAATATAATGACAAAAATAATACATACTGTGCAAAATAAAATTAAAAAACTTTAAAAAAAATTCGATCTTACATTTTTTACCATTTTTATAAAAATATGGAGATATGGGTTTTTTTTTGTCTTTGAGTATATTTGACACTGCTCGATGAAAATCTGTACAGTGGGAAATAGGTTTCATCACCGAGTTAGCCTAGAGTAGAGTTGCTGTCAGGCAAATGTGCCCAATCTTACAGAAAATTGGACATTGGATTGATGTCAGGTGGCATCGGTCACAACGCGTTGCAATGTGTTGGTGTGTTCCCCGCTTTAGGTTGTCTTAACCTGCAACATTTCATTTAAAGCCTAAGAAATATCCAGAATTATAAAGCTTTAAATCAAGCATGGGGCTGAACTTTGGCACATAAGGTTACATATAATATTTTTATAAGTTTGAGTTTACGTTGACAAGGAGTAGAATAGTAAACTATACGAAATAATAAAAGTAATTTTTTTGACTAGAGCCATTATGTTGTGTATGTTCATCCAAAGTTTGTCATTGCAACTTTTATTGGCAAATGTCTTTATTATTAGAACAAATTTAAGTTTGATGAGGCCTGATCACTCTGGTTTGTCCATTTCTGTTAGTTTTGTCTGTCCGACATCAGCGGTAGGCAGACCAGAATGTTTGGAGATGGTCTAAAAATTCAAGTATTTAAAGAAATTCGTCTCATCTAGTGAAGAAATTATACAACTTGAATATTTATTTGTATGTAGAATTGAATGTATTATGATTTAGTTTTCTTTCTTTTCTTTTTTTAACTTTAATTTTTCAAAGCAAACAATTCATTGTAATAATAAAACATTGTTGTTTCAACTTTCTTGGATCACCCAAAAAGTGAAAGTAAATCAGGTAGAATTCATTTTAATGAAATTGCATGTTACATTAGGCCATTTTCTATAGTTCCCGTAAGTCTAGTTTATACCTGTTATAAAATAAACTGTGAGACAAAACAGCATAACTTTAAAATCTCGAATAAACCATTTTTTTAAGTCTTATCAAACCTTATAGGAGATTTCATTTTAGAGGCACTTTTACCAATTTAAAACTAATAACTTGTTGAACTAAAGTATACATTGAAAAATGAACCAGTAAGTTGAACCGTATTATTTCGGTTATTTTATTATTACCATCTTCATTGGGTTTTCTTCATTTTCTTGTTATTGTAGTACAATAAATTAACTTATCTGATAGGTTTATTGGGTACAAAAATCACAGGAAATTAAAATAAAACTCCAAAACTTACAAGTACGAAGCAAGAAAATAAAGATGTAAAAAATTAGGAAACTTATAGGACTGAAAATGTGTTATTAATTTTCATATGGCATCCAAACTTGAAGTCTTTTTTTTTTTTTTGTCCAAATCTCAACTATACACAAATATAACTGTTAGCTGGTTAACTGAGGAAATTAACGAAATTGAAAATATTAATGAATAATATAAGAAATTTGCAATTAAATCTTGATCCAAGTATAAAAATTTTTTTTCATATAACTTTATCAGTCAAATCAACACCTGTAATTTTTGAAAAAGTAAAAGGTACGGTTCAAAGGTGGAAGATTATACGGACGAATGTCTTAACTTGAGACTACCTGCTACTTCCTCAGACTTTCTCCACGCTTTAGGGTATATTGCACATCAAAATGGGAAAAAAAAAAAAAAAATAAAAATAGACCAATCTATATTGTCCACTCAACAGGATGAAGGTTAAACTTAAAAACTATAAAGTATAAAAACCTCATAAATCTGTTATTAATAAAACCCCTATTTTTTATAATTATGATATAGTCATACCCTGTACTCTTTTTGATTTAGCTGTACTGTATTTATTTCCTATAAAGTATCTGATATTATTTTTTATTTTGTTTATTCTTAAATTTTTAAGTAATTGAAATATATTTTAAAAAACTAGTCAACGCCCATGATTAAGAACTACAAGTTTTCATGTAAGTTAGAATTTTTAAAATATTGTACTGGATTTAAGAGAATTTTTTATTTTAATATAATTTTTATTAATTTTATTTGTATGAAAATATTTGCCATAGATCATTTATGGTTGTGTAAATTCAAAAATATGCTTAATTGTATGAAAAAATAATTAAAAAGTAAGTTAAGCTTCCCTTACTCAGCCATTGCCGTGATCCCTTAATTGTAGCATAGAAATTTCTAAAAGAAAATTCTGCGCATCTTTAATCAGAGATAGGAGTTTTGAACCTTCTGCATTTTTCTTCCTGTTTTTGCATGTTATTTGAAGATTTACTCCGTTATCCGGAATGGTATTTCATAGAAAAATTATCCTTAGAAAACTGTTGATTAAAAAATAAATAAAAATAAAAACAGCATGTTGTTTCATAATTCATTTTATATCAATAAACGATAGATTTACCTTTTTTTCCCACTTATAAAAAAAAGTCTACACTCAGTATTGTCTAAATTCCTTAAAATCTTGTCCAGATATGTTGAACCGCCTGTATTCAAGATTGAAAACTCATTTTTTTATTTTTATAGAAGTGAATGTAGTAAATGATATCAGTTTATTGATATACAGTATCTTTTTTTATGGTTTATGGTATAGAAAGTATGAACTAAGATTAAAAGAAACCCACTACTTCAATTTTTTAGAGTAGAGATTCTTTTTTTTTAATGTTAAACACACTTCACATTCTAAACATAATTTTGCGTTTTTTAATATAAACAATTTCATGCTTTTAGTGTGATTTGTTTAGTAATATAAATTTTTTAAATAATTTTTAAGTAAACTTTACAAACAAGCAAAAATTGAAAATTTGATTCCTTCTTTTAAGGTATGGTTCATTTTAATTTAGTTTGTGACTCAATTTACTGTCTGAACAGCCAAAGAATTTTCAGAATAAACTCAGCTCAATTATTACCCTAAGTTGCAAACTATTTTAGGTCCTTATGGATATGTTTTCACAAGACGACGGTCTGTTGGACATGGAAAATGAATCTGAAGGTGGCCTGATTGGCTCGGGGAGGAGCTCGAGGGTCAGTCTGACGTATGAAGAAGTTGTCAAAGATCTCCTGCAGTGTGAAAAACAGCATTTAAGGAATTTACATATGATAATTAAAGTTTTTAGAGAAGAAATTTGTCGACTCATCCCTCCTGGTCACAACAAGGTAAGGCCTTTTTATCTATTTTTCTTATTTTCTTCGGCTTTCGAGAAAAAAGTTAATTTGTTATTAGGATGAGCAAGAAATGAATAATAATAATAATCTAGAGATAAAATTCGTATATAAGTCAATCGTTGAAATAAATCCTGGGCCCCTAGACACAACACCGAATATGGCGAAATACAGAAATACAACTGACAAACCAACTGGGCAAGGATATGCAGACAAACATAATCTGTAATGACTAGATTTAAGTTTCATCACCCCCGTTTCACATGGCGAAATCTCATTATGCCAACAAATCCTCTTTTCATTGCTTATAATACTTTTAAAAATTAAATAAACAACTTGATTTTTAAAGAACCCTCAGCATGTTTTCAGGCAACACTTTTAATTCTATTAACTTGTGGAATTCCCACTTGGCTGGGTCAAAACTAGTTTGTTTAATTCACTGTTTTCATGGTCCGCTCGATTTAAGTCAATTAATTAAGGTTTTTAGTTGAAATTAAAAAAAGTTAATGGCACGAGGGGGATTTGAACCCACGACCTTCGGCTTGATACGCCGCTGTGCTTCCACCTGAGCTATCGTGACCTCGATCCACTTGGGCATCAACTCCCCATCTCAGCCCCACCTTACGAGTTTTCCCTCCTCATGATAGCTCAGGCGGTAGAGCAGCTGCTTATCTAGCCGAAGGTCGTCGGTTCGAATTCCTCTTGTGCCATTACTTTCTTTCATCTCAACTAAAAACCTTAATTAATTGACACTAGTATGTTTGTTGAGTATTTTTGGTAGGATTGATAATCTCGTTGAGCACTGCTGTTCAGTTCGTGAGATTTTAATGTCTCCTTGAACCCTGCTTGATTTTTTGACAGTGGAAAAATAAATATAGGTAAATTCAATGAACATTGGTAGCCACAACGGTTGACAAGTTCCTGGACTCGAATCCAGCCGCACTGCTTTGTATCATTTACAAATAGACTACTCTTGCTCCCTGGGAGTGGGAAAAAAAAGCAACATTAATTTTCTTGCTCACCCTATAATAAAAATGGTCTGAAAATTTGTTTTTTAAAACTATTATTTAAAGATAGGAGGTAATATTTCATTTTATAATAATTCCGTACAATCAATAGGAGCTGGATGCTATGTTTAACAATATAATGGAAATTTACGATTTATCCGTGACGCTTATGGGATCTCTAGAAGATATGTTAGAAATCAGTGAAGAACGCCAAGTTCCTGCTTTAGGAAGTTGTTTCGAAGAGCTTGCAGAAGTAAGATTTTATTTTTATTGAGTTGATAAATATTAAAAATGTGATTTTTCTAGGCTGAAGAATTCGATGTTTATGGTAGATATGCAAAAGAAATCGTTAGTTCCAAATGGTTAGAAGCTTTGGCTACTTTAGCCAGTAACCCAAAAGTCTCGACAGCCGGTCAGGGTTTCCGGGAAGCAGTCAAGTACTACCTACCTAAACTAGTCATTGCACCCATCTCTCACTGTTTAATTTATTTTGAGTATATTAAGGTATGTTGTTATTAGAGTGTACAAAAGGAATCGGGGTTAATTGTATGTATTATGTAGATACTGCATCGTTTAACACCTTTAGATGATGATAGGGAAAGTCTGAAACAAGTTGAAGGGGTTTTGAGACCTCTACAAATGGAATTGACATCGCCAGAAGTGAACAACTTGTTAAAGAGGTGAGTGGGATTTTTCTTATTAATAAATCTTTTCAGTTTGTAACTTTAAATGTTCAGGGAAACACCCGTCCGGACAAACGGTCGTGTCAGAAGACAATTGGCCTTAGAAAAAACCAATGAACTTCAAAAAACAATAGACGGATGGGATGTCAAAGATCTCGGCCAGTATTGTAATGAATTAATTAGAGGTAAATATTGAGTCGACGATAATAAACCAAATTTTCACGTGAATATTTTTCGCATTGCAGAGGATATGCTAGGTAAATGGTCAACCAAAGGGAGGCGTTTGACTGAGAGGAGAGTGTTCCTGTTCGATGGCGTTTTAGTATTATGCAAACCAAATACAAAGAGGACAGCTGTATCTGTCACTGCACCATTAGGTGGTTCGACTGCTGAATATAGACTTAAAGAAAGGTTTTTTATTAGGAAAGTTGAAATCACCGATTGGGAAGAGTCAGAAGGTGAGATTTTATTTAATAGTTTTAATAGTGTTAATTTTTTTTTGCAGTTTTTGTTGTTCATACAATACTTCAACTTGAGCCTAGTAGCTAAAACATGCAACCTGGATTATTTAAAAATTTTGTTTCATCTTAAGCCTTTAAATGTAAAAGATGGTTGTTACTGTCGAATTTCTATGCTGATGCAGAAATCTTAATTTATTATTATTATTTTTTTTAAACTAAGATATTTCAACATTTTTGGGGGAAAAAAGCTCATTTGTAAGTATGGCGGGTTCAAATGCAGGACCACTGGATTTGAACCCGGGACCTTTACCTTACAGCGATGAGCGCCGTGTCATTTCCTAAACTGTTGTGGACACTGTCACCCCTCAGAAATCTCATCCAAAATTAATAATTCTAAAATTGTGAAGGTTCTGCAAAGCCGCTAATTTACTGGTCCGCTTGACTAATTGATACATTACAATTAATTAAGGTTTTTAGTTGGGATGAAAAAAAATCCCAGGGTTCGAATCCCGCTCGAGACATTAACTTTTTTTCATCTCAACTAAAAACCTTAATTAATTGTAATGTATCAATTGGTCAACTAAATTAGTGAATTTAATGAATTAAATGAAGTACACTTCACTAAAGCTCTCAGTGCCCATTTAGTTGTCGTCGAAAATCCAAACTGATTACATATTTGAAAAATGGCAAAAATGAGGGAAAACTCTTAAAGTGAGGTTGAGATAGGAAGTTGATGTCCGAGTTGATCGAGGTCGCGATAGCTCAAGTGGTAGAGCAGCGGCGTATCAAGCCGAAGATCGAGGGTTCAAATCCCCTCGAGCCTTTAACTTTTTTCATCTCAACTAAAAACCTTAATTAATTATTCTGCAAAGTGATGAATCCATACCCTGATCGTCTTTGGCCAGACTGAAAAACCGATATTAAAGAGAGCGTAACGCTGAAATGTCTTGACAGACAAATCCAGGGAGAAAACAGAGACCAGGAGGATCAGAAAGCTATAAATTCAAGAATTTTATATCTTGATTGCCTGCGAGTTTTCAATTAGATTATTCTCATTCGTTTTGAATGTCAGGTGTAATTTAGCAGCATAAAATTTTTCAATGGTTGGCGAAATATTTAAAAAAAGAGTTAACTGTATGCCAAAGTTCATTACCTTGCAGGCCCCAACACATTTTATAATCATAGATCAGACCAAACAGAATAAATTGTAGTTGTGACCATTTAGTCATTGCATTTATTTTTCCTAATCAGTACTACTAATTTTTGTTCATCTAGTACAAAGTTTTTGCAATTTTTTTTTGTAGAATTAAAAAATGCTTTTGTGATCTCACCACGTGTCCCACCTGCAGTAATACTTGTTGCGAAATCTGCCGAAGAGAAAAATAATTGGATGGCTGATTTGATTATGCTTAATACAAAAAGGTAGTAAAATATAGAACATAATCTTCACTATTCCAATAAATAAAATTAATGAAAAAAAGATAAGGTTGGTCATTGGGTGGACTAATCTGAAAGTTGTGCGCTCGATACTTACCCGTGGCTAGCCTTTCCTTCTTAAAAGGCATAATTAATTTAATATTTGCTTAATTGTAGCATGCTTGAGAGAACATTGGACAGTATACTGCTTAACGAAGAGAAAAAGCACCCTTTGAAATTACCGTCACCCCAGATTTATAGGTTTGCCGAGGCGGATTCTTCGGACAACATAGTTTTGGAAGAAAGGCAAAACTCTGGTGTCCCGCTTATTAAAGTAATTGTTACGTTAAAAATATAACAATCGTACTCTTACCCCGTTCGTAATTTATTCTTAGGGAGCTACACTGTGTAAACTTGTCGAAAGGCTGACTTACCACATCTATACAGATCCAATGTTTGTTAGAACGTTTTTGACTACGTATAGAAGTTTCTGCTCACCCCAGGTACCGATTGTTTCCGTAAATTTACACTACATAAGTTTTTGATCGTTGTACATAATGTATATAAATATTTTAGGAACTACTGTCTTTACTAATTGAACGTTTTCACATACCAGCACCTGAAGAGGACAAGAATTTTTTCAGGGAGGATATGAAGCGTTACAGGGAAAAGTATTGCCAACCGGTACAATTCAGGTTTGTATTTTTATCATTTTTTTTACCAGGTAGATTAAGGAAGAAGGAAAAAGTAAAAGTAATCGTAATGTTTTTAGGGTTTTGAATGTTCTTAGACATTGGGTCGATCACCATTTTTATGATTTTGAGCGCGATAAAAAATTACTGGAAGATTTGAAAGCATTTTTAGACTCGGTCAATGTTAAATCTATGAGAAAATGGGTCGATTCTGTTTCGAAAATAATACAACGCAAGGTATTATCCAAAGTTTCGTACTCTTTAACGGTGTGTTATTTACTTTTTGATAATTTTATATACAGTGCGAAACTACGGATCAACAAAGGGAACGGACTTTTGCATTTAATCACTCTCCTCCACCTATAGAATGGCATATAAAATGCAGCGAAGAAGAGTGGAACATTTTAACGGTATTTATTGTTTAGATGAATTCATATTGCTTTGGAGATACGTATTTTTTTTTTAATTTATATTTTGTTTTTAATAGTTGCACCCGATAGAAGTAGCGAGACAACTGACTCTTCTCGAATTCGATTTATACCGAGCGGTAAAACCCTCTGAACTAGTTGGTAGTGTTTGGACGAAAAAGGACAAAGAGCAAACTTCCCCGAACCTGTTAAGAATGATAAAGCACACAACTAACGTACCTATCTCTAACTTAAATTACAGAATTTGTTTTTCAATTATTAATTGACGTTTTTTAGTTTACTAGATGGGTTGAAAAAAATATCGTCGAAGCCGAAAACGTCGAAGAGAGGGTAGCGATAGTGTCAAGAATGATAGAAGTTATGATTGTTCTTCAAGAATTGAATAACTTCAATGGTGTTCTTGCCATAGTTTCCGCTATGGGCTCAGCATCCGTGTACAGGCTTAAATGTACTTTCCAGGTACATTTATTATTCTTTAATAATAAATAATAAATAAATAATAAAATATTCTTTTCAGCAAATTTCTGCGCGTTTAGAAAAGGCTCTTGACGAAGCTAGAGATTTGAGCAACGATCACTTCAGGAAATATCAAGAAAAGTTGAGGTCCATCAATCCTCCATGTGTCCCATTTTTTGGTATTTTTGATTCCTTTCCGTCCGTTCTTGTTTCATTATTGAATCTAACGGAAAAATTTTATTTAGGAATGTATTTGACCAATATATTGCACATTGAAGAAGGAAATCCGGACACACTTCCATCACAACCCCAACTGATAAACTTCAGTAAAAGAAGGAAAGTTGCAGAAATAACGGGAGAAATTCAACAATATCAAAATCAACCGTATTGCCTAAGTGTTGAACCAAGAATAAGGGTAGGCACAATTTTAATCTCAACTTACGATTTTACAATTTAGCTTTTTCTTAATTTACTGTTTTTTTAATAGAATTTTTTAGAAAACCTGTGCCCTTTTGAAGGAATGGAAGATGCTGAAATAAGTAATTATCTTTATAATAAATCTCTGGTCATAGAACCAAGAAGCTGTCGTCAAGCCCAACGTTTTGTAAGTGAATTTAATTAATATAAATTTATAGGAAAAATATAAGATTACAAATTATATAATTTTAATTTGGGAATTTATCACGAGAAAATGACTGATTACTGATTAAATGCATGCACAAACCGGGTGTCCTTTTTCATGGCCCAGCTGAATTGCTCTTGAACCAATGATGCTATTTAAAAAAAAATTAATTTCAGATTTTTACATTTTTTGGAGAAAAATTATACAACATAACTGGCCCAGTTTAACTCGAAAATTTCAAATACAATCACATACATCCAAAGACATCGTTTTAAAGGATTTTTTGTGTTGAACCATTGGTGCAATCGGAAAAATTACATCCAACATCAAAAAATGACAGTTTCCCTTAGAACATTTTGGAGAGGATTTGGATATTCTTGAACTACACTAAACTATTCAGTTCTTCGTTGGAATTATGCTCTGCCAGTTTCTTTTTTCTCTAACTTTGTCATTTTTTTAACCTAATGATAATCTGATTGCACCTTTGTGTTCAGTGTTAAAAAAACCCCTTAAAATTATCGTTAGGATGGATAGGGTTGTATTTGAAATTTTGAAGTTGTACTGGGCCTGATGTGCCTTGTATAATTTTTCTCCAAAAAAAGGTAAAAATTTGAAAGTAGACTAAAAAATATTAAACATTGGTTAAAGAAAAATCCAGCTGGTCCATCTAAAAAGAACACTGTATATGCACGCATGTACAGAGTGGACCTGTCATTTCTTGCACCGGCAATTCTAGCTTTTGTAAATTATAACAATCTACTGGCAGGCCTTGAGACTCACCCACCCCTGGTGTTAGCAGTCTGGGATAAGACCTCGGTTTTATCTGTCAACTGAGGTTGGACCCCAGGGGCTATCAATTTTTCATTATCATCACTTATCATTTCAACCCCAACGTAATCTCTCCACTTGATGAGGAAATGTTTTGTTTTTGGTCACAAAGTTGCTACTCTTCCCTTTTTTGTTAGTTGATTGTCTTTACTTCAGTTGATTGATTCAAACAAAGAAATAATGAACTGATTCAAACGCTTTTCTTGTACCTGCCAGTTTTCTTCAGGGCTACATACAAAATTTTTTTACAATCAATAAAAACGATGTATAAATGGTCAGGAAGTGTAAAGCAGCTATGCTTTTACACCTCAAATGCAACAAAAAAGTCTGTATGGCCCTTGGTACGGTTCTTATCATTTTTGTAGATATTCAACATTTTTTGTTTTTTAAAAACTGCCTATCTCTATCTCTAAATCTATCGTTAGCTCTCACTATTCATTTTTGGGGGAATCCTAGAAAAGTGTTGAAAAGAGTATTAAATTTCCTTTAAGAAGGCACCCTTCTATATTACTCAATTTAATTATTGATTAAAAAAAAGAAACCTAAAAAAAGTCTTAGAAAAACTGCTAAATTTAAACTTTGTAACAAAAATTGTAATTCTATTGGAGAAATTCTTTCCAGAGGGATTTTTCTTTTTTACTTTTGCTTTATTACTTTGAATCAAAATGGAGAATTTTTTATTAAACAGGAAAAAAAGTGGTGTTTGTGTGAAAAAAGGGTGAGTGAGGTCAATCTTGTAATTCAACATTTTGTTAGTTCTGTGCAAAATTGGTTTCAATTCACTATTTTAGTGGTCCGCTTGACCAATTAATATATTACAATTAATAAAGGTTTGTAGTTGAGGTAAAAAAGTCACTGTGAAGAGCTGGATTTGAACTCACGACCTTCAGCTAAATACAACGCTGCTCTACCACTTGAGCTATCGTGACCTCGATCCACTCGGACAATAACTTCCCATCTCAACCGCAGCTTTTGAATTTTCTCCCTTTTTTGCCATTTTTCAATTTCAAATGTCGTGTAATCGGATTGACGAATGAATGTCCAAGGAGAGTTTTAGTGAATTTTTTCTATTTAAAAACCTAACCAGATGTAATCAGCAACGTGAAGCATACTTCACTAAAGTTCTCCATCTAATAGATTACATATTTGAACATTTGATCCGTTATTTTCAATCTTTAACAAAAAAAAAAAAAAAACACTACACAAAAAGAAAGAATAATGTAACAAAACACTTAAAAGAGAGACAATAAACATACCAAACAACCCGGTGTAAAATTTGGACAAAATGTCTACTCTAAACACAGAAAAGAAAGTAGTAAAATCTAACTTGAACCTAATAAACAAGCACAAAAATAAAGAAAACTTCCACATAAATAAAGACAAAAAAGCATAGTGAACAATTAAATTACATTAGATCTTTCTTTTTCAATGTTTTTTTTTTTTTTTTTTTTTTTTTTTTTTTGATTTCCTCAAAAATGAATAGTTCAAGAGCTAAAAGTAGATTTGTGATGAAAACCACGGATGGCTGGAAAAAAGTCTAATATCTTCGAAAGAGGGTATGGAGCACCTCTGATGAACTTTGGTTGTACAAGTAGCGAATCACCCCGTATAACACTGCAGTCGATTTGTTCTTGTTTTTCTTTCTTTTAGAATCAATTGAGTCCTTTGATAAGTGTGAATGAAAGTGGCAACACGCCGACTATGTCTGACGAACAAAACCAGCAAGCATTACAAACCAAGATGATCAGAAATTCTGATTGATTTTTAATCAATCTATACATTCATCATCTTTCTCTCTCTCTCTCTCTCTCTCTCTCTCTCTCTCTCTCTCTC
>CM077113.1:12416359-12428947 GCA_039619505.1 Cimex hemipterus
CTCTCTCTCTCTCTCTCTCTCTCTCTCTCTCTCTCTCTCTCTCTCTAATCATGGTAACATGGGTTTAGTAATTTTAAAATAAAAATAATTGAGCTAACTTAATGCTTCAGGAAATTGACCAAATGAACATATAGTCCAGAATTATTTAAAATAACCAGATCACTGTTTCATTTCCTTGCGTACAAAAAAAAAGTTTGTTTAACACATTCAGTGCATGGAACGATTTTCCAAAATGTTATCAGTTTGGAAGGGGATTATTTTTTTGTTACAATTCAATGTTTTTTTGGGCATTGCGATATCAACTAAAATATTTTAAAAATTATTAAACTATTTTTCGAGGCAAAAACCAGTTTATAGTAGGCGAAATCTCAAGGGTAAAAATTAACTTTCCCAGCGGTGCAGGATTTTATTCGATACTGAATGATATGTACTGAAACTTTTGACATATGCCAGGTTCTGATTGGATTGACAAAAAGTTGAAAGAATGCAGACATTTGACATGATGTAGAATGATTAGTTGAAGCCTGTCATGACCTACATGACACGTGCACTGAATTTGTTAATAAAAAAGCTTAATACAGAACAATTTTTAAAAAATTGTTTTGAAATTTTGAGAAATATTATAAAGAGGGTGTTTATTTGTAGCACCGTAAATGGCCGGATTTGAACTTAAAATCGCCAGGGATCAAAGCAAGAAGCCTGTCTAGGCATGGCCCACCACAACCGTTAGTCGTAGTCCACAAACATGACGATTCCCATGATGATAGTCCGACTCCAAGGACCCCTCTGACAGTACCGCACACACCACCTTCACATGATACATCGCATCATTCTTCTGACTACTCTGTGTTCGCTCAAATCCAGATCGGCCAAGGTAATTTTTTGTGTGCTAATACTGAATTTGTGAAATTTTCAATGTTTGTTTATAATATTAAGGAGTTTCATTTGGAAACCAATCTCCTGGAGCCATTTCCAATGCGAGTACAGCAATTATGGGACCTCCTCCTCAAATACCCGGCCCTGCTCCACCGCTTCCACCGAGAGTAAGAAGAACAACGCAGGTTATGGCCGATCCTCCTCTTTTGCCAAAGCCCCGGGAGCCGTCCCCGCCTCCGCTGCCGCCTCGAAATAGACGACATATGTCTGAATCTTCGTCGACTCTTCACGGTAAGTAAACAGCTTGATTATTCGACAAACCCTGATGCATTTGACTAAAATTTTTCTCGTAATAGTGAGAGCGAGTTCCATTTCAAGTGTACATTCCAATCAACCATTTGGACCAATGATAGGTGGGACCCTTCCTAGACATTTTAGCCATAGTGAACGGGAACGCGAGCGTCCTAATAGGCAGTCGCTCGTCGTACATTCAACACCGTCAACATTGACCCCTCGACTACCGCCTAAACCGCTCTTTACTTTTCCTCAACGATCAGACATGTTCAACTGCAATACAAATAATCCAGCTTGAACACATCCGACAACGTTCGATGTGCTCTAAATACTAGAATAGAAAATTACTAGTGCCAACACTTAGGTTCAGTGATAAGATAAACCAAATGTCGTTTGACATTAACTTGATCTCAGTTTCAGTCACATGTTCTATCAGAAGTTTTTATCAATTTTTTGTTTGGATTTTTATTTTTAAGTAAAAGGAAATGTGACTTTAGTTTATTTAATTAATACTCAAATGAAACATGTACTGACTTTGATTTTCTAACCTAATTCATTGTGGTATCTCAGAGTGAATATACGATTTAAGCTCAGGAAATACGACAACTAATGTCGATATGATTTAAAATTTTCATAACGGACACAAATGCAGACATAAAAGCCTAAATTTATCTTTAAAAAAAAAACTTTTAAAATGGAAATACCACTACGAGAAAATTGAATAGAGGCTCACTTTCCCACTATAAACTTGGTAAAGTGTTTATATATGTGAAATTAAATCGTTTTAAATGTGTATGTTATAAGCTCAACAATTTAATGTACCGCCCATAACGGGTAAGATAGGTATTCTTATTTTCTTCTGCAGTTTATTTCCAATGACGCTTTGTAAGATATATTTATAGGTTTAAGATACACGTGTTTATTCTCGGTGTACCATCTTGTGGCGATTTTACAGAGTTTTCTATAGTTAATCAACTTATAATAATTAATGTTCTGATTGCAAGGAAAAATATTTGTCTTTATTGTGATATAGGTGCCAATAAAAAAAGTATTTAATTCATTAATGTGGATGAGCGGATCGGGACATGAATCTTTTTGGGACCAAATTCTATGTTGGGTTTAAGTTTATAATGGAAAGTGGTTTTGATTAGTTTGAATAATTCTAAGGAAAATATCTTTGTCAAGTATAAAAAAATGAAGATTTGCGTTAAGATAAATTTTATTTATGATGTAAGTGTTCTATTTTTATTAACAGCTATTGATGTAATTAAAAAAAAATTACTTGTCTTTGTACTGAATTCGTTTAATGTCTGATAAATTGTGGCCTCCGTACAGGAAAGATTCGTGTCCTTTGGCATTCAAATAAGCCATTAATGCTTCAAGTTATTTTATTTCTCATTCGCCAAAAATTTGGAACTTACAGTGGAAGTTTGTTAAGTCTTGAAATTATCGCAACTGCAGAATAATTTGTCCGGTGCGACTTATTTTGAAAATAAGTTCTGCTTTATAAAGGTAGCTATATTATTTTAAATGTATATTTTTATATCGATTATTTTTTTGACAATTAGGAATAAAACAGACCTGCCATAATGAAGAAATTGTTTACGTCCTCAGATAAAGAATTAAGTCCACATTATGAAAATGAAAGCTTTCAATGAATTCACAAAATATAAACGTAGCCATCAAATGTTACTGATTATGGTATATTTAAAAGACGAGTACAATAATTGTATCTATGTATTAGAATAGTTAAATGTTGGTATTTGTAAGGGTTTTTACCTTCGTTGAAATTTTGATTGTCTCCATTATTTATACTGCCCTTTGTAGCAGTTTTTGAGCACATAATTGTGGTTCCTAAAAAAAAAAAAACTAACAAAAAGAAAAAAAAATACAGAACTTTCTTCTTACAAAATTATTATAGTTTTATAAACTGTAAACCACAATAACTTTTGTACGAGCCCTCAATTGTGTGAACTAAAATTTCAATAGACTTTCCTGTAAAAAAATATCAATAAATAAATTAAAACGAATACATAAAAATAAAGGAAATAGGCAAATCGTTTTTGCAAAATGAAATTTAACTTTGCCTTAATAATTTTCATAAATGATTTAACTGTAAAAACATTTTCATAATTGGAAAAAAAAAAGTTGCCAGTGTTTTGACTTGAATTGTCTAGTCAGTTTTTTGAAATGGTAAACATTCAAGTTGAAAAGGATTAATAATTTTTTTTTTTCATATTTCAATTCAAATTGTATTTATTGGAAACATTAATAAACAAATAGTTTTTGTTTTGTTAAGGAAACAAAATATGTAGTATCCCAAAATTGAGGGTTCACCAAATTGAATATAAAATAAAATTCTAAACAGTTTTTAGCACTAGGGTCACCGGTGCAGAATAGAATATTCAGAAGTAATCGCTTTTTGGTTTTTCTGTCTGTAAAAATTAGTTATTTAATAGTTTAATAACCTTAATTTTTTTTTATATCCACATTAAAATGGTTAAGTTATTTCACAGAATTATTTTTTATTTTGCATATCAAAATTATTTGTAAATATTAAATGAGACATTTATTTGTGATTTTGTGAGAATATATTCGTATATGAAACTGTTTATAGCATTTAGTGTAGTTTTATTACATTATCAAAGCACTAGAGTGCTTATTTGTATAAAGTTCTAAATTAAAAAAAAAAAGAAAAAGGAGGATAAAGGCATTTTAAAATATTGCTGCTGTATTTTAAATTGATAAAGCCAAATTGGAAGATACGAATCAACATAAATTTTTAATTGAAGACCAAAATTAAAATTGATGTAAAAAATATTATAGGCCTAATTAAAATACGTGAAAAACTTTGCTTCACATTATCAAACATTAAAGTTTTATATTTGACATGTTAATTTCAAGCCCTAATTATGCCTATGATATAAATATGTAAAAGAAATGTTACCTTTGCCAACACATTACTATAATTGTGTTGAAATTGTATCTGTGATAGATAGGGAAAATTTAATAATATTCTCTTAATAATACTTTGTTAATATATATAAAAAGTATAATTATATAAAATGTATATGGAAAATAAAACAATTTATTATCATATAAATCCTTAAATGTAATGTATGTATTTATACAATATATGTTGCATTTATGGATATATGCACATATATGTATTTCACATGGTACATTTTTTTTGTTTAAAAGGAATTTAAAAAATGTCGGCATTGTAGGTAGCCATGAACCATGTGATATTTTTTAACGCGATTGGTTGATTCTGGTCGATGTTTAAAAGACTAAAATAAAGTATATGCTGTATTATTTAGTTGCTTACTTTCTCTACATTTTCCATCATTCAACGTCTCAATTTGTATGTATCCATTTAACCATTAGAATTACAATACAATTTTTTTTTTTTTGGGGGGGGGGCGAAACTACTTACATTTAACTTGTATTTAAAAAAAAAAGTTTGTGAAACAGGTTGCAGAAAGGCTTCGTTAAAAAAGAAAGTCCTCCTTCTTGTGGACAAGTGCTCTTCAGACCCCAGTCAATGGTCTTCAAGTAATTAAATTAACTTCTTCCCAATGCAGCATAGGGACAGATGGACCATGGATAAAATCATTGAACCACTTCATTTTACAAATCGACGACGACACTGAAAACGAGAGTCTGATGAGAGACTACTGATGTTATACCTTGACATTTCATCCAACTAAAACTTTTCAATATTTGAAGTTGGGATTCAAATTTGGACATGTACATATATCACACACTCACACTAATAAATACATTCACTCTCAACATAACTGTTAGAACTGACCTAATTGAGGGTCGATGGAGTATAATCTGCCATAAACCCTCTCAACATACATTTACACTAATAAATACATTCACTCCCAACACAATTTTTACTCATATTTTACAGGTGATCTAATTGAAGGTCGTTGGAGGACTCGATATTCCACCATTAACCCTTTCACATTATACATTCACACTAATAAATACATTCACTCTCATCACAACTGACCCGATTGAGGGTTGATGGGGTACTCGATATTCCGCCATTAACCCTCTCACATCTCACATTCACACTAATAAATACATTCACTTTAACACAAGTTTTATAACTGACCTAATTGAGGGTCAATAGGGTACTTGATATTCCGCCCCGCCATTAACCCTCTCACATCACACATTCACACTAATAAATACATTCACTCTCGACACAATTTTTACAACACAACAAACAACCAGTTGATGGGGTACTCGATATTCCATTATTAACCCTTTCAAATGACATTCACACTAATAAATACATTCACTCTCAACATAAACTACATAGGTACAGACAACTAATGTGTACAATAGAACAACCCTGTTTCTTCCAAGAATATATATAGATATGCCGTACAATGCGACAAATCATAAACTATTTTTTTTTCAGGATTGTTAAAGTCAAGAATAAAAGGAAATAAGGAGAAAATAAGAATTTTATATTATGAAAAGAACAAATAATTTTCAGTTGTCATTATCTTATCTATAATGAAACAAAAAGGTAAAATGGCTACCTTTCAACAGCGTGATCAAAGGAAAACAAAAAATTAAGCAATTTGTTCAAAAATTGCACAATTTTCCGGCGGTTGCTAATATATAAGTTGTTACCTAGCTGATTAACATCACTTTTGGGTCTGCTTATAATTCTGTAATTATAACGAAAATATGCTGACCCAGTTTGATACGTTGGTGCATTTCGATTAGCCCACCCCCATTGCTAAATCGTGTGGATTTTGCATTGTGACTGCTGATGAAAGCAAATAAAATGAAATAAAAAAACTTTTAATGTTTAATATGTTTGAAAAATGCATAAAATAATTAATGTTCTTATTTTTCAATTAAATGTACTTTTCATCTCAACCAAGACCTTAGAAAAAAAAATTAATACAGTCAATTATGAATGCTAAACAAACATATATGGATTTTTATTACTGTTGAATCCCTGGGGTGGATATGATCTTGTAATTCACCCCCCCCCCATTTAGAAAAACAAATGGTTTTATTTTGTGCATTTTCATTTCTTAAAATCTTTCATTTTTAAACTAAAATGTTGTGAAATAATCAAGAAAGTAGAAATAAAACTTGTATCTAACGGTTAGATTGTGGAATTTTTTCAAATCTACGATTGACTTAAATAACGTGACTAGATTTGTTATGATACATCATGAACACTTTAAGACTGTTCAAAATTCGAACGATGGTTAAAGATCAATGACAACCGTAAGAAAATCGTCAGGAAAAATTCTTGGTGTTGCTTAGACTGCTTCGATATATTTTCCACCTTGAGTAAAAGTTTGATTCTGCAGTTTTTGACCAATATATGACAGGTGAAAAAAAGTCCATTTCATGCGATAAATTTATCCTAGGCTCTTTTGTCAAGCTAATAGTTTGCTCGTTCCTTGGCCTAGATACAGTAAAAGCTATTTTCCTATTATTTTCTTTTAAATTGTGAAATTTTCTCCTGTGTTTCTTTCTACTCACTTTCAAACAATCTACGAACTTTCATTTTTTTTTGGAAGGAAAGAAGCAAGAGTATGCTTTGAAGGAATAAGATTCTTAATGGGGGGGGGACATTACAAGAATATTGGTATAATCCGACAGGGTATGGGCAGATTCTGTAAAGAAGCAGAGGAGAAGAAATTGAACCACTGAAACCTGGACCTACTAGTCAAATTTCTTGATGAATTACTACTTACCGGTACACTAGGTACACAGTGGATATAATCTTAAGGGTGCAGTGTAATGCATATTATAAGGATAAATTAATTTTAGACAAAAAATTACTTTGTACTTCTAAGTAGAATATTTGTATGGGTGTAGTTCTGAATCCATAAGACATATTAAGTTAATCCTGATTTGTGTGAAATACAAAAAAAGCAAAATTTACATCTAAGCATTTTTTGGTTGGTAAGACATGGTTTTATGACATTTTTTGGTATGTATGTCAAGATAGTTTAGTGTATCTTTCTGTTTAATTTTTAAGTTTTTTTTTTACTTCTTAATTTTTTAACGATATCCATATCATGATAGTATCAAGATAGTTTGATCTCCCCATTTAATTAAGGTTTTTACTTTTTAATTTTTTTAAAAATATCTATACCATGATAGTATCAAGATAGCTTGGCCGATTCTCTTGGATTAATTGAGATTTTTTTGTAAATGTAATTTGTTCTGTTTTTAAATTTTTAGGCCAATTCTCGCTGTTTGATTTAGTTTTTTGTAAGCTTTTTAATTTGTTCGTTTTAAAAAAAATATATATTTTTAGATATATGTATTTAATGATATTTTATCAAGATTGTTTGGCCGATTCTTTTTGTTTGATTTAGTTTTTTGTAAACTTTTTAATCTGTTCTTTTTTATTTTTAGATATGTATATCGTGATAATGTATCAAGATAGTTTGTCCAATTCTCTCTGTTTAATTTAGTTTTTTTGTAAACTTTTTAATTTCGTTCATTTTTTATTTTTTTAAATTTATTTTTGGATACATACACCACGATAGTGCATGAAGATAGTTTAGCCAGTACTTTTTGTTTGGTTTAGTTTTTTGTAAACTTGTTAATTGGTTGTTTAATTTTTAAAATTTATTTTTAGAAACGTATATCATGATGTTGTATCAAGATAGTTAGTCCAGTTTGCTCTGTTTAGTTTAATTTTTTTTGTAAACTTTTTAATTTGTTCGTTTTTTTATTTTTTTAAATTTATTTTTTTGATACATTCACCATGATAGGTATCAAGATAGCTTGGCCAGTTCTCTCTGTTTGGTTTAGTTTTTTGTAGACTTTTTAATTTGTTCGTTTTTTATTTTTTAAAAATTTATTTTTAGATATGTATATCATGGTATTTTATCAAGATAATTCGGTCAATTCTCTTTGTTTGTTTTAGTTTTTTGTAAGCTTTTTAATTTGTTTGTTTTAATTATTTTATTTAACTGTGTGTTACAATCGTTCTTTATATTGATTTTTAATGCTGACATACGTTACATTAAATGTGTCATTGTATGTGTGTAAGTTTTTGAACCGAAGGATGTCGTTTTTGTAAGTGATGACTCATCGGGGTCTCGTTTACGGCGTTGATGCGGTGCTCATATCTGTCTCGAGTTCGAATCTCAGCGGGCCTGAATTCGAACTTATCAATGGAGTTTTTCGAAAACACCTTCACCCCGAGAGTTCACATAACCTCGTAAAAAAAGTGATGCCAAAAAATTGCCATTTTGATGGACGGTTGAAATAACTCCAGCATCGACAGTATAACTGTTAAGATTGATTTTTGTGTTTGAATTCGTGTTAATTTTTGCAGCAACAATTGATGATAGTTTGCTTTGCCGGTTGTTAACGTACATCGAGACTATGCGGACCAGGGTGGGCAGAGGCAATCAAACTTTGAACAAAACACGGCTGTTGGTCTTTTTCAACATATTTATCCTTCAACTATCATTCCGAATTTTTTAACAATCGTAGTTGCTTAAGAGTTCCAAACAAATTATCAGATAGCTCGCATAAGGATGAAAAATGAACATTTATTATTAATCCATGTACCAGCTATTATCATAAAGCCTAGAAGTATTGTCTGAATTGTCTAAAATTTACATGCTTTCAATGAAATTGGTACTATAACATGTTAATAATAATGTGGTGAGTTTAGGGGTTGACAAACGGCTGAGGTCATCGCCGGCCCTTTGAGTAATTTTACTCCTTTTTCTGGTCTTTCACGCGGATTTTTTTAAAATCCGGCAGCCATTTGAGCTCAATCTTTTAATTTCTGAATCTCTGCTTTTGCATGAAGACCGAGTCGATATCCTAAAATACTAGCTTCTCATTTGTACCTCAGATTGTCAACTATAGAATAAAACATCCAGAAGACGCATCGGCTCACTTTCTACCAGTCTGGAAATGTCGTTTTGCTGGAGGCTAGCCCATTCTTCACGAAGTCCTTTTAAGATCGTGGAGTGTATCAGATATGTGGACGAGCACTATCATTCATTAGAATAGGATTGTCGCTGATTTCATCGAGGATACGCAACGCATGGTTCCAAAATTTCACCCACATAGGGAGTGGCAGTTTAAGGCATTCACGAACAACATCCAACTGTGCGACTCTCCAACGAAAATCCCGCCCTCTTCATCACTCGGCTACGTTGTGAACTTTGGCTTTGGGAAAAATTACAAGCTTCGTACCATTCATATCGCCTTCTCCACACTCTTTCACAAATATCTGGACGTCGTAGAGGAAATCTACACTCATATGTAAAAAATACAGCAGGCCTGTCTAAAGATCAATGGGGCTGTGTTCTCGAGCAGATTTGAACCGTGCAACCACGGGTTCTGTACAATTCTGTTCCTCTTACGGGCATCTATCAGTCCATACTGATTTCATCGTCTTCGAGTATTGGATCTTTAAATTTGGACACCTCGAACTTCCCGGAGCTGACGGGCTGATGAATCACTTGAACAACAGTAAGGCGTGTATTGTGTGTCGGATGAGTTCAAATCTTTTGACTAGGAAGGGAAAATGAACCACCAGGCGAATGAATGTTTCACTCAATTCTACTAACTATAACTAATAAGCTAATAACTTACTTTACTCTCCAGACGTCATGCACTCAACATGACCCTCTTACTTTCACGCTAATAAATTACATTCATTGTAATAAATCAACACAACACTCCATAGTAACTCAGAAGTCTGGCCATGTTCATTCCCAAAGAGTACTGGATATACCTCGGGGCGGGTTTACATGACCCCTTACTTTCACGCTAATAAATTATATTCATTCTAATAAATCAACACAAACACAACACTCGATAGAAACTCAGAAGTCTGGTCAAATTCATTCCCAAGAGTACCCAAAATTCCTCGGGGTGGGGTTATAAGTAACCCCTTCCTTTCACGCTAATAAATTACTTTTACTCTCCAGACGTCAGGCATTCACCCCAGAATACCCAGAGTACCCGATATTCCTCGGGGCGGGGCTGAACACACACCATTCTCGCTAATAAATTACTTTTACTATCCAGTCGTCATACACTCATGCCAGAGTATTCGATACATCACGGAGTGTATTATACTATAAAAAGCGTGCATTACAAAACATTGTTTTCAATCTCAAAAATTAAATTCCAATTCGATTAAAAGGTGATAATAATTTTTATTTATATTAATGTGCAAAACGTCAAGACATTCATAAACTTTTGACAGATTCTGCTAATTTCTTAGGCAAAACCAGTTCAACATCTGACGGGCATTTACCCCCGTGACCTTTCCCCTTTCCTTCAACCGCGGGCGCAAATAATATGTTGCTTTGGATCGATAATACTTAGGGAGGGTAATTGCTATATACATCTTCTATGTCAATGTCATTCATACGTAATGTTTTGAACGCTTTCAACCAACCGCAATAGTGATTGATGTTTTATTTGTGTTGCCTGGGTTTATACATTTATTTAATAGCAGGTACATTTTCAATGGGTTGACAATCGTTTTAATGCATTCCTTAACATTCTATGCCATCAAGTTAGGTAATAGTTCCAAATAGCACATAAATGGAATGAAAGTACTACAAAATCTTTTAGTTACGATTATGGCCATGATACTGATAAAAAAACATTTTTCTGTTTGGAAATAATCATTTAAATTCTCTAGTTATATGGACGTAGGAAAGACCGCTTTTGTTTCCGCATCCTGAGAAACATGGGTCAAGGCAGAGTTCCTCGACGATGATGGCGTGAAGCCAAACTTGTTTGAATGGAAGGCAGACCCAACAAATTCATGAGCGCATTAAGATGTTGAAATCAAATCTTAACTTTTCAACCGTCTCGGACACCTACCTCAACCCCACCTTTTGAGTTTTTTTCAAATTCAAAAGGCGGGGTTGAGATGGGGAGTGGGCCAAGGTCACGGTAGCTCGAGTAGTAGAGTAGCGGCGTATTTAGCCGAAGGTCGTGGGTTCGAATCCCACTCGTGACACTGACTTTTTTTTATCTCAACCTAAACTTTATTAAAAATCAATTAATTGAAAAGTTAATATTTGTTTTGAACATCTTAATACACTCTTGAATTGGGCTAGATATTGCCGAAGGTCGAGGGTTCGAATCCCGCTCGTGACACTGACTTTTTATCTTAACCAAAACATTAATTCAAGATTAATTAATTGAAAAGAATTTATTTGGTCAATCGGACTACGAATTACGAAACCTATAGACAAATATTAGCCTTGGTTGTAATTATTACATCCTACCGAAACGACGAATTTCTCGCCCATGCCAGAGATTTCTAGGAGAAATTTGCAATATTTTCACCATTGCACAACTTAGTCATCAAAAATTTAAAAAATGTTAAAAACTTATACATGTAGTTCAATTGTACCTTTATAAAAAAATAATGATATTTTAGTAGAGGGACTTAAAAAGATAATGGGCATTCTTGCTTAACCACGATTTTTAATTTTGAAGAAAGGAAAAATTCTTCACACTTTATTCTTCTTCTTTGTAAATCCAAAAGGTAAAATACTTAAAATGACATACATTTGTAATGATTGATGCAAACAAAAAAAGTTTCGGTCATTTCAAGCATTTTAATTTGGACTGCCTGCCTGTTCTTACTTTTGCCGAATAGCTTAATTATGTCTGATCATTCTTGCCAGTTTGTTCTCGCTGGTTTTTAGCATTTCGCTTTATTCAGTGGTTGGTCTGCGTGTTATTTTGCCAGTCGATTTTCTTTTTATACTTCACACTTTCTAAAAATAATCACCCCGCGGTCCTCGCCCACGCTGAACGAAGTTAATCCCGATCATCTGTCTGTCTTTCTATAAAGACCTTGCTTTATACGAAAAAGTCGCAAAGTTCGGTTTCAGGTTTATGGCAGATTAAATTACTCCTTATTTTTGCACGAGTTTTATATTTTTATTTGATCCTTTTCTAATAAACAGTAAAAATGTTTGGGCCGTATTGAAGAATTTTTTTTAACAGGTCTGTTATAGAATTTAAATATTTAAAACAAATTTAGTGATAGCGAGAAAAGCTGATTTTTTAAAAATTCAAATTTACATCCGAGCACGAAATTGATTCATTTTACTTGACTTGGAAGCACGACGGAGCGTTTCATATCAAGTCGGCCTTATACCTGATTTCTAATATTTAAAATCCGCCGATTTTAAGAGAGTAAGATGTAAAGGTGTAAATTTTTTCAGATATAGAATTGTCACGTGCGGGATTCGAACCTACGACCTTCTGCTAAACACGTCGCCGCTCTAAATCTCCAACTTTTAACTTTTCATTTTAACCAAAACCTTACGTAAAAGGGTTATTTACTATTAGGGAGGGAGAGAGGGAGGGAGGGAGAGAGAGAGAGAGAGAGAGAGAGAGAGAGAGAGA
>CM077113.1:12429347-12440604 GCA_039619505.1 Cimex hemipterus
AGATCTCTGGTTCCTGGATTACTGAAATATCGCTTTTTATTATATTAACTAGCAATATAGAATTGGAAGAACTGATATTCTAGCTTCTTGAAACACAGACAGACAGAGAGAGAGAGAGAGAGAGAGAGAGAGAGAGAGAGAGAGAGAGTGAGAGAGAGAGAGAGAGTGAGTTGATTGTTCCTTACTATTTTTTTGCCCTTTATGTATTATGCTACATGCATTTGCACTTACTTTTTCACGGCTACCCTGCTCTTATTGACTTGAGTTAAATTTACGGTTGGGTCTGTCGATAATCATTAATAAAAAGCTAAACAACAATAACTTACCATCTAACAATTAATTACTTAAATGTGTGGTGATTTGTGACCGTTAGTCGATGATTATTCAGAGACGCGTTTCGACCTGCATTGAGATCATCTTCAGAGCCTGGAATTTGCAAACATTGTTTAAATTAAGCAAATACATGTTCGATATGAAAAAAAGTCAATTTATACAATGCTAGAAAATTTTATATTCCTTTTATATTCCCAGTCCCTGAAGATGATCTCAATAAATATCGAAACGTTGGCACGATAAAGAAAATGTTTTTCTGAACCGCAAGGCATGATTTCTGAGTAATAGTTACTTAAAGTTTACAATGGGTTAACAACGGTAAAAAAATAGACGAAATTGTCTTATGCAATGTTTACTTTTGTTTATTTCTTTCAAATAAATACATAGGTTGGACATAACATAATAATAATAGTAGGACAAAATGATTTCATGACTAGAATTAATTTTTAAAAAGTTTCATTAAATTATTAAATATTCTTAAGACACTTTTATAAAAATAAGAAATATTTTGTAAAAATGGAATGTTTGTTTAGATTTCAAATACAATGTTAACTCAGTAATACATTCTGAGTTAATAAAGATTCCTTAAATTCTACTCTCTAAATGGGAAAAAAGAACCCTATCAGTTTACAAAAATCTATCTAATTATACTTTATTTTTGAATATTTTAAATGTTAAACGTTTTTAAGATTTTATTTTCTTAATCGAATCATTTTAAACCTTACTTAAATAAAGGAAAAATTGAACTGTTTAGTATAGCAGATAATATTTAAAAAAAATACTGAATTGGTAATATAATACAAAATAATCTTAAGTGAAAAAAATAAATAAATAATAAGTTTAAAAAAATACAGAAAAACCGTTTGCAATTTATAAACAAAAGTACAATGCTTATTATATTTTTATAAAGAAGGAACTTAAGTGCAACCCCCGACCGTATTCTCTATCGAAAAAATACTTTTTCTTCAATCCGTCCGAAGCTTGGTACGGACAGTACTTATCTCACCTACAAAAAATAAGGAATGAATTAAAACATTAATTTTTTTGAAATGTTTAAGTCAATAAAGTATTAAATAGATGCTTTACCTCAATTTTTGAGGGCTTCGAAATAGCAGAAGGAAAAGGCTTTCTTTGTTCTCCTTTAAAACATCGTGTCTTTCTAAGCTTTGGGTCGGAACTACAGTCAGCCCTCGTCGCCGGCGACCACTATTAAAAAAAAAAAATAAAGTAATTATTTCCGAAATATGTTTTAAAACTGGAAAAAAGTGGAATCGTCGATGCTTACAATTTGCTCACATTGTACAGTCCATGGCCGACCGAAGAAGCCTTATTTCCCAACCGGGCAGTCTGTATCTCAGTCATTCTGTGATCCGAAGAAAACGGAAAACTTGCCTTGTATCTGAAAATAAAAACAGGGAAAACCTATTTAGCTGTTGTCACAATAATTCGGTAAAAAGTAGTCAGTAGTTAAAATAAAACATTGATCAAATCCAAAGAGAACGGTGACTGTTTAATTACAACCCCCATCCAACAAATGGCATATAGTTCCATATTCCAGGACCATCTCGTTCGCGAAAAAAAAAATTATAAACCAATTCTTCCCTTTTTATTGTTAAACGCATCAAACAAAGAAAATAGCTTATATTTTTTGACACTATGATATAGTAATGTAATATAATTTATGTCAGAAAATGAATGCTCTGCTATAAATTTTCGCTATTTTAAAAATTTTCGGTTTGCCAATTATTGGAGTTTGAAGTCCAATACTATATTTCGAAGACCTCCCGGCAATTTTTTTTCCTAGTTTCTGTCAATAGGATCATGGTACATCACGTTCACGTTTCGTTATTAGCTGTTTCAAGTTTGGCTTACGCAACAGTACATCTGAGTTGCAACCCCAGTACCATTTTCTATAAAATTCTTCTTCATCAGAGGCCAAAGAGAAATAAACAAATTTGAAAGCTTTTTAACCATTATTGTAAATAAAAACGCCACACATTATAAATAAATATAATTATACAGTAGTTTAATGTATAAATTTTTAATTGGTATATTTGGAAATATATTTGATTGCTTTAATTAATATTTTTAAAAAAACACTTAACACACTGTGTTTAACTGCATAAAATGAAAAATCGAGAAAAAATTGAATAAAAAAACAAAACAAAAAAACAGTTTTGTACGTCAATAGATTAAGAAGGAACCCTGTTATCAATAGATGGTCGAACCGTAATAAATAATACATATATAGATTTAAGAAAGAGGATCACGATCAAAATAAGATTTATTACCTTATGAAATAACAATCTGAGAACACAACAACCGATAAAACGGCTATAAACACATATGAAAGTCTCAGGTACATTTTGAGAAGAGAAGCTCACTCACAGTTGTGAAGTAGAAGAGAACGGCTCCTTCATATATAGCGCTCCCCACTACCGGAGAACCCCCTCCCAAAAATTTTGCCACAATTTACAGAAAAAAAAATTGATCGAAACATATTCAGTCAGATTTCGATGGATGTCGTCCGAGTTGGTTTTTCAAATTTCTCAAAATATACACAGGGAAAATGGATTTGGTGTGTCGTCCTTCCACTGTACCGTCGGGCATCTCCGATTTTTTAGTATGATGCAACCAATTATTATCTTTCCTTCATTTCCTGTTGGCGCCTCAACCCTCAACCAAAAGTCATAAGGATCCAAACTTCGAGGCCGGGACCAATCGACTCATGAGCCTTTTTTCCCCTGACAACCACCGCTCTACATTTAACAATTATTTTCGGCTAAACGTCGAAAGAAACATGTCAAAAACATAAATAGAAAAAACCGTGATAGGTAAAAGTTAATCAATACTTATGAGATACTCTACGGAGGTGTCTTAAGAACAAAATTTCAAAAACCGAACGCCATAAAAAATTTAATAAATCTTTACTCCTTAGATAAGCAAAGGCCTAAAATAATTATTTAAACAATAGTTTATTAAAACAGTTTGCCCATATAACTAAAATGTTTACAAAGAACTGAGGTTTTCTTCACAGAATTATTAAGAAAGTAAAACTTCACAAGTACATACAGAGAACGTCGATTTTAAATTTCTAGTACGTTCTCGGAAAACAAAAAAAAAGTATTTAATATTTTTTAAGTATAGTTTTAAATTGTCAACCCTTATACCCAATACTAACATAGCCAGTACAACTAAGAAATTTTAAATAAGAAAGCATATTTTTTTTACTCCATGTTTAAAAAAAATGGCACAAAATGTAAAAAAAGAACCCATATTTTTCTTTTATTTATTTTTTTTTAAATTTAGTTTTAAATTTTTAAAGCTTTTTGAAAATATTTGTTGACAGGATACTTCCATAGCCAGTACAAATTCGAAATTTTAAATGAGAATGTCTATTTCTTTTACCTGCTATTTAAAGGATTTTTTTTACATTGAAAACGTTGACTCATTCATATTTTAAATTGAGATTCTAAATCTAAAAATCTAAATTTCCTTTTTATTATTACTTTCAACAGGCAATTTGTTTGTTAATTTTTTTAAAAATTCCGTGCTTTGTTTTCAAATAGGTCATTGTAACGTCACGTAAAAAAACATAAAATTACACGAACTAATTTTTTGTGTGGTTATTTGTTCATTATTGACACATGCACATTGTAATATAAATAATTATTAAGAAATCGTAAGATGCGGTCTGGTGTAGGTTTTAGAAAAACGTTTTCTTCATCGTGCCAACGTTTCGAACTTTGTTGAGATCATCTTCAGAGCGCAAAGTGTCTGTTTTCCGTGTGATGTGCCATTCTTGTCTGTCGTGTGAGAGTGCCCAAGGGCATTTTTTGTGTGGTTATTTGTTTGTTGTAATTATTGGCACACGCGCATTGTCATATATATAAATAAGTTGTATAAACCGGGCACAATTTCGTTTGTACGTTATGTGCATAATTAATGATCGATTAAATTAATTAATACAATAAAGAACATAAGAGCAAAATAGGCATATGTACAGTAACATTCTATAGGTATAAATATTACAATCTACAATAATAACCACAGTAACTAGTTACTACGAAGTTAATTATATATACAATAAATAATCGATAAGGAAATCAAATAATAATTTAATAAAAAATAATATGTTATTATCAGGGGTGTTTGTATTGTTGATGCATATGATGCCTATATTTCGACACGTGGGATTTTTATGCTGTGTCATTACTTTCGAAACGCGTCCAAAGCACGAGAAGAAAATATTGTAATAGGTAAAAGTTAGTCATTATTTATGATATGTTCTATACGTTGGATGTATCTTAAGGGCTAAATTTTAAACACCGAACACCACAGAAATTTTAATAATTCTTCTTTTTCTTGAAATGCCTATGTAGTCTGCAGGGTCCTTCTACAGAATTCTGTGCCTTTAATGAACACTGTTGCTTATTTTCTTAAAAAACGTGCTTAAACTACTCTTGGCTTGTAACAAACGACTGATTTCCACTTTTTCTTCATTTTGACTTTTTCTCTCAGATAATGATAGTCTCTATGACACAGAAGGGCTCGGTTTAGCAGTTTACCCCCCCCCCCCGCAGGTAAGGGTGTCAGCTCGTATTTTCTTCTACTCTATCACATCCTGGGATCAGAGTGTAACTTTATTTCATACTTAATCTGTTTAGCTTTCCAATTCAGCGCCTTGAGCTAATGACGCTGGAAATTAGTGCCGTGATGACTGCTCAGCTTGTATAAAAGCGATATTCTTATTGTTGTACGATTGGGATCGAACTGAGTACATCTTGCAGCATGGACTTCATCCTGGATGATCCTGTTCTGAGTATTTAGTTCAAGGACCGAACTTTCCTTTTTTTATGGATCTTTCCCATTATTATTATTTTTGTTTTTAATTTTCGAAAGAAAAATATTAAAGAACTTTAAAGAGAAACAAAACAGTTGTTAATTGTTTCTTAAACATGCGGCGTTTTTTTTAATATACCCAACAAAGAAAAGTGTTCATTAAGAATAATCCGGTCTACTTTAAAATTCTTTATATATAAACGTTCATTTAACTTGAAGAAAATTCTTTTAATAGTGTCCAGAAAAAAAGTTGATTCACGAGTTTTATAAGCTTTTTTCCCTTTTTAAAGTTATTGACAAAAATATAAAGAATAGGTAAAGTTTTAGGGAACATTATAAATGCTAATATATAATAATGTAAGGGGGAAAATATATATGCGGGACAGATGCATAATGTACTTTTTTACGATTATGAACATTATTTCTAATGTGTAATGGAGCCTGTAAATCCCAGGCCCTGAAGATGATCTCAATAAAGAAAATGTTTTTCTAAAGTCATACCAGACCGCATCTCACAATTTCTGAATAATCAACAATAAACGGTCACTAATCACACTCATTTAGAAAAAGTGTGTTTTCTTAATAATTTTTGTTAAAAAAAAACTACGACATTTGAAAAATGGTAAAAAAGGAGGCTAAATTCAAAAGGTGGGGTTGAGTTGGGAAGTTGGTGTCCGAGTGGATCGAAGTCAGGATAGCTCAAGTGGAAGAAAAACAGCGGCGTATTTAGCCGAAGATCGTGGGTTCGAATCCCGCTCGTGACGCTCTCTTTTTTGCTGGATCCAAAACCTTTCATAAATTGAGTTTTGCAATATTTTTTTCATTGTATAAATTCACTTTTTTGCACATCCTACATGTATTTGCTACATTTAAACAGTGTTTGTAAATCCCAGGCCCTGAAGATGATATCAATAACGGTTGAAACGTTGGCTAGATAAAAAAAAATGTTTTTCTGAAACCAACATCACACCAGACCGCATCTCACGATTTCTGAGTATTTATTACTTATTATTATTTGATTATTCATTCTTTATTTCCATTTCTTTTTTCTTTTTTTGGTTAAATATAAACAAGTTTTGAAAATCCCAGGCTATGAAGATGATCTCGATAAAGATAGAAACGTTGGCCTGAGAAAGAAAATATTTTTCTGAAACCTACGCCAGACCACATCTCACGTTTTCTTAATAATCATTATTCATAACGTTTTTAGTCTGTAAAAATAATGAAAAAGTTGAAGTGTACTGAATATTCGATAATAATCGAAGGTTAGATTTTCATCATTCCTGATTAGTGTTATACTATTACTGTACTCTATATTGTACTGTTTTTATGGCACTTACGTACATGTAGTTGTAAATCCAGGCTTAAGTGGTACTTCAATAACCAGGCAGAGCTATTAGCCTGTCGGAAAGCATAAAAATATTTATAAACATTTGAGGACTCATAAAAATAATAGGAAAACAATCGATACCTGGGTGGCACACCCAGACCATCCAAGGTACGAAGAAACTGATAACTTGGCAAAAGATGCTACGAAACAGCACTCTCGAAATGGACTTTCTATATACGTCAAAAATTGCAGAATGTCACCCGTTTTGAAAATATAAACAAGCAGGGATAGCAAATACAAGAAATTTTTCCCAACGAGGTCCTCAAAGCTGTTGGTGATCTTTCCAACTAAAAAACAATCCAGCTCTAACTGGCCACTGTAGGTCTAACAGAAAATTGAAGAATACACGAACTCTCAACTCTCTACAGACATGGGATCGCATAATCTTCGAGTGGCCAAATTTTGAAAAGGAAAGTGCCACAGTAATCAGAAAGAGTATGGATTGTCCGGCTATGAGAGGTGCTTCTCGAAAACAAGAGTGAAGTCTTTATAAGATTCATTAATTAATTATATTTGATCTAATTCCTTGGCAGTCGTGAATAAGTAGGTATGTCGAAATTTTCAATTTTTCAGTAGGACCGCTTTTATGTTTGGCGTCTTTCCCAAAATTTTAATATTGTCGTAAACCGTTTTCACCCTGAATTTTCCGATTTATTTATATAGATACACATTGTCAAAATTCACTGTTTTCATGGTCCGCTCGACCAATTAATATATCACAATTAATTACGGTTTTTTTAGTTGCGATGAAAAAAAGGTAATGGCACGAGAGGGATTCGGACCTTCGGCTAGATACGCCACTGCTCTACTCTACCACCTGAGCTATCCTGACCTCGATCCACTCCCCATCTCAACCTCACCTTACGAGTTATAAATCATATTAAAAAAAAACCGTAATTAATTGTGATATATTAATTGGCCGAGCGGACCACGAAAATAGTGAATTAATGATTTAAAATGAACTATACTTCACTAAAGTTCCCCGTCGCCATTGCAATTGCCGTCGAGAATCCAAACAGATTACACGACATTTGAAATGTGGCAAAAAGGAGGGAAAACTCGTAAGGTTAGGTTGAGATGGGGAGTTGATGTCCGAGTGGATCGAGGTCACGATAGCTCAGATGGTAGAGCAGCTGCGTATCTAGCCTAAGGTCGTGGGTTCGAATCCCTCTCGTGCCATTAGCTTTTTTTCATCTCAACTAAAAAAACAAACAAAAAAACCGTAATGAATTGTCAAAATGTCATGAAATTAGTGCTATTATTTCTTTAATTATTATAATTATTAATTACCTATGGAGTTAAACGTTCAAAATTATTTACATCGGATACCTAAGCTGTAAATAATAATATATGGGGAAAACATTGTTAAAGATAACAATATGATGAAAATCCACATAATAGAGGCGTGTCATGCCTTGGTTCCATACAGAGAGCGTGCAGGCATGCCGCCTGATTTAAGAAGAGTCCTCGAGCAGGGTAGCCGGTTTCTGAGTCCCCTGTTCCGCTTTCTAGGGGAAATTGTTTTTTTTTTTGTTGTATATTGTATGTCTTAAGTGTTACGTGCCTTTGTGTGCATGTATTTATTAGCGTGAATGGCGAGGGGTGAGAGTGAATATAACGTCACCATCGCCCCTCGAACGATGAAAGCGAGTGAGCGCGTGTGCGGGATCGGTGGCGGAATATTAATGAAAGTACCTCATCGACCCCAATCTAGCTTAGTTTAAGTACTCCACCGACCAAACGGAATGAGTGTACTCTATGAATGTATTTAAGTGTATGGACGTATTTATTTGTATGAATGATGTGTCTGAACGGGTATAGAATATAGACTTAGTGTGGGGCCTGGTATGACCAAGATGTCGTAAGCCCCAGCAAGTGGCAAGTCTATTAAATCTTTTTGAAATCTTTTTTTTTTTTCTTGTGAATAAACGTTGAGTTAACAAATTTGTATTGCTTTCCAAATGTGGGAATAACAGGACAGATCAATTTAACGAAACTAAATTACACGAAGATACCGAGAAATGCTCGTCTCTATTTCCAGGTTTCTGTCGGGAATTGAAGTTCAATCAACGTCTTACAATTAATTAAGGTTTTCAGTTGAGATAAAAAAGTCAATTGCACGAGCGGGATTCGAACCCACGAGCTGGGGGGGGGGCGCAGTAGCCGAGTGGTTAGCGTGAAAGACTCTCGGCTAGTAGACCCCGCGGTCGCGGGTTCGATTCCCGCCGTCGCCTTTGGCCCTTTTTTCACGATACCCTTCCCCCCCCCCCCGAACGAATAAGATACCTAGAAAATGCACGTCTCTATTTCCAGGTTTCTATTGGGAATTGAAGTTTATATTTATACAAGATTTAAAACTATTTATTATTATTTACTACTAACCGATTTATACAAGACGTAAAACTACAAGGGAACGTTCCGATGCTACTGTTAACTCATTTTCGAGTTAAATCGACTATTCACGACCGCCACGGAATTACTAGTTGTATTTTATGCAAGCTAAAAGCCAGAGGTGCATATATGTTTAGTAATTTCCATTGCAGGGGATTTGTGGTGGAGGATTACTAATTTTATCAGTTTGTTTATTTTAGTAAAATGTGGCTTTTTGGAAACTATGTTAGTTTATGTTTTTTGAAAGCCAGAAATCATTAGGTTGTTGGAAAGCTCGATTATTTAAAAAAAAAAAAAAAAAGAATTAGAACGATGATCTACAAACCTTGTTTGTTTACTTTATAGTTTGGCAAGTATTAATTATAAAATCGGGCTCTTTGCTCTTCGTTGTGCATTAGATGTTTAATTAAAACTGAAATTACTTTCTATGCTGTGTAATGAACAGGTTAAAGTAAATATGAATGGGTAAATCAATTTGACAAATAGACAGCTTTAATATCAGTAAAATCTAAATATAGTCTTCATATTGTGTGTTTGCAAGGTGATTATCTGTTTATTTTTTTAACCATGGCTGTAATTAAACGTTTACAAATTAATATTAATATAAATATTTAAAAAAATCGAAATATGTAGTAACGTTATGCTCGCCTTTATAGCTGTATTAATCATCATCACAGTTGGCAAGATGTGACAAAGTGGTCTATTTTAGCGGCTTGATGCTGGTTTTATTTTCGGAAAGGGGGAAAATGCGATGAAGTGATGATCTCTCATGGTCTGTCCATTTTTCAAGGTTTCCCTCTGTCCTCTGAGGCTCAGGAATGTTCCTACAGAAAATAACCCACGTCGCAGAGTGAATAAATGACGGGGGGGGGAGACGAAAAATTCAGTTATTTCCTTTTATTCTTGGATACATATTTCGGAACAGGTAATTCATATATGTCAAATAACATTGTCAAATATAGTTCAGCTTTTTAATGATCGAAACTCGATACTGTCTACATCTTAACGATGCCAATAAAACGCAGAAATTGTTATAATTATTACAACTGTCGAGGTAGCGAAATATCAAATGCACTGGTTTCGTGATCCGTTTGACTAATCAACATCTTACAAATAATTAAGGTTTTCAGTCGAGATAAAAAATTCAATAGCACGAGCGGGATTCGAACCCACGACCTTCGGCTTGATACGCCGCTACTCTACCACTTGAGCTATCTTGGCCTCGATCCACTGGGACACTAACTTCTCATCCCAACTCCACCTTTTGAAATTTTTTGGGAAGTTGGTGTCCGAGTGGATCGAAGTCACGTTAGCTCAAGTGATAGAGCAGCGGTGTATCAAGCCGAAGATCATGGGTTCTAATCCAGCTCGTACCATTTCTTTTGTATCTCAACTAAAAACCTTAATTAATAGCGTAATATTTCTCTTAGATGCGGAAGATACTTGTTATTAGTTTTCTAAAGTATATTGTTCAATTGAATTATCTCTAAAATGGTACAGACTATTATAATTTGTTGAAGTTATTTTTTTTTAACTTTTATCTATGTGCTTTGAACATTTCTCATTCTTAACGTTTTCGTGCTGCATCTTTAAAAATTGAGTTAATTAACCTCCACAATGCCACAAATTCTGTTTCCATTTTCTATATTATTTAACTTTTTGTTAGTTAATAACACTACAATTTATGAAATAAACATGTATACAAACTAAAGCCTTTTTATTTTAAAAATATTTTTTATTAATAGATCATATCAACAGGGATTCGAGGGTTATATAGGTAGATTACTTATGCCTTTTTCAAACTTTGAAATAATAAACGGTTTTTTAAAATTGCTTCCTAAGTAGATACAGTACAAAAACCACTTGCATGAATGAAAGTGGCCTATTCCAATTGGACCAGCGTATCATGCTGGGTCCTTTTTTTCCATTTTCAATTTTCCATGATTTGACGACAGATGAAACATAAGATTATAAGCGGATAGAAAAGTTATGGTTCATCAGCAAGCTACCAACTTAGTGCAATTTGCGTACAAAATTCTTAATCTTTTATATACCGCTGATATCATGTCGCATGTTAGACGGTGAATTTTTATTTTTATTATGAAGTAAATGGGAACAACTTACAATATTTTCGTAATATTTAAAATAAACGATAAATCCGTTTTAATCATCAATAGATCCGCCTATTCTCTCTTTTTGGCGAATAGAATGTACTCACCACATAGTATGGTATATTCATAAAGAATTTAATAAAAGAGAGAGAGAGAGAGAGAGAGAGAGAGAGAGAGAGAGAGAGAGAGA
>CM077113.1:12451511-12516793 GCA_039619505.1 Cimex hemipterus
GAGAGAGAGAGAGAGAGAGAGAGAGAGAGAGAGAGAGAACATGAGGTGCCAAAGCTGGTCCCGCAGAATCAATCTCCAGTCGGCAATCAGTATGTGTCAATCAAGGTTGCCTCTTCAGACTACTTTTGTTTAGATTATTACTTAAACGACGTGTGGATCAACTGTACTTCGGAATTAATTTGGATTCATGTTTCATGTCGTGTTAGAAAAAAAGATTTTTCTTGTTTGGTGCCACTTTCCTTTGTTAATTAGATTCGTTATTTGTATAACATACCGAAGCAAAATGTTTCTTTGTTGAGATAAATGAAGTGCGTTATTGTTGTATTTGTGAATTTGTGAGAGGGAAAGACAGAGGTGCGTAGCGCAGGAGCGTGTGAGAAAAAATGAAGTACAAGACAGAGAGGGACAAACAGTTATAGCGTGGTAGAGAGAGAAATAGAGGATGTGTGCTGTTAGCCTGTTCCCGATGGTTATAGCATTTGGGCGGTTTTTATCTTGTGGTTTTGAGCGAGGGGATTGGATAATATATAATAGAGGGTGTTTGTAATTTATAATTAATTACATAATGAATAACCTCGGTCGTGTTTTTATTCTAAAAGAGCGATCGGATGGCGTCATCTATCAAAGATAGTGAAGGAGTGGGCTACATCTCGCCCAATCAGTGTCAGAGGTTATTGAATTTGAAAAACAGCCAGTGTCTAAGATTTTAAACGAGTATATACAAGAAAAAGACCAATTATCGCGTTTGGGAATCGTCGATTTTACCTTAAATTAGGCACGTTAAATTCGAAAGTGTATCATCAGTTTATATTTTCTTATTCTTATTTATTGCTGAACACAAAAAGTGGGCAAAATTTTTGAAAAAAAAAAATAAAATAAACAAGTTCTGACACGTTTCACTTATCGAAGCAAAGTATCATCGTGGATCATGTGCTCGTTTGTTCAAGTACTTAATAATCGGGAACGAAACAGTATAATTCCTCACTGATGATGGCACAATGCCCAAGCTCTTTTGTAGTTCAGTAAACCCGCGAGTGAAGACGGACCCAATAATAGACGCCGGTTCAGCATGGGTTCACCGACTCGCAGACCAACACTCAACATCGACTCTAAAATTATAAAAAAATTTTGGTCATGAGGTTTGAAACTTATTTGTACTGGGCATTGGAGCAGTCCCCTCAAGACATTTGCTGGGACCATGTTATTTGTAAATCTGAATCATAAGATTACATAATATTATATTACATTATGTGGGTAGTAATACATAAATTAGCTGAAGAAATGCAACCGGTATTTTCGTCGATGAGTGTTGCCAAGTGAACATATGAAGTCGCATGACATGTGCATTTAATTTAAAACGAACATACATCTCAATGTGCCAGTTGCATATTTATTTTTGGGACCTAACTATTAAATAGAAATCTGAAAAAAAACCCAACAATTTTCTGACATTGCTACGTTCAAATAGAATTACTTTATGCTTTATGTGCAGTCCAAAATTAAATTAGTTCTTCAGATTTAGTTTACAAACTATTTTGTTTCCGTGTGTATAGAAAGGACTAATCCAATTAGTGAAGACAAGTTGCATAAAAAATATTCTGTTTACAATTTCTTTACGATTTGTAAACAGAAACTTTGTGTCAGCCACATTAGTTCCGAACTACAAGAGATCCACATGTTTTTTTAAATGAAAAATTTAAACAAAAGTAGACCGAGGAGGCAGCCTTGATTGACACTTACTGATTGTCGACAAAAGATTCATTCTGCAGAACCTACGAGGATCGAACATGTTACATACAAAAAATATATATTGTAACTAAATTATTTGATGAAGGACCATTGATTTCATTTGCTTTAAAAAAGGTTATCTTTTAATTCCAGCCCTTTTGTATTAGAATCAGTCTCTCTCTCTCTCTCTCTCTTTGACTCACTTTCTCTCATTGTTCGTCTCGTTTATACCTCCACTCAATCTCTCTCTCTCTCTCTCTCTTTCCCTCTCTCTCTCTTTGATTGTGCATCTCTTTCTGTCTTTATTCCTCCACGCAATCTCTCTCTTACTCTCTCATATGCTCTCACATTATGCATCTCTTTCGGTATTTCTCTCCTGCTCTCTCATTCGCATTGTGCGTCTCGTTTATACCTCCACGTATTCTCTCTCTCTCCCTCCCTCCTTCTCTCTCTCTCTGTCTCTTCTCTGCTCTCTCTTTCTGTCTTACTCATTCTCTCTCTCGCTCTTTCTTTCTCTTTATAACCTCTCGTTCAAAAACACAACTTTTCTCTCTCTTTGACATGTTTTCTTTCTAGCAGTTCTTTCTTTCGATCTATATAATTCACTATCTGTCTCTGTCTCCCTCATTATTTCTCTGATTCACATACATAAACGTTCCTTTTGTACAGATTTCTTTCTTTTCGTTTCTGTCATATTCCCTCTCTTTCCTCTCATTCTGTCTGTCTGTCTCGCTCCCTCTCTCTATCTTTCTCTTTATATTTTCTTGTTCACAAACACAACTCTTCTCTTTTTTTACCTGTTTTCTTTCTAACAGTTCTTTCTTTCTATGTGTATAATTCACTCTCTGTTTTTGTCTTCCTCATTATTTCTCCGATTCACAAGTATAAATGTTCCTTTTGTACAGGTTTTGTTTTCTTTGCATTTCTTTCATATTCTCTGTCTCCTCTCATTCTCTCTTTCTGTTTCTCTCTCTCTCTCTCTCTCTCTCTCTCTCTTATTGTGCGTCTTTATTCCTCCACGCAATCTCTCTCTCTCCCCCTTTCCACCTCGCTCTCACTCTCTCTCATATGTTTTCACAATATGCGTTTTTTCTGTATCTCTCCTCTGCTCTCTCTCTCTTCGTAGATTAGACTTTAGATTAGTTTCAAAATGAAACTCGACGGCTGTCAAATCGTTATAATAGATTAATGATAAAATGATAACTGTAGGATGTAGATAAATTTAATTATACAATAGATTTAAAAGATTTCTTCTCAAACAGTCAAACACATACAAAACCCACACATCACATTTAACAAAAAAAAACTTTCTAAAATTCTGGCGGTGATCAAAAGGCCCTGTTCAAATTGGTCATACGTTATCGTTTGTAATATCGTCGGATTGATTGGATACGCGTGCTCGTGTCGGTGCGCGCGGGCGCTATCAAATTAGAGCTATAACATTTCTGCAGAATAATGTACGTTTTTATATTTTTTTCGGGTCATTTATTTAATACATTTGATGTTTCTTCTCGTATTTAAGAACATGATAAAGTTAAAAGGTAAAAAATTACGACTGGTTCAAATTGGCAAACTTCAATGAGATAATTTAGATTAATATGTAATAAAGAAAAATCCGAAATTAATTCATCATCACAATATTCATATATATACAACATGAAAAGTTTTGATTAAACGAAAATCGCTTTTGTACTAAATTGTATAATTTACAGGATCAAGTTTTTATGTATATTGCTCGGGAAAATTTAAAAGCATTTTAGCTTTGGTAACATGTCAATATGTAACGTACCAACAAACCTTAAAAACGACAAAACATGACTAAGACCAGGCAGTAGTCCCGATTCCTGTCCAAATACCAGAGTTTATATTTATTTATTAATTGTTTCTTATCACAGTCTATAAGTGCATGGACCATTTCTTATCGAGGCTTTTGAAACGGAGCGATACGACGGGAATTTAAATCAAACTAATTAAATAAATCCGGTCAGTCTGTAAGGAAGTCGCGTGCCTTGTTAATACGCCTTAGATTGTTTGATTAGGCCATAATAGACTTCTCGAACGATAAAATTACGTAATTTTTTTCACACTACCGTTCGTATAATTAACTATCACGATATTTAAATATCAATGGGACTAATGGGTTGAATGAGAGAGAGAGAAAAAAAGGTTTGAACTTAAGTCGTTCAATCAATTACGTTTTAACGAACCGCCCTCAGGAAAACAATAATGACCTTGGCCGTAATAAAAACAATAATAATATTTCTGTGTAATAATATGAAGTGTGGCCAAAACTAAAACAAACCGTCATAACGTACATAGTAAGCTTCTCTGGAATGGAATGTATATCAAAATATTGAAAACTCGTGATCACTCCCATTTAAGTTTCAATTTTTAATAAATCCCTGTGTTTTTAATTTTTCAAATTTTCAAAATACATTCAAAAATTAAATAAAAGTAATATTTGTTATTATAGACTAATCTGTATACAACCTGCCGTAGGCAAAGTTTTTAAAAATATTTTATTAATGATTTGTTGAATACAGACAGAAAGGTAAGAAAGGCCCCCAACTGGTATTGCTCGCAATGAAGTTCAATTTAGTATAAAAATAGGAATCATCGTACAGAAGAAACTTTTCAAACCAAGCTTCGAATCGGCCACATCCGTCTCAAGCGTTGAGTCCTCTTTGAAAGGGCCTTTCAGCGTTACACAAGGGGGCATTCCTGGTCCAATACTTTATATTATTTATACTTCTACCATAGTCATCAACTAGGCGGATACCGCGCTCCCATCCTTTCCAAGCTACCTTCAACACCTAAGAATACCTTGTGACCAAGACAGGCAAAAAGTCGAGGACAAGGCTGTACGGCCACGTAGGGATAGCCGGGAACGAAGCAGTAGAGAGGGCGGCCAAAGAAGCAGACAGAGTACCTCACGGCGCTTTCCAACCAATAAGCCCAGCGGGCACAAGTTTTTAATTTCAAATTTAATAAAAGAAGACTGGAAAAACTGGTGGGCTCGGAAAAATAGAACTAACCCTGCCAAACTGGGGTAGGTTAAGAAAGACGTCGGTCCCTGGTTCACGGAAAATTGGTCAAAAAGGGAAAAGGTCACACTGACGACATCCGAAGACTTGGACAACTTCGAGGACTGGAGGGAATCTGACCGGCAAAACTAAACTAACCTTATTCAAGATTTTACCGCGACCATTTTGGACAAAACGAACTATCTTACATCCAGCTCATCCAATCCTTCTAATGAAAATTCCTCTGATAAATCATCCTTTCCTTACTACGTCATTAACCTCACTATCCACAACTGTCTCAACGCATATTTTGACCTCTACCGATCACAAACGTTTCACATTACTCTCGGTCCGTCCATTTCAGCTCAAGAGCCCTCTCTACCCATTCCATCCCGAAAAGGTCGCGGTATTCGACGGTGGCTGAGAGACGTCGCCGATCATATGCCTCACACTGAGTGCCAGTACAGTCTCATAACATCTTCGTCCTGGCATTAGTGTTGGTACTGTGACCTTGGAAAAAAACCTTTTACTAATTATATTTGTCATATGCACGAATATGTGAAGGATACAAACAAAATAATATAAAAAAGACACTGAATGACTATAGAACGACAACCACCTCAGTAAAATAAATATATTTACATAGATTTCTTGTAAATCCGTCAATATTGTCAGACCAATCTATTTATATTTTCTCTCTATAGCGGAAAAATTTGCTAATAGTAATTAGAAACACTCTTCGGGCACCAGCTTAAGACAATTTTAGACGAACAATAAATATTATACCCCAAGTTGTATTACATTGTTATATTAAAGTGTCACAAGTGAGTGACTCATTATTCTTTTTGTTCCGGCTCTATAACAATAAATCAACAAGAATATCTTGTCAACACAACCTATTAGCATCAGTAGGACGAATGACTTGTTATCTTGTAGGTTTATCTTTTACTACGACTCTTCATAGTACGCTCGTTCAATCAACCTTCGCCCGTCTTGTTTCTTTATCTTCGATTTGTTATGTAACTAACAACGAAAAAAAATGTATAACAATTCGTTGAACTAAAACCGTGTCCTTTATAAATAGAAACACGAAAAAAATGTCAACCTTGATCGAATGATTGAGAAAATAGTTTAGGACGTGCGTAAAGATAACTTATTTATTATAAATATCTATTTCTAAATAAACAAAACGCGCTGAAAAATCACAAAAATGAGATTACATTAGAAAAATGTTTAACAACTCTGGAGCTGTTATAGGAATATAGTTTAATTTCAAGTACCGAGATAAGCTTAAGCCCAATGGATCAAGTGAAACTACTCAAGCTTTTGGCATATCGGTATAATTTTGAAATTAACAATTCTGATCAAATACTTTACAAAAAACACTTGTTCGAAACGATTAGTCGTGTTCTAACGATCAATCATATTTGGTATGTTCTTCTTTCGTTCTCTCGGTTTTTCTTCCCTCTCACATTTCTATCCCTTTTAGTGGTTCTCTATTTGAATTCCTGTCTTTCTCACTCCTCTCCTTCAATTTCTCTTTCTTGCTCACTATCTGTTTCTCTGTTGTTCTCAAGTTCATCTTCCCCATTATTTTGCTCTCATTCTCTTTCTTACTGTCATTCCCTTTCTCCTTGCTTCTCTTTTCTATTATTTTTCTCTCATCCGCTTTCTCTACTTTTCTCTCTATTTCTTTCGTTCGAAATTGACAAAATTGTTTAAATGAAGCAATATTAATTGAGGATTTATGCAATTAAGCATAAGCTGATAAAAAATTATTTGTAATCCTTTCTTTCTTTTTCTCTCCCTCTTTCCCCCTCTCTCTCATGCTCTCTCTCTCTCCATCACTATCTTTCTTTCTTTCTGTCGCTCTTTCCCTCACGTTGTCCATCGTTCCGATCATTTTGCTCGCATTCTCTCTCTTACTGTCGTTCTCTCTCTTCTTGCCTCTCTTTTCTATTATTTTTCTTTCATCCATTTTCTCTACTTTTCTCTCTGTCTCTTTCGTTCAAAGTGGACAAAATCGTTTAAATAAAAAAATATCAATTGAAGATTTTTTTTGCTGCCTTCCAGCCTTCCGAGCTGATAAAATATTTATTTGTAATTCTGACTTTCTCTCTCCCCCACTATCTCCCTCTTCCCCCCTCTCTCTCACTTTGTCTGTCTTTCCCATTATTTTGCTCTCATTCACTCTCTTATTGTCATACTCTTTCTCTTTGTATCTTTTTTCTATTCTCTCTCATCCAATTTCTCATCTTTTCTGTCTGTTTCTTTCGTTTAAATTGTTTAAATAAAATAATATTAATTGAGGATTATATAAATGCATAAGCTGATAAAATAATTAAACAATGAATATTAATTTATTTATTCATTTCTCTCCCCCTCTCTCTTTTTTCTCTTTCTATTTCTCTCTCTCCACCTCTCTCTCACTATCTTTCATTCTGTCGCTTTCTCCCCCACTATGCCTGCCTTTCCTATTATTTTACTCTCATTCTTTCTCTTACTGTCATTTTCTTTCTCTTTGCATCTCTCTCTCTCTCTCTCTTTTATTTTTTCTCTCATACTTTCTTTAAACGATATTGATTTATTCACACACACTCTTCATACTTTCGTATCTTCGTACCTTTTCGATTCTTTCTATGTATTAAGAAAGGTTAGAAAAAAGATTAATGCTTTTTGTTTGTTAAACTGATTGCACAATTGGGTACTCGAGTGGGATTTTAGTACTGTGTCAAATTATCACTGAAGATGGCGCAACCCGAAACGCGTTTGAATGACATCTAAACCTGGTATTACAAGTAAAATTCCTTCTTAACTATTACAATCGGAACGATTTTTAAGAATAAAAAATGTTTTTATTATATGTTGAAGTCGCGAGTAGAGGTCAAGAATGAGATGGTTTAGAAAAATACCTTTGTTATTTTTTTGCCGACGTTTCGACCTTTGCAGTGCATTATTACGTTTTACTACATAAAACTATTAATGTCGAAATTATTCTTAGAGAAGTTGAAAAAGTATTGAATTATGACCATTATTCAGAAATCGTGAGATGCGATCTGGCCTGGTGTGATGTAGGTTTTAGAAAAACATTTTCTTTATCGTGCCAACGTTTCGATCTTTATTGAGATCATTTTCAGGGCCTGGGATTTACATTGTTTAAATTTAACAAATGTATGTGGAAAAAAATAAATTCAAGGCAAAATATATTTTTTTTATTCAATCAAAATATTTTTACTCACTCAAAGTGTTCTTTTTCTGAGTATGATCATTATTTATTTGTGCTATTTGAAACCTTCCATAGATTCAAATTTCCTATTTTTTTAAAATATTTAATCTAGCTGTTTCTCTCGTTTTTCACAGAAATATCAACATAAGTAATGTAATCTACTTGTCCAGAAATCTTGTACATTATAAATATAGTATATGTGTAGGATGTTGTATTTTTATCAAGGGGTCCGCCTCGTCTCGCGTCTAAGTAAAAACTTGGCTTGTGTACAAGATCGAAAGGGGGCAATAGTTCTGTAAAATACGTATCTGATGATTTTGCCACTCGTGCGATGAATTCAGAATAATGTAATTTTAAAAAAGAATAATGTCAAGAGGAAAAAACACAGGCCAGCAGTTAATTATATCATAGCAGGCGCTGAAATTGTTTCATCTATACAAATCACTTAAGAATTTATTCGGTGAAATTATCAGTAATCGCAACACCACTGACTGTTTTGCACTCTTCTCGTATTAAAAATCATATAATTAACACGGACAGTGCCGGTGGTTGACAATGTTCCCAAAATACCGCCGACATTAAAAACATCAAATTCACTATTTTTCATGGCCGGCATGACCAATTAATATCATTCAATTAATTAAGGTTTTCAGTTGAGATAAAAAGTCAGTGTCACGAGCAGGATTCGAACCCACGACCTTCGGCTTGTTACGCCACTACTCTACCACTTAACCCATCGTGACCTCGATTCACTCGGGCACTAACTTCCCATCTCAACCCCACCTTTCGACCTTTTTGCCAGTTCCCAAGTGGATCGAAGTCACGATAGACTAAGTGATAGAGCAGCGGCGTATCAAGCCGAAGGACTTGGGTTCGAAACCCGCTCGTGACACTGAATTTTTATCTCAATAAAAAAACTTAATTAAACGGATTAAAAACATCGTCAATATTTAACTATTACAGAATAGGGTGTTATCAACCACTATAAAGACTTTTTTTTATCTCAACCAAGACCTTAGACAGAATAATTAATTGATTGAAAGAAATAACTTAGCCAATTTTCTAAGAAAACGTAAATGGATTAATATTTACAAACATTGTTCAAATTTAAAAATCACAGGCTCTGATGATCGAATTTTCGAAAGTTCGAAACGTTGGCACGGTAAAGAAATTTTTTTTTAACCTACGTCACACCAGACCATACCTTACGATCTCCGAATAATATTTATATATTTATTTATGCTTTTAATTATTAATTTTGTTGCTTTAATATAGATTTCATCCCATCTAATGGATTTTCTTTTTTCTTAACATAAAATTTTGCCACAAATTCTTACGGCATATTTCAAGAGCTCTCAAATTAATAAGAGTTCAGAGACTTCAGAGAATTATTCAGAAATCGTGAGTTGCCGTCTGGTAGGTTTTAGAAAAACAGCCAACGTTTCGATCTTTATTGAGATCATCTTCAGGGCTGAAAGTGTTTGTTTTCTGCGTATTTGTGTCATTCTTGTGTGTCGTGTTGAGAGTGTCAAAACAAACCCTTTGAACACTGAAGACGATCTCAGTAGAGATCGAAACGTTGGCACGATAAAGAAAATGTTTATCTAAAGCTTACGCCACATTAACACCACTCTGCATGTGGTTTTTTAACACAAATCTTTACCACAAATTATTATGGTATATTTCTCATAACTTTTTGTGTATAAAAATTAATTGATGTAAATATTAGGAAACCGTAATGGAAGTTAACCAACATTCTAAATTTATTGTATATGTATTTTATTACACTGTAGAAAAAAAATTCTTTTCTATTCTAACTACTTTTTATGTGGCTATAACGACATTATCATTCCCCCCCAATAAAAATAAAAAATCAAATAATTGATTTTTCCTTTTATGCTAATGATGTATTTTGATGATTTCGATTTATTCTGTAATTAAATTCGTAGTTTGATTTGAGTAAAAGTTTTGTTTATATAGTTATTATTATTAGTCTTTACATTTTTACCCATAGTTTGTTTGAAATTTTTACGTAACCTCGATTAGAGAAAATATGACGTATATAAATGACGTTTTCTCTTTTTAATTGCGTCTTATTCTAAATTGGAAATTTTCTATTGTTATTATCCCAACGATTGGACCGATTGCGTTATAATTGATCTCTGAAAAAAATAAAAAACCTTATCGAATTCCTCCTCGGACGTACTTTTTTCGGGAATATTTTTAAATGGCCAAGTATCACGCCGACATTTATTTAATCTAATCCAATTTAAATTCAACCCTGTTGTTAACTTTGCACTAAAATCTGTCAATTCATTGAAAGTGAGTTAATTGCACGTCATCCCCCAGGTGAGTTGGAGTTGAGTCAGGTAATTATCTTTAGAAACTTCCATGCCGCAGATCCTTTAGATTCCCTCCTCTTATGTTATGATCGAAAACTACATCCTGAAATGTTTAACGAATCACGCTCTCCAAACACTCTTAAACAAACAAATTTGAACTTGGAAACATCTATGATCATTGGAAACCATTCAAACAATTACGGACCCATTCTTTTATCTTAATAAAAATTGGGCCAAAGTTTCGACCCTTATTCCGGCCATCTTCAGATCAAAAGTGTGTTGCTATTCTTGTGGTGTCATATTGGTTTTGTGTGAAAGTCTAACTTTCAGATAAAACCAACATGACACCACAACAATAGTACGAGATGTATAGATTGTATAGATTATCTCCGTCGATCAATGAACATCATATAAAAAAATCTGTAAAATGATATATTAACGTAATTGATTTGAGCAAGTAGAACGGCGAAAGAAAAATTTTAAAAACCGAAAATGTTAACGTTCTAAAATTTTTTTGTCTCAACTAGGACCTATTAACAAGAAGTGTCGGATAGACGATATTTTACAGACCCAATTCTAATCTGTTGAAGTTGTAAATAAATAAATAGTTTTTTTTAGTCTTTATTTTTTCTTTTTAAACAACTTTGTAAATAGCTTATTTTCTAGTTTGATTTGTCTTTATGTTAACAGAATAAATCTTTTTTGTATTTTTTATTGTTCAAGTCGTCAAACTCAACCTTGAATGGATCGTGAGATGCGGTCTGGTGTTCGATCTTTATTGAGATCATCTTCAGGGCTTGGGATTTATAAATAAATATTGTCTAAAAAATGTTTATAAATCCCAGGCCCTGATGATGGTCTCAATGAAAATCGAAATGTTGGAAAGATAAAGAAAATGTTTTTTCTAAACCTATGTCTCACCAGACCGCTCTAACGTTCTCCAAATAACTGGTAATTGGTAACTAACTTGCTTTTGTTTTTTTTGTTTTAAATTCATGGTTTTCGTAACAAATGAACCGAAACCATCAGTTAATAGTGGCAGAGGAAACATTTTAATGCACTAATGATAGCCACTTATTTCCAGAGAAACGCCCTGAATATTTGGCGACGTCAAATAATAAGATGAATTCTTTGCCCGGGCAGGTTTTCTTCTTCTAGGCTATTTTTTAAATGTAGCCGGCCCGTAAAATGCTGACAGTTTTGTTATCAGGTATAATGTATAATTGCACAGAAGGAAGAAAGGTACGGCACCTCCTTTAAACACAGCGTCGGCGTGGCATGATTTATGGGCAAGGTCTCTCATATCATTGGCTTAAAAGAGGACATGACCTGCTACGAAAACTAGCACGGCTGATGAAACGCAAGAAACAGGTACTAATAATGTATCTCGCTAAATTAGCCAATGTAAAGGAGACTATTTTTTACCAAAATAGTCTTGTGTGTCCGGCCCCTTTTTCCCCCGAGGGTTTTTTCACTTTCGGCATATTCTCCGAATATTGTGCCCGATATAGGACGGGGTTCGATCAAAGTGGATGTCGCGATTGGTCAACAATGACAAAGACGACACACGCGCTGACAACCTGCGTAATCGGACTTATCAGCGAATAATTTACCTGAGGCAGAACATTCAAAATATCTCATTTTTCGTTTGTCATTCCTATGACACATACATACCGAACTTCAGAGTTATTACATGTCATATGTAGTCTTTCTCGTTTGTTTAAGCTTGCACAATAAATTAATATAAATATTCTACAACAATAATCGAAAGTAAAATTTTAACATTTATTGCTATTATAATATAATAATTATTGATTATTCGGATGTCATGAGAGACGGTCTGGTGTGACGTAGGTTTTAGAAAAACGTTTTCTTTATCGTGCCAACATTTCGTTCTATATTGAAATCCCAGGCCCTGAAGATGATCTCAATAAAATTCGAAACGTTGGCACGGCAAAGAAATCGTTTTTCTAAAACCTACGACACACCAGACCGCATCTCACAAATAATCATCAAGTAACGGTCACTGAACACCAAACATTTCTAAACGAGAAAACTGAAGATGAACTCAGCAAAGTTTGAAACGTTGGGACGGCAAAGAAAATGTTTTTCTAAAACCTACGTCACACCAGACCATACCTTACGATCTCCGAATAATATTTATATATTTATTTAAGCTTTTAATTATTTATTTACTTACTTTAATATAGACTTCATCCCTTCGAATAGATTTTCTTTTTTTAAACATAAAATTTCCAACAAATTCTTAAAGGTATATTTCTCTTTGTATATAAAAATTAATTGAAATTAATAAGAGTGTTAAGCCTTCTGAGAATTATGCAGAAATCGTGAGTTGCCTTCTGGTGAGTTTTAGAAAAACAGCCAACGTTTCGATCTTTATTGAGATCATCTTCAGGGCTTAAAGGGTTGGTTTTCTGCGCAATTGTGTCATTCTTGTGTGTCGTTTTGAAAGTGTCAAAAGAAACACTTTGAGCACTGAAGATGATCTCAGTAAAGATTGAAACGGTGGTACGATAAAGAAAATGTTTTTCTAAAACCTACGCCACATTAACTGTCACTAAACACCACACAAATAATAATCACTATTGTTATGCAATATTCGTTTAAATTTCTGAGAGAACGTATTTATTCTAGATTACATTCGAAGAATATTGCTTAGGACAATAATATCACATATTTGCATCAAAAACCGTTATTTTAATTTTTATATATTTTGTAATATTAATTTTAGTTTAGGGAAGTAGTCCTCTACATCTGCAATCTTTTTTCGGCCCAAATTCCTAGCTTCCCAAGAAACAAAGTATCGCTTTAGGCCTCATCCCCCCCCAGCGATGTATCGTATTACCGACAAAATTCTTGATATTTTTGAAAATAAACAAGTACTCCTGGGATTGTTTTAGACATAAAGCCGGTTGATAAAGTATGTCTGTCTATAATTTGTATAAAATGAAGCCAATACATTCGATACCTCTAGTAAAATCGTACCTAGGAAAAAGTGAAATGGGGTAGTACGTTACATAGACCCTGAAGATGTTCTCAATAAAGATCGAAACGTAGGAACGATAAAGGAAAAGTTCTTCTAAAACCTACGACACACCATGCACCTCACGATTTCCTAATAAACGAAGTACGTATAGCGCATCAATCGGATATACCGAGGTCTTAAGGCATGGCTACATGCGACTATGCTTTACTGTCACAAATAATTGAATGATTCAAAAAACCTTATATTAAGTTGCTATATTTTCATATATCTCTTTATGCAGTACACACTACTGATTTTTACAATTTGTTATTCACCTTTAACAATTTAGTATTCAATAAACTTTTAAATTCTAGAAAATATTGTATAATGTTTTTAGGTTTCGTGGTTCGATTGACCAAATAAATCCTTTTCAATTAATTAATCTGTAATTGAGGTTTTGGTTGACAAAAAAAGTTCAGTGTCACGAGTGGGATTCGAAACCACGACCTTCGGCTAAATACGCCACTGCTTTACTACTTGTGCTATCGTGGCTTTGATCCACTCGGACACCAACTTGAATCGAAGGTCGTGGGTTCGAATACCGCTTGTGACACTGACTTTTTTATCTCAACCAAAGTATCAATTAAAGATTAATTAATTGTATACATTAGTAATTTGGTCGTTAACGATCGTTTTGGTCTGCCTACCATCAATGTATTGGTTTGTTTCTTCCACATTTCAAGTTGTCTACTAAATTCATTCTTATTTTTGAGAATGCCCAAAACAATAAGGAAAGCTGCCATTTTCGCTGATAAAACTGTTAATATAAACATTAAATTTGGTGGTTGCTCATGACATTTGTCCTCTAGGTTAAGCGCAGGCATTAGTGTGGTACATATGTGAGAAAATTATCACGTTTTAGGTATTTAGATCTTAGCCTGATGGTTGAATGGTTTCAGGGGTTGCGACACCAATCTCTTTAATATCTATGATATCCTCGGCTCTAAAATTGGAGAACCTTTGACAACTGGAAATGTTGAATTGCGAAAACGCGTCCGATCTATGGACAATTGTAATGGGTGTATCCACGGTTTTTTGGTGTGTAACACCTCAATACGACAGATTGTGTATTGGGGTTCGTCTGGTTGATTGGACCCTTTTGTTGGCTGCCGTCAGATATACATAGAATCTGCTGTCGTTTCAGCTTTCTTTCGTGCGTGATTTCTTTCCTTTCAAATTTTACAAGGATATTTTTGAATTGAAGTTATGATTGGGGGGGGTCATAACAGCAGCATGGCAGCTCCTTTTCTGTTAAGGACATGTGCTTCTTCGTTTCCCTGTTCTCCTGCATTCCGTGGCACTAGTGAATAGGACATTCACTAGTGCCATGGAATGCAGGAGAACAGGGAAGTACGTTAACTAAAGTAAAACACTTTGCCGTGTGAAAAAAAAAATTGAAATCATTTGTAGTATATACAAGAATGTATAGGGTGCAAATAAATAAATCACATTATATATGTACTAATAGGTATGAAGTGCAAATTTTTAAAAAAGCATAAAGGTTTTTAAATTTACAAAAGTGGATGTATAACTGACAAAATAAACCCGGATAAAAACCACTGGAAATGTTGAATTGCGAAAACGCGTCCGATAGCAGAAAACAGCGATAATATTACGCCCAAAGAAGATTTGATTTATCGAAAGGCTTTTTATATATATTTGTCTTTATTAATTATCATTCTAAATGCTGAGTTGAACTTTTTAAAACAGCTTAGCATACTTGGTATTTTGTATACGTCAACGTGAATAAATGCAATTAACATTGGAACAAAAGGTAAATAAAAATCCGAACGATAAGATTGTAAAAGTGCGTCAAATCGTAAGTCCGGGTGTTATTCACGATCGTACAATCTCAAAACACACAACGACAACATTTGGTTTTTATTACGCGATACGCAACACCAGCAGTAATAATCAAGAAGAGAAATAATCTATTGCAGGATTTAAAAAAATAAAATCTATTCAAGAAATGGTTAATGATTCCCCCCAGCAGATTCAATCACAATATAAAATAATCTTTTTGATATTGGGATTTTTTTCTGCGCACGGTCAGTCTAAAAGAAGAAAATTTACTTAAATGAAGACGCGTGTCATAAGATAATTTTAATGACCCCACCGACATCAAAATACCCATAAATCCTATGAAAATTAATTAATGTAAGAAAGTAATTTTTAAATATAATTAATGAATGAGGCTTTGTGCATTCTTAAATTAAATGAGTATTCCGCTATGACTTTTTAATATGTATTTCTAAACGAAGGAAAAATGTTATTTTTATAAATAAATCTATGTTTTTTGAACAGTTAAAGATTGAAATAAACCAGTACACTTTTTGTAAAGAAATTTTCACTTTCACGCTCACATTAATTGATTTGTCTTTCGCCTTATGCTAATTTAGTGTTTGTAATGAGAGTGACTTTCTGATGAAAACGGGTCACGATTGAATGCTCGGTCTCCCGTTAGAAGAAGACTTCTTGCATCAGACAGTTTGACAACGAATGTCAATTTTATTTAACCTTTTCTATTTCCTTGAATAAATCACCACCTGTGTAATACAATAGTAGTAGCAATAAATTTTATTGAATTGTTGGCTGTTGTTGAAGAAATTGAAGAAAACGCGCAAAATCTTATACAATAATAAAGGGGTTGAGACGACGATCTTGTTTTTTTTTCTTCTAAAGAATACATTTATGTTAATACTTTAAACTATGATCTTTGCTGACAATCTGTGTAATTAGAAATAGAAACATTAAGTTCCAGAAATAATTAAAATTCTAAACCAACGAGCACATATCAATTTTTTTAACGATGGTTCGCAACAGCAGAGGTCATACAAACAGTCAGGGTTGCCGGGGTTTTTTTGAAAAAAAAAAGCCCATTTGTAAGTATGCCTGGTTCGAATGCAGGGCCGGTGGATTTGAACGCGGGACCTTTACCTTACAGCGATGAGCGCCGTGTCAAAGACTAAACCACAAAACTAAACCTGTTTTGTGCACCGTCATTATACTTTGCCACTAACTTACTTTGTATCATGACTTTTTTTAAATAGATAAATATGTATTCAGGGTTTCGTGATCCGATTGATTAAATAAATTCTTTTCTAATTAATTAATCTTTAAGTAAAGTATTGGTTGAGATAAACAGTCAATGTCATGAGCGGGATTCGAACTCACGATCTCCGGTTCAATACGCTCTGCCACTTGAGCTAAACGTGCCTTCGAGTGATAGATCGGCGTCGTATTCGAATCCTGCTCGTGACATTATTTTATTTCATCCGTTATCTTACTTAAAGATTAATTAATTGAAAATAATTTATTTGGTCAATCGATCCACGAAACTTAATCGATTTAATAAGCAAAATGAAGTTTACTTCACTAAAGCTCTCCGTGGCCATTTCATTTGTTGCCGAAAATCAAATAGATTATACGACATGTGAAAAATGACAAAAAAGGAGGGAAAATTTAAAAGGTGGGGTTGAAATGGGAAGTTGGTGTCCGAGTGGATCCAAATACACGTTAGCTCACGTGGTAAAGTAGCGGCTTCGATCCACTCGGACATCAACATGAATCGAAGGTTGTGGGTTCGAATCCCGCTCGTGACCCTGACTTTTTCATCCCAACCAATACCTTACTTAAAGATTAATGAATCGAAATATGTATGTTGATCTGATCTGTATCTCGATTATTTATGCAAAACGTATTGTCTTAAACTGAAGTCCTTCATTCGAATTAAAGTTAACAGTGATAATGCTGCTGATACGTTGAGAAGCGTATTGATCCTTTTTTACCTAGGAAAATTTTCTTCAACTTTTGCTTCGTTGTCATAGTTTTTACAAAAGTTTTTTAGTGGATCAACAAAGCAACATACTTCGGTGTATAAGTATATACTCAAAAACGCAGCAGGTGTACCAGGGCCTATCGACAGCCCCCAGCCGACAGGGTTGCAAGGAAGGGAAACTCTTTTTTTTTTCATCTAATAAGTGCTCTTGGATTCAAGAGGACCTGCTGGCCATTTCATTGAGATAATCTCAACATCATCAAAGTAACGAGCGACAACTCAATCAGCGAATGGGACCACAACTTTCAAAAGAAATTTCTTAATATATCTTATTTCCCTTGTAAAAGCAGAATAGATGCATTTGTAAAATTTTATGTCATCGGACAATAAAGAGGCTGACTGGTTGATGATCAGGTTTGCGGTCATCAGAAGATTTTGTAACTTACACCAAGATTTCAAACTTTATTGATATCTTCATCAGTGCTCTAGAGGCAATTACAACGTGTATTTAATATTTGGAACACAATAATTAATTATCAGAAAGCATTAGACCCGTTAGAACATTAAGTATACAAAATATTTAAGAATTATACTAATAACTAGAACTACAACTAACAATGATTTTTGGAGATCGTGAGATGTGGGTGTAACGTAGGTTTTACGTCCAACATTTTCTTCATTGTGCTAACGTTTCGGTCTTTAATGAGATCATCTTCAGCTCCCAAAGTGTTTGTTTTCCGTGTAGATTGTCATTCCTGTCTATCGTGCCGACGTTCTCAAGAGCAGGACAGACAAGAATATCACCTAACCAGGGAAAACGAACAATTTGAGACCTGAAGATGATCTCAATAAAGACCGAAATGTTGGCTAGATAAAGACAATGTTTTTCTAAAACCTGCCTCACACCAGACCGCTCTCACGACCGCCGAATAATCAGCAAGTAAACGGTCACTAAACACCACACATTATTATTTATAGTTTATATATATATATATATATATATATATATATACATACGTTATGGTAATCATTATGATATTTTACTTGTAATATTCCGACGAGTAAGGATGTAATGCTTTCTGATAATTATTGCATTCTTAATATTAATTATAAACATTGTAATTGGCTGTAGAGCCCTGATGAAGACCTCAATGAAAGTTGAAAACTTGGCGTAAGTTATCAGTTTCTTCTGATGACCGGAACTTATTGATGTCCTGAAGGTCGATTGATCCTTCTTTCATTAAAGTCATTAAAGAATAAACATAAATGCCCCAGAGTGTGTTCCTGTTGGGCTCCAGATCATATAGATTCCTCGTCTAGAAAAAAACCTGTAAAATTTACACAAAAAGATGTAACAATCAGAAAAGAACGGATCCAACTGGCCAATTTTTTCTCTCTTTTTAGTTCGTTATTTTTGAGTCACCTCATTGGAGGAGGTGAATAAAACCGATAAAAGCCACCAAATATTTCCAAGTTTTACAAAACTGCTGATTCATTTTTTTGATTATCTTGTTTCAACGAAACCCATAGTGTTGTTCTACAATGACGATCGCCGTTCAGAAAGATAATAGACAATGTTTTTTTATTGTTTCTTTTGCGTAAACCGTTTGTTTTTCTTCTAGAAATAACGGAAGAAAAATAAAAATAAAAATGAGCGAAGTCATCGCCGTTAGACTTCGACGAGCTAAGCGGAAGCAGGTGGTTTAAGTAGGATCGGACGATTACAGGGGCGAAGGATTGGAATTCTAATTACACTCCTTAACCATACCCCATATTATTTTCTAGCTGATGCAATGCTAACGTCGCATGATTCCAGACTCTCCTTTCTAAATTTAATTTTTCCCAACCTGGCATATATTAGCGCATGCTATTTCGGAGAAAGATTATGTAAAAGAACTAGACCTAAGCATGTAAATTGCCTAGTTGTGATTGTCTTTTTGAAATTTGAATACCATGAATAACCAGCCTCCGATAAAGATGCAGAGGGCTGCAAAAATCGAAATTGAAGATTAACACAATTAATTATTCTTTTTATCTCTTTTTGTTTGAAGTGAAAAAACCTTAGATAAAAAGTTTAATTAATTGGAATAATTACTATGGTAATTTATGACCACTAAGCAAATATGGATTAATTAAAAATTAATTTATATTTTATCTCTCCAGAAATCATTAAAATAGATATATATTTTGTAATAATTCCTCTTTAAAAATATAAAAGTGAAATGAAGTTTGGGAATTTTGCACGCCAGAAAAACGAACAAAGAATTAAAAATGAAACATTCTTGACATTAATTATTTAAAAATCGTGAGATGCGGTCTGGTGTGACGTAGGTTTCAGAAAAACATTTTCTTCATCGTAGCAACGTTTCGACCTTTATCGAGATCATCTTCAGTGCCTAGGATTTACAAACATTGTTTACCTTTAATAAATACATTTAGGATGTGGATAAAAAGTGAGTTTGTACAATGCTAGAAAATTTTAAATTCCCAGGCCCTTAGGATGATATGAATAAAGATCGAAACGGTGGCACGAAAAAAAAAATGTTTTTTCTGAAACCTACATCAAGCCAGACAGCATCTCACGATTTTTGAATAATTATAGATTAACGGTCACTAATCACCACACATTCTTGACATTATTTTTCTAGGTGTATAAACAAAACCAAAATATTTAGTACTTACTATTAATTAGATATGTGTAATTCAACAAATCCGCCAATGAAGACAGCATGACCCAATCCCAGATCATCACCCACCATCATTTCTAAAAACGAAATAATTTGATTAATAGTTTAATGTTTTATCTATGCAACACATGCATTGAAAATCTGTTTAAGAAGATTTTTTCTGTCTTTTGGAAAACAGGAAGCATTGAAAATATTTTTCACTTTTTTATGTAGTTTATCAGAACCACAATAGAATTTTTTTGAAAATTCATTAAAAAAATATTTTGGACACTTTATCGTAGACTATCTTGGAATCCGCATATAATAAATAGATATTTGACAAATTATTTAAAAGGGTTTACTACCTACGGAATCGATGATCAAAACTACATAAAATATTAGTTATTAAAATAAAAACTTTCTCAGACATATACGAATAAAAGTTTATGGTTGGGCTAATTATTTCAATAATAATCAAAGATTACAGAGCTTTCAATAAAAAAATTTTATAGTTGCACAAACATTTTCACAGTGAATTGGAAGATTCACACTAGCTAACAAGTGTTGTTTCAGGATTGTTATTTTTTGTGTTGTTTCAGGTTCAAGGGTTGTTTCACATAAAATGTCTGCTATAGTCCGTTGCAGGTTAGGGTTCCAGGTTAAATTTATAATATGTGAACAATCGGAAGTAAACAACTGAAAACCTCTATATCCTTTCCGAATTTCTGAAACTATAAAATCCGACATTTCATGTGACACAACTCAATATTTCAAGCCACACAAGTACCTCATGGATGTGGATTAAGTCCGACACTGCTGCCAACTAACCACTATATAACTCAAATCAACGTCAAATTCACAAACTAAAAATAAATTCTGTATGATTATTCCACATTGAAGATAATTAAATCAAGTAAAAAATCATTCCATTTTCATGTTATGCAGTGATTGTCTACAAACTAGATAAACACAACAATAAATAAATTAGTTTTGCTTTTTCATTTTCCCTAACAACTAAATTAATAATAATTACTATGCCAATGTTGCTATGGTAAGTAGAAAAGACATTTATTATTTAATGTACCAAGCAATTATATATTTTAAATGAATAAACAAAATGGAAACTAAACAAAAAACTAATTAAAGAAATGAATTAATTGTCTAGTTTCTACTTTTATGGTAGGTTCTTTTCACGTTTATTTATTCACGTATGCCAAAATAAACTAATAATAAATTAATATAAAGGTTGGTCTATTTGTCTTGTTCAATAAAATCAGTGACAATACATGCAAAGTAACGTGGATTGCCGTAAACCTCATAGTTTTGTCTCAATCCGTTCAAAAGTTTCGATTTTGTTGGGGCTAATTTAAAAAAACACGTTCCTCTGTATAAAACCTGAATGTTCTCTACTCTCACGTAACTTTTAACACCTTTTGACCCAATTTTTAGATTTATGTGTAGATGTATCGATCGGGGTGTTATGTACTGCGCCCTTTAAGAGCTATTGTGTCCCACATTCTGTGAGTAAAGTACACCGTTGAGTCCCATTTCATCAAGGAACTTGATTAGCAGGCCCCGTTTCTGTGGTTGGATTTCATCTACGGTCACATTGTACCTCCTCCTTTGGGCAGGTGTAACATCACTGTTCGTTATGTGTTGGTGTTTTCTAGGCTTCTTTGCAGAATCTGCATGTGTCTTCTGTGATTAAGAATACTTTTTGGATTCGCAGTTTTTTCTCAGACACATTCTCTAACTTCTTTGTTAGCACGTGTAGCACCACTAATTTTTACATTCTCATTGTACCACCACAGTTAATAGGTGTGTTTGTGGCTCATCTGATTCTGCAGAATCTGCATGTGCCATCTTGGATTATTCCAATCGTCTTTAGGTATAATCACTTAGCTTGCAGTGTCCTGTTCAGAATCATGTTTAGGAATCACAGGTTATTTCTGCTACCCTTGGCACATTCTATAACTTTTTGCACATTACTTTCTTTTTGTCCTTCTCTTTGAGGTCATTGAAAGTGTGGGTTCCTATGCCATAGAATCGCTCGGGTGCTATCAGCGGTATAGCACCCACTTTCTTTGCAAAGATATCCTCTTCCTCGTTGCCTTCTACTCTCCCATGTTCTAGGATCAGCAGAGCCTGATTTTATTCTGCATACCTCGCAAAGCAGTTCCTCCAGCAAGCAAGTGTAGCACCACTAGTGTTCATGTTCTCTAACTTCTTTCCTTCCGAAATTTGTTAGAAGGTCTTGGATTGTTTATGCCCAATGAGTGAATTCCATAGTTCCTTCATTTTCTTTTTGTCTTTCTGTCTCAGGTCGTTGAAAGTATGGGTTTCTATGCCCCAGAAGGGCTCGGATCCTATCAGCGGTATAGCAGCCCCTTTCTTTGCAAGGGTGTGCACTTTCTCATTCTGTTCTACTCCCATATGTCCTGGGGTGCAGTTCAACACTATCTTCGAACTAATAATATTTGAGCTTAGTGCTTTGATGACTGCTTGGCTGTCCGACATGAAAGCCATATTCTTGTTTTTAAACCCTTTAGTCAGGTTGAATTGAGAACAGCTCTCGATCGCAAGGGTTTCAGCTCGAAAAATACTGGTATATTTTCCCATGCGTACTGAGTATTTGGTTCCAAGACCGAATACTCCTACCCCTGTTCCTTTTTGTGTTCTAGATCCATCTGTGCACCAAAATATGATGCCATTGATAAAGAAGGTGTTTCCTCTCGTTCCCATTTTTTGGTACTTGGGTTTATTTGAAAGGGTTAAATGAATTGAAACATCCTGTTCCGTCTCTGGGAGCATCATGAGTATGCGATGGTCCTTCATTATTTTGTTTCTGTCACTCCATTTTGGTTTTATTCCTGTTAGAGGTTTCTCTTTAATGATTTTTAGATTTGGCACCGACATCCTTTTTGCTCCACTTATGTACTCAAAATTGTATTGTATATGTACACATATACAATGTACAAGTACCTTTTTTCCGCCGGTATAGCAACTCCATTAAGGAAGGAAGTTGGTGGATGGGGAAAAAATGATAATTAGTCGAACTTCTGTTACACCGAGAATTGTGAACGTATAAGTACAAAATGATTAATTGATTAATAGATTTAAACACAATCTTATTTCGTGAAAATGGGTAGTTTTTATGCAGCTGGTTTTGGCCTGGTTCCCGAAAATTCTAATTCGAGCCCGCCTTATCAAAATTTATGAAAGACATGATAAATTATCTGTTTAATCATCAGCCACCTCCTTGGCCGGAGATAACCGTACAAAAAAATCACCTGAGGTTGCATCAGACTGCTTGGACAAACGCCAGACAGGAATCACACGTTGTGCTCGTGAAATTTGTCGGAAAAGTAGTTTATGTAAACGAAAATATCAAGACAAATTTATTCTAACGAGATTTACCTAGTGAATAGTTGAAATGAAAAAAGAATGTAATTTCAAACAATTGAATTAGTTTTTACATCATTTCGTTCTGCAACCCTCCTAGAGTTAAGAAAGATCATCCTCGTGAAATGATAGAAAAATATAATGAATTAAACTTCATTTATAAACTTTAAAAACAATTAAATTAAGTAACTGTAAAGTTAGATCTTTGTAATTTCTTTCATGGTTAGTAAACCAATTTAAATATTATTTACCAAGAATTCATTCTTACGGCGCTGGGTGAAGCAAATACCGCAACTCTTTTCGGTTGAGCCGGTCTGGTCTAATCGGCAGACTTATTTTTATATTTAGTTACACCTTCAAAATACAGGGTGACCGGGTAACAAACTTCGCCCGTGGATCATACATTCAAAATGAAACAAAAAAGCACTAATTATCTACGGACGGAATCATCATACTTCGGAATTATCATACTTTTTCTGATTTTTTAAGATTTCACGACCTCCCTTCAAATAAACGTGAAAACGTTAAAACGAAAAGCTTTTGGACAATTCTGTTGATACCATTGAAAAATACGTTAAATTTCCAATAAGAAGTGATTAGTACTAAACTTGTACACGTTTATTAAATAAATGTTGTAATAGCGAGAAAAAAAATGTTTTTTCAAAGTTGATAAACTTACCATGGTGATTCTAAACAACTATTTCCAAACCTAGAGACCAGCAAAGTTCATTAAATGCACTCCATTTGAGATACTTTTTATTGGTGTAATTTCTTTTTTAATTAAATTTTTTTAAAGACGAGGAAATTGCTGGAGGAAAGGAAAAAACCGTGTCTGACAGATTGGTGAGGTGTAGTATCTACTGGCAAAATTTGCACGAGTAGCGAACACCCTGTATATAAAGAAACATTTAATATATTTTCTTATAAAAAGATAATGTGCTGATGGGTGTCAATTCTCGAAACTACCAAAAAACTTAAAGTAAAAAAACTATAAGTAAAAAAATCCATGTTACTGAATATAAATTAATAATGTTTTTTGTGATATTAGTTTCGACCTTTATTCGTGTCATCTTCAGTTTTTTATTAATTATAAAACCGATTTTGATTGGAAAAAATTAATTGCATAATACAGATGTGAATAATATAACTTTTGAACCAAGCAATTCGTGCTCACGTAAAGTGTCGTGCTATGTTTGTGGTCTTGTATTGTATTTTGTGAAATAGTTGAGAAACCTGATTTTTTTAAAATTTAAACGTGAATTTGTATTCAGCTGTTTTTATGTAAGTGTGAAAAGGTGAGGAACGCGGAAAATTTGGAATTTTTTTTATGCAAAGGAAGTCGAGTTATTAGTGTAAGGAAAGAAGTTAACTACTATGAGCGATGAAGAAAGAAAGGTAAATATAAAAATAAAGTTCACTAATTTCGTGGTCCGCTTGACCAATTATTTATTACAATTAATTAAGGTTTTTAGTTGAGGTAAAAAAAAGTTAATGGCACGAGCGGGAAAATAGCTCAAGTGGTAGAGCAGCGGCGTATCTAGATGGAGATCGTGGGTTCGAATCCCGCTCGTGACACTTTTTTATTTCAACTAAAAACCTTAATTAATTATAAAAATAAAATTTAATAGTTTGTTTGCTTAATTATGTCGGCTTAGCTAGGGCTCAGGTTACATGTATATGTTCTGCAATTAATGTTGCGTGTGTTTATGCTAATGTAAACCATTTCTAAAAAGTTACGTTTTTATTTGTTTTTTCTATGTTTTGGTATTTGTATTTTGTCGAAATCACAGTTGGGTTGTTTTTCAAAGTGGTGGGTGGCGAATTCTGTAGGATGGTTTTTCCTGATTGTTTACTGTCGTAAATGTGTTGTTTTTTCAGTTTTTCTAGATGTTGTAATGTAATTCCAATGTATGCAGCTGGACAGTCCGTACAATTAATTATATAAATTACATCGGATTTCTAGGCTGTTGGTTGTACCGACATTGCCTCACAAATTACGAAAATTTCATTACTCAAACACATTAAATATAGCTTTTAAAAACCATAAAACCGTAGACACACTTTATTTCCAAAATCAAAGATCCAGACAAACAAGCCTACAAATCCGATGTATTGACAAAATTAATTGTATGAAGTGTCCAGCTACATATACTAGAATTACATTGCATTATCTAGAAAAATATATTTTTTATGTTTCGACATTTATTCGGATCATCTTCAGTTCTGCTTAATTACAAAATATATTTTGATTGGAAAAAAATTAGTTAAAAATTTAATACAAATGTAAATAAAATGAATTTTGAGCCAAGTCCCCCACATTGTCAAAATCATAAAAACTGCAGAATAAAAATTCATTTATTACAACACACAAAACTAATATGACACTACAAGAATAAAATCACACTTTATGTGAGCATAAAATTCTTGGTTCAAAATTTATCTTTACATTTAAATTGTATTTTTCTAATTAAATTGTAAGTTAAGTTTTGAAATTTACCCAAGCTCTGAAGATGACCCGAATAAAGGTCGAAACGTCGGAAAAAATGAAAAATGTTTTTTTTTAATCTCACTCTTGACTGCTTATCACGACTTCAACAAATTAAGTTATACTGATTAAATTCACTAATTTCGTGCTCCGCATAACCATTTAATACAATTAATTAAGGTTTTTAGCTGGGATGAAAAAAAGTCATTGGCACGAATGGGATTCGAACACACGATCTTCGGCTAGATACGCCGCTGCTCTACCACTTGAGCACTTGAAAAATGGGAAAAGGAGGAAAAACTCATAAGGTGGGGTTAAGATAGGAAGTTGATGTCCGAGTAGATCGAGGTCACGATAGCTCAAGTCGTAGAGCAGCGGCGTATCCAGCCGAAGATCGGGGGTTTGAATCCCGCTCGTGCCATTGAATTTTTTTCATCTCAACTAAAAACCTTAATTAATTGTGTTATTCTGATTGTTGAATGTAATTAATGCTCAATGACCTTAATATAGGTCGAAAGAAAGGCAGTTACAATTAAATTTGTTTTTTCAACAAGAAAATCCCGTGATCCAGATTGTTCTTGAGTGAAAAAATGGTTATATCTAACACACTAAAAGACAGACTTTTTTGCATTTTATCCAATCCCTAAGTCTTTGTAATTATGATGTAATTGTTTCAATGGTGTAGAGGGTTTAATGATGCCCTTGTTTCATCCTGACTTATTTTATGAGGTGACCCTGAATTTTTTTACTGGGAAACAAGAGACAAAATAGAACGCAAACAACTGATAAAAAAACCTCGATTGGAGAATTAACATCCTCATTATTAGCGTGGAAAATATGTTTCCATTGTTCACTCGAAAGAGATTCCATTAATATCGAAACGTACCCAGAGATAAGAATGGATTTTCTGAACAGTGCTTTTTTACAGCAACAGTCATAGTTTGCACAAAATGCTCTGAAATACCACCGCTTGCTCAATGATTATCACAGTTTGTGAAAATGTCTTGACTTCCCTCTTACTCCATTTGAGAGAGAAATCGACAGTTTTGGAAAGTGGATACAATAGTCAGCCTTACAAAAGGCATGTCATGTATTGGCAGGTTCTGAAATAAACGAAGGCTTAAAATAAAACTAATAAAAACGAAGGCTCAATCAAGGAATGTCGAAAAAATGAAAAACGAAATCTTACAACAGATGCAAAATATTCATATATATTTTAAAACAATACTACGCATAATAAAACTATGACATTTCGTAGTCCGAACGACCAAATAACTTATTTCAATTGAATAATCTTCTATGAAAGGAATTGGTTGAAATGAAAAAGTTGGTGTCACGAGCGGGCCGCAACGGTTTAGGCGTATCACTGTAATGTAACGGTCCCGGGTTCGACTGCAGAGCGACGTACTTCGAAATGGGATTTTTTTCAAAAACACCGGCACTCCGAGGGTTGATATAACCTCTGCTGTTGCGAATCCTCGAATTGTACACATTCAACACGACACGCAATTACACAGAAGACAAACACTTTGAACCCTGAAGACAATCTCAATAAAGACCGAAACGTTGATACGATAAAGAAAATGTTTTTCTGAAACTTAACTCACACCAGACCGCATCTCACGATTTCTGTATAATTAAAAATTAACGGTCACTTATGTCACTTGTCACCACACAGTCTTCAGAGAGTAACAAGACAAGTGGATTATTTTAGTATCGTTTTATACCCTTTCCTTTCTTCCTTTCGACACTTATCTTGGGGCCCTGATTGAACCGTGCTTTTACCTACGTTTTTGACTAAGCCCCTATCACTAGTTGTAAGTTAATTCTCCAGTTCGACGATCATTGCTACTGTTGCAAGAACACATGATTTATAGAAGAAATTTTGCTTGTTTTATAAGTATCGTCAATTTTGTTAATACCTAATGAAGTTATAATATACACGAAAGACCGGTGTAGCTTAACTAAATAATAATGTCAAAGTTTATATAATTTTGTTTAAATATCTCAAAAAATTATTAATTTGTATTATGTAACATGGATTTTTGAAGTATTTTTTATATTTATTGTTTTGTTTTTTTTTCAATTTTTTGTCCGTTTCGGGAATTGCCACCCATCAGTATTTCATTTTTTTAAAGAAAAAGTATAAATTTTTTGACACATTTTGAATGAATTCTTATAATATACAATGCGAGAAATTTTAAGGAAAAATAAATGTATACAATGCAAAAAAATTTTAGATGAAAAAAATGGATTTATACAATGCTAGAGAATTTTGTATGAAAAAATGATTTTATACATTGCTAGAATTTTTTTAATTAAAAAAATGTTCTTATACCAAGCTAACCAAAACGATTTTCTAGCATTGTATAAATTCATTTTTTCATCTAACATTTTCTACGTGGTTGACGGATTTGTAAGGTGGAAAAATAAAATAAATAAATACATAACGATAAAAAATCAAAAACTTAAACAAATTTTGAATGAATTATCAAACTTTTTAAATTTGGGTTCGAAACCGCAATAGTGCAATTATTTATTAACACCACTGCGACTTTGATTATAGAATTATCTTATTATTATTCCTCGGAATAAAGGAGTGTTTTAAAATTCAAAACATTTTTGTTCATTCATTCAATTTTGTTAAAACTTTTTTATTATGATTAATCTTTCCACCTTACCAATCTGTTCCTTTCCTCCATCAATTTCTTAATCTTTGAAAACTCGCTTCGGCGGTACATATGCTAAAAATTGAAAAAGTAATTAAAAAAGCAATTACACCACTAAAAAAGATAATAAATGGAGTATGTTTGCTGAAATTTTCTGGTCTCTTGGAAATAGTAGTTTAAAACCAACATAGCAAGTTTTCAACTTAAAAAATATAGATTTCTCAAAGTTCTGGCTAATGAAATGCTTCTTTCACCAACGTTCGCGATCTTCGTATTGACCACTTCTTATTGGAAATTTAACGTATTTGTCAATGGTAACAACAGACTTGTCCAAAAGCTTTTAGTTTTAGAGTTATCAATTTTTATTTGGAGGAAGGTCGTGAAATCTTTAAAAAATCATGAAAAGTGGAATAACTCCGAAACTGCTGAAATTCCTACCAATGTTAATTAGGACTTTTTTGTTTCATTTGGAATGTAGAATCCATGGACAAAGTTTATTATACGAACTCCCTGGAAAATTTCCTTTAAAATATATATGACTATTGTGCATGTATTGCAAGATGTCCTTTTTCCATGCTTTGATTTTTGATACTTGTACATGGAAAAAACCTTTTAAAAAAACACAAACTATAAATATCAAAAAAAAACAAAAATAAAACAAGTTTTTAAAAAATCCATTTACAAATGAAATTATAATTAAAAATCCTTAAATAAAAGGAATAGCGTGGAAAAAACGAATTAACCCAGGATTATCAAGAATTAGTCATATATCAAAAATAGTCATATTTTTTCAAAAGAAACTACAGATAATAAGAAATTTAATTTTTAATAAATAAGATGCTGATGATGGGTGTAAATTCCCAAAATCTCTAAAACATTAAATAAAAAAAAAACATGGAAATTTTTTTTCGTAAAACACACACACACACACACACACACACACACACACAAAATCATATGTTAAAAAAGCTGCCAACAGTGGCATTGATCGTCCAACTGGTTAGTCACTTATGTCAAAAGATGGCGGAACGTGTTTGTAATTCGTAAAAGAAAAAACAAACGTTGGTCAGGGTCTCAAAATGAGGAAGGAAATGAATCAAGAAATGGATATAAAACAATTTAAAAAAATTAATCCTCATGTCTTGTTTACACTCCGGAGACTTAACACCTTTCTATTAATACAAAAAATTATACAAAGAAATTATAAACAAAACGGTAGTGAAGGTATAAATTAAATTATAATTTATAATTCCTTTTACAGTTCAATAGAAACTTATTTTGATTAAAAAACCCAGGAATAAAATATCCCTTACCTTTTTCGAAAATCTACTTTTCTTTCCTACAAGAAATAATATTTTTAAAAACCTTTCGAAGGACGCCAACAGAAATTTCCGGTCTTTTAAACTAGGTTACACCTCTTTTCTTCTTTGTGTTTTAAACAAGAACTTGACCGTTCAAAAGCACCTCAGATACACCAAAGCCAGAATGAAAAGCGATCCTACATCGTGTGGAAGGGCATTTTGGCTCCTTTTACAAATAACATTTCTTAAATACTCCTAAAACAACACAAAAGGAACAGAGAAAATTCTGAGACTACAATGTACCACGTGTGTACATTTCCATTTTTATCTTTGAAAAGTTTGGCCAATTTGGGAGGCCCAAGACCAACCCCCAACTTCTACGTAGGGAAACACCACGATGATGTCGGCACCCCACAAGAGCCAGCTCGTTTAGGCAGGCTAAAAGGGGATATGGCCATCCTAATCCTAAGTTGTTACTCGATCCTTGGCGAAGGATTAATGGCACTGAGGTGAAAAACAATAAGTGACTAGAAGAAACACTGCAATACTGCAGATACCTGTGACCTAGGCACGAATCTTGCATATGACCACCGTTATACACCCGCCGAATCCCGTGAGGCCTAACCATCCCTAACCATCCCTAAACGTCAGCGTGAGGTCGCTACGATTATGCTCAAAAGTCCCTCGATTAAGTGAGTAGTGGCGAATGGGAACGGGTAGTAAATCCGTTGCTCCTACTCGAGTATGCTTTGCACGCAGGAATAGGCTAAGCTCGATTGGAGGCTTTTACCGTAGGCGATTCTCTTCTAGGGGTGGTTAGCAATTCCACTTTAAGGTCTTTGCCCACTAGAACGTATCATACGAGGACAGTGTCCGGCATGAAAAAAAAAAACACTCCGGTCACTAATGTGCCCACTGTAACAACGGATGAACCACGTTCTATACCCGTATGTAACGCGTACGTAAAACGTTTCGTAGCCGTCCTTCTTCAGTTGCTGTTGTACATTTCTTTTGTAAAAACGCGTCGTTTGTGAACTTTTATTTTTTTGTGTGGAGGGAATTTGTTAAATATTGTATGGCTATTAGAAACTTATCTATACGAGAATTAGCCATAATTTCCGTTATTTTGAAGAGGAAGTGGATAAAATTCACACTAGATGTTGTAAATTATATGAAAACCCGTAATATTCTATTAGTTGTTAATCCTCCATTTTTATTAAGCCAAACACTCACAATACAATAGAACACAAACACAGATCTCTTCGTCAAATGCAAAGTACTTGTGTGAAACGGGACATCAACGCAGTAGGCCGGATGGGCACAACAGTCACCTGGCATACCCGGAGAGGGCCGACACCTGCAAAACATTTTCGTCAGCCGATTATTGACTGAACGTGCACGGCACAGTACGGTGACGGAACGGTGTAGTGGGCATTTTTTAATACTAAATGATGTAAAAAAAATTATTTGTTGGCTACGGTCAGTACATTCTAGTGGGCAAAGACCTTTAAACAAAACCGGGCCGTAGTAGTTCCTACGCTAAAGAAGCCTAAATACTCTGGGAGATAGAGTGGTATGATGTATTTTGGCTTAGGTAGCCCTTTGCGCGCGGCTTATGGTCTGATGCTTAATGCAGTGCCCGTCCACACGGAATAGACAAGCAAGGAGCGAGGTTGTCTTGGCCCTTCGGTTCTGAGCTGCCTCTACACCAATGCTGCGGCAGTAACACTGTCGTATGCGGAAGTGCGTCAGCTCTCATCTTGAGAATCAAAACGTCCGATAAGGTCGAATAGGCTAGGTGCGGTCTTTAAAAATCCACGACCGTACGTAGGACGACCATACGGGAAAGATTTTTCAGATACTACCAGGAAAAAGAGAAGATTGCTGAATATATTTTATGCTTCGGGGCAGGTCTATGTATGTTAGGTTCGTTGCATCTAGGACAACAAAAACCACATGCAAGATCCTACATGAAGAAACCGCTAGCAAAGCTGTGGAGGCTGGTTAATAGCCTGAAGCTGAGAGTGAGATAATTAACAGAGAACTATCCCTTGGTAAATTTGACATTGTGGTCAAACAGAGATAAGACTTCAGAACGTAATTCCTGTAATCACGAAAGTGCTTTCCCACGAGACAGCCACCACACCTCTATGATGAAAAAAGGACTTCAATAGCCCTGACTTGATATCCATGACATCTAAAAGTATCTTAAAAGTGGCTGGCATGTGTTTCATAGCTACAACCTGTCTGTTAAAAAATTAAAAAAAAAACTTTCGTCTTCAGCACACATTGTGTTTAATTTTATTTATTCGTTGTATGATTAATTTTGTAATTATTATTTTGAAAGTTCGCTGCGGACCACGGTTTGGGAAGTCCCGACCTAGACCATTCAACTTCAAGATCAAACCGTCGAAGGCTGCTTAAATAAATAGATCGTGTTTAGGCTTGGCTAGCGCCAAATGATATTGGACAGGACAAAAAGTCACGCAGGCTCCTAAAACTTGTTTGGCACTGCATTAACGTGTTATTCCTGGAAACGAATTGCCACAAAAATAATTAGTCCTGTATCATATGTGATTTATTATGAAGTGAATTTTAAAAAAACCAAAAAAACCAAAAGTTGTTCTAAGAATATGATAGGAGCCATATTTGCACGATTCAATATTCTGTCTGGTTTCGAGATTTATTATTTTTTAACTTGATAGGTGCTGACAGTAAATAGAAAATCCTTACATAGAGTGTACATCCGCAAATACAATTTTTATTTGTAAGTTTTCCCTCTGAATGCCAAAAGTCTTTAACTGCCGACATTTTATATCAGTGCTAATCGTTTGCCCATTGGGGCATAGGTTCAATTGGTCACCGACCTCTTCAGATTTACAAGAGAAATAGGAGACGACAGACTAAACGAAGTAACTAGATTGGATCTTTCAAAATCTATAGATTAGTCCACTCTGGTGTTTTTTTTTTTTTTTTTGTTTTTTTTTACAAGAAAACAATACCTGTAAATTCTTTGACAACAGGTTTCACAACTGGAGCGCCGCCAAGTTCGCATTCTCGTCTAGGTCGCAACATCATCCACTTCAACGGCATGAGACATCTCAGAGGTCAGTAGGAGTCAAGGTTACAAAATTAATGCATGCTCAACTGTGAAAAGGTTCACTGCCCTATTATATAATGGAGCTGGTTTAAAATCGAAAGTAAAAGGCCCATATATCTTAAATTTGTAAAACACTTCGATACATATTTTATTTTTATTTGAATCCTTTGAAACTGAAGAAAATACTACTACTCTCAAGACATAATTTGGAAGATAAATTGGTTTGTTAAGAAAGTTTTTTAATTATAAGGTTAGTTTACTTGTTTAATTCCTAAATGAAAAGGCTTTACTGCTCCTCAGTTTCTGTTTTTAATTTTTTTAGTTATGCCGAATGATTTCATAGGTAATCAAGACATAGCCATTTGATGGCATTGTTTATGAATTCCAAAAAAGAACACTGCGATTGTTGCAAGTGAAAATTTCTGTGCAGTGTTTGGTACTAATGTAGTAAAAATGAGTAAAGTCCAACTTTGTTTTTTTTTTTCTACTGAAGATCATTCGCTCGGTGGACATCCTTCCGAGGTTGACGACATATTGAGGCTAGAAGAAAATACCTTTTTGACGGCCCGAGAACTTGTGAAGATGTTTCCAACACGACCATTGAAAAAACTTGGAAAAGACATCCAAAAGACACACGAATTAAGCGAAAGGAATTTTGGCGGATCGCATTTCTATTTCACTTCTATGAAAAATTAATCACATAAAAAAACATAGCAGAAAAAGCTTATTGAAGCAAAGAGAAGTTTATTTCCCAAAACGACAAACAAGCACAAGATGTGTTTATCCTCCGAACATTTGCATTTTAAGCTTTTCCCACAACTGCACTAACAAAACAGAAGATGCAATCTTTCACACACTTTGCTCTGATGATCAAACAGTTATTAATTAATCTGAATTGGGAATTTTATTGCACCCGCTATACTCTACGGATATTCCACCTCAAAACAACTATTTAATTTTGTCATCACATTTTTTTAAATGGCCAAAGCGTTTAAACCTTCATGGACTCAAAAGATGACAATTCTATGAGAAAGGAATATATGTGCAACCTGAAAGACGGCAGTAATTTCAAACCATGTACAATGCATGTTCGAATAGTTAAAAGCATGCTAGGTATATACTGAAAACATATATTGTAAAAAGTCATTATTTTGGTCAAATCTTTTGGCCCTGCTGTGGTGTGTGATAATCCTTTGGGTGTACTCTTCCTTTTTTTTTAAATTAATTGGTTATTTGTTTTAGCTATTACTATTGGTCAACGCGCAAAGTTCACTCGGTTAAGTTTGGTTTAGGTGGACATGTTTTAATATGAAGTGTCTTTGGCGAACGCTAGAGAATCAAATTAGGTATGCTTAAGACATTGAATGTATATTTATTTACGAATGAATTGAAGATTAACTTATCTATGTGGGTTATTTAAACCAATGGTGAATTACTTTAGCTAAATTTCACCCCTGAGTGGAGGGTTGAGTTCTATCCATTGAGTAACATAGAAGTAAGAGAAGATGCGATTCATTTTTGGCTATGTCCAGTGTTAGCAGAATTCAGAATGCAACAATGTGGTGTCCGTTCTTTAACAGAAACACACTTAAAAGATATGCTAAACACTGTAGACAAACTGTTACAGACATTATTTAGAGAATGAATTAAAATTATTTTTTATCTTATGTTATATTTTTATTGCAGTAAAGAAGCTATACAGGGTGTCCCAACACATATTTAATTTGTGCTGTTTAGTGACCGTTACTTGATGATTATTCTGAGATCGTGAGATGCGGTCTGGTGTGACGTAGCTTTTAGAAAAATATTTTCTTTGTCGTGTCAACGTTTCGATCTTTATTGAGATCATATTCAGAGCCTGGGATTTATAAATATTTTTAAATTATTAATTTAAATTATATAGACTCAAATTTAGGGTTCAGTGTTTGTTTTCTGCCTAATTGTAGCATTCTTGTGTGTCGCGTTGAGAGTGCCCACTCAAATCATAAAAAAACACTTGAGCCCTGAAGATGATCTCAATAAAGCTCGAAACTTTGGCACGATAAAGAAATTTTTTTAAAAGCTATGTCACACGAAACCGCATGTCACGATCTCCGAATTATTATCTGCTTTATATTTTTCAGTCTAGTTTCAATTATTTTACACTTTTTGGATAAAAATTATACGTGCCCAGTTCAACTTCAAAATTTCAACTAGGACTCCATATATCCTGGCACATAATTTTAAAGAATTTTTTACGCTGAATACAATGGGGCAATTGGATATTGACTTGATCGAAAAAATGACAAATTTATGCCCAAATGCTGAAAAAAAACCACATTTGGGATGCTGTTTATTTCATGTTTATTTGATGTTTGAAACAGAGGTCCTAACCACCTATCCCCGAAGGGACAATCATATAACGTGTCACCTGCAAGAATTGTGTGAAGGGCATCCATCAATAGAATCTTTTTTTTCTTTTGTCGCTATTGCAGAGCAAATTCATCTAATAGTGTTGGTAAAACCTCCCTCACAATTTGACGAATCGAGCACCATTTGAATTATTTTCGTAGAAATAAGGTCCACTAAATTTATTTCTGAGGAGTCCACACCAAACGTTGTTACTGCGAACCTGATGATGTCAAGAATACAAAATTCTCGGAATTTCCTCTGGCCACATTCAAAAATTCCGACTTAGTGTGCCATTGGAGGTGAACTTGGCTTCATCAGTCCATAGGATGTATGGAAAAACGTTTTCTTCAGCCTACCAAACCGACGTTTGTTCAAGGAACGTTAACGCCTATCGTAATCAGAATACCGAGGTCCTTGGACAAGATGTGAGCGATACTGTTTAAAGTTATAAAGTCACGAGTATATCTCTAATTTTGTTTTTGAAAAACCGGAAGCCCAACAAATAGTTAGGAGACAGGAATCCGGATTTTCCCGAACGTTCAGTGAAATATTCAGCCGGTTTTTTGGTGATATACAGCACCTGATATTTATTTCCAAGAATTAAGATTTGCTCACATAATGCGACAATGTGGCGTCCATTCGTTAACAAAAACAAGCTTAGAAGAAAAGCTAAACACTGTAGACACACTGTTACGGACATTATTTAGTGAATGAATTAAAATTATTTTTTATATTGTTATTTTTTTATTGAGTATATTAAACAAACTTTTATGCTATATTCGTTTTTAGTGTTATTATTTTTGCGAGTTTGACAAAATATGATCGAATATGAACAATAAAGGCAATTAACGCTTATTTTAGTGAACAAGCACATTATTATAATTAACAACGAAACAGACGAAATGCGTTTTTCCAAACTTTTGTCATTTTTTGGACCAATTTAAAATCCGATTGTACAACCATTTTCAGCGTAACAAATCCTTTAAAATCTTACGTCTGAATGTATAGAATTGTATTTGAAATTTTGAAGTTGTACTACCCTATACTACCCTATATAATTTTTATACAAAAAAGAAGGTACCAATTTGAAACTAGAGAAAAAATATTAAACACGTATCTTTTTTATAGCGTCATTGGTTCAAGAGAAATTGAGCCGAGCCATCTAAAAAGGACGCTCTTTATGGCTTCTTTTTAGCTATCTTAATTCGTAATAATTCTTATAAAAGCTAAAGAATAATCTAGAGCACCAAAATAGCTTAAAAACCAGACCCTAAAACAAACTGTAAAGAAATGTATCACCTCCCAATAAAGATCCAACATGCAAACAGGAATTTAAAAAAAATCACAACAAAAACCATTAACATCCTAATATAGATACAGACATCAAATTATCATTCCCATGACGACGACTCAAACTCACCAAAAGTGAAAGACCTAAAACCACCTCACGAACAAAAAAAAGGTAAAAAGATAAAAATATTTATGGTCATAAATCTCAAAATCAAAAACAAAAGTAATAAAATATACAAAACAACTCATAAGCGCTTCTTGCATTCCTAACACTAAACGCTGAAAGAATTATTAAAATAACAATTCAAAAAAGACAAATAAACCAAATAAAAAGAAAAATCATCACTTAAAGAATAAGCTAATGCATCAAAATAGCTTAAAATCCAGACCATCAAAAACTCACCTCCCAATAAAGATCCAACATGCAAACAGGAATCAACAAAAACCATTATCATCCTAACAGACAACAGATTATCATTCCCATGACACCTCACAAACAGAAAAGAAAAAAAAAGATTATAAAAAAATATCATATGCCATATACGTATCGTTTTAGAACAACAGTGATCTTTTTCAAATTATATTCATACGCTTCATTTTACTAATTATATATTTAATTTAAAAAATGAAAAAATCATCTTTACATCAATTTTATTAACCCACAGGACAAGTTGGCTCATTAAAGGATGAAATTAGACGGATTTTTCTTTATTTTTAATAAAAAGAATGTAAAAGCGTTAGTAACCACTCTATAAAGGTAAACAAGTTTAGTTGTTTTAAGCCTGACGTTTTTGCAGCACATATAGAAGAAAGCGCAAACAAAATTCATTTGCTTTTAGGTTACCATGTGTTAGTAGTATAATGTTTTGGTGAGTACAATGATTTTTGACTTTATCTATCAAAAACGTGATTTAAATACTATTTCAGATCATAATTGATTTTATTATAGTAAATATTTAAAATAGGCACAAGGTCGACTGCATTAGTAATACTTGTTGCCATTGAGGAAGCTGAAGAGAAGAAAGGGAAAAGCAAGGCTAACAAACCGCATCCATCTTAATTGCCGAATTTTCTACTGTTATGTATATGTTTAGTTCATCGACATCTTCGATCGTATTTTGTCTTATTATTTACATTCTTCAGTTAAAAGTAAACAGTGACGCCAGCCTTTAAAAATTAATACTCCGTCTTATCTCCATAAAACTAATAGTTGGGTGAACTAAAAATAGTAATTTTGGATCATGGTATTCAACTTGAATTGATAAAGGAAAGACCAGATTGGTGGGTCACGGATCTGGATCAAACTTTTTTGGTGGTTCTACACTAAAAAATCATGTTTCTGTCACTTCTTGTTAATGGCTCCTAGTTTCGACAAATTTTTTTGTTTACAATTTCCCGTTTTTAAAGTTTTTATTTTGCCGTTCTACTTGTTCAAATCCATTATATAAATATATCATTTTACATCATTTTTTATATGATGTTCGTTGATAGACAGATAATCTATGTAGGGTTCCAATCTTCGTAGAGGTCATTAGACAGGTGAAAAAAATATGGCTCTATAAGGTGCCGAAAGCTCGATGAACCCAGCATTTTTAATGTAAATTGCAATGCAAGCAAAAGCTATCAATATTTAGATACTTTTATTTATAACAAAAGAAAAAAGAGACGTCCGTGGCCGCAATGGTTAAGGCGTTGTCACGGAGCTCATCATTGAAAGGTAAAGGTCCCGGGTTCGAATCCAGCGGCCCTGCAGTCGAACTCGACATACTTGCAAATGGGCTTTTTTTATATATCCTGTACTGTAGCGAACCCCCGTAAAAAACATTTATAAGTTTATTAGGCAATGGCATTTTTTTTCGTAAAATCAATATGAAATTTGGTTTTAGAGCCTTAGAGGATCCAAAAAATAATTTTTTTAAATTTAAATGTATTGATTTTAAGACATAAATTTTTCCAAATTTTCAAAAGTACCCAAACATTTCTAAACTTTTTTTTATAAAATCAATATGAAATTTGGTTTTAGAGCATCTAGAGATCCCAAAAATGATTTTTTAAATTTAAATATATCGATTTTTTGACATAAATTTTTCCAATTTTTCAAAAGTACCCAAAAATTTCTAAACATAATTTCTAGCAAACTATGGAATGAAATTTGTTTTTCTTTTAAAATCAATATGAAATTTCGTTTTTCCACCACTACAAATCCCTAAAAATATTTTTTTTTATTTAATCTTATCGACCAACCATTTGAAAAAGAAAATAGATTTTTGAACGATGTCTGTACCCAAAAATTTCTAAAAATTTTCAAGCAAACTAACAATGAATTTTTTTCTCGTAAAATTAATATGAAAATTCGTCTTAGCACCACTACAAATCCCTACAAATATTTTTTAAATTTAATTTGATCGATTTTAAGACATGAATTTTCCAATTCTTCAAAAGCCGTCATCGGAACGTACGGTTAATTCAACGGTGTAATTCAAAAACGCTTAAAAGTATTTTAACGTCAAACAGACCAATCGAAAAAAAAAAAGAAAATCTTTAAGGATGCCTGTACCATCAACACATAAAAGATTTCAATAAGAAAAATCCACACAATACAAAAAAAGTAGGTAAAATTATGGGTCAACAATTAATTGGCGAGTTGATACCCAAGGGCTTTATTTTTTTAAAAAACAAACAGTGAAGTAGGTCAGCAAATGGTCAAAACTTGACCTTATTGTCAGATCCGTATTCTAGCTTTATAAAACCCTGACTGACATTACTAGTGCAAGCTAGTACGTTTTTTCAAAAGCTATTGAACCGATTTTCATAGGTGATAATTTCGGTTTAAAGAAATTGCCAAGTGCATTTTATAAATGAATCAAAAATCAAAATCGGACTATTATTTCTATATAAAAAAATTAGTCTAATTTCTGCCAAATAGTTTTTTATATTTTGAATTTTCTTATAGAAATATATTTCCTCCGATAGACATTTTAAAATGATAGAAGTTCCAATCCGATATTATGATAGCGACGATTATAAGATCAGAGAAATTCACTAGTTCATTTGAGCAAGTAGTAAGGCGAAATAAAAATATTAAAAACTGAAAATTTCAACTTTTAAAAGGGGTGTTTTTTTGCGAAACGAAGGCCTTTTCACAAGCAGTGCGCGTCTGATATTTTCTAGTGCAGAATCACCCCCCAAAAAAAGTTTGATCCGAATCCCCAACTCATCAACCTGGTCGTACCTTTTAATATTATTCAATAGGAAAAACGTGTTCGCGATTTTATCAAAGGTGATAAAGTACAATTATGCTGTAACATCAGATCGGCTTATCATTTAGATAAAAGAATCCCAGGCCACAAAAATGCTATGGAATACTCTCTTTTATCTGGCATCAAGACCTTTTCAGTTCTGGTAAAATAACACGTATGGTGTGAGACCAAATTTTGGTCTAACAAATTGGAATAATTAAAAATACATAGATTAATACTGTATTTCAGCAATAGCTATTACAAACGGCAAATAAAGATCATTATAGGATATCTTCCAACGTAAATTTGACATGACACTAATCACAAAAGTAATTAATAATAATAATAATAATAATAGCATATAAGAACTAATCAAAATACGATATATCAATAAATACATGGCCCTTAACATAAACTGAATAATTACATGACGCAACAATAAAACATGATTAATCGACAATAAAAGCTCTCAATTTAAGTGCTTTATAAATAAAACAATACATATCAATTGCCTTGTTTTTTGCTTCAAATTTTAGCAGGAACAAGACGTTTGTCTAAATTGTTATTATTTAAACAAGTAAAAGGATGTTTCAAGTTTTTCTTCACGAAAGCTCTCCGCGGCATTTCATTTATAGCGAGAATCGAACATTGAAAAATGGCACAATGAGGGAAAATTTAGTGTCCGAGCCTATCGAAGTCACGATAGCTCAAGTGGTAGAGCAGAGGCGTAGTTCGCCAAAGATCATTGGTTCGAATCCTGCTCGTGACGCTGACTTTTTCTTTCCTCTAGTACCTTTCTGACAATTTACACACAGAGCACAATGATTGTGTGTGTCAATCATAAATTTGAGCCCATATACAAATAATTTGATTTCCTTAGCGCTAGACCGCTTTGTTGAATAATTCTTTGCTTATTTATAGAAAAATTTATTTGTAAATAATTTTCACATTTCTATCAGGAGCTGATTTTTCTATAAAAAGGATTAAATTATAAAAAAATCATTGATATAAATATACAAAACTACATTTCTGAGAGGAACTAAAGACTGAAAATTAATTTTCTTATTTAAACTAGACTTTAATATTTCGGTACTCAGGGAAACAAAGAAGATCATCAGGAACCGGCAGACTAGCTAGGTCAAGAAAAAGATTCATAGAAAACTGTACATTCACACAATGAAAGGGATTTTGCTATTGTTCAAAGACTTTTTTTCTGGGGGAAGTAGCTTTATTATCAATACAACTTTAATTATATGTTTATTGCTAACAAGGGAATTTTTATTAATTTATGTATATCCTACTCCGCCACAATTACCGTCTTAATCAGAAAGAAAAAAAAATCATGTGAAATTGAAATTGAATACTTTCATCCCTATGTCTTCGCTGTTGGTCTTTTTATCAAACTGACACATCTCCACGATATGCAATTAAGCATAAATATGCTTTTTTTAAGATTATCAATTATATATGCTTGTTTTGCAGGCAGGATCACCGATATCACGGACCACCGGAAACATGGCCAAAAAAATCATATATTTATGTTATTGATTTTCCGCCATGATAAAATATTAATTTCTTAACTTATATGTTAACATTTTGTTTAGTCAAAGATCTCTTTAACCCGACTTTCCTTCAAGCGATTAAGTTTTCATGTGGCATAAATTTATAACGGACCGATTTGAACAGAAAAATTCATTCTTTTTTTGTATTAATACGAATTCCTTTCCTTAATTGTAAACGTTAATGAGAATCGTAAATAAATCTAGAAATACAGATCTCGTCCGTGATAATCTCCCATCAACGGCAGACTTGTCCAGATGATAGATAACGTTCCGGCTCGTGGTGATAAATCAATTCTGGTTATCACGTATAATTGTCAACATCCGTTCTCCGACAGAAAAAATTGCGAACCTTCATTATTTTGGAGAAAAAAATAATTATCCAAAGCCAATGCAATAATTGATTATTTTGCGAAACACTTTGTCAAGCTGATGCAAGTATCTCTGTACTGTGAAACTGTCGCAGATTATTTATTGGGTTGGATTATATATAAATAATATAAGATAATCCTTATTTTAATAAATTAAAAACAATCTATATACTGAAAACTACTGAACCGATTTGTATGGAATTTAGTGCTGGGCGGGTTTATAGCCTATAAAACGGGCATAAAATCAAATGGGAGAAGCCTCACGTTAATCGTTGTTTTTATTTTTATTCACACACTTTTTACAGTGTGTGATATTTGAACAAATTAGTCGCTTGCCATCTCGTAGATAAAATGGCGATGAAAAAATTAAAAAGGTTTTCAGTTTTGAGATGAAAACAAAAGAATTTAAGTTTATATACTTCTGAACAAAAATCAGTAATCAGTTCTTGTACATATTTGATGTTAACTTGTCCAAAATTAAAATGTATAACACACTGATAGGTAAAAAATACTACTCAAAATCTAAATGTCAAAAATTTCAATATGCCACGTACAGTTAATTAGGTCTATTGCAAAGGCTTATTATTATATTCTTGTTAATTGAATAAAACATAACGTGTTCTCTATTATACCCATGTTGTGCCGAAATATTCGTGGATAACTTTGAAAAAAATATTTTCAAATCAAATTAATTAATTAAATTGGTGTGGTGTTTGGTGACCGTTAGTCAATGTTTATTCGAAGATCGTGAGATGCGGTCTGGTGTGAAGTATGTTCTATAAAAGCATTTTATTTGTCGTGCCAACGTTTCGATCTTTATTGAGATTGTCTTCAGGGCCTGAGATTTATAAACATTGTTTAAATGTTACAACTATATGTTGGCTGTGAACAAATTAATTTATATAAAGCTAGAAATTTGAGATTTAAAAAAATGAATTTATATTAAACTAAAAAAATGTAGAAAAAATTAATTTATACGATGCTAGAAATTTTAGATTTAAAAAACGAATTTATTCAATGCTAGGAATATTAGATTTTAAAAAATGAATTTTTGCAATGCAAAAAAATTGTAGATGAAAAAAATGAATTTATACAATGCTAGAAATTTTAGATTAGAAAAATGAATTTATACAATAATAAAAAAATTTAGATTAAAAAAATGAACTTATACAATAAATTTTAGATTTAAAAAATAAATTTACGCAATGCTAAAAATTTTTAGATTTAAAAAAATTAATTTATAAAATGCTAGAAATTGTATAAATGCTTTTTTTATCTAAAATGTTTTAGCAGTGTATAAATTCAATCTTTTGAATTAAAAATTTCTAGAATTTTATAAATTTATTTTATTAATCTAAAATTTTTTAGTATTGTATAAATTCATTTTTATCTAAATTGTTTTTACATTTAATAAAGTCATTTTTTAATCTAACTTTTTTTAGCATTGTATAAGTAAGTCTTATATAAATTTATTTTTTTAAATCTCAAATTTCTAGCTTTATATAAATTAATTTTTCATATCCAATATGTATATATAACATTTAAACAATGTTTATAAATCCCAGGCCCTGAAGATGATCTCAATAAAGATCGAAACGTTGGAACGATAAAGAAAATGTTTTTCTTCAAACACGTCACACCAGACCGCAACTCAATATCTCCAAATAATAATTAAATCGGTTCTGTTTTTGAAATGCTATGTAGATATTTTATGTATATGGCCGGGAACACTGGAGGATTTAAAAGAAACCCTGTAATTAATTGATTCTTTACACCCTAGTATAAATTTTATTATTGAAATAGACGTGTACAGAAAACTACAGACACTATAACAGGGGATTCTCCTCACACATGGACCCAAAAAGCTGCTGGATTCATTGGCCAAATGTTTGTTTAAACTCTCATTATACCTGCTATTTATTTTTAAAAAACTATTACAAACAAGTAAAATTTTAGCTAAAAACAATCACAACATATTCATCCATAGGTTGATAGTAAACAGAATATAAAAGGAACAATCGGACAAAGCTACCCCACAAAAATGAATCATTAGGTTTTCTTGCTCGTTATATATTGGTGAATTAGCAGAAAAAGTAGGTAAAATTCTTACACAATGAGTGTGTGTGTGTGAGTGGATCGAAGTCACGATAGCTCGAGCAGTAGAGCAGCGACTTATTTAACCCTAGGTCGCGGGTTCGAATCCCGCTCTTGACACTGACTTTTTAACTCAACCAATATCTTACATAAAGATTAATTAATTGAAAAGAAATGATGTGGTCAATCGGACCACGAAATGAAATTAAACAACAAGGTTTTAGAGTAGCTTTTAGAGGTATTTGTTTACTGAGAAACCTCTAAAAAAATTGAACGCATTTATAATAAAATAATGGAGCCCCACTACTATTCATCAAAATCCTGCGCCCACCAAATTCCGCAAACCCTTCCGTGAAGTCCGATGCAAGGTCAGTGAAACGGCAGCGGCCACTTTTTGCCTGCCAAGACTACTTTCCATATTAATTGCGACACCACACTGTTCATTAACGATATGCTCCCACGTTTGCGAGATTCCGTTCCGGCAGTAGTAATTATCATATCGATACTTTTGAATCGTTGTAGGTACACTTTATTTTTCTCGTGCACGCTCAAAACTGGTTATTCTATCATTTTGTGGTAGATCCACTTTTTACCTTGCTTTTATCGTTGGAATGAACTATTTGGTATGAGATCCCCTTTATGGGTTCGGTCCAGATTTTTATTTTTCGGCTATTATTACCTCCCACGTCCTTTGCTAGGTGGACGACCGGTGGCTCGTTGGAATTTTTGAGAAGGACGTCTGGAGTTTCGTCTTTTACGTACGCTTTATCCAATGAAGTCTGGTTGAACTTTTCCCCAGTTTTTCTTCTCGATCCCTCAATTATTTCTACGGATTTTCATGTTTCTCCTATTTATTGCCATGAAACCATGCTAACCATATTGTAACTCCCTTTTCTTTGCAGATTTTTTCAGTGTTTATCCATCGTTCCAGTAACGTATTAATCCCTAGAATTTCTGCATGATTATACGAACCAAGAAACAGCTGATAAATTTGCTCGTAATCTCCATGAAATTATCGCACTTCATTCAGAGATTGGTTGTTTCAATCGAAAAAGATATTGATGTATATCTGAAATCTCTTCTCGCTGATCCTTCCTTCCAAAAACTATCACTCCCCCTGTCTCTCTTACCCAAACCCAAAACTACTGATTTTGACGTAATTATTTAACCAAATTCTCCAACTCCTTCAGAAAGCTATTGTATTCCTCTCATGTCCCTACAATTGTACATTCCGCACTACCGATTTCCCCTTATTTTTAAAGTATTCGAACTTCTTCCTGAAACCTGGCGATACAATACACAAAACTGCATCACGTCGCCCAACTAGCTTAGTTCCCATCATGACCAAAGCATTTGAAAAAAATTGTTCCTCAAAATATTGTTGGTAAAAATAACGGCTCAAACCTACTCGTACATCATCAGTTTGGCTTTCGCATTCCACATACCAGTAGTTTTTTCGAGTTTTAGATCGCGATCCGCCTCCCTTGTTGTATGGGAGTTTTCTTGATGTGGCACAACCGTTTGACATCGGGCCACTCAAGGATTTTGTGCACACATAAAAGCATGTCCTTTATTTTACTACACTTTATTTAATCTTCTGCTCTTATCTAACAATAAGGTTCTTTCAGGTCAGACAAGGATCAGATTACTCCGAGTACAGGTAGCGGGAATACCGCAGGGCAGTGTGCTTGGGTCAATCCTCTTTATCCTTTAACTGCAGATGTTCCCACGACACCGTACTTGTACCGATGGCAGTAGTACTTTCCTCCACGATCTTCGATAACGACAATTTAAGCTATCGACAAGCAAACTTAAAATTTACAAAACGCTACTACCGATTTGAACATACGAGATTGTGGGACACCGCTAAGCTTTCCAATATCCAAGGCGTCCAATCCTTTCAGCCTAAAGTCTCCAAATAAGGTGTAATGCTCCGAATTATGTCTCCACAACGTCCTCAAAATCCCATTTATTCAAAACATAACTCTTCAAAAATTGATCAAGTTTCAAAATGCTCTCTTGCATCACCCCTGTCCAACAGAATTAATCTATACAATCCCTTAAGACTTCTCAAAAGGAAATGGACCCGCAACCTCCCTTCTGAGGAGTCACAATATAAATAACTGTAAATACGTCTACGTTCATCAAATTAGATATTGTAACCAAGAACTGCAGATTATTATAAATTATTTAAAAATAAAAGATTATTTGAACAACACGCAGAAAGTTTCTCTTTTTGCGTATGGGGTCGGGCGATTCTTCTGCAGAATACACCACAAATGAGCATACCAAATATCCTTCAGTTTTACTGCAGTCTGTGTATATTTTGTGCCAGGAGGGTCATTCAGTTTTCTACAGAATGTTCCCATCGACTAGGTGGTTCCTTTACATACTTGGGGGTAGTCTTTCATTTACATCCGCCAGACTCCGATGAATTCCAATTTCTTTTTGACTTTTGAAATAATGCAGCAGGCCTCGAATGATACAAGGTATGATAAGAATGACGTATTGTCTATTATTTTATACAGTGTTTTAAATTCTGCAATATATTGACATGTTTTTTTAGCTTGTACCATGCAAGATATCAAATGATTGCATAAAGTGTGGCTAATGTGTATATATATTTTTCATTCATTTTTGTGATGTTGTTAATAATAATTTAATTAATGATTAAAATCGATCGGCGCTCTCAACACGACACGCAAGACTGGCATAATTGCACAGAAGACAAACACTTTGAGCCCTGAAGATGATCTCAATAAAGATAGAAATGTTGGCATGAAAAAGAAAATGTTTTTCTAAACCTACTTCACACCAGAACGCATCTCACGATTTCTAAATAATTAATGATTAAACTGGACTATCTAAATCTTTAAACGTTTAATCTAGTACAAAATTTTGAGTTTTTTTTGTTTTATTATATATTTGAATTTTACTATTATAGGTGTATTTATGCTAATTTATTCGACTGAATGTAATTTATTAGCTTGAAGAGAAGAGGTTATAATCCTGCTCCGAGGAATATCCAGTACACTGGGGTGAGTGCATGACGTCTGGAGAGTAAAAGTAATTTATTAGCGATAATGGAGTGGTTCATCCCCGCTCCGAGTAATATCAAGTTCTCGTGGGGAGTGAATGCGACCAGACTTCTACGTTTCTATCGAATGTTGTTTTTGTGTTAATTTATTAGAATGAACGTAATTTATTAGCGTGAATGGAAGATGTTATGTAACCCAGCCCCGAGGAATGTCGAGTACTCTGGAGTGAGTGTATGACGCCTGGAGAGTAAAAGGAATTTATTAGCGTGAAAGGAAGGGGTTGCTTATAACCCTGCCACGAGGATTATCGAGTACTCTGGGGGAGTGAATGTAACCTTTACACATCTACGTATTGTATGTTTTGTTTCTATTCTGTATTTGACAACCTGAGATGCAAACGAGAGGCATTCTAGAATATAACGTAGTAAATATTTCAAATCAGAGAGTCAGTAACCAGATCGACACGCTCGAATGGCTGCAGTTTAAAACAAAATAGGCGAGAAAGAATAGAAATAAAAGAAAAACACGCAGATCCGGCGATGACCTCAGCTGGTTGCCGGTCCGTAAACTTCCCACTATATAATTGTAGCCGTGTGTATAATTAAATTATATTTAATAAGTTAATAATCGATTTATTTTAAAAAGATAAGTTAATTGGTAATTTGATTCTATATACAATTCCTTTTTTTAACACATTATGAAGTAATTTATCATTTTCTTTGCTATAATAATATACATGTATATTTTTCAGTTATGAACTCCTATTTCCTCAAATAATAGTTTTGATGTAGATCTAAAATCTTTGTATAATATTTTAGGTATCTTATTGTGAGAAAATCTTTGATTTTCGAAGGGGCATCAGTCTCCGCTCTGAGCAAGAATTCTTAATTTTGCCATATATCTTTTGGCCACACTCCACACTTCCATGCTGAAATATGCGAGGCATTAAGGCACGGATAGTCGTTCTAGTAGCTCAGGGCTAACCGGGTTTTCAAATGAATAAATATAGTATGTGTTTATGTGTTGTGGTCGCAATTTAATACCGTCGATTAAGGAACTATTCACCACGAGTAATATTTGTCACGTACTCATGGTTGGGAGTTTGATGTAATGTATTAGAGTGAATCGGGGTTTAAAGTTCCCGACACAGAAATATTGAGTACTTTCGGGAAATGAATGTAACCAGGCCTCTTGAAAGGTGAATGGATATCATAATCCAGTACTACTACCCGACGCTTCCCCTTCACCAGGTTATTTGCGGTCCTCGACACACTGTCCGAGCTTTCTGCCGAGGAAGGCGTGGAGCGTGAAAATCGTATTATGTGTTTGTATATATGGATATGTGTATTGAATGGAAAAAAACGGAGAATTTTTCCTGCCATTTGCAAAGAGACGGCGATGACCTGGTTTTTCGGCCCACATACACCAAGTATGTATTATACACTTCATACACAATCACACCAATATACATTCATACCTATATACACTGATCGCACTCATACTGTTTGGTCCGTGGAATATTCGATATTCCTCGCTGTAATAAACTAATCTAGATTGGAGTGGATAGGGTATTTTTGTAAAATTTCCGTCATCAGCCCAAGTCATATTCACTACTTGAGAGGCGATAGAGAAGATATCATCATCCCCTCCCGTTTCACCCTAATAAATACATTCACTCATTCAAGACACAAAGACACGTAACTTTACCTCTATATACAATAAAACATTCCAAATTTCTTCAAAAAGCAAAATAGAGGATTCTGAAACTCGCTGCTGAGTACGAGAACCCTCTTTGAATCTGGCGGCATGCCTACTCGCGCCCTGAAGGCACGACTCGCTTCGACTATGTGGGGGATGCCAACTTTCTCTGCATTACGGATACCTGCGGGGGATTAGTCCACCATCAAGTGCCCATGTGTCAACCGCGTATGGCCTATTCTTAATCTGGTAAAAACTATTCCTTCTTTACGACTCAGATTTGCAGATGAGGGAAAATTTGAGGAAACTCTCTGTGATATAATCCAAGAGGGACTGAAAATCACAGAAGAATGGTGTAAAAATGCTCACTTAGGAATCAACCCTAATAAAACAACTATAGTCGCTAGATTTAGATCTAGGAAAAGGAAACTAGATCACATGAGGCAAAGAACACCCAATAACACTGTGATAGAAATAAAAAAAGAAGTCAAACATCTGGGCATCACACTAGAGAAAACACTAACATTTAAGAAACACATCGGCTCTACCATCACGAAGGCCACGCGACCTCTGGTGGTGTGCAGTAGAATAACAAAAAGAAAATGGGTATGCAGACCGGAAACCCTACTATGGATGTGCACCATGATAGTAAGACCTTTACTTGGGGCCGCGGTAGCCTAGCGGTTAAGGAGTCAGAGTCTCAGCTAGTAGATCCCGCGGTCGTGGGGGCCGGTGGCCGCAATTGAAAGAAATTTACACAGCACTCATCAATCAAAAATGATCACATTAATCAAAATCCCGCTTGGAGCGGGGTCAGATCCCAGCGACCCTGAATTTGGGATGGTTACTTACATACGGAGCTACAGCCTGGTTTGATAAAGCAGAACAAGTAACTAAAAGAAAAGAACTTTGAATTTATCCAAAACTTCCCAATAAACCTAGATACCAAAAAAGAAAGAATGGCAAAAAGAGGAAAACACCTTCTTTAAGAATGACACCATGTTTCGGTACACAGATGGATCTAGAACACAAGAAGGTACAGGGGTAGGAGTGTTCGGTCTTGCAACCAAATACTCAGTACCCATGGGAAACCAGTATCTTCCAAGCTAAGATTCACGCAATCGAAAGATGTACACAACTTAACCTAAGTAAAGGGTACAAAAACAAGAATATAGCTATCAAGTCAGAAAGACAACAGCCATCAAAGCACTAAGCTCAAATATCATTAGTTCAAAGATGGTGTTGAACTGCACAAGAAAATTAAAGTTATTAGGTGCGCAGAACAAAGTCTCTGCTGGGTCCCAGGACATATAAGAATAGAAGACAACGAGAAAGCGGACACCTTTGCAACGAAAGGAGCTGGTACATCGCTGACAGGATCTGAATCTTACTGGGGCATAGGAACCCACACTATTAATGAGCATCTCAGACAGACGGACAAAAAGAAAATGAGGGAGCTATGGAATTCACCCATTGGACATGGCATTCCAAGAATCTTGTAACCAATTTTGGAAGGAAAGAAATTAAAGAATGTGTCAAGGGAAGCAGGGACAAACTGCGATTCCTAATAGGATTCCTAGCAGTACATTGCAAGTTAAATGGACACTTAAAGAAAATTAGAATAATCCAAGATGGCAAATGCAGATTCGGCAAAGAGGCAGAAGAGACACCAACGCATCTACTAACAACCTGCAGAGCCACCAGTTTTGGGATGTACAATGTGACCATAGAAGAGCTTCAACCATTGATACCGGGCCTTTTAACCAAGTTGAAAAAGTTGTTGATGAAATAGGACTCACCGATGTGCTTTAGGCAGAGCACGGGGGATGCAATAGCTCTTAAAGAGCGCAGGATATTACACCCCGAAACCTACATCTACGGCTCAGATCCTCTGGGGCTATCTACAGGTCGTGTGCTTAAGACGAAGTATTATACTATTCGATTATGTATTAAGATTAAATCTTGACTTGTGAAAAAGCAGACAAGTTATTCACCACAATTCAATTATCAATGCAGTAAAATCTCGATACCTCGTAACTCGATATATTGTACGGAAGTGGAGGTTGTCTGGAAAAAAATCTCGTTTAATCGTGCATAACCGTGCATTTCTGTCCCCTCGGTGTAACTGATTTTTTACCGCCCTCAAGGTCAACAAAAGTTTTATAATTCGTATTTTGGCATTGGAATTAAAGATATGAAGTGAGTGGTGGGGTTTCTTTATAAGGATGGACAGAGTTCCAAGCCCCGCAGAGCACAAGGGTCTTTTCTGACCAGTTGTGGATGTTCCAAAGATTGTTTTTTTAGTAAAGGTCGATACTACTGGATGGTGAAGAAGACGAGGAGCCACAAGAAGAAGTGCTAAAGAGGTCGAGAAAATGATCACTCAAGTCCGACATTTATTAGCGGAATCAAACGTGGATGAAAACGTTTCCGGGGTAATTCACACTATTGAATTAGTAATAGACGTTTAAATAATTTTGTAATTTAAACAAATATTGATCCATAGTTTCAAAAATACTTACAATATTAATAATAATAAAAATTACATATATGGACTTTTTTTGGGAGAAGAAAATTTCATGTGGGTTTTTTTAAAAAGTAAATTCATTATGTATTCAAACATTTATTTGTACGTTTGGGACTTGAAAACCCATCATCAGGATTTTTTTCATTATATACAGTTTTTTATACGATCATTTTTCATCGATAAGCCGCCTGGCCAAAATGAAGAACTTCCATCCTTCAAGATTAGCATCTTTTGAAATAAATTATATACAGGGTGGTCAGCTCATCGTGTCGAAAAAATTGATTTGACGGTAAATTTAAAGTAGAGTAGAATGCTGTAAATCTCACGGTTTTATTTCAATCCGTTCAAAAGCGACGACTTTTTTTTAGTTTTTATTTAAGACAAACTGTTTCTTTACATAAATCATAAATTTTCCCCACTTTTTTTCAACTTTTGACACCATTTTTAGATTTACTACCGAATTTATTTTTAGATTGGACCACTTTCGTACTAAACAAAATAGCCCGTCTATATACAAAATAACTGGACAAACATCGTGAAATTTGCGAAATGGTAATTTTAGAACACATTTCTTTAAACTAAAGCTCTCTTACATAAAAATGTCAAACTAGCTAAAAACTTCAACATTTATGAGCTTTCAGACAGTCCAATCGAAAGCTCCATTATTTTGATTATTAGATTTTCCATTTCACTTGGGCCTATACAAGAAATTAAATGCATGCAAGGTTTTTCATTTTGCCTGGAGTTTATTGACGTTACTGAATTTTTATCCCTGAGGACAGTTTGTTTCTTTACTTAGTGACTTTTTTCAAAGCATATTCCTTAATTAATAATTTACATGCCCGATCAACTCTTGGGCCAAGCGTTTAATTGCCAGGGCCAAAAACATTTGAAGTTTTTAGATGGTTTGACATTTTCAAAAATTTTAGTGCAAGGGGCCTACTGTTTAAAGAAATTTATCCAAAATGATCTATTTCATTTTTTGCAGTTATTTTGTAAGTATATTAGCAACGTTTAGAAAAAAAATAGAATGATCTAAAAGGAAATTCGGTGCTAAATGTAAAAATGGGGTCAAAAGTTGGGAAAAGTTAAGTTAGAGTGGAAAAAATTGAGGTTTTACGTAGAGAAAACCAAAAATTTAATTTTTTTAAAAGATACTAATGATGGGTGTAAATTCTCGAAAGATAAAAATAAATGTTTAAGTAAGTAAAGAATTTACTTTTAACAAAAAACGAAAAAATTAATGAAGACAAATTGAACATAAAAATGTCCATATAAAAACAATAATAATAGCTTTATTAACTAACACAAATACAATCTAGCATATTATTCAATTAATTAAGGTTTTAAATTGAGATAAAAAGTCAATGTCACGAGCGGAACTCGAACCCACGACCTTCGGCTTGATATGGCGCTACTCTGTCACTTAAGCTATCGTGACCTCGATCCCCTCGAGCACTAACTTCCCATCTTTTTTATTTCAACTCAAAAACTTAATTAATTTAATGATATTAATTGGTAAAGAGGACCAAGAAAAATAGTAAATCTAAGACATTACAATTCAATAAAAATCGGTTCAAAAGTATGGAAAAGTTAGAGTGGAGAAAATTTAGGTTTTGTGTAGAAAAAACGTGTTTTTCTTAAATAAGCTGTTAAAAAATCTTAACTTTTGAACGGATGAAGTAAAACCACGATGTTTACGAAATTCTACTCCAATTTAGAGGTACTTTCACAGACAGATTTTTAAAAATGACGAGCTGTAAAGTGAATTTTTTTGGAGATACTGACTGTTGACTGGTGTAAATTACCAAAAGATATAAACAAATGTTTTAATAACTGATGGATATACTTTTAACAAAAACCACATGGAAATTTTTTTTAAATAATTTGTTGCAGTCGTGAGGAGCTGTCATGAAATAGGTAGTAAAGAAAAATACCGTTTTCATTTTTTTTTTTTTTGTGGCGTTTCGACCTTCATTCGGGTCATCTTCAGAGCTTCAAATGTGCTTTTATTCTTGTGGTGTCATGTTCGTTTTGTGTAGAACGTGTTGTGCAACAAGCGCAAGAATAGCAACTTTATGCCCTGAAGATGACCGGAATAAAGGTCGAAACGTCGGCAAAACATGAAAAAGGTATTTTTCTAAACTACCGCATTCTTGAACGATCCTCACGATTTCAGCCACTTATAAAACCAGGTCACTAAGAAACATACAAAAAAAAGCAAAAGAAGATAAATTAATCTTAAAAATGTCTATGTTATCAAAAACCAATAATAATAATAATAAAAGTCCTTATTAACAAAATAATACAATCTTATACATTGTTTTCTTTATTTCATATGCTAGACATATTTATAGCCATTGAGACCGTCTGAGGGTCGCGTTGGGGTAGAAATAAAAACAATCATTTTCATAGAAATAAATTAAAATAAAAATTATAATGAAATGCCAGTACAATAAAATTTAAAATTAGAATCAACTGCTAAAAAAATCTGATTACTCTAGATATACAGATATACGGATCTAAGTATACAACATAATACTCAAAAATTACATTGGAGACATTTTTTTCCAGGGGTATTTCAAGCTATTTCAACCGCGAGTGGAAGTAAAAAAATACCTCAACACCCACTTAACAAATCACTACTCGCGACAGAGTCACACCAATAAACAGATTCACTGATTTCTGGGTCTTGACCCAGAAACACAAAACGCATAATTTAACTTCTGTATGGAATAAAAAAATTCCCAATTACCTTAAAAAGCTGAACAGGAGACCCTGAAGCTCGCTACCATGTCCGAGAACCCCTTTTAAATCTGACGGCAAGCCTACTCGCGCCCTGTAAGGAGCCAAGGCCCAACACGCTTCGATTATGTGTGACACATCGAACAATTTTTCCCTGCATAATCTATCCTATTGCCCTCCAAAGCTTTATTATATGATTTTAAAATACCTAATTTAAAAAAATATTATAAAATTTATCCCTATGCTTTAATTAGAATTTCTCATTTTTGTTCCATAAGTTAAACATTTTCCATAGACTTGTATAGCCAGTAATAATAATAATAAACAAAAATAATGTGATGGAGTCAGACTAATAATAAATATACTAATGCTTCTTAATAACAATGATAAAACAAAAATACAGTAACACTTTTTTTTGGGGGGGGGAGTTATCTTTCCTTATTTAAATTTGATTTTGAGCATTTAGTTTGTTAGTATTATTATTATTCAGAAATTGTGGGATGCGGTCTTGTGTGATGAAGATTTCAGGAAAACGTTTTCTTTATCGTGCCAACGTTTCGATTTGCATTGTATAAATTCATTTTTTTTCCACATCCTACATGTATTTCGTAAATGTAAACAATGTTTGTAAATCCCAGGCCCTGAAGATGATCTCAATAAGAACGAAACGTTGGCACGATAAAGAAAATGTTTTTCTAAAACCTACGTCACACCAGATCAGACGGCATCTCACGATTTCTGAATAATTATCGATTAACGGTCACTAACCACCACACATTATTATTATTCCTACAGTAAAGAAATAAATTCTGACGTTGTTTTTCTTTTATTTATACATTTTACAGGTATTAAAATGTTGGCAGTTATGAATAAAATCTGCCGGGAATGAATGAAGGTCAAATATGTGCACAAAAAAACAAAACAAACAACGTTTTAACTCGTAAAATTTATTCCTATTCTTTAATTAGAATTTCGCATTTTTCTTCAATAATTTAAATCTTTTCTTCCAACTTGTATGGCCAGAAATAATAATAATAACAATAATAATGGAGTCAGACTAGCAAAAAATCTCAGCATGAGTATAGGCTCACCGTTATCGTTTAATATTCGGAAATCGTGAGGTGCGTTATGGTGGAAAAACGTTTTCTTAATCGTGCCTACGTTTCGATCTTTATTGAGATCATCTTCAGGGCCTGGGATTTACAAACATTGTTTAAATTTAACAAATACATGTAGGATGTGGAAGAAAGTGAATTTATACCATGCAAAAAAATATTTTTTGTGTTCAAAGTATTTCTACTCACTAATGCTACTTAATAAAAATAATAAAACCAAAAATACAATAAATTTGGGGGGCTGCCTTTCCATTATTTCATTTTTTATGAGGGTTCGTGACAGCAGAGGTTATATAACCCTCCATAAAATGCAGGGCGGAGGAATTCGAACCCGGGACCTTTACCTTACAGTGATGAGGGCCGTGTCAACTCCTAAACCGTTTCGGCCACCGACGTCCCCCCGTTTATTACTATGATTATTATTCCTACAGTCAAAAAATAAATTCTGACGATATTTTTCTATTATTTATCAGTCGTTATTTACAGGTGCCCAAAATGTTTGAATTATTAAATGATAGAATCGGTAAATCGTTGAAATATTGGCGCTCATTCAGTGTAAAATTATTCGGGGAGGATCCCGCGAGTAGAACTTAAGTTGTTAAAAATTAATATTTCGTTGCCTGTCTCAGTCCTATTATATCTTATAAGTTATAAACAATAAAATTGTTCAAATTTGACGGCCGAAGATGGGAAAACGGCAAAACTCAAAATAACTAATTTACGTCATGATATAAATTCGATATAAATCAATTAACCAAAATAAAGTGATCAAATAAACTAGAAAATAACCCGAAATGTCGCCCACATACAGTCTGTAAACTTTACACCAAATGACATTTAAAACGAAATGTTTTTGTTAAAAACATTTTTTTTTCAAAAATCCCATAAAATTCTTATTTTAGGTTTCATAAGTAACTTTTTAAATGTATCAGTATTGGCTCCAGTTTAGGTACTGGAAAATAATATGAATAATCTGAAATATGTTAAAATTTGTAAAATTTGTCTTAGTACAGTTTAATTGTTCCCGTTCCGTACATTTAAACACACGAGGACAACTCTTAGAGTAAAATTGTTCAAAAAGCCCATAAAACACGTACTATATAAAAAATCAAATAGCTTCCGTAAAACGACCCATTAGTGTTTTACCCCACATACTTTTCGTAAATATTTAGGTTAAACCGTGCACCCAAACAGAAAAAAACTTCTTAGCAACTCAAGGCCCGGAAAGGATTTGGTTTTCTCACGTGTCCTGGATGGTAATTGCTGTTTACATATATTAGACGGTGATCATGAAGTGGGGAGCATTGTTTGAGAAGGTGGTACTTGTGAACACATAGAAACAGAATGAACAGTTTCACTGGAAAGGATCCGTTAAGTGAGGTAATTGATAGCTTTTCTTACAGAAAATAAATAAATCCTTTATGAAAATACACCTAAAGTAGGAAGCTTTCTAGCTAAGTTAATACATAAACAAAGTTGAATCTGTTGTTCGGCTACTCTTATTACAAACTTTGCCAGTAGAATCTACATTCAAAATGGAACGAAAAAGTCCTAATTAACGATAGTCGGAATATCAACAGTTTCCGAGTTGTTCCCCTTTTTTCTGATTTTTTCTGATTTCACGACCTTGCTTCAAATAAACAATGATAATTCCAAAACTAAAAGTTTTTTAGAGAAATTTGTTGATACCATTAAAAACTACGTTCAATTTTCAACAACAAGTCAATACTAAACTTGTAAACATTGATGAAATAAGGGTTTTAGTAGCGAGAGTACTTTGAAAAATAATTTTTCAAAATTAAAGAACGTTTAATAAATTCGTTCAAAAATTTTTGTATTATTATTAATTTCAATTAATTAATCTTTAAGTAAGGTTTTGATTGAGACAAAAAAATCAGCGTCACGAGCGGGATTCGAACCCACGACCTTCGGCTAAATACGCCGCTGCTCTACCATTTAAGCTACCGTGACTTCGATCAATTCGCACACCAACTTTCCCTCTCAGCCCAACCTCTTTGAAGTTTCTCTGCTGTTTGCCATTTTTCAATTTGTCTCAACCAAAACTTTAATTAAAGATTAATTAATTGTAAAAGAATTTATTTGGTCAATCGGACCACGAACCTAACAGAGTATTATTATTCAGAAAGCGTGAGATGCGGTCTGGTGTGATGTAGGTTTCAGAAAAATATTTTCTTTGTCGAGCCGACGTTTCGATCTTTATTGAGATCATCTTCAGGGCTCAAGGTGTTTGTTTTCTCCGTAATTGTGCCATTCTTGCGTGTCGTGTTGGGAGTCACTACTCACCACCCATTATTATTAATATTTCCACATTACCAATCCGTCAACCAAGGTTTTTTCTTTTCCTTCATCAATTTCTTCATCTTGGAAAGAGATAATTAAAAAAGAAATTGCACCAATAAAAATGATCTTAAATGAATTACATTTAATGAAATTTGCTGGTCTCTAGGTTTGGAAATAGAAGTTTAAAATCATCGTAGTAAGTTTATCAGCTTTGGAAAAAAACTTGGTTTTCAACGGTGTCAAAGGATTTGTTCAAAACCTTCTATTTTTGGAGCTATCATTGTTTATTTGAAGCAAGGTCGTGGAATTTCAAAAAGTAAAAAAAAAAAAGTGGGAATAACTCCGAAACTGTTGAGATTCGGACCATTATTAATCAGGACTTTCTGGTTCCATTTTGAACGTAGAGACAACTGGAAAAGTTGGTACCACCAATTGTCGAACCCCTGTGTATGTACGCGAGCAAGAGAAAGATATATATATATACACACACATTTGTTTGGTGAAGTAGTAAAGTATGGGGCACACAGTCACTACACAACACACTTTGTATATTAGAATATATTTCTTAACAATGCAGTTTTGTTTTATTAAGCGTTTGATGTTCTAAGCTCGCTTCGTTTTATATTTTCCTCTAGAGGACTGCGTGCGAGCATAGATCAAAACATCGACTATTCCGTGTTCCAATTGGTTAACAATTCGTTAGAAGTACCTTGGAGAACGCTGGCTATGTGTCTAAAGGGCCGTTATTTTCTAAATATTAATTTTGGCAGTCTTAAAAAAAGTGATGATTTTCGTGTGATTTCATCTCGAGAAAAATTAGTCTGATATTTTAAAATTAAACAACAGGCTCAAAATTCCGCTGTATGTATCAACGTTACCATTCTAACCTGGGCGAATAGGAAATGTTCTTCATTTTACAAATCGTGTATTTAACCAAGAGTAATTAAAATTTGGGCAAGTTTGTCTGGAGCTGTTGACAAGCGCGTAGGTATGATGGCTGTTTTAAGTTTATCCATCAAATTGTAAATGTACGCTAAAACACATGCTTATGTAGGAGTTTTACCAATTGTTCCAAGTCTGGCGTCGAATCCGTTTTCTCCTTTTCATTAGTCCATGTTAATTTGCTGTGTGCCAATTTTGCGTGTTAGTTGGACAACTGACTAGGTAGGATAACAATCAAATTTTTCTTTACTCGTTAGAAATGTTTTATAGCGGCTGATAGAGAAAATTTCTTTTTAAATTATATGTATGTTTTTATAAGATAATTAACCTTTCAGCTTCCTGCTTAAGTTTAATTAGCTATATAAGTTGACGACTTTGAATAGAACTTTCAAGGAAATCAAGCTGATTCTCGTTTCAGATCCAGCCTCAGGAATTTATTGACAGTTTACTAGAATCAATATGGAATTTCATCGCGACGGTTTTTTCTTGGTGTCGCGTTATATGGATGGTGAGAAAACTTCCGGGCCCGCCTGGAAAGCCAATTATCGGCCACTTAGGGGTCTACTCACGGCCTACGAGTACGTAATTATCATGTTATACTAACAGATTATTAATTATTTATTAACATAATTTTGATCAAACTGGTTTGTCGAGTATAACGCAAAAAGACCGATCTAACGCGGACATGTGTCATGACAAGACTGACAACATAAATAATTAATCTTTAATTGAGGTTTTGGGTTCAAATAAAAAAATTTAAAAAATTTAAAAAAAAAACAGTGTCACGAGCGGGATTCGAACCCACGACCTTCGGCTTGATTCACCGCTACTCTACCATTGAAGCTACCGTGACTTCGACCTATTCACACAACTTCCCATCCCAAGAAAATAATTTATGTCACATTTTTGGAAATAAATCCACAATTAAAGATGACGAGACAACTGAAAAACGAAAAGAGACAGACAAACTGCAGAAATTTTGTTTGCAAACTTACTACATTAAACGGACATTCTAAAATATAAAAAATTAATTTTTTTTAAATTTGTATTTTAGAATCGCTTGAAATTATCAAAAAATTGCAAAACGATTTCCCGATTTGTAACAAGAACTTCATGTCGTTTTACCCTCAGGTGTTCGTCCATTCACCCGAAGCCGTTCAGGTAGAAATTTCATAAAAACTTTAATCAATAAATTTTTTTTTAAATAATCATTTCTGACGTTCGACAAATATTGTTTTTCTTCAGGAAATCTTAAGCAAAAAGCAGAAGCACAACGATAAGGGCAGCGTTTATCACACATTGCTTCCTCTTCTCGGCGAAGGTTTAATAACTAGCAAAGGTATTTCATATTCAATTAATTAAAAAATGTTAATATGTTTTACGATTTAACAATGTTTGTTTTTAAACACCAAAATAAATAAATAAATAAATAAAAAACAAAAAAAAAACAATGCCTATTGTTGGCCATTTCCGTGGACCTGGCTAATTATAAACAATTAACATGAATGTGAAATAATCTATCAATATCTACAGTCGTTACGGTAAAATGTATGTAAATGTAACGTATATAAGGTCAGCCTCTGTCACACTTCGCTTCCTTTTCCCTTTGAAGGCTAACTTAATTAATATTGCCGGCTCTTTTTGAGTTGTAACTTGATAATTCGAATTTCGAAAGAAATAAGGAACTCGTCAACAGATCCCGTTGGTAAATTTAAAAAAAAAAATCTATTTTGATACACTCGATAAATTGGATATTTTTTGTATTTAAAAGATTTATATTTTAATTTTATTATGTAACATGTTTTTTAGAAAGTTATATTTAACATGTCTTTAATATTTTTCATTACTGGGGGAGAAAGAACATATTTTTTTTATTTTTTATTTTCAATAATTTGTTATGTTCATCGTTCGGTGTTTTGTCAGTGTTCTCAGCATAGATCCAGGCCGTATTGAATCAAAACCGTTTCATGATTTTTTTCTATAATGTTCAATTTTACATTTGATATATTCATTTTTTTTCCATTATTTTTACGATGTTTTTTTACGTACAATTTAAATAAGAACTTTTAGAAACCCGTATCTACTATAATTTAATTTTTTTTTCTTGATAAGTACTTAACTACTTTTGTGGTCCTTTGGATTTCAAATTATCAACTCGATTTTAATTCAATTAAGTATAAATTAATTATATTATTGTTTTATTTTACAAGTGTTTTTTTACTGATATTTATGCTAAGTAGGGTGAAAAAGTAGAAGATAAAGAAATCATAGAATATGTGTCAATTGCTGAACTTCCTATGTAATTTATCATCCGTTCAGACAAACCAATTACGTTAAACAAGTTAAACAACTAAAAACAAAAAAAAAAGAAATTAGGTTGAAAGAATATAACTCCATCAATGATGAAACCACTTGCCAGATAAAGGAGTAATCTGATCTTAAACTTCTTAAATGGATGGAAAATAAACAGGTTACTTTCCAAAGGTACAGCTACAAGGTACAAATATCTAGTTCCTAAAGCATAAAAGAACAAAGCCAACTTAGAGAAGTCAATTAGTCCGCAATATTGGGCAAACATTGACACGGCGCTCATCACTGTAAGGTCAACGTCCCGGGTTCAAATCCCACGGCCCTGCATCCGAACCCGACATACTTACAAATGGGCTTTTTTTCAAAAAAACCGGTACCCTGAGGGTTTAAATGACCTTTGCTGTTGCGAACCCTCGTAAAATAAAATTACTATTCCCATATTCAAAGGATTTAACATCAAACTCAATCCAGGTTTAAGACCAAACCCTTAACGACCCACAGGTTGTGCAAGGTCATACAGGGATAAAAAGTAGTACTCAATACTTCTTGCATTTACAACAGACCTTTGATGATGTCTGGCAGGTTTATGACATAAACTAAAACATGCAGGAATCCAATTATATTCAAAGCAATCTGCTCAGTCATGAAAGGCATAACAACTTGAAATTCACAACTTCAGGAACATAACAAGGATCAGTCCTATCTCCCATCCTATTCAACATGTTCATAAGTGAACCGTTATGCAAATATTGCCACATAATGCAGTATATCTTCAATAACTTGATATCTCATACAACTTGAAATTCATGACTTCAGGGACCTGACAAGGATCGGTGCTATCTCCCATCCTATTCAACATGTTCATAAGTGAACCATTATGCAAATATTGCTACACAATGCAGCATATACTCAAATTGAAATGCTAAATGTAAAAAACCCTTTAGCACACTACTGTGAGTAATAGAAAGCAAAGGTTTTTCACACTGCATATTGACAAATCCCTCATATTATGGAAACCTAACGATGAGGCTATAAGATTTTTGGGAATACACCTGGGCTGATGATTCAACTGGAAGAACCGAATAAAAACGAAGCTCATAGAAGGATATAAACGACTTGTTATCCTTTACCAACTGATAAATAAAAAATCCGTACAAATATAAATTGGCACATTGTACATTGCAATCATAAGGCCAACAGAACTATGCAAAGGGGTGCAACATCAAGTAGTAAAATATAAAAAATTCATTTAAAAAAAATTGACTAATATTGACTAGTTATATTTTGATTATCTATTAAATAATTACAATAAAAAATCCACTAGCACTTCGGAATTAAATGGAATGGTATAAAACGTTTGTACATCTTGTTTGTTTTTTGTAGGAGAGAAATGGTTGAAAAGGAGAAAAATGGTAACCCCAGCCTTTCATTTCAACATATTAGAAGGATTTTTTGAAGTATTTATAAAAAGGAGTACCGAATACATAAAACAACTAAAGGAAGCATCAATAAACAACGACTTCTTCGATATTATCCCGCACAACAAGAAAGTCACTATGAACTTTATTTTAGGTCAATAAACTTTACAAATTGATAATAATTTAATTTCCAAGATTGTTTTTATTAAAAAAGTTTTAAATTTCAATTATAGAGACTGCTATAGGTGTACCCGAGGGATTCCATCATGAAAGGTTATCCGAAGTCATCAAAGCACTACAAAGGTTATAAAATGAAGTGTAAAACAAGAATAATACAAAACTTTAAAATATTAATAATTTTTATAGGCTGGAGGAAATTGCTCTTTATCGATGCTGGAAACCTTGGCTTTTGGTAGATGGCATTTTTAAATGGACCCCATCTTACCGAGAGCAAGAACATCACAGAAAAATCCTCGAAAGGTTTACATCTGAGGTGTGCTTGAGAAAAATATAAATCTATTGTGCATAAATTAAAGCAATAGAATAGGAAAATTCAACAATATTATGTTTTCAGATAATAAAAAACAGGAGAATAGCTCTTGCAAATGAATCTAATGAAGAATGGTATTCCGGTAATGAATGCAATATTTTTCAAAAATACATATAAATTTATAATTTTAAACAAATTATATCACAAACATATTTTAATTGAATTATTGTTAAATAAATATATAATAAGAAATTTTGCTTTTATTTCAGACACTAAAAAAAATACAATACTTATAGATTTGTTGTTAAAACAGTCTGAAGGTGGAAAACTTCTTACAGATGAAGAAATAAGAGAAGAAATAAACACATTCGTGTTCGCTGTGAGTTAAAGTTTTCGAGTTTCCATTTTTAAATGTGTATTTTTAAATATTTGTTTAATTTGAATTAGGGGCAAACTACCACAATGCTGGCGATAAGTTATTGTATTTATCTTTTGGGGCTGTATCCAGAGGAACAGGTAATTAAATTGATAAGTGAAATTGTTGTTAACCGTCATTGTATTTGATTGCATTCTCCAGAAGAAAAACTATGAAAGGCATTCAAAGTGTCAAACTCGAAACTGAAAAAAATGTAGACTTGATTTTTATGGAGGCTCTGCCAAGGGGACAATAGAATTTTTTAATCTAAAAACTGCTGAATTCTATTGGCAACTAACTTCATTATTTTACATGCCAGGGATTTACTAGGGTTTCTTCTATTTTGAAAAACGGAAAAAAAATCTAATGTGTGTAGTTAAGCACTGAATTTTTATCTGTGCACTTTAATTTCTTTAAGCTTATGCATTTCTAACGTCTAAGACAGAAGGGGAGTCTTCTCATTTTTAAAGCGTACTTAATCCAAATATCGAAAAAGGGTTTGTTCAAAAAGTAAGATTTACAAATCTTAATGATGTATGTTACAGAAATTTTGCCCTTCGTCTGTAATTATTTTGAGGTCATTTATGTAACTGCGGTGATTATTATCTGAAACTATATTCAGAGGAAAAAATTAACTCAATTGAATGATTAAGAATAATTAATTAAGTCCTATTTTTATTTGTGTCAAATACATCGTAGATACATTAGAAAATTTTATTACGTTTCCGCTTGACTAAATAAATTCTTTTTTCAATTAATTATTCAAATCCTGCTTGTGTGATTTTTTTTATCTCAACCAAAATCTTAAGGAATTGGAAAAATTTCTAAACTAAATATCCATAATTAAAAGCTTAAATTAAAAAATATAATAATGAAAAGAATATTTTTGACATTCTTATTGCATGGATTGTTATTTTAGAAAAGAGCCGCTGATGAAGTTGATGATATTTTTGGCGATTCAAAGAGAGACCCTACATTATCGGATTTAAAAAGGATGTATTTTATTGAGAGGTGTATAAAAGAAGCATTGCGTCTGTATCCTAGTGTGCCTATACTCGCCCGTCGTATAACAGAAGATCAGACACTTGGTAAATAAATTACACCAAGTTAACTTAAAATAATCATAGTTACACAAAAAAAAGTAAACTATGCATTGGGTTTATTAATCGACAGCTTAAAGTTTTCTCCGACAGTTAAAAGCAAAATAAAACAAATATTAAATGAATGGTAAGATTTTTTTAAACACTTACGTTATGCAGTTGAAATATTCTTTTACAGGAGATTATGTTCTGCCGAAAAATGTTGACTGCATTGTTTTCCCATACGTCCTCCATCGAAATCCGAAACAATTCCCCAACCCTGAAGTCTTCAATCCAGATAATTTCCTGCCAGAAAATAGCAAGGATCGTCATGCGTACAGTTACATCCCGTTCAGTGCAGGGCCTAGAAACTGTGTCGGTAAGTTATTTGGTTAAATAGTTGAAAACTATAAAATTATTATTTTTTTAATACTACAGGAAAAAGATTTGCAAACAATGCAATGAAAACTGTGATAAGCTGGGTACTGAGAGAATTCAAAATTGAATCGCTTCGTTCTCAAGACAAACTTAACCTTATACCATCGACGGTTCTTGTTCCTTTAGGAGGTCTCAAAGTAAAACTAACTCTTAGGAAAACTGGTCAGTAATTACAAATAAATAAATAAATTTTATTATATTGTTTATTTAATGTTTTGTTTTTTATTCTGTTGAATATCCTCTACCCTTAAACTCCTCAAATAAAACATTTCATCTATTATATTGTTTATTACGTATAATTGGGTGCCCAAAATACCATAAATTGTAAAATACATTCTGCAATCAAAAAAATTTGTCCATGTGAAAAATCTATATCTTAAATTATACAATTGTAATAATTATGAACTACTAAACATAGAATAAGTATAAAAATCTAATTATTTTAATATGGTCTAATGGTTTGTAAAGAACTACTGAATATGTCTAGTTGAGAAAACTTTTAAATAAGGTTATTTGCTATTTTCTGGAGTCGGTTGATACTAGAATGAAAAAGATATTCATGAGGAATGAAGATGTGTAAGAAAGCCTTTAATTATGGAGTGGAACTTGGAAATCTAGGCGAGAAAGTAGTGAAGGACGATCTATTCTATTATTTATTAATTTATAGATAAACACAAAAATATCAAAATAAACATGGCAAGATTCAAATTATAAAACTGAGTGTTAGATCAGAGATGGGGGATATTAAGTAAGTGATCTATATTGAATATTTAATTTGATTTTTAAAGAATTATTTTGAATTTAAAGAACGTTTCTGACAGAGAAGATAAGAAGACCAGACACGAGAATTCAAGATTATAACTGACAAGGGAGCAATAGAGTTATTTAGAACCTATAATACTGAAATTATGAGTATGAAAAGATTGAAATTTATTATATATATATATATATATATATATATATATATATATATATATATATATATATATATGAATAAAAAATAATCGCAATGACAAGAATATAGAAAACAACTTTATGATCTAAATTAAATGATCT
>CM077113.1:12517193-12535065 GCA_039619505.1 Cimex hemipterus
ATATATATATATATATATATATATATATATATTCAATCAGATTAATGACAATTAATTGGATAAGTTATTTTTATATCTTATTGTAAAGAGATTTTTACATATATTGCTCAGAAAATGGATCGTGGTTCATAATAGGTTAAATAACCTCTAAAACATCTTGCCATTTCTGAGCTTGGTACATCATTCCTTTTCCATCATTAAAAATGCATATTTGACCGAAACGCAGTGTTTTTCCACACTTATTAATGTGGTTTTCAGCTATCTATTCCTGCTGATCTGAGCGCAGCACTGTTTTAGAGCTATAGAGAGCTATTTAGCCTGAACTCTCAGCCTGTAATTTGACCACTTTCTGTTTTGTTGAAGGATTGTGTGTAGAATCCAAATCAGATATTAGAAATATTGTATCATGAAAGGTCTTTTTTTTCTTTAATAAAAAGTTTGTCTAAAAGGGATCACAAACTTTTGTTTCATTTCGAACAAAGTACAAAAATTGGTAGCCTTGTGTTGTAAGTACATAATTATAGTTGCTATTTTATAATTATTTTGTGGGTTCAAGTTTTTATTTATTATACAACTTCTTGGAATAATAAATCATAGTACATAATCTTTCAGTATAGAGATTCTAATTGGTTTCTATTCATATAGAGAAAGAAGTGCAATATCATACCGTTCACGGTTCACTGCGCAGTTCAGTGCAATTTTAATGGAATTTTAGTTTGGAAGTTGGAAGTTGAGTTTCAATTAAAAAAGACAGTACTCTAACAGAAATAGTAAAGACAATTAAAAAAATGACCTTTGAGAAGCTCTTGAGTTCAGATTTTATTTTTAACGCAATTTTACAATTTTTAGTCGGAAATTTATTAAGAAAAATTTGCGCGTCATTTTAGTTATCTCAAAATGGAATTTTCAATGCGAAAAAGCAACTTAATGCCTTTTTCATGTTTCCATTCAGCGTTAAATTTCCTATAAGGATAGGGGTTTTCAGAATTTTTTCTTATATTCTTTACACCTTGTTTTTAATCTGATTGTGAATAATTGTATGGATTCACAATCAAGTCAATAAGGCTTATTATTTTTTGCAATGCGTGTAGCAATTATTTGTCTATTGTTGACAATTTTGGATGGCTAGTTTGATCAATTTGCGAACAGTTTTATTGAATGAAGCACACCAAACAACCTAAACAAACAAAATCTGGGTAATTTGCCTCAAATAACTTGGGTGTACTTAAATTTTTTTTTTCATTTTACCCTCTCTCTCTCAAAAATTTTACAGGTCAAAATGTCGATAAATTTAAATTCAATCAAATTTTTATATTTAGGGGTCTCTAGGTAAAACAAAAGCCCTTATTAATTTGATGAGAAAAAATTTATGCACTCATTTACTTGAAAAATATTTGGTTTTTAGAATTTTTTTGGTTATTGTTAAATATTGATACCTTTTATTATAGTTTTATTGCAATCTACTCAAAAAATGATGTAAAATGATGTATTAACATATTTGTTTTGAACAAGTAGAAAGGTGAATAAAAATATTAAAAAACAGGAAATTTCGACTTTCAATTTATTTTCTCAAAATATTTTGTAGTGTAGAATCACCGAAAAAGTTTGGTGATTGATAATGGTGTTGATGATCCGTGACCCACCAACCTGATCACCCCATTGCGATGACAATTCAAGAATGATAATGGCTAAAGGTTTTGTACCATTGCAAATGATAAAATTACTATCATAATATTGATTTAATAAAGGTTTTATTTTTTAAAGATTTTATACTTTTAGTTCTCTATGTATGATAAAACATTTGCGAAAAATTTTATATAAAACAAAATTAAAAATAACATTTTTTCATTGAAAATGTTTGAAAATAATAGCTAAAAATAGAAACTTTTGCAAAAAAAAATTTAAAAAAAAAAAAGAAAATTGTGGACAGTAATGGGTTAAATAAGAGTGGAGCTAGACGAGTACCTTAAACCTTCAAACCAGAGGAAACCTTTATTATTTGAGACTGGTAGCTGTCTAGTTTGTCAGTTAGCTAGATAACTAGAAATCCAGTATAAAAAAATCGTCCAGAAAACCCAACTGAATTAAGTTTCAACAGGTTGTGGTACTCTACCAAATGCCATAGAAAAATCTGTAGATGGCATCTATGTGATTACCAAGTTCATGTTGTGTTGATAGAAAACTTGCAAAACAAAGATTTTTTTATAGTTTAATGAAGTATAATCATTCTAAGTGTCAAAATTTTCAGGACCAAAATGCAAAAAAACGATTTATTTTGTGTAATAATACTGTCATGATTTCTAAGTTCACCTTTGATGTGTCATCCATGAGGATACATGGCAGTAGTAGCCCATAACCCTGCAATTTCCTCCTGACAGATAAGCATGAGGAAAGGATGATAGTGTTTTAAATAAAATGTTTCGGGTTTTAGTCAAATTCAAAAATATAAAACCGCAGCATGTTTACAGTCAAAAAGCCGTGAATTTGAACAGCTTAACTGCCGTCGATGAACGGAAGGGTAGCCACTTTCTGAAGAGAAAAATCGAGAAAATGGTCATTTGGTACGAACAGCTCACAGGCATGGACGAAGTGAAGGAAATGCAGAATAGAGTCATCGAAGCTCAGATCAAGTTTTCCAAAGCTCAAGACGAGAGATGGAAAGCGAACAAAGCCCTACTTAAAATACAACAAAGGCTCAAAGAGATCTCATCCGAGCTGGATACGACGACCCGAGGAGAGACTAGGTATTTTCCCCCTTAAACGTATAAGATTCTTTAGTGGATATGAGCTTTGGTACCGTTACAGATATTTACAACTGATCACACAGGAGCATGATATTATACAAGAGGAACGCAGGTTGAACAATGAATTTTTACTTTTGGAACGTGAGGAACGTGAAAGCTTTACGCTGCTCTCTTCCTACGTAAAGGAAAGCCATCAAAAAGAAAGGGCACAAGCAGAGAGGACGAAATACTGGTCTATAATTGGTTCAGTCATAGGGACCATCATCGGAGTTGTCGGGAGCTCCATCAATAATGAGTTTAAAATCAGAGAACTCAGAAAACTAGTGAGACGGATAATTTTTCCAACCCTACTATTCTAAAATAGCTAATTGATTATATTTTTAGGTAAAAGAAACAAGCATGAAAACCGCATCGTTGACGCAATTGCCCACGTCAGATGCTCTAATACAGCATGAAAAAGAATTAGCAACTTTATTAGAGGATTTGAAAGAATTAGTGAATAATTACAGCTCGGACAAAAATGAAAAAAGTATAATGTCCCGATTGGACGAAATGCTGCATAACAGTGGAAAAGAAACAGTCGTTACGGAGAAAGTGGATCATCTTCAAGAAAGGGTCGAAGAGTTGAAATCTATGTTGAAAACCGTTCAGAATTACGAAGGGCAGCTTATAGCGATGCCTCCGGATTTTGGAGACATGCTGAACCAACAGAGGAAAGAGACTCGGATTGTTGTAGCAAGTGTCGCTCTGTTTAGCTTATTTGTCCCCCTTGCTATATCCTGGCTTCAAAGATAATAAATTTACATCAAGATTGTACATAGGTAAAAAAAAGAATTGAATATTCTTAATTATAGACATACATTTTGTGATAATAAATATATTTTTATTTAGATTCTTTGTGTTTTATGGTGTTTCTTGACATGTCGTTGTGGGCATATTTAAAGAGAGTAAATCAATGATAGTTATAAACTAAGGAGTCAATCGTAATCATCATAAATCATCTCCAACTATATAGAGCTTGATTGCATACGATCATCCAGGATTATCACAAAAATCAACTACTTAACATGGTAAAATACAAAAACATGTCAAATAGAACAATAGAAAAACTAGCAAAAATAAGCAGACCGGGATGATCACTGATGATCAAGCTTAGGTGGTTCACCTAACGACAAGGCAAAAATGAATTAAAATTCTAATAATATAGATTCTATATGTTTATAAGTTGTTAAAATCTGAAAACTATATTTTACACATTTTTTTGTTTCCGGAAAAATTTTATTTCTTAAACTGATCAAATGCAGATCAGTTGAGTTTACACTTCCTAATAAAAATAATAATAAGTCCACTCTTAAATGTCGTCCACTTTGTAACTTTTGATAAACAAATCAAACTCAAAGCTAACCCAGTTCTTCACTCTTAAAAATAGCAGGCTGTTGGCCTCGGTGATCGGATGGTTTTGAAGATGTAGATAGTGTGATCTCAGTGTTGAAGTGTGAGTGGTTTTGGTCTGGGGATCCCCCATCAAACATGTTCCTAAAGTTAACTTTACTGTATGAGTTGTCGGACCCAGAAACTGGCATATAGTCATGGTCAACATATCCAGTCCAAAGGATAAAAAAAATTAAGTAGGTATATTCCTAGTGACAGTGGCAGACCAGGATGTTTGATACCTTCTACTATAAACTCGGAGAAAAGGAAAACCTATACTAGATATTAAATGTAATAAACATTTATGTATCTCTATTTATTGTATTCAATAAAAAAACTTTATAACTGTTCTATTTTTTTGACCCACCTCCATTTCAAAATTTACTATTATGAAATATTCTTTTAAAGGCAGATAATTAACAAGATGTATTTTGACTTTAGCAAAGCAAGTTTTTTTTTCTTTTTTTTAAATTGGGGCTAAATTCTAAATTTATACTAGCGTCATCAGATCCATGATCGCCTTTGAAGTTTCATATGGTGGACAAAAATTGAACAAAGAGGGCTGAGCAACTATTAAATGATACACGACATCCTAATTGAAGAATAGCATCATCATGCTCTAAAAGAACACCCAAAGCCGCAATGAAATGTATACTCAGGCTGGCGTCTTACAACTGGGAAATTGAGAATTTATTGGACAGTGGATAGGAAATATATAACAAATGCTGGACATAGCAAATTTTTCGATGACAACTAACTATGAGTAGCACCACATGGCTGTCGGCATCGGCCTTACCCTATTTTTCAAGCATTGTCACACAAGCATGAAATAAATACCAAACGTGTCAAGGGTGCAACAATAACACTAATATCAGATAGCTAGACAGTTTTCAAGCTTGTATAAACTCAAAACTTGTAACTGCAAAAAAACTGGTATTACAAAAAGGCTAATGCTGTGAATAAAATACGTTGGAAACCAGATCATGAGGAATTTCATCTTGGAACAACCCACGTCCAATTTTATTCTCTTTTTTTCTACTATTACAAAGAACTGGAATCTTGGGTAACTAAAGAGCACAAAAAATACATACAAAATGCAACGGACAAACACTACATGCAAAAACGACCCAATATGGAGAAATAGGAAACCCTACTCAACTGAAAAAAATTAAGAACAGATATATTTACAGAACATGTTCCAAATACCAATTTTTAACGTCCAATATGTCAATAAGAGAAGGAGAGACCACAAAAAATATAATTATTTAACAGCTACTTAATAATACATGCATTAAAAAAATGTATAGAAAATATAAATAAAAACCTAACCTGTTTCTATGTTGCAGTATATGTACCGCCAAAGCAAGTTTCTGTTCTGTAGATATGTCTGAATTGAAAGGGAATTCAAAGAGATGAAGAAGAACATAATTTTGGACGTACATTTACAATAATTTTTAATTGTATCCGGATTGTGAAAGTTTGGTTGGTTTTATTTGCTTTAGCAATAGTTCAAGTAATGTGTGTGTAATAACTGCCTGGGGAATTATTATTTTTATCTAAGGTTGAAATGAAAAATTACCTTTACAAGAAGTGGGATTCGAACCAATGGCCTCTGGATCAACGCGCCACTGCTCTAACCACTTGAGCTATAATGTCCTTGTTCCACACAGATGCCAACTCATCTTAACCTAAAACCTCTCAAATTTTCCCTGTTTTTTATTTTTTATTAATGTTTTCAAATGTCATATAAACAGGATTCAATCCTCAGTGACTACACACTTTCATCTCAGCCAAAAATTTTAGATTAAAAAAATCATCAATTGGAATAATTAATATGGTTAATTATTATCCCTAAGAAAAAAAAATCTACCAAGAAATACTTGAGTATTAGAAATTTTTTTGTTATTGTGTAAATGTTGATAATTTTTATTATATTTTTATTGTAATCTACATAACACTTGTAAAACTTATATATTGATTTGAGAAAGTAGAAAGGTGAAATAAAAGTGTTAAAAAAAAAAACAGAAAATTTTGACTTTCAATTGTTTTTTATACAAAACTAGGGCCTATTCACATCTATCTTGGATATCTTGGGATGTACAATCGTCAAAAAAGTTTGGTGGTTGATGACGATCTTGAAGACCCGTGACCCACCAACCTGGTCACCTTGTTGTGATAGCAAATCAAGAAAGATTAAGACTGGAAATGGAATTTATCTCCTAAGTGATTATTATTCAAAGTTTAAAAATAATTTTGACTTCAAACAAGCAAATGGGCTTTTTTTTTCAACTTTCAAAAACAACTCACCCTCTGAGAGACATTTTTTCACAAGACAGTGCGAAATGAAACATCAGACTTTTCCCCCCCCCCCCCCGCTTCATTTTGAACCATTACAAACAATAAATTTATTATTATAATGCTGATGTAATAAAGGTTTGATTTTTTAAAACATACTTTTTAGTTCTGAATGTATAATAAAATATAAGGCACTAATATTTTTCCCTTGAAAATATTTGAAAATACTAGCCAAAAATAGAAACTTTTGTAAAAAAAAATATGGTTATGTGTATAAAATATTATGGATTAAATAAGAGTGGAGATAGAAGAGCACCTTGGAGGGGACACCAGAGGAAACCTGTATTACTTGAGTTTGATAGCCGCTTAATTGATACAGTTGTAGTTTGTATAAAAATACACTTCAAATTAATATAAATATACAGTTTTAAATTAATATTTGAACAATAAAAGGATTTTTGTATAAAATTATTTATTTTAAAAATCTTCTTTTCATATTTAATGAAATTGTGATACACAGGTCTGCTAATATTTGTTTTCTGCCTAATTATTGAGTAGCTACTTTCTGTTGAACTTTGTCTAATGATCCATTGGTTATTTTGGGTATTATTACTGCGGTGTAAAGCCAATGGGCCATTTTCGGTTTCAATCTCCAAGATTTTGACCAGGTCCTTTTTGTGGAAAAAGGGGACATGATTGTATACATACCATGATAAATATGTCATACGAATCATTTCCCCCCCCCTACATATATACAATATTGTTTAATATTTGTTTAATTATTTTCTCTTTGCCTAGGTTGTTATGAAATATGTTTTTTGAATTTTGGCGGGTAAAACCAGGCTGTTCGTTTAATCCGGTTGCTTGGATATTTTATTTATATTAATCATTTTTAATTATTTAGTAATTTTTATTTTTTAGTTTGATTGGAAATATAATATGTTTATATTGTTATATGAAACGTGGATGGTGTATTGGTTTAGGTTTTTTTTTTTTGGACATTAGAACTATGTTGATGAACACTTGTCAGTGTCAATTCTTGTTGGATTATGTTTTTTTATGTTGAATCATACAGTTTTAAGTTATGTGAGGTTTTTAAAGCGGCGTTGAAGTGATTTGGGGGAATTTGGACGGAAAGGGAAAAGTACGATATTTCATGAGACGCTTAACCAGACTGGTTCATAACATGTTGTCTATTTATTGTACAGTCTTGTCACTGAGGACAGCCGGGTCGGGGTTGAAAGTGAAATTATCGATTTTTTCCCTCGGTTTATTTTAACTGGCCGGAATCCGTGAAATAAGTGGTTTTCTCGTTTTGAAAAAGGGAAATCGAACAGTGTCCAAATCGGTCGATTTTTCGGTTCTACACCTCGGGCCGATCCGAGTCGACCCACGGACGCATCCGGCCCTCGGACTGGCGAATCGTGTTGTTTATGCTTTTCGAAATCGGGTTGTTGTTTGTAAACAAAGATCGGCATCTCGCGTTGTTTCTCTGTCCGTCAGCCGTCTCTTCGCCCATTGACGGAAATCGGGAAGTCGGGACGCTTACAGTTCATCTTCTAGGCTGATTTGTGGACGCATTTCATCCAATGACGAAAGTTTCATCTCCACCTTTCTGAACCTGTAAGTTGAACCGTACTTAACATACACTCTGAAAAAATGATTACACCTTAAAATCATACCAACCGTAGAAATAAAAAAAACAGTTTTATAACGCCATAAACAAAAACACTTTCTCTTCAAAAAATTTAAAAAATAAAAAGAAACAAAAAACAATTAATAATTCTAATCAAAACTGAAAATCGAAATTTCAAGTTATTTTCAATTTATGTTGTCATGGCTGAACATACAAGCAGTGACCCCAAAGGTAATTTCGTTCTCTTTGTTTTGAACCGATTTTGCCTTGTTACAAATCAATTCTCATTATAAAAATATAGTTTAATTAATTTTATATTAATCAAAAGGTATAAATCATATAAACAAGTTTTCTTTATACTAAATTTTATGCCATGAACATCAACTATTGAAATAAAGAATGGGAACATTTAGAAAGAATGTACAAAGTTTGAAATTTTTGTTTTATTAATTTGCGACTTTTCTTCATGATAGTTTGTTACTTTATCTTTAGAACAAAGACTGGTCGTTTTGACTTGAAACAAAGCGAGAATCGGCGGACCCTGACAACAATTCGCCCTCGTTCAGTCTGACCAAATTTAGCAATCTAAATGAACGTCTTGTGAAAGTAAAATGGTTAAAGAGTGAAATTATATTTAAAACCAAATTATATTTGGATTCTGATTTAAAATACAAAAAAAAAAAATTCTAGTGTTTTTTGACATTTCATGTTGTGTCAAGAAAACTGTCGCATCCTGACTGTTTGCATTTTACAACGTTCAAAACAGACTTAATTCCCCTTGCTCAGGAAAGCTTTTGTTTGAAAGTAAACATTCAAATTAAAATCCGAAAAATCCTATTGATTTTCGACATTTCTCGTGTTGTATGGCGATTGAACCTTTCTCGACCGAATTTCTAGTTTGCATTTTGATCTAGAAAACAGCGAGTATAGGCGGACCCTGACAACAATTCGCCCTCGTTCAGTCTGACCAAATTTAGCAATTTGAAATGAACGTCTTGTGGTAAAAAAATGTTTTCAACATTCATTATTAAATATTTGGAATGGAATCTGTTAAACTGAAAATCGAAATTTCATGTTGTTACCTTCCTTTTATGTTGTTATGGCTGAAATGTGCTAAGTATGAAGTTTTTGTTTTATTAATTTGTGATTTTTTATATTTCTCTTGTAGTTTTTAACATTTTTTGCTTGACAAAGACTGGACGGTTGACATTGGATTGTACTTTAAAAAAAATTAGGGTTTTTGGATATTTCATGTTGTTGTGTCAAGAAAACAGCGAGAATTGACTGACCCTGGCTTTTTTCATTAGGAAAGCTTTTGAACTTTTTTTTTAGATCTTCGACATTTCTTGTTGTTTGATGACTGAACCTTTCTTGACCGAATTTCTAGTTTTCATTTCGATCTAGAAAAACAGCGAGAATCGGCGGACCCTGACTATTCATTTCACAACGTCAAAAACTTAGCAACTCTCGCAAATTCTCTCTCGTGAACATGAACAATTAAAATAAAGAATGAAAATATTTAGAAAAAATGAAATTGAACCAAGATCGAATTTTTTGTTTTATTGTCGTTCGATTTGAAACAAAGCAAGATTAGGCAGACACTGACAATAATTCTTTCAGTTCGAACTTAGAAATTTAAATGGATTATTGAAAAAATAAAAATAAACCAACTAAGATTAAAAAAAATAATATAGAGATATAATAAAATTGATTTAAAAACATATATCGTTGTATTCTGATTTATTATAAACTGACATTCTGCAACGTTTGTTTATCTGTGCTATTGTCAGTAGTGTCGTATGATTTATGTAAATGACATAATAAAATCATTGACGACTCTTGCGGCTTGCAATCCAGTTCTTGGTTTGACGTTTGACAACTCTTGTCGGAGCGAGGATAAGCGGACCCCTGACAACTCTTTATAACTTTCCAACCAAAAACAATGCTACAATCAAACCTAAAGAAATGAATTTCACCCGATGACAATCTGTGTATTTACCTGAAAGGTTTTTAGTTGAAAATAGAAGCGTAAGAAAAATTGTTTGCATTAACTTTAAAAACAAAACTATTTTCTCTTCTAAACCAAGCTTTTGAATAGGTTTTTTATTGTATATTACAATTAGCTTCATTTTGGTTTGTAGGTAAATCCTAAGTATTCTTTATTTAATTGATGTCACTGGATAGAAGATCCCGTGGCCATCGACGTTTAAGTCAGCGAGGAGGGTTGGAAGGAATTTAGTCCATATGGGTACTTTTGTTGGACTCATAAAAGGTTGTTTTAAGGATTTTTCTGAGGGCTATGGATTGTGGGCTCCGTGGATTCGTAGTATATTAGAATGTTTGGCTGAACCCGACACTTTCAGCCCATACGTCCTTATCGGCTCCACTAGGGTATAAAGTAGTATTTTGTTTGTTAAGAAAGGTAGGTTAGAAGGTCTGTCAAGAATCGTGAAAGTGCTCTTTAAAGTTTCATCAGTTCTTGTCGTTTTGTGTGAAGGATTCCACGTGGGGCGTTTGTCAATATGTAGTCCTAGGTATTACACCTTGTTCGCAGTTGGGAGGTTGATTGAAGTAAAGTGAAGAAGGTAAGGTGAAGGTTATGTGGATGGATTTTTCTATTCTACCCAGAAATTTTTATTCTTTTTTTTGCACCTTGATTTCTGAGATGTTCTTGAAGGTTTCGGGCAGAAATGACTGAATTGATGGAAAGGATCGCTGTACCGGCTGCAAAGGTTAGGGTGGTGGTTTAGAGGATGGGAGGTCTGCCTGTGTACTGTTGGTAGCACGGGAGCCAGAACACAGCCCTGCGGTACACCAGCAAGGAGAAGGTGGTTTATCATGATTAATATTAAAATTAGAATAAATCCTAGAGAATTTTGACATTTCCCCATGCTATGCCCGAATTTCCCTTTTGTATTCAGCCTCGACGTTCGTCCAAGGAAAAAAGGTCGTTTGTCAATATATAGTCCTAGGTAGCGCACCTTCTCCGCAGTTAGAAGGGTTGATTGAAGTAAATTGGAGGATGGATATTTTCGCGGAAGTTGGTTTGTGGATGAATTTTTCTTTGTTGAATTCTAATCCGTTTTTTTACACCATGATTCCTGGTGTGAGATTTTCTTGCGTTTCGAGTAGGAATGACTGGGTTGACAGAAAGGATCGCTGTATCGCGTCTGCAAAGGTTAGGGGTGGCGGTTTGACGGTAGGGTGGGAGGTCTGCTGTGTACACTCGGTGCAGTACAGGCGCCAGAACGCTGCCCTGCGGTACACCCGCAAAGAGAAGGTGGTTTGGGTATAAGAAATATTAAAAATTAGAAAAAATTATATATTTTTGACATTTCCCCATGCCATGACCGAATTTCTCTTTTGCACTCAGCCCCGACGCTGGTCCAAGGAAAAAAGCAAAATGGTCGTTTGTCAATATAAAGTCCTATTAATTAAATTAATTTGAAAAATGGCAAAAAAGGCGGAAAATTCAACAGGTGAGTTTGAGATGAAATGTTGGTGTCCGATTGGATCGAAGTCACGATAGCTCAAGTGGAAGAAGAAGAGCGGCGTATTTAGCCGAAGGTCGTAGGTTCGAATCCCGCATGTGACACTGACTTTTTCATCTCAACCAATACCTTACATAAAAGATTAAACTTAATTTTTGAACAAACACACGTAACAACATTAGCAGTTATTGCTATACTTATACTCAGTACACTATCTAATATTTAGACGTTGTTACAATAATTCAGATTAAGTTAATTTTTCGAACTTGAAAGGCTGTCTCCATTTATATTCAGCGCTCATGAAAATATTCAAGAAATAGTAATCAAATTGGAATTTTTTTGAAGTTCAAAGTTCTTCTCTTTAAATGGAGTCGTATTTGCGATTGTAAATTCAGCAGGAGGCCTTTTAATAATGCAGCAAAAGAGAAATGCTTCCGATAATTAAGAGGAAAAGCATGTTTACATCTGGAAAAGTTCGAGCTGTGTTGCCAAGAGATTTTTTTCTTACAAGTCTACTTTTCAGTGTATAAAGTTTGTTTGATAATATTCGTTTTGGAAAACACGAATAACATGGTCGGTTATCTGTAAAGACCATGTCGCTTTCTGTTGGGCTCGTTTCTTTACAAAATTCGTAAATTAACATTCAGATTTTAGAAATCCCTACCCTTAAACCGTATACAGTTTTTCGTAAAGATAAGTGTTTGCTTTCTTCTTGTTCATTGCATTTATTAAATTTCTTAGGGTGAGGGGGATTTTCAAGGTGTGTTACTCACTTCTTTTAATACATGCGTATTTCAAATATTTACATATTAAATTATTTTGAGGTCGTGAGTTGCGGAAAAACATTTTCATTATCGTGCCAACGTTTCGATCTTTATTGAGATCATCTTCACAATCGGACACCAACTTCCCATCTCAACCCATGTTATCAGTTAACTTTAATAAGGTTTTATTTTTTTATGAATGCCTATAAAACATACCTTGCTTACAGCGTACATAAATATAAGCATTTTTAAGATTGAGATTTTTTTGTTTTTAACAAAACGTAAAGATTGAGATATATAAGTTTAAAATTTATGGAAAATTTTTCTAAATGCAACTTATTCAAATAATATTTTCATCAATTCCTTTACCTGATGTCACTGGCAAATAGTTAACCTCGTCTATTTCGATTACAATGTTTAATAAAACAGAAAAGGGTCGTCAGAGAGGATCTTGCGAGTCATGAACACGACCGATAGATTACCCCCAGAGAATCTGAGCAGGAGACGAGGGATCGTCCTCACTCGACTGAGGATTGGCCATACGCGGTTGACACATGGGTACCTGGTTTTGGGCCAAAGCCCGCGCAGATACCCCTTATGCAGAGAAAGGTAGCTTGATGTGTCCCACATAATAGAGGCGTCATGCCTTGGCTCCAAACAGAGAGCGTGTAGGCATGCTGCAAGATTTAAGAAGAGTTCTCGAGCACGTAGCGAGTTTCAGAGTCCGCTTTTTAGGGGAAATAGGTTTTTTTATTGAATATAGTATGTCTTATGTGTTGTGTGTATATATGTTTTGTTTGAGTGCATGTATTTATTAGCGTGAATGCGAGGGGTGAGGGTGAAATATAACGTCAACATCGCCCCTCGAACGATGAAAGCGAGTGAATGTGTTTTGGGGTCGATGGCGGAATATTTATAAAAGTACCCAATCGACCCCAATCTAGTTACGTTTAAGTATAGGTCGGTGGAGGAATATCAAGTACTCCACAGACCAAACGGAATGAGTGTACTGTATGGATGTATTTAAATGTATGAATGTATTTATTTGTATGAATGTAGAAAAAAGATTAGTCTAGATTAGTCATATTTAGTTGAAAGTTATTTACGTTTATTATGGCGTGGCATGAATTCATTGTACAGTCCTTTCTTGATGTAGAAGTTCTTTTCGAATGGATTCTTTATCATGATCCTAAATTTGAACATATTACGGAAATTAGCCGCAAAGCCCTGCGAATCTTAAGTGAAAGGAAACGGATTTCCAACAAATTAACCGCATAAGGTTGTTTGCCAGAGTTTTAAAACAATTAAGTTGATATAAAGTTAAGGAAGTATCGGGGCGGCACTGGGATTGCATCCCCTTAATTACGGGACAAATTTTGAATTAATTTATAATTTAATTGAGTCGTGGACAAACTTCAATTAAATTGGAAAAGGCCCTCCAGACTTTACTATCCGACCCGCCGACAAAATATGGTAATGACGAGATGGACTTGGTGCCCGGGGGGGGGGGATCCAACTTACAATTGGCCATGAGCGGTTGACGTATAGACATTTTTGGGCCAAAGCCCGGCATACAGAGAACGGTTGTTCAATGGGTCCCACATAATTTGTTTTCCTTCCCAATGGACTTACCTCTTCCTTCCTCCATCTAAAACCTGGCGTGCCCCAAGGCTGTAGCATTTCTCCTATCCTTTTTTCCATTTATATCAATGATCTGCTGGACTCCATCCAGTCATGTAACTATCACCTATATGCCGATGATTCCCAAATATACTTATCCTTTCACTCTTCCGATCTTCACTCGGCCATTCTCATGATCCAAAAAGACCTAAACTCCATCAACAAATGGCCCATAAAAATTCCCTAGTCCAGATTTACCGCCATAGTTATCGGGACCAAGCAACTCCTCAATTCCCTCCCCAGAATCCCACCTCTCATACTAAATAATAACCCCATTCCCTTCTTCTCCTCGGTTAAAAACCTAGGAGTAGACTGATCAAACCCTTTCCTGGTATTCTCACATTTCCCAAATTTCCCGCCATTCCATCGCCTCCATCAGCCTGTTCCGCCGGTACTGGTTTCTGTTACCTTTTCCACCCGCAAACTCCTTGTATCTTCCCTTATACTTCCATTCTTCGATTACATCTGTTTGGCATACGGTGGTCTCTTAGAGAGGGAGAACGCACGATTGAAGCGTATTTTCAATTGCTGCGTAAGATTTGTGTACGGTACCCCTTGGGGATCCCGGGTGTCGAGGTCGTGCCCAGTATTTCCTAGGTTGCTTTCTTTTCCAGCCACACTCGCCCTCCTTACATCATCCAATCCCTCCAATTCAACTCCTCACATCACTCCCATAAGACCCGCCTCATCCCCAATCGACCTTGTCCTTCCGCAACATACCTTGGAAAGATCCTTTCTGACCCGAGCCCTAAACTCTGGAACTCTCTTCCCCTTTCTATCCGTCATGCTGCCTATTATTTTTGTTTTTGTTAATTTTCTCTTCTGGCCCGCCTTACTGGCATACATTGTGCCACGATTTCTATCTCTTTTTTTTCCTTTTTTTAATTATGTGACTTCATAGAAGGTTATTATATTTTATCTCATGTAAATTATTCTTAAGAGACACCAGTCCCATAATAAAGTGATTTTTCTTCTTCTTAATTCCTTGGCTACATATATGGAGCGAGTAGGAATGCCACCCAATATAAGAATTGCCCTTGAGCACGCCAGCCAATCCTTAGGTACCCGATTTTTAGAACAAACAGGATTGTTTTATTATTTTAGATAGTTTTGAGTACTTAATATGTCTTGAGAGTGAATGTATTTGTTGGCGTGAATGTTTAGCGTCAGCGGTTCAATTGCGGAATATTAAGTCCACCATCTACCGTCTAGTACGTTAGTTATAGAATATAAGGGTGATGGAGGTATATGGAGTATTTTACTACCCTAATTGAGTGAAATGGAAATGAATGAAAATGTACTTTATTCAACGATGTAATGAAATTATATTTCAAATTAGTACATTTGTAATGAAATCGGCGCAGTTAATAAACTTAAAAGTTAGATAGGTTTTAAGCAAGTCGTGTTAATAAGTTTGCAATTTTATGAGTCTCTAAGGAGATGAGAGTTGTCTTGTTTTTATTAATCCTTCAATCATCCTAATGTGTATATTAATGGGCTATACATTTACTTTTCCAATATGAACCCGAACAGCTTTATTAATTTGACTCGGTAGTATCAGATAAGTCTGTAGAGGAATATTAGCCAGCATATTGGAATGCCGGCATCGATCCCGACTGGGCGCCGTCATATAGTCTCCTTCTTTTCGATCAATTCCAGTTTAGGACTCCCTAATTACTTATGAAGAAGTGGACACGCCCCGATTTCAAATTTTATTGAGTCACCTTCCTAGTCAATATTCTTGTCATCGATCCATGGTTGTTTATTCCGCCGGCGAAAATTGTCCCCCTACTTTTATCTAATCAAACGTATGAGAATTATACACGTAGTATAATTATCTTGACATAGCTAAAGATATACGAATTGTTAAAATTTTGCCGGTCTAGTAGTCCTCACTATCTTTCTACTATGACTAAACGACTACTGAAGATAAGCGTAATGTATTAAACCATTGACAGATAAAGGAAAACGTTTTTGTACAAAATGTGAAAATTCCACTGATATCAAATCATAATCAATCAATTTGGGTGTAGAATTTTTAAAATTTTTGATAAGGTGACATTGATTCCAGTGATCCCTCCGACCCTGAGTTCTATTTAACCTAATCATGAAATAGAATAATACATAAAAATCATTTGGAGATCGTGAAATGCGGTCTGATTATGTAAGTTTTAGAAAAATGTTTTGAACTTTATTGAGACCATCTTCAAGGCCGTGTGTTCTCTGCATTTGTCTACCTTGCAGTACACCTGTCTACCGTTATTGTAGCATTAGTCCACACTATTGCGTTGAATTTGTTGTTTGTATATTTCTTGGTTTTCAAGTATCTAAGCCCATTCAATTTTTTATGTTATCTGCCTGCTTGATAGATTATTATTCCAATTTTCATGTTGTTGTATTTATTGTTAGTCTTTTAGATGTTTTGACCTATTGAGTTTTCTATTTTTGTTTGTTGTCTTCAGTGCAATTTTTGTCGTAATTTGTTAAATTGATTGAACAGTTCCTACTTTTCTTTTCTTATCTATGCAAATTTGATCCATTTAATGTTTCTTTTTGGGATGTCGTTTTGTCTTTGAGTATATATCGTTATGTGTTCTATTTAACCTAATCATGAACGAAACTAGCACATAAATCCAAAATATTTTTTATTGAATAACTTTTGGCATTTATGATATATGCCAGTAGTCTTTCCGAAATTTGTAACATCTGGTCTACCAATTATTATGTTAATTTTGTTGTTTGTATATTTCTTGGTTTTCAAGTATCTAAATTCATTCTATTTTTTCTGTTATCTGTTCTTTGCATCTGCCTTTTATTTTTTATTTTATCTATTTGATGTATTATTCTTAGAATTTCCATGTTATTATATATATTGTTAGTCTTGTAGATGTTTTGACCCATGGAGTTTTCTATTTTTGTTTGTTGTCTTCAGTGCAATTTTTGTCGTAATTTGTTAAATTGATTGAACAGTTCCTACTTTTCTTTACTTATGTATGCAAATTTGATCCATTTAACGTTTCTTTTTGGGATGGCGTTTTGCCTTTGAGTATATATCGTTATGTGTTCTATTTAACCTAATCATGAACTAAACTAGTACTGTACTGTTTCTTTACTTGTGCATGTAAATTTGATCATTTTAATCTTCTTTTTTAGAATGTCTGTTTTGTTTTTGTATATATTTCGTCTATCTAATTTATTCGGACTTTAACCGAGTTGTCACTCTCTGATGTGCTGATCCTAGGGCTTATACCTAAGTTAACCTACCGTGTGTCACTAGACTCTCCCTTAAGCCAGAGCTCAGTACATCTTCGCTTCTGAACCAATGGAGTTAAACTCCAACCGTGGTCTCAGCCCCCAACGCATGCAATATATAATTTAGCCTAATACTAACTTATTTACTACAGTCCTAACATACTACTACTAAGTGAGCAACCTTTTTCAACTGGTTTATGTTGTAACTGTACTTATGTGCTGTGTTTTTTTATTGTTTGCTCCTTAATGCCGTGTTTCTGATTTTTATCTTCGTTAAATATTTGAATCCTGTCATTCTGTGCCTGTTTGGGAATTATTGTGTAATGGATAAACCGAGGAAGTTTATTCTGTTATATTTGGTCGTTTTATGCAAGGAATTCAGTTCCTGTTATGGCGTGTATGTCATCATCTCTCTCTCTCTCTCTCTCTGCTCTCTCACTCTCTCTCTCTCTCTCACTCTGTCTGTCTGCCCCCCTCTCTCTGTATATCTGTCTGGCCGTCTGTCAATCTCTGTCTGTCTTCTCTCATTCTCTCTCTCTCTCTCTCTCTCTCTCTCTCTCTCTCTCTCTCTCTCTCTCT
>CM077113.1:12548775-12595568 GCA_039619505.1 Cimex hemipterus
AAAAAAAATCTATATAAAATATTCTGTTTACGTTTACAGGATTACTCATTTGTATGAATGTCAACACTTATTAATCCTCTTCCAAATGATATTGTTTGTTTACCTCTGTAGCATTCCGCTACTTGGAAATAATTCAGTCATCCTTATAATGTCAAAGCGAGAATTTCGTACGATTTTCTTTTACGAGTTTAAACTCGGCCGAAGCGGAGCCCAAACGGCTAGAAACATTAACCAAGTCTGGGGCGAGGGTTGTGTTAATGAGTGCACTGTGCAAAGGTGGTTTAAAAAATTTCGGGAGGGAGATTTCAGCCTTGAAGATGAAGAAGGTCGTGGAAGGCCTTCCTCTCTTAATGATGATGTTCTGCGATCAGTGGTGGAAGAAAACCCCAAAACAACTGTTCGAGAACTTGCAGAGCAACTCAAAGTCAGTAAAACGACCGTCGCTGACCACCTCAAGGCGATTGGAAAAGTGAAAAAACTCGAAAATTGGGTTCCACACTCATTAAACGATCGCCAAAATTATTGGAGCTTGGCTATGAAACTTTGCCTCACCCACCCTACTCTCCGGACCTCTCGCCTACTGACTACCATTTTTTTAGACACCTGGACCACTACTTACAACACATAATATTCAAAAATCAAACGGAACTGGAAAATGCATTTATTGACTTTATCAATTCTAAAAATTCTGAATTCTACTCAGACGGAATTAATAAGTTACCAACACGTTGGGAGAAATGTATTGAGAGTATGGGAAATTATTTTGATTAAAGAACATTGCTTTAAAGTAACTAGTTTCTTTTTTTTATTTAATACCAAAATCCTGCATTATTTTCCGGACAACCCAATAACACGAATAGCCTTGTATATCAATTTGGCGTTTCTGTGTTTTTTGTGGTGAATTTTCATTGTTTTCTTATATCCTTTCTTCTCTGGACACTAACTCGAATATTCTCACGGTGTCGCTTTTATTTTGAACCGCTCATTTACCGACAGCAGTGAGATAATTGGCGTGAAAGTTCAAGAAAATGCATACGAATTACGCAACTTCTGGCTGTATTATAACAGTCAGGGTGTTTTGTCGAGATTTCGCGAACGTGTGAATCTCAAGGCTTATTTCAAAATAAAACCATGCCCATTATTCTTGTTACTAAAATTAATTAAGCAATTACCGCCGCGTAATGATATCGTCTGGTCAGGACTACCAAAGAAATTCTGTACACACGTTAAACAATATTATATCAACCTAAATAAATATGAAAAATTAATACGTACCTATAAAAGAATTCTTTATGAAAAGACAGAATTTAATAAGAACCCTTCAGTCATATTTAAAAAATAATGTACAGGGTGATTCACTTGTACGACAAAGTTCGTCAGGGGCTTCTACACCTCAAACGCCACTAAAAAGTTCATACGAACCATGATCCGATACCCAACCAGTTCGCACATATTCCACATTTTATATTTTTATTTTCGTTGAGAAAATTCACGAAAGAATAACCTATTCGTTTAATAAATTTTCTAGCCGTGTATCGTTTTCTTAAATTACAACGAACCAAACAGGAGAAATGGTACGTTAAATGGGAGAAAAGTGCGTGGTATGGTGTGGCGGTGAGAAATAAGGCGAGTGGGTTTTATATAGCAATTCAACCTTTTGTCCTAGGGAGAATTTATTTCCCACCTTTAACTTAATAAAAGAGCACAAAAAGAAAGGAAAGTGAAACAAAAACACATAAAAAAAAGAGACAGTAAACTTTGCGAACAACGAAAGCAGAGAAATTGGACAATATATCTACACTAAACACAGACAAAAACAGAACAACTATACATAAATTGTAAAACCCATCTTTGAACTAATTAAAAAATGTATTAAAAAGTAGTGGTTCTGCATTTATTGTTTCTTTTTTGTTTTATTTAATTTTTCTTTCATTTCGTGCTTTTTTTAAGGGTAAAGTCAGGTTCTGGTTTTTTTTTTTTTCTTTTTTTTTTGGTGTGTGTGTGTGTGTTTAGTGTAGATATTTGATTTAACTTTTCTTTTAGTTGGTCCCTATGTTTATTTTCTCTTTTTTATGTGTTTTGTTTGATTTCTCGGTTAAATTTTTGTTGTGCTTTTTTATAAGTTGAATTACTACTCACCATTTTTCAGACCATCTCTTTTTTCCATTTAATATAAAATTCTGCATTTCGATGCGAATTAATAAAGAAAAGACCTCGAGAAAGCTTATAAAAATAAAGTAGTTGCTACGAAAATGGTCAACCTGTACGTCAAGATTTACAATGTTCCAACATGTATAGTTTTTTTTACTAATTTTTAATTTAACTGTTTTGGATAGATTGAGTGTTGTTTATAGAAATGATAAATGTTGGATTGAGTGTGGTGTTCAATACTTTTTAAAATGATAGTTCCTACTCAGAGGAAGTTGTTTTGCAAAGGATTTCGAGCCTTTTAGCTCATCATCAGGTTGAAGGACTTCTACAAAGAGGCACGAAATCCGGTTTCGTTGCAAAACAACTTACTGTGAGTAGGAACTATCCTTTTAAAAAGTATTAGTGTTGTTTTGTTTTTACCAAAAACGAAATTGAAAATTTTACAAAGGTGCCTTCTTAAAAATTTCATTCAAACTTAATTTAATCCTCTTTCCATTGAGTTTTTTAGGATTACCCCAAAAATGAATAGTCGAAGAGGTAAGAGAAGAAAATCGTTAGTTGAAAAAAAGTTGACGATTTGCGAAATGGTTGAGAATCGAATTAAAGTACAAATCTTTTTGGTTACATTTGACGTTCAAAAGTACGTTACGAAATTTGTCGTACGAGTAGTCAATTACGTAACATTGGGATAAATGTAATAATAAGTAAGGTAATAATATATAATGGAAGAAATAAGGAAGGTTAAATCAACCACAAAAACCTTTAATTATGGAGTGTTTAAGTTTTATATATATAATCAATCACATAATCTCCAGAGTATCAGATATTCCTCGGGGCGGGGTTGAATGCACTCCATTCTCGCTAATAATTACTTTTACTCTCTAGAGCACTAGATATTCTTCGGGCGGGGTTGAACCCAGGCCATTTTCACTAATAAATACTTCTACTTTCCAGAGTACTAGATATTCCTCGGGTCGGCGGGGTTGAACCCACTCCACTCTCGCTAATAATTACTTTTACTCTCTAGAGCACTAGATATTCCTCGGAGAGGTTGAACCCATTCCATTCTCGCTAATAATTACTTTTACTCTCTAGAGCACTAGATAGATATTCCTCGGAGAGGTTGAACCCATTCCATTCTCGCTAATAATTGCCTTTATCTCCAGAGTACTAGATATTCCTCGGGGCGTAGTTCAACAACAAAAGCAGGCCGTTCAATTAATAAATTGTATTCATTCCAATAAATTAACACACAACGCAAACACAACATATATAAACTATATACATTTAAAAATCCATACAGACCTGTGCTCTTGCAGCAAGACTACTCACTTATCGTGTTCAAGTATTTAAAAATATTTTTAAGTATATTTACATTATGTATGTATACGTAGTATATTTACATTAACAGACGTCAAATAAGTATGATGTCTTTATATTCTGATATTCGTAGAAATACTGGTACAAATAAACGTTGAATTTTCCCAATTAGGTTACTCACTTTGAAATTTCACCTCTGGTAGAAAGGACAGTTCATGTCAGCGAGGGTTAATATTAGACGAAATTTTTTTTCAGCATATTACAGAATTGCCCCAATCACGCGATTTTCCACTTGAGGGAATTATTTAACCGCATTTTTATTATACCCTATTCAAGTTATAGACAGCTGAAATAATTCGAAATAAAACTCGGCGACATTCTAGCGCGTTACATGAATATGTTTCGATTACATAAACCATCGCTTGACCTAATAACGCATGGTTTTGTACTTGGTGTATCTTTCCAAACGGGACATTTTCAGTTCCTTACCAGTCGTCAAGGCGTTTTGAGTGACTTCAATTGGCAACGAGAATTCATACTAATTTAAAACACTTGACACTGGTCAAGCCATCTAAGGATTCTCTTTTGATTGAATTATGCTTAAGAGTTTTAATGGCCAGAACGGTAGTCATTATTTCTCTTTTATTATTTTCTCAATTAAAATAACGCTGTCTTATTTGGTTCTATTTTTTAAATCGTGTTTCACTATTTTCAGTAATTATAGTTAGTTTGGGTTTGGTGGAGGTGTTTTTCGCTGTAGATCATTCCGGCTATCACAACGCTGGTTTTTCTGCGCACAAACACACGCGCAAATTAATGTATCATTCCCTAGCACAAGCAGTCTTTTACAGGGTGACCTTTGAACCAAAGACCCGGTAAAAAAATTAAGTAGATTTGAAAATTTTTTGGAGAAAAATTCCTGACAACATTTTAAAGGATGTGTGTAGTGTTTAGAGTCCGTTACTTAATGATTATTTGGAGGTCGTAAGATGCGATCTGGTGTAGGTTTTACAAAAACATTTTCTTTATCGTTCCGACGTTTCGATCTTTATTGAGATCACCTTCAGCGCCTGGGATTTATAAACATTGTTTAACTTTTACAAATATATGTAGGATGTCAAAAAAAATTATACCATGCTAGAAAATGTTAGATTAAGAAAATGAATTTATACAATGTTTGAAAACTTTAGATTAAAAAAAATGAATTTATACAATGCTACACAAATTTAGACAAAAAAGTGAATTTATGCAATGTTAAAAACTGTAGTTAAAAAAATGAATTTATACAATCCTAAAAAAATTTGGATTAAAAAAACGAATTTATACAATGCTAAAAAAATTAGGATTGAAAAATGAATTTGTACAATGCTAAAAAATTTTGGATTAATTAAATTAATTAATGATTAATTGATAAAAATTTAGATAAAAAAGTGAGTACAAACATTTTGCTAAAACATTTCTAGCATTGTAAAAATTCATTTATTTTAATATAAAATTTTCTAGTATTGTATAAATTCATTTTTTTTAATCTAAAATTTTCTGGCATTGTATAAATTCATTATTTAAAAAAAAAATTATTTAAGACTTTTCAATACACCGCTGCTCTAGTCAATTAAGTATTCTATTAAGTATATATTCAGAAGTCGTAAGCAGAGCATTAAGCCGAAGGGCGTGGGTTCGAATCCAGCTTATGACAATTAATTTGGTCAATTAGACCAATAGATGGATTTCTGTTCAAACACTGGTTGCTGGCTCCACTCAGGATATGCGCAGATCCAAATGATATTGTATTTCATTACATAATGTTTATAATTTGTAAAGATGGTAAAAAATAATTTAAAAAAATTTGCAATGTTTAAACTAAAGATGACACATTTTAGCCGAGAATCTGCGATCAAGATAAACTCTATTTTTAAATAATCCCATTTCAAAATTGTTTTATGTTGAATCTATGTAAATTTATCTATCAGGTCTTTTATGGCGTAGGAAAAACCGCTTGATATATTTGTTTGTCCATGGTTGATAAAATGCCTAATGTAATCAACCGCTCCATTTATTTACATTGGGATTAAACTAACCATCAGATCTACGGTGATTAAACTGTGTTAATACATTATTCGCCTGCTTCGTTTACAGTTGAGGATGGAAATTTTTTTAAACAGTTTGAATTATTTTTTAAGTTATTTATGTGATCGAAGGTTTATTTTGTCTCACAACGTAAGTATTGGATTGATGAAAAATAAATATTTTTTACTTTTCGCTTTACTTTTAATATCAATTGAATAAACAAAACTTATCCATTATGCTAAAGGTTACATTTAATTTGAAAACCTATTTATCTCGCTTTGTCTCTCTTACAAGCCTTTTAGTTAAAAATATTTAATTCAGGCTGTTCAGTGCCTTTAAAAAAAAGATGCCCAACAGCGATTTTCGTTAAATTTATTTCTATGAATTTAAACCTGGGCAAAGTGCAACGCAAATCGCTCGTAGCATTAATGATATTTGGAGGCAAGGAACCATAAATTTATCCACAATGCAGCGTTGGTTTCAAAAATTCTGTAATGGAGGTACCTTACGTTCTAAGATGGTTTGGCCGTCTTTCTGCTGTTGTCAACGACCAGTGAAAGGCTATAGTTAAAGCTGACCCAACTAAAACGGTGGAAGAACTTGGTGTTAACACAATACACAATCGATGGTCATCTGGAAACCATCGGGAAAGCAAAGAAGCTCGCCGTATGGGTACCACATGATCTGAACGACCGTTAAAAGGGTCGCAGGTGAGAGGTCTGTTCAATGCTTTCCTCAACAAAAATAATCCGTTTCTGTTATACTTGTGATGAAAAATGGGTATTATACGACTATAGACAGTGTCTGAGTAAAGGAGTCCATACACGCTCAATATTATTGCACAATATTTTGATGGAGGCCATAAACTGCCCAAGGGGGGCCGCGGTAGCCGAGTGGTTAGCGTGAGAGACTCTCGGCTAGTAGACCCCGCGGTCGCGGGTTCGATTCCCGCCGTCGCCTCTGGCCCTTTTTTCACGGTAACCCTCCCGCCATAAACAAACACGCAATAATAAATAATTGTAGAGAATCTAGCTAGATATGCAATGTTCATGAGACCATTAAATTAAAAAAAAAAAAAAATAAATAAATAAACTGCTCAATGTTATTGCGCAATATTTTGATTTGATCAATAAATTGTATCGTATGCAGGCAATATCGACGGTTGTGCAATATATTGTACAATCGCGAGCACAGACGTTCAAGGCAATATATTGTGCAATTAGTTCCAACCAGAATTTCATGTAGTGAAGTCATGTTGAGTGATAGTGATGTGTGTTGTGTGATTATCGCTGTGGGTGCCAGTGCGAAAAATAAGAAGAGCTCCCAAAAAGGCAGAAAATGGACCAAACAGTAGCTAATTGATAGGGAAAAGTACACTCACGAAAAATTACTTAATGAACTGAGAGTGTCTGAATCAGATGACTTTCGATAATCTATCAGCTTCCTTGGCAGCCATGACGGCGCGTACTCTACCACGTGTTCATACTGACTGGTGGGATATTGCCTACAGACGGCACAGCCTTTTCCCGTTTGCACAATATGTTTTCAAGGATTTGAATTTAGCCCAATATACCTTTCAATTTCGACTACACACGATCAACTATATTGCACAAACCTAAATATTGCGCAATAATATTGAGCGTATATGGGCCGCTTAAGAGTGAAAAACCAGGGCACTTCACAAAGCCAAGTTTACATCCAAAAAAATTACCGGTCTCTGTCTGGTGGTCATCTGCAGAAGTCATTCGCCAAAACTTCCTACTTAAGGTGAATGGTGATTAATGATATGGTTCGAAAACTGCGACATGACCAGGGATAATCTGTCAGGAGGGGTATCCACGCCCACACGTCGCATTACTGATTCTGGCAAGATCTCATTAATTGGGTTACGAGGCTGTACCCATCCACCATACTCACCGGATCTTTCTCCCATAGATTATCACTTTTTTAAAACATCTCAACAAATTTTTGACCGAGAAAAGGTTTAGTAATCAGAATCAGTCAGTGTAAATGGATTTCGCCCATTCCTGAGACCCTAGTGTATACCTTTCTGGGTTTAATGCATCGGTTGTACGTTGAGAAAAGTGTTAAATTATATGTTGTTTTTACTAAACACCAAAAACCTGCAGTATTTTTGCATCTATCCAATACTTAATGAATTATATTTTGTAGTCCAATTGACCAAATAACATTTTTCAGTTAATTAATCTTTATGTAAGATATTGGTCCAAATGAAAAAGTTAGTGTCACGAGCGAGATTCGAACCCACGACCTTCGGCTCTGCTCACTTGATCACGATAGCTCCAATAATTGGATTTCGTTCAGACGGGGTGCGCCTTCGTTCATATAAATAATGTAAAAATATTCAAACTGTTTAAAAAAAATTTCTTCTCGAGTAACAGTAAACGAAGCAGGCGAATAATAATATAGTAATACTATTTAACCAACGTAATATCTGATGATTAATGATCATCAAGCCAATGTAATAATTTTAGTATAGAAAATCTCAATGTGTTTCTTTAGTAAATGTTACATAAAATAAAAATTATATGCGTGTTATTCAGGGTTTTATTGCAATTTTATGTCCTCCAATTTGTTTTTCGATTTATCTTCTTAGCGTCCGAAGTATTATTCTTTCCCCTTTGCATTCCGGCCTCTTTCGCAAAGTGGTATCACGCCTCATAGAAAAACGTAGACATAGATCAATAAATAACGAATCCTTTCTCAAGTTGTTTTACCCGTCAAATCGATCCGGCCCGTATCACATATTTAGTTGTCGAGAGTAAATCGAACGTTAGAGTGGCCCCGGTGGATTTCCGTCGGGCTCTTCACTTCAACCCCTAATGGAAGGGGTGGTTCAAAGAGAAGGTAATTTCGCAATATGAGTCGGTTTCTCTATTACCCTACGACATTCATCGTCCCTCGAACAACTAATTTTCATATTCTGGGCTTATGGTGGCCCTGGGGAAATTTAGGGCTCGAAATCACTACTCATTTACGTTTTCGTATTCAATTGACTTAGTAACTTCTTTTTGTCAATTAATTATTCTTTCTAAGGTCTTGGTTGAGACGAAAAAGCTAGTGTCACGTGTAGGATTCGAACCCATGACTTGCAGCCAAAGACAGCGCTCTACCACTTGAGCTACCGTGACTTCCATTCTCTCGGACACCAACTTCCCATCTTATCCTTCAACCGTTCGAATTTTCCCTCTTTTCGCCATTTTTCAATGTCGTGTAATCGAATTGGATTCTCAGCTACTTATGAAGTGGCCACGGGGAGCAGTTTCGTGAAGAGATACTTCTTTTACTTTGTACATATTAATCTATTTACGTTTTCGTAGTCAAGTGACTAGGATAATTTTTTCAGTCGATTAATTATTCTTTCTAAGGCCGTGGTTTAGATTGAAAAAGTCACTGTCACGAGCAATATTCGAACCCACGGAGCGTAGTGTAGGTTGAGATGGAGAGTTGGTGTCCGAAGGTCGTGGGTTCGAATCCCGCTCATGACACTGACTTTTTTTTTTATCTCAACCAACACCTTAGAAAGAATAATTAATTAATTGGAAGTTTTCACTATACCCAATTATACACAATGTTTTCACAAATTTTGATTACGCGGAGGTATCAGAAAGCCATGAACGTAATTTATTTTTCTCCGGTGCAGAATTAAGTTACCGGTCGAGTTCGATTTACGTTTGGATCGACAACTCTATAAATTATCGAGTTATAAATTTTACGATTGTGTAATTACTATTCAATCCGTAGTACCATCACAAAAATTTTCACATACAAGTTACATTAGAAAAATATTTATGTTTTTTCTTTTGCAGATTTGTTCATCCGAACGAAGGACAGCGTTTTGATTTTATGGTAAGTTACAAGTTTTCAATATATTAATATATTTTTCCATGTACCGTTGTTGTTGCCACTGTTTCACTCGTACCGAAAATATATTTCTTATTTACTTAACAAAAACCGAACCGATTTTCGCTTAATTCGAATTAAGTCACACAAGTAGAAAAAAATCAAAACATATTTGCGCTAAAACAGCTAATAGTTTATTTTTAAGAGTTATTATATTTATTTTTAACTTCATATTTATATAATGCACTTCTGATCCACCTGAACGTTATATTGCATATATCGTTATACGAGCTACGCGGAGGATCCCGCAATTTTGTCCTCTGACTTCAATCCTACACAAGCTACCTCCAACATCCAAGAATACTTTAAACTTGTTAAAGACTGGTGATAAAACTGTTGGATATGACTTGAGTGACAACAGTATAACAGAAGACTTGGACATATATGTTTTACACTAAAGGTTGCAATGTCCTTAGGACAACGAGGTTTTTTAATGCGCGCACCTGGCACATGACCTTAACACACGTTTAGATTCTCAAGATTGGAGCGACTCACCTCCGCTCACGGTGGGTTCTGTTAATCAGTCACCGAATCCACCGATTAATCATGTAGACATGACTTCTCCCGCTTGCCTCTTCCGTGGAGGTGGGTTAACATCGGTTAACAACCGTCTGCCGCGCAGAAAGGGGGCTGAAATGCATCCCGCTGCACTCCTTAGATAGAGAAGAAAACTAATCACCTTCATTGTAGAGGGCCCACTAGGGTCGAAAATACAGGATCCGCTACATTCACGGTTCATAACCACCAACTAAAGGAGGCTGCTTTAGGTAAAAGACGTATTTAGTGTACGTTCACATTGAGAAAACGTTCTTGCCATCCATTAACAGGGACAACAAAGAGATACCCACATCCATTCAAGTGACATACTTAGAACTGTACTTAATCAGCAGACTGAATTGTAATCTCGACAGAAGACTCGGGCCACTTAGAGGTGGTCCTACTTTCGGTAAAGGAAGCCTATAAAAGCACCGAATAAGTCTGCTTTAAGTACTCGCCAGTGGTCTCACCTACCTCCAACGACGAATCCATTTCCAAAGGTCTTGGGTCTATGGTCTTGGAACTTGAAACACTGTTATCTCATCTTCAATTGGTGCAGACAAAACGACCCTAACCCCCTTATCCCCGTCCTCCGCGGCTGGCTTACTAGCCAACAACTGTCTTAAAGCATTCGGGGATTCTGGTGGCCTTCCCACATTCACACAGTATTCGCTACCTTCCTCCGTTGGGAAGTGACCAGGGAAATGGATTGAAAAGGACGTACCGAGACTCGTGGCTTACCTTTTCAGGATACACACTAGTCTCTAACACGACCTACCGCTCATTGTTCCCAAGATCCTAAAAGTAAAACAACCCTAAATGTATTCTGTGTACTCCACATTGAAAACAGCTCTCCACTCCATGTCATCAACAAAGAGAAACAGAGTTCCATTGAAGTCAAATAATTAAGAATATACCTAGACAGTGTACTGGCATGGAATCCCTCCCTACACTAGACTGAAGAGACAACGACCTATCAGAAGAGTTGGACAACTTTTAGGACCGAAATCGACACGGAACTAACCTTATACAAGACTTTACTGCGACCATTTTGCTGACTTGACTGTCAGGTTTTGGCCAAGACATCCGACATCCAGCAAAAACCAAGTCCTCAGACAAATCGACAAAGCACTTTTACCAACGGACTAATTCGCTTCCGGATCCAAAAGTTTCACACCAACCATTCATATTTTCCATTCTTCGCAACCCTAATGTTGGAGCCCTGTCACTAATCGACGATGTCGTTGAGAACTCTTTGCCCCTCAATCCCTCATATTAAGTGCCAGAATTGGGTGGTATTATGTACGATTATGCATAGGCTATAAATTATTTAAAAAAAATCACATTTTAACGTCATGCTATAACCAGTTTCTATAAGTGAAGGCTAATATAAACTGTATGTTTTTATTTCAATTATTTATTGTAGGTTTTTTATTTTTTGATATTTCAACAATTCAACTTACTAGGCAGTTTTATAATTGAATATAAATTATGGTGGATTTAACTAATTATTAGGTAATACATTCTTGATTATAGAAACATTAATCTGTTTTGTAATGAAAACCGTTTTTTTGAGAATGCAATCATATGACCTTTATTCTCCCAAAATGTGGTTTTAGGATATTATTTCGTTTTGTATTGGATCGTGATGCTTTTTCCTGCTTCAATGAATTTTAGTGGTCGAAACAAACGTTTACGTAACCTTGTTATCGTGTCACAGTTTTCGAGGATCGACTTAACATTATTGTATTTAAATTCTTTGGGCGGGGGGCTATAAAAAGTACAACTTTAAGTGTTTCAAAGAGGGTGAGAGTGAAACAAAATAAGCAAGACACCCACGCTCGGACACAATGGTTTAATTGTTTAAAAGAACATCGCCTTGAAGTGTGCAAATACTCTACATGAAGATATTTCTGATTATAGCACTTAAAATGAATTGCTGTAAGAGTAGATGCAAATACAGCTAGTAGGTCAGTAGGTATAATTTACAGGAATATTATGAAGCGGCAAGTGAATATATTCAGGAAAAACCATAAAACCTTTTTTTTATTTTTATGTTTTGATTTCTAAAATGAGTTTATTGTTATCTGTTGGTTTAATAATGATCCGCAATATTAGATTTGTTTTTAGGACACTCAACCTCACAAATTACCAATTATGTATCCAAGTATGCTCAGAAATTATGCAATTCTTAAAAAGGAAAGAATTGTACCGCTCTCAATCAGTCTCTCTCTTTCTCTTTCTCTCTCTCTTTCTCTCTCTCTCTCTCTCTCTCTCTCTCTCAGTATTTTTCCACTCAATAACTTTCTCTCTCTCTATGTCTGCTTTTTTACACACACACACACACACACACTCTCTCTCTCTCTTTCTCTTTTCTCTCTCTCTCTCTCTCTTTCTTTCTCTCTCTCTCTCTCTCTCTCTCTCTATTCCATTCACTCCTTTAACCCTCATTCTCTCTTCCCCTCAGCTGTTCTCTATTTCTCTGGCTCTCGTTGTATCTTTCTTCTAACTCACGCACTCAGTCCCCCATTATTCTCTCTTCCATTCAGTCTCTCTCTCTTTCTTTCTTTCTTTATCTCTATCTGTCTACACACTTGCATATATATTTTATTAAGCTTAATTAGTTTGAAAATATATCAAGAGAAAAATATATTATTATCTTATTCATAACGTGCTTTGACAAAAACTCTAAAAGTGAATAAAAGTACATTTACATCTTATCGTTGGTAAAGTGAAGTTAGATTGTTGTATTGCGCATCAATCACTGTTATGGACGTTATATAAACTCCTGCTCAAAATTAACGCACCACCTTAATTTTTAAACAGAAATTCTTTTTAGAGAAATCCAGCTAAATCTCTTCATGTTTATTCTCTTTTTTATGCTTCACAATCCCACAAAAGTAAACAAGAATTGTTTACAATCGTGTTAATCCGCTTTGAAATGGATTTGGTAAGATACACAAGAGTTTCCTCCTGGTTTATTCCTCAGTTTCACTGCATCTGCTTAACAGACACCATTTCTTTTGGAAGTTTAAACTTTAATTTAGAACTTATGGCGCCCATAAGACATTTGAGTGAGCGTGAAGCCGTCAGAGCGATGACTCTTCTTGAGGAGGGCTACAGCCAGCGACAAGTTGCAAGAATAATTGGATGTCACCATACCACCATCGGAAGAACTCTCCAACGGTTCAATGAAACTGGCAGCAACACACGGAGGCCTGGACAAGGACGTCCAAGAGCAACGACCGAGAGGGATGACCGATTTTTGCGCTTACATGCCCTCAGAACGAGGCAGGTGACAAGTTCGGAAATGAGTAGCCTCCTTCAAAGCACCAGGAATGTCTCAATTTCGGCTCCCACTGTTCGAAGAAGGCTGAATGAGTTTGGCTTGAGCAGTAGACGGGTTGCTTCAGGGCCACTACTGACCAGAGACCACCGAGTAGCCAGGCTGCGATTTGCCCGGGATCACCTCAACTGGAGTTTTGATGCCTGGAAGAGAGTTTTATTTTCTGACGAAGTTAGAATCGCTCTTAATTCTCCAGATGGTCGTGCTCGGACATGGAGACGAAGTGGAGAAAGATTTGCTCAGTGCAATATTATTCCTCGCGTCGCCTTTGGTGGAGGCTCCATCATGTTCTGGGGAGGTATCAGCATGGAGGCCCGCACAGAGTTAGTCGTTGTTCCAGGACGGTCTCTAAATGCACCAAGGTATGTGGAAGAGATCCTCCAACCTCATGTAGTGCCTTTCGCTAGGAATATTGGACAAGGCTTTTTATTCATGCAAGATAACGCTAGACCTCACCGTGCGAGATCGGTGGAAGAATTTTTAAATGAACAGAATATTGAGCGGATTGAATGGCCAGCTCGTAGTCCTGACCTCAACCCTATTGAGCATATCTGGGATCAGCTAAAAAAAAGGATTAGGAGCCGAATACAACCTCCTAGCAACCTTTCGCAACTGCGCCAAGCGGCATTGGAAGAATGGGAGAATATTCCACAAGAAAGGGTAAAAAACCTCATCAACAGCATGAGAAGACGCCTGGATGCAGTAATCAAAGCCAGGGGAGGCAACACCAGATACTGAGTAATTAAATTTGTGTTTGAACTTAAATGAAAATTTTTGACCTTTTCAGTCTTTTTTATGGAATATTTTTTAATAAAGTTTACCGTCCTTTTCTGCTTTTCATTTTCATTTGTAATGTTTTATTATTAATAACCTACAATACTAAAAATAAAAATAACGTTCAAAAAACACCTGAGAAAAACATATGGTGAAATATTGAAGTGGTGCGTTAATTTTGAGCAGGAGTTTATTAAATGCATCGCCGTCACGTAGATAATCGCCGTCTGTTTTGGAGGAAATATTCAAATTTTCCCTTTCTTTCCACAGAAAACCTCCATTCTTTACTTTGTGACTTAGGTACAGCAGTTTTGGAATACGGGATTTATTTTCGAAGTTAGTAATAAAATTCACCTCCGGGCCTCCTATAAGTTGTAAAAGGTGTCAAAGGCATCTGCAACGTCTGAACAACAGAGAAAGGGGAAGGAAGATATACGCAGGCCGTTCGAGGTAAAACGCGTTGCACAACCCCTTGGGGAACCCAGAGATATACACGCATATCCCTTCGCACTCCATTTCACCCTTCTCTGCTTAAATTTTGTTTTCTATTGGTTTGATAATATCTCTTCCCGAGTTTTTAATCATTTCTGGGACATTTGTTCAGTTTGAAAATAACATTTTCAAATAATGCATGCGTGAAGACATAAAAATAACGACTCTTCTGCTTTGTAAGTTCTCTGGCTTTTTCATGAACTATCTTTCCATTAAATTTCTGTAAACGAATCACGCAGAAAATTCATAACCGTTACGCTTTTGAGTCACAACGTTAGAAATCTCTTTGTTCATCGCACGTGCTTGACCGAATTTTAAAAAATGTATTTCTATGTATGCTTGTTTGTTGTTATGATATATCGATGTTTTTGTTGGCTCTGCGCCCTCGATGTTATACCCGGGTAAGGTCTGTGAATACAAAATGAGGGTAGTATGTCTGCAGAACGTTCATCATTCTTTATTTTTTAAACTTTTGTGCGTTGTATTTATTTGGCAGGTACACAACTAATTTTTGGTCATGAATGGTTAATAGTAATTCGTCCTATTTTGAAAATTTACCGATTTCGAGAAACGTCAAAAGGGCACAGTGTCGATAATCTCGCGAGTTCTTAAATTTTTAAAACATGAAACAATTCAGATTATAAAAACGTTCTAAGCTTTTCCAACTTCAAAAAAGAAAAACTTAAGAAGTTTTAATAATTCAGATTCTCATCCATATCCGACGAAAAGAAAAGCATGAAAACATTTAGTTGAACCCGTTGAAAAGAAATTTTTTTTAAACATTTTGCTTACTTGATTTCCCACCTGTGTGTATGCCTTTTATCGCTTATTTTTTCATTTAGTCTTAATTAAGCATAAGAAGCATTATATCATAAAATATACATTAAACGTAAAATATTTTAGGAGATAAACATGTATTGTACAAACATGTACATAAATTCAATAAATAAACAAGGCAATAAGAATATTCAAGATATGTACGCAGCATAATACATCAACTAACAGGCAGGAACTGTACGTCTTTGTACATATTTGTGGTGGTTAGGGACCGTTAGTCGATAATTATTCAGACATCCTGACATGCGGTCTGGTGTGATGAATATTTCAGAAAAACCTTTTTCTTTATCCTGCCAACGTTTCGACCTCTATTGAGATCATCTTCAGTGCTCAAAGCCTTCTGTGTAATTGTGAGAGTTTTTTTCTCAACACGACAAGCAAGAATGGCACAATTACACAGAAGACAACACTTTGAGCTCTGAAGATGATCTCAATAAAGATCGAAACGTTGGCATTATAAAAAAATGTTTTTCTGAAACCAAAATCACACCAGACCGCATCTCACGATTTCTGAATAATTTGTACCTATTATTTATCACATCATTGATCATCATAACATTGATTAAACAAGACACACATTTTCTTTTCAAGCATTTTCATTGTTTTTCAAACAATCTGCTCTTAAGCCTTTTATATGTGTTTTTATGGTAGTTCAAAACTTCCCCGTTATGAAAGAAAATCATTTTATATATACAAACGGGATATTTTTACATGAATTATAAAACTTCACATAGACGAAGGAGAAATTCATAAAAAGGATTAAGGTGTTTGGGATCTGGTTTCTGGTCATGGAGAGAAAGAAGCTTTCGGCCTTTATAATACCATCATCAGAGTAGCATCCTGTTTCTCATATTGACATTACAGAATTACGAGACAACCCGACGACATCGATTTTGATCTCTCTCGAAGTGTATGAGGTTGGTTAAGTTGAAATGAAGACGAGTTTTTTGTTTTCAAGGATGGTGGTCTCCCCAAAATACGTAATAATAAAGAAACGTTATTTATATTATACGCCATAGTGTTTCTTTGTCAACTGGACCTTTTTTGGGGAGACCACTATCATTGATAAACTGAGAAACTTTGTTTCATTTCAATTTAACCAGCCTCATGTGCTTCGAGACCTCGTAGTGGATGTCGTCGCGTTTTTTCGTAATTATGTGATGTCGTTATGAGAAATAGGATGCTGCCCTGATGAGCTTGACAAGTGATCACAGAGTCTACAGACAAAGAAAGATTGTTTATAGATTGCAAAATTCGTTTATACAGATGTTAAATCACGTTGATCCAAAAACAGACCCTTGGGAGACCCTAGCGTTTATACTTTTTAAAGATGATCTTTGAATCAACCCTACAGTCGGCCCTTATAAAGGACAAAGGAAGTCGGTTTATAGATTGCAAAGTTCGTTTATACCGATGTTAAATTATGTTGATCCAAGAACAGCCCCTTGGGAGACCCTCGCGTTTATAATTTCTAAAGGTGACCTTTGAATCAACCGTACAGTCGGCCCTTATAAAGGACAAAGAAAGTCTGTTTTTAGATTGTAAAGGTTGTTCATACAGATGTTAAATTATGTTGATCCAAGAACAGACCCTTGGGAGACCCCCGTAGTGTTTATATGTTTTCTAAAGGTGACCTCATGCCTTCAATCTGTACAAAGAATTTTTCGTTGGTTATTTCTAACTAAATATATTACGTAGATTGGAAATGATATGACATGAGCTTAATATGAGACCTCTGACACCGTCAAAACTTTTTTCACAACTTTCTCCACGTCAATAAGTACCATGCCCATATGCGTTTTTTTACATTAAAATGGTTTAGAATCATGTCCATCACTCTGGTCAGCATGGAACCCACCTTATACATTTAAAATATAAATTAGGGGAACTATTTTTTAATCGCTTTAACCCTATTTAATACAACTGAAAAATATAGGAAAGTTTTCATTAGAAAATAACCTTGATTAATCAGTAATAAGTATTACAGCTCTTACTGAAAAGTCTTTACTCATTAGTATAATTACTTTTTTATTTATTACTCTATTTTCATACTCACCGTACGAGTGGTTAGCAATATACAATAGAATTTCTAAATTAAATTTTAGATTTAAATTCTAATAACATATTCTTTTCAAACGTACACGATTTCTGATTTTCGTTTTGCGAATTTTTCCTTACCTATTATTGCCGTATGGAATGTACAACACATTTCGTTACAGGACGTACTGGATTACAAGGTTAAGGTTTCTAGTGCCGACTCCAGTTCTCCAGGCGGACGGAGTAAAATGTGATTGAATTTACCCTATACAAATTCAATAATCTTTACCTGACAAATCTGGGTCACACTTATTCAGCGCTTATGGTGACAAAAGCCTTTATTTTTTATTCGGCTTGCGTACCAGCAGGTAATTATTGTAAGAAAGTAGTTTTATTGTCGACAAGAGTTACGCCCAGTTTTATGGTAGAGGTGTAGGATTTAATTGAAATTAAATTAAAGAAGAAAAAGAAGGGAAAAGCATTAAACTTCATATATATATATATATATATATATGAGATTTTTTGAATGACCTGCTAACGACGTGGACGACATAGTAGAAACTACAAGCACTGCAGAAGTTGGACCGCCCGAGACTCCATCCCCATCAACCATGATATCTTTCTGACCCGACAGTTAAGAGAGAGAGATGAACCGATGGGCGCTGTGATGAATGAGATGGTATCAAGATTGTCACAGGCCATGTGTGGGGTTGTAACGAAATTAGCCAAGTTGGCGGTTCTGATTGCGATTCAAGATCAACTCATGTTTTAATGCATTAACTCGTTTACAGTTAGGGCTTTAAAGTTAGAGAAGGTTAAGGACAAACTAGAATTATAGCCACTCCATCAAGCGGCACTGTCCTTGGCAATAGTAAGGTTGGATAGTAAGTGCCCTTTTGGGTTAAGTAAAATTTAATTCAGAGTAACGACTGTGTTGTCGCCGCAGGTTCGCTTGATAACAGGGGCTTCCCCTGCCGAGTTGCACCCTTACGATGATGCTGTCGAAATGCAGGAGGACAGCTTGCAGGTGATAATTGCCCTGCCTGATAATTGACCTTTAGAGAAAGAATGCACAAGCTGCTGTGTCAACATGACGGGTCGGATCCTGCTACTGGCGTGAGTCTCTTGCTACAATCAGAGGCAGAAAATCTGTTATCAGTACGGGGCCGCCATATTTCGCCCAGGTCCGTGAAGAATTCCACTTTTGCAGAGGAAAGGAATAGCCTATATGCCTAGCCTGATAGCCGCTAGTCTCCCGGTATAGGCCATCCTAATATCGTAAGGTGAGTCTTTTCCGCTGTATTTATGGAGGACCGTACTCGTTTCGCACCATCCTGTCGTCATGGAGTGAGGAACGGGAGGCTTGGTTGATTTGAGGCTGACCTCCGAACATGAACACGGGGGAAAGGTTATGTAACGGAAAGAGAAGTGCAGGAGATGGGAAAATGTTGGAGCAAAAGGGTATAGGCTCGCAGGATTCTTACTTTGTAACCACTACAAGCAACAGCTTATCGGTGGACTTAAGAAAAAGGGTTGTAACCGCTCCAACCGCTAACGCGATACGCTACTTCAACTGTAGAACTGAGTGCTAATGGATGAAAGGAGACATAAAAAACGGTCCTGCATGTCGGTGAAATATCAGAGGACGACACGGGGCCTGGGAAGCGAAGCTGGAAGCACATTTACGAGCAAACAGCGAGGTGCGTCAAATAGGAGGCGTTCCCTGCTGACAGGGATCGGTGAACACTATCGGTGTACTGCTGGCTTTGGTCGGGGGCGGAACCTGGTGGTTGAGGCTTTGCAGGCAGGCAGTAGGCGAGAGTTTGTACCAAACGGAAACACCCACCATCGAAGAAGTTATTGAGTGGAACTCAGTGGGACAAGTAATTTGTGGTAGTAGTGCTAAAGTAGTTGTTCCAAAGAAAAAGGGCCAACTTCAATAGGAGGGGAGTAACAATAGTAACCCGTAAAGAACATTTTGAATTTAAATTAGATTGAATTGAATTTTGTACGTAGGATAAGTAATAGAGTTGGCAAAGAGAGGTTCGGCCCTGTCGGAGCAAACTAGACCTCGGGCCGAGGTAAGCGGAAACAAAAGGGGACAATAGACGTGGAGCAGATTACTTTAAAATTCGTGCCATGTGGAAGGTCGTCCTATTGACTTGAGTAATCGGCGAGTGTGTTTCAGTCAGAGTTTATGATTAAATTGCATGTTAAATTTTGTAGCGAATGCTATCCAACCTACCCCTTTTGCTTATCCTACGTACGAAATTTGATTCAATCTAATTTGAATTCAAACTGCCCTTCACCGGCTTGATTAACAACATAAATATTAAAGGTAAGCGGTTTGATTGATTTTGATCAATTAAACCCTTTAAATGCGAGATTCGGCATTAAATGAATAATATCTTATAAATAATTACTAGAATAATAGTTGTCGATACCTTTTTAATTTTCGATGAATATGTGGTGATGATGAGGGTGGATGGTAGTAAGTGGGTTTTTTATTTTGGTTACTTACTTTATTTATTTTTGGTTTATTGTACTTTCCTAGGTCCTTAGTTCAGTGCAATCATTCTCCGAAGTACTAGGTCATTGACACGTCGTTGCTACAATTCTTTTCCCCGGGTTTGTTTTTGAATCCCAGGTTATGTTCCGATTGAGGGGTCTTTGTCCTCATTGAATAACATAAATTGGGATCTTCATCGGATATGCCCATACTGTGTAGGTGTTCACTCCTCAGAGTTTAGACCTGTATGACAGAGTGGAGTTGGTACCAATTGGCAGTATTGCAATAGGCCTTCGCACCAACGGAGGACATGTTCCACTGTATCTTCTTCTTCTTGGTTATATTTGCGCAGGCTTGATTCCGTTCCGTATGCATGTCTCCGAAGTCTGCAGTGTCCTGTTAGCAGTCCAACTACTGTTCTAGTCCTAGCTCGTTCTAGATATAGTAATTCTGCCATTAGTTCTGCTATGGTATTTTGATAATTTTTTTCGCATGACTCTGACCTGGGCTACATTCCCATTGAGCGGATAATTTATTAAACCATTGTTTAACGGATCTGTGTGTTTGGCAATTTTATAAGTCTCAAAAGGGTTTAGGTGTCCACCTTTCCTCGGCCAATTTATTTAACCCTCGTTGATCCCTCTGCCCTGCGTGTCCTGGTATCCGAAAGGTTAGGGTGGTTTGCTTGAGGATGGGTTGGGTGCCCGTTTACACCTGGTAGAGTACGGGGGCCAGAACACCGTAAAATATAGGGTAGGTTTGGGATGAAGGCGACTCTTAAGTATCTCGGAAATACCGGTTAGTGAGCAGCTTCGAAGAAAAGGTAATGGTATAGGGAGACATGCCTTTGAGCAAGAACAGCAAGCCCCAATTCCATACATGATAAAAGCCTTTGCCACGTCAACGCTGAACAATACTGTCCCATCTCAAATGAGGCAGAGATAAAATCTTCGACCCGGTGGAACTGCTGTGAAAAAAAAATGTCAAGATCAATTGAAAACCAAGGAGGAACAAAACTACTGTAATATATTGGCCATAAATAATAAAAAACAAGTATTGTGTAGAAAGCCGCATACTTATGAAAGGATTATATTATAAAATGACCCGACGGTTGGCATGGCGGGTGGGCTATGAATAAAAATGGGGACAGTACTTCATGAAATAATTATCGCCAGGATCTATAAATAATTAGGTTAGGTTTTTAATTAAGGAAATGGTAATAATTTGTCATCAACATAATATTAAATTAGCAAAGGGAAGGGATATTATAAAAGCACGGATGAAAAAATACGGCGAACGAAAATGCTTCAGACTTCCACAGACTTCTTCAGTCTTAATCTCATCTGTTCACGCTCCTTTTAACTTGCCTTCAAGCCTTCATTTTAAGTTTGGCAAAGGGAATGAAAAATTTGTTTGCTACATTGAGTCCAAAAGGCATGATTGTGTATTTAATTTTAAAAAAATTACTAATTTGAATTTGTAATCAAAAATTTTTTTTGTTATATCCGAAGTTGATTTAAACTTAACCGAGCTTTGAAATGTTCATATTAGTCTTCATCCTATTCAACTTGAAGTACAATCACATGCGTGAATGATTTCAGCCGAGTGGAAAATTTCGAACTTTGCACGCTTTCAGTATAATTCGAGTTCAAGCTTGTGATTTTCAGGAGCCAATTGAGTTTACGGTTAGTCAGGAAACATCTCGCAAATTCATTTAACGCCATGATAGTTTTTTCATGATTATGATTTCATCATAAGATTTGCAGGCGAAAATAGTGGGCTAAAGGTGTCACAAAAGAAATTTAAAAAGAACAAAAAAAAAACACAACGCCTGAAATTCGATGCCTCTTGTGTAAATTGCACGCAGTTGGAAAACAATATCAATTATTAGACTTAAGGAGAAAATCGATAGTACTTCTTACTGCCAAGAAATTTCTGGCCACAGACTTTAACTCCCCCGATGGAGACATTTCCTTGCCTGTTTGTTATCGATTTGCTCGCCCTTTGTCTTTTACCGTTACGATTTTTTTTTAATTTTAAGAACCTATTCATCCTTCCAATTATCATCAGTGATGCAAATTATTCTATAACACACGAAGAAAAAATATTATTTTTCATGCTTGCAGTATGTGATATCCGAGTTGAGAATGGTGTACAATTTATGTAAAATCGCTTGAAAGGGGTAAAAAATTATGTGAACCATTAATTACTAAACTATTGCAATTTGACGGTCCGAACGTCGGTTTAACGCCGTCCAAGTTCCGGATCCACGATCATCAGACCGGTTGGAGGATCGTTTCCAGAATAAATTCGTAGTATCTCATCTGGTGCAGCAACCGGAACGAATTCGGCAACATCCCCGGCGCATGTTTCGGCGACATGACGAAAGTTATGGTGGCCGGTGTCACGAACAGCTCCTGGAAGGGAATCGTTATCCGCCCTGACACAAATTAGTGGACGAGACAATAAAAACACACTCACCCTTCACGAATAGACCGCAGGAATATTTAAGTGGTGTTTTTCTTTCGTGCAACCCGAACAGGATAATAGTGAATAAATATTTAAACTGTCGGAAGAAATCTGTTATGATGATGTATTCATCCTCATTGATTAACACTTTACACACGCATAATTTACTACCACTATATATTTTATTTGGAAATGAAAGAATTAATATTTTAAGTTCACATGAATAAATTTACATAGTTATGAGAAACCAAAACGTGGTCAAAAATCCATCTGTCGGGTCCTAATTTGTAACCATAATAACCATAATGATTACATCTGGCATATAGAAAGGTCAATTCGGGAATATTCAACTTCCTAGCTAGAATTGTACTAACAGATTGAACTAGGACTTACAATAAATTATTCCTAAATTATTAAACACTCAAGAATAATCTGGCTAATGAGAAAACAAATTCATCTATCTACCAAAATTTGGACCCATTTTGAGGTCATCACCAGGGTCGATATTAATTACAAATTATGACTAAATATAATTAAACTATTTATAGTTTCAAATGGTTTCAAAATCCTGCATGAGCACATATAATCCCAAGGGCTTAATTGAAATCAACACTAACATTCATTTGCGATGATACTTCGATTTATGATCATTTCACCAAGTATATGTAATATGTGAGATAGTCAAGCATAAGATGAAATGGGAATTGGATATATCATCACGGAAACATTATTTGCCTATACAGTCCCACCAGGTTAGAAAAGTGAACACGAAATCAGAACATCAGGTACAGGCTCCAAAACACTTGGATCAAGTGTTTTTTGTACAAGCCTAAAACATGAGCAAAGTCATTGGGGAAGTACACCTCGAACTTCCAAGCTGAAATTCATGCCACCAACGCCTGTGCGTTAGAAAATCTTAACAGACGTAAAACTGGCAAAAGTTGTAAGAACGGAAAGGAAACAGCTATTGAAGGTTACGAAAAAATTACATCAAAATTAGTCAATGAATACTAAACTCCTCTCCTAAATCTGCGTAAATACTACAACCTGATGATATCTTGAGTAACAGGAGATAAAATTTTAGTAACGAACGGCAGACGGCCACAGGAGGATCTGCAAGACTGTATATATGGCCTGCACTTATTCTTGGGATAAAAAAAACAAACAGACAAACCTTAACCAAAGATGGATCCAAAAAAGATAAAAGTAGAAGTGGATAAACTATAGCTACACTTATTAAGCAAATGCCAAAACAACCCTGTACTGTTAGACAGAGCTAAACTCAGAAGAGTATTTAGCGATTAAGACTATTACCGCACTGGCATCTACACAGCATGGGCATAATGATCCCAATTTTAGGTTATGCAATGAATAAGAAGAAGCGACCACTTAATGAGTACATAATGTGGGTCGATGAGTCAATGGTATTATTTCTTAGAAGTAGGATAGAATCGATTGCAGTGAACTAAGAAACTAGGAAAGAACAATAAGCCTTTCTTAGTCGATCATCATCATCATTATCAGACAGTACAGTAATTGGTAAAATTCGCAACCACATGCGGTACTCTTCTAGATCTTCAACCAAAGTAGATCATAAAAACTATGTAAACAAACAGAACATAAGTAGGGTACACACAGCCTATAAGCCGTCGGAAGTAGGTAAATATTACCAAACGTCCGCAAAAATAAACCGTGGTATGCTGAAGGTGGTAAAGCAAAACGATTTTATGCTTGTATAAAGCTGCTTAGAACTGAAATAAACACAGGCCGGTATTGTATGATGCACTTCTATGTAGTTGAAGCTCTGAAGCATATACTCCTCTGGGATCATGCCTCAGAGGAAGAGGATGTATTAAGCAACAGCTGTTTTCAATACAGCATCCATTTAACTTAGACAATTACTATTATCAGAAACAGATGATATTTTGGGGAACCTTTTTAATTTTACGATATGCAGACTAGAGCTTTTACTTCTCGCGGTCCACATCATTTAAACTTTTGTAGTTTTTAATTAATTACCGGCAGCCCTGGTTCCCAGTGCTTCCAACTTAGGTCAATTTAGTACTCATCCTATATAGTTTCAAACCCATTCTTATTTATATATCATTCACTCAATTACTGAACTTAGGGTATACCTTTGGTCATGAATTGGACCATGGCTCCTGGTTACATGGCGAGCCAGTTTTTGCAAGTATAGTTATGGCCGCACTCGATAATCCTCCAACATCCTCTACTCATTGTATAAAACTAATCTAATTGAGGTTCGACTCTATATTCCTTCCATAGACCCTTTCATTCACGCTAATAAATACTTTCCCTCACAAAACACGTTAGTGATTCAAACCTATCAGTATTACATAGAATAAAACAACCCTGTTTCAGGACAGAGGGCCCAAATATTCCCTGCAGTGCTGAAGGTGGCGTTCCTGCACGCTCTATGTGGAGGGTGTTCTTTTTAGATCATACGGCTGAATTTCTCTTAAAACAACTCTCCTCCGTCCCGGCCCATCGAATTGTGACCGATAAATAATTTCCATGTGGGTTTGCTTATTGTATTTTTGGCTTCTATTAATAGTAAATCGATTGTTTATAAAATAAAAAAAATCATGTTAACCCATAAAACGTAATTTATTGAGAGATACTACCGTATATCGGTTTGGGTTAGAACGAAATAAAAGTAAAAAGAGAGATCGTGATGTTTTGTAAACAGTTGTAAACCGTGAACAGTTGGTTGACGTCTGCGATCAATGGCTTCTATATTTAGGGTGTTCAAATTCACCCCTGGACTCCTAAAATATTTCGTCCCTTTCGAGGAAAAAACATGAAGACCACGATTGACGTATTTATCTTCGACATCATTAACCATGCTTTGATATATTTAGCATCCTCGATCGAGCGTGTTTCCCGGTAAATCACGGTCATGGTTAAAAATTAAAATTCCACTATTTTATCAGCGTTTTCAGGGTTAATATATTTTTTTCTTTCTTATTAACGATCGAAAAACTTGTAATGAAACGTCATGTTTTGAGACGTCGTTCTATAATCTAAAGTTGAACGGTTGTTTCTGGGTTCATGAACAAAGTTACTTATTCACGATATGTTGCGAACGATGTGAACAACTTTCTCGATGGTAATATAACAGCCTATAACTTCTGGCATTTTCCTTTACATAGCTGTGTGTTTCGTTCGAATGTTTATTAATTAAAATATTAGGGGTAATATATTAAAATAAATTTAGTAAACCAAGTCTTTCTCCTTTTGTAAGGTTGTAAGGGCTACTTTTGCTACTTTGGTATTTAAAACCCATAGTTTATTGGCTATTAATGTATATAGCAAACCGAAATTAAAATCAATATATAACATTGGGTTGAGATGGGAGGATATTGTCGTAGTGGATCGAAGCCACGACAGCTCAAATTGTAAAGCGGCGTATTTACCCTTAGGTCGTGGGTTCGAGCCCCGCTAGTGACACTGAATTTTTTTGTATCTCAACCAATATTTTACATAAAGATTAATTAATTGAAAGATGTTATTCAAAAAACAACATACAAATATGAACTGTACAAAAAGCATATACACATTTGAGATATCATCTGTTTGCGGAAGTTAGTTAAATCAGCTACAGAGAAAAAAAACAATGCAATAAGCAAGCATACATATATAAACAATTTCTCAAAATGTAACAAATATATTAGTTAAATATATGTCCATAACCCATTTATTACTCATAACAACTATTAATAAATATAAATAGTTCTCAATTTAACATTCACAAAATAAATAGACTTTGAATACCGATAACAATCTCATACAACATTAAAAAATTAATTTGCTGAAGCCTTGCAGAGCGCCAAGAACAAGGTAGTTAGAGAAAAAATTTTTTTAACCGACGTTTCAACCTTTATTCGGGTCATCTTCAGGGTATAAAGCGTGGTGGTATTCTTGTGGTTTCATATTAGTTTTGTGTGAAATTCTTGCATAGTTTTCAGTTTCACATAAAATTCATATGACACCACAGGAATAGCATCACACTTTATGCCCTGAAGATGACTCCGAATAAAGGTCGAAACAACAGCAAAAAGAAATGAACTACCTCATTCATGACTGCGCCTCGCAACTTCGGTCAATCAGGTATTGAACAAAAGGTCATCAAAACACATGTTAACTAAATATTTATAGCCATTTATAGTAAAATTATAATAAGGTTGGAGACAAGTCCTATCAACCAGAATAGTCCTCTGTTACCTTATACCTATTTCTGTTCTTTTTTTCTTCTTCACATGCACTTTTCATGTCAATTGCTGTATGATATAATAATTCCATCTATTATGAGCGATGGTCCTCTTTTTTGACACATGTAGAATCCATCAATGACATAAGGGATGATACCATAGTAATAAGTAGATATCACTGATAGGTTGTCGATAGCCAAACAAGAAGATCATTATTCTAAAATTAAAAACAATAAATGCAGGAGTGCCATATGGTAACATATTAGGTTCACTTCTTTACTCATTTTACACCAGCGATTTTAATATATGGATTACAAATTGCAACGTTTGCAGACGACACTGCGGTAGGACCGTCTATCAATCATTCAACCAAAATTCTTCAAAATGCATGTAATGAGATAAACATTGTAACATAGATATAAACTTTACAAACAAAAAAGAAGACCTCACAGTAGATGGAATTATTATATCATACAGGCATCTGGGGATGACCTTAGATGCCAAGCTGGATTGCAAGTGCCGTAAAGAAAAAAAGAGGACAGATATAGACAACTATTATGGTTGACAGAACGTGGCTTCAACCTTAATATAATTTTACTGTATTTAATAAACAAGTGTGTTTTAGTGACCTTTTGTCCAATAATTGGTTGAAGTTTGCGAAGAACAGTTAAGAATAAGGAGGTTCATTGTTCGCTGATGTTTCGCCCTTTATTCGGGTCATCATCACGTCATAAAGTGTAGTGCTATTTTTGAAGTGTCATTTTGGTTTTGAGTGAAATTGCAAACGGTGCAACAATTTCAAACAGAACCAATGTGACACCACAAGAATACCAGCACACTTTATTCCCTGAAGATGACCCGAATAAATGTCGAAACCGGTCAAGATAAAGATGTTTTTGTAAAATATCTCGTTCTTGACCGCTCCTCATGACGAACAAATTGACTTGTTAATGTTGTATGCGATTTTTATGTCGCTCCAATGCATAGCTTTATTTGAATTATTAAATTCATTGATTGCTGAATCAAGTTTATGCAAAATCATTTAAAGGGATTTATCAAAAAATTATTTGGGCGTGAACATGAGATTTTACTGGGAGAAAATGAAATTACCGGAGGCTCAACAAATAGGTTTGGGGTATGTTTCGAATCCCGCCATCCTTAACACCCTCGTAAGGAACTCAATCCTAGTTTAGTACATAAAAAGGGAAAAAATAGGACGACTGTCTTGTCTTCTATCATGGTATACCTCGGCATCTCCAAACTATATTACACCTTACTAAAACACACTCTACGGCGGATAAACGGTACTAATTTTTTTAGTATGCACGTCAAATATAAAAACAAAAGAGCTGAAGTGCTTTCTTTTTCTTCCCGGCGTACATCAAACATGGTCTGGTTTACGCCACTTACCTACACGACTCTTCCATTTTGGGGGTTTGATACCCCCGGCAGACGGTGTGAATAAATGTTTGCATTCCTGTTAGAGCGAATCCTCTTGCCAAATTATTTGTTTGTTTCTGGCTGGGAATTCCAACAACGTATCAAAACTGGATAGTTTCAAAACACTTTTCAGGGGAATAAATAATCTTTGTTGCTTTAAGACCTATATAAAAAGCGGAGTAAAAACATGGAAAATTCTCTTTGACAACTGCCTAACATATTTCCCTCTCAAAGTTGCAAATCAAACAAAAATAACCGTTTAATCATAAACATCGTTCTTTATTATTGGTCCTAACAACAAATTAAAAACAAACATTATAAAATACGAGCGGCTGTCTGCCTTTTAATTAATGAAATAAAGCCCTTTCGACAAAAAAAGTATATTTTAAACCTTGGACATAGTGCATTGAAGAAAAGTATTTAAAACAATTTAAAACCATATTAACTAAAAATATCTAATTAAATTGGAGGTCAATTGAGCGCACCATAGGGCTTTCTGCACCTCGACCTGAGTAGATGTATTGTGCAGTTTTTTGTTTTTTTTGTAATAATTCACTGGCTTCAGATGGTTAGTGAATCTCCATAGCCTTGCCAGCGTCTCATTAGCGTAGTCTTGCTTGTGATTTTTCCTGTACTAGTTGCAAGAATCCGCACCTACACGATCACAAAATGCGTTCTGCGATCTCCTACTGATTCTTCTGTCTGTACTCCTATCCGGTGCGCCTGCTTTCTTAAGTGGCAGTGTCCTGTCCGGAGTCCAACTAGAATTGGTTCGGCTGCGGTTGCCTTCCAGTAATACTTTTATGCGAATGGAACTTACAAAATTTTTTCCACATGGAAAATTACGGTCACAGGCTGGATTCGAACCCACGGCTTTCGAGTCGATAAGCCGTTACTCTACCAGCTATCATGTGTGGAAAGTGGCAGAGGAGTAGAGTATTTAGACCAAAGTGTTATTCGAAAAATTTGTGTATAATTATGTAAGTAAATATTTACTTCTAATGTTTTCTCTCAGGCCAAGAGTTAACCGGTACAAAGCTAATATGTTTCACGCTTTAAGATGTTATCAAATTTACTCTAGAAAATGTATGGATTTTTCCTTCTGGGGTTGAATTCAACTGGGCCGCTCTGTATGCATTGTGTACAATTAGCATTCTCAACTACTGGATGACAACAAACATTTGTCTCCCCCAGCGCCGGAGTGCTTCCTCTATCTTTCGCCCACTCGCCAGAATTCTAATCTCTGGGCAATTTCCTCCTCGAACTCCGAAAAATGAACCTCGGCAGGAAGCCAATAAGGAACTTTAATTAAAGCCGTAAGACTGTAGGCTTCGTATTCAACTCGCATAGCGTAATTTTCTTTTTATTTAAACAAGAACGGATTTTTATTCATATTTCTTAACGTCACGAAATTCAAAGCGTTTACGGATTCAGATTGTTGTTGGAAGTTCTCTGAGAAAGAAACAGGCTGAAATCGTGTTCAAGTCGGAGTCTCTCACGACGAAGCGCAAATTACCGAAGGCTCATTCCGTGCACGCTTCCCTCGTATCGTCTCGGTTTGAAAAAGCTGTTATCAATCAAATTAAATATTATTTCATACCTTTCACAACATCCGACAAAATTGTGAAAACATGAGATATACTAAAAAAACATGCGTCCATAATGAAAAATGTCAAACACCCTTGCTTTCCTAAGCTGAGTATCTGAGTATGTTATAAATATTTGTTGAACTTTATAAATATTTCACTTGCAGCATTTGAACCAATATCTAACCCGAAAACATAAAACATATTTGCTCCCAATCATTAAAGAACGAAAATTAATTTTTATGTTCAACAACATAACCCTTATAAGGGATAGAGGCAAGCAGATAAAAGTTCGATATTCAGAACGGCTCCAAAAGTGAATTTCAGTATGTTTTATGTATACAGATCTCATATGTACTCAGATCCTCGCCTGACGGTTGAATTTAATTTGGGTTTTTTTTCTATCCTTTTTGCCATTTTTCAAAAGCCCAAATTCGAAAGATATAATGAAATTTGGAGTTGGGGGTCCTAGTCTATCGAGGTCTCGATAGCACAAGTGGAAGAGCAGCGGAGTATTTAGCCGAAGGTCTTGGGTTCGAATCCCGCTCGTGACGCTAGCTTTTTCATTTCAACCAAAACCTTACATAAAAAGATTAATTAATTGAACGAAGTACTCTGGTCAGTAGGGCATTAAATATTATAGTTTTTTTAAGTTGAAACTTGGCTAAACCAATTTCCTTAGTTTTCTTCACCATCTGATCAAGGAGCCACAAATCATCACGTATTGAAAAGTGTCTCCGGCCCTTATTTTTAATAACCGTCGAACTTTTAATAACCGTCTAAAGCAGCTTTTCCTCCTGTGAAGTTTCGCTTAAAATTGCTTCCCTGAAAATTTTCTCTACTTAGTTTTACGTAAGACCCGTCCCTTCATGACAGTATCTTAAAAAGTAAACTAAATAAACTTTCAGTGAGTGAAAAAGTAGCTGAACTTTACCGCGTAAATTAATACTATTTACCATGTGTGTACCTCCGATTAGATCCAACTGGCCTCTTGATCCCATCTGGTAGGAGGTACGGAATAATTGAAGTACCACGGGTTGAGTAAATAATGGAAATTATTCTAGGTCTGTTACAGGGACACGGAGGGCATTTATCATTCTAGGTCGTTAGCGTGGACTCGTGAGACTTGAGGTGATCGTTGTTTATCCCCTTTCATACATATCCGGCACGGTTCATTTCTTCCATACTTCTATAAAGACAAAAATTTATCTTTAGGATGGACATGATTTTTTTTTTTGCACTCACATTTTTCTTGAATAACTGTAAAATGTATGACAAAATTGATGAGTATTTCGGTGAAGACAGTACTTGAGAGGAATGGGCTGACGCTGATTAGTTGGTCGCACGTCCGTTGTTAGAGTTTGGTTAGTGTAGCCAGTGATGATTAAAAGTTGGATTTTGAAAGCGATAGTTGTTGGTTGCAAAAATTAGAGACGATCGGGCTAGACCACTGATATTTATGGAGTGAGCGAGCTTTGGGAGTATCTGGCTTCGGCTTACCGTGATATTACCTCTTTTGTCGATTTTATTAATAAATGTTTGTTATTCCCCCAATGACGTATTCGGAATAAAAGCTAATCTTTAAAGTATAAGGACTCTCCAAGATGTCCTCTGACATTTCTCAATCCTCAATCAACTGCTTCCAATCCACAAAGGAGATATCTAAGCCAAAGCCCGACACCCCTCCCCAAAGCAGCAAGTCTAATTCACAGTCCAACTTTTATCATCACTGTCCAGTTTCACTCAACTCCGTTCAAATATTGACTGACCACTCCGTACTCATGCTAACCACTTAGTAGTGTCTAAGTGATCGTGTGGACAAACCAAGCTGATATTAAAACTTGATAACATTGGCGTATCTTCTAAATTAATACATTAAGTTCGTTTACGACATAAGCATACCATCAGTGCGGAGGAATCAGGCCTAAGGCAGGGCTGTATTCTTAGCCCCCTTCTCGTCTCTATTTTTATTGATGATTTACCTTCTTATTTGAATGCAAGGATCAAAGTTAGTAGGTCGTATATAAAAGCCATCATATGCGCAGAGGATCTGGTCTTGCTTGCGGATAACGTTCTCTCTCTACAATAAAGTATTAATAGCTTGGCGAAATTCCGCGACCTATGGAAACTAATGATTATTCACAAAAATCGAAGGTCTTTGTATTTAGGAGAGGAGTTCGAGAATGAAGAAAAGAAAAATGGTATTTGAAAGAGACTCCTAACGAAATAGTAAATGAGTACAGTCACGTGGTCTGACCATAACCTCTCGTTTGTCACTCAAAATCACTTTGTGCAGAAAGTCTTGGCAGCAAAATTAGCGAGTCATATTGGACTGGTTTCGTCGCGTACGGAAGTCAAGTTGGGGTCCAGAAGATTCCACGCTGGGGAAGCCCCGATACTTGGGGAGATTAGAGTGGCGTTCTCTATGTAGGGAGTGCGCGGGATAGCAGGCTGATGTCGGCTTGTTAACCCTTCGCGCGCGGCATACGACTCGATGCACAATGCTTGCCCGACCATTCGGAGTGGACAAGCGGAGAGCGAAGTTGTCTTGGCCTTTCGGGGCTGAGCTGCCTCTACACCAATGCTGCGACAGTAATACACTTCTGTGCGGAGGTGCATCAGCTCTCATCTTGAGAATCAAAACGTCCGATAAGGCCGAATAGGCCAGGTGCGGACATTAAAGATCTTGCGACGACGAGTTCTCGGGAACCTCATGCCAAGTTGTGGTGATCAATTGGGCAAATCGTTGAGATACTTCATCAAGCAGTTGTTTGCTTTGCCTTCTTGTACTCCAAGTCACATGCAAACAGAAACCCGTGATGATCCCTTATTTCTGCGCACGTTAAAGCTGTATTTTATATATGTGTATAGAAAACCCTAAAACCTACTGGTAACCGTTACATGAAACGTACAGCTCAGGAATTCCATTCCTTGATACATCAGTGATGTTAGATGTAAATGTGCTTTACTTACAAATTTGTATAGCTGATTAATACTAGTTCCGATCTTCCGACAGAACTTTTTACTTTTACAAATACATAATCCGTTATACTTGTTCCGTTGTTTCGGTTGAAAACTTTCCCCTGTTTTTACAGATTTTCTCAGCTTTTCTTTTGTTCTGTTTTCTCCATTTTAATTAAACCTTCAAATATCGGTTTAAAATGTTTGGTTTTGCTTTTAAATAAATTTCCTTCGAACGATAGTCTTGTAATATGTAATCCTAGACGTCATACAATCGATTATTCGTGTTTGCTTGTTTCAGTGGAAGAACTTTCTTGTTATTCCAATTTTTTTCTCCAGCTTTTGTCCTAAGGTTTTCTCCATTTTGAACCTTCATATATTGTTTTGAAATCAGTTTTGCAATTTAAATAAATTTCCATCGGACGATAGTCTTGTAACATGTAATCCTAGACCGGATTTGCATATTCGACAAATTTTTCATTGTTAAAATCCACGATTGTGTTGGCCATATTTTGTCGTTGTACATTTTTACATCAGTTATACATTATCTCATTCCAGTTTTTTTAGATTGTACTGTATCGTATTTAATTTTGATTTCTTTAAGTTTGTTTTGTTGTTTTTTGGCTTGTGACGTATCTCCCTATGTATATTCAATTATTAATAAAATAGTTTAATTTTTTCTATTCCATCCTATTATGTTTTATAGACGACTTCCTCAGACTAGGAATTGTAAGCCTGCGTGATAAAGGGTGATGGAGGGCTATCTAGTACTTCATTACCCTAATCGAGCGGTATGTAAGTGAAAGGGAAGGCATTTAAAAAAGAGATCTGTAGTGATGGCGTTTAGGTAGTTAAAGCTGCTTGCGTTGGTGGATGAAATGACCTTGTTCACGATTGCCCCTTGAGTCTAACATCTACGGTGGTACGGACAAGACCTGGGCCTGACCCTGGGCAACCAAACTCCGAAGTGGGTCGCGGCTTTCCACCAGAAGTCAGGCACGGTTCTGCCCATCTATGTACACGTGTTTATAAGGGCAGAATGGAGCCTTATTAAAAAAAAAGACACGTTGAAACTTTACATAGAGGGGAAAATTTTAAATATGATCATATATAACGGGAACATAATTACAAACAAGCTTGACGTCGAATTGCGGAAACTACCTGTATTATGTACTTCGTTATTAAATTTTTCAGTTAAACATTTCCTTGATAGAATGAAAAACTGTTTTTAACATGCTAATGGCAGCGCTGCCGATGTCACGAAAAAACCAAGCAATGCTTGCACTAAGTGTGAGGGATAAGGGGCAAGGTCTCGAGACCATCGCCGTTTAAGGTGACATAACATTACTATTGGGATGAATCTAGAGGTTGATATAAAACTTTTGGAACCGGTGACGGACTAGTTCATTGACAAAAGTAATGTGGAATTAGATAATAGGTTAGTGACGTAGTTATGAACTTTCGATTTGTCTGTGGACTTTTGATTCGCTGGATTTTGCCAAAAAGAAGACCAGCATGCACTCTCTTGGTACTGAACCCGGCATCCTGCCACAAAATATTGGGTTGTCCGGAAAATAATGCAGGATTTTAAGTTTTCATTAAAAAAAATCTATATAAAATATTCTGTTTACGTTTACAGGATTACTCATTTGTATGAATGTCAACACTTATTAATCCTCTTCCAAATGATATTGTTTGTTTACCTCTGTAGCATTCCGCTACTTGGAAATAATTCAGTCATCCTTATAATGTCAAAGCGAGAATTTCGTACGATTTTCTTTTACGAGTTTAAACTCGGCCGAAGCGGAGCCCAAACGGCTAGAAACATTAACCAAGTCTGGGGCGAGGGTTGTGTTAATGAGTGCACTGTGCAAAGGTGGTTTAAAAAATTTCGGGAGGGAGATTTCAGCCTTGAAGATGAAGAAGGTCGTGGAAGGCCTTCCTCTCTTAATGATGATGTTCTGCGATCAGTGGTGGAAGAAAACCCCAAAACAACTGTTCGAGAACTTGCAGAGCAACTCAAAGTCAGTAAAACGACCGTCGCTGACCACCTCAAGGCGATTGGAAAAGTGAAAAAACTCGAAAATTGGGTTCCACACTCATTAAACGATCGCCAAAATTATTGGAGCTTGGCTATGAAACTTTGCCTCACCCACCCTACTCTCCGGACCTCTCGCCTACTGACTACCATTTTTTTAGACACCTGGACCACTACTTACAACACATAATATTCAAAAATCAAACGGAACTGGAAAATGCATTTATTGACTTTATCAATTCTAAAAATTCTGAATTCTACTCAGACGGAATTAATAAGTTACCAACACGTTGGGAGAAATGTATTGAGAGTATGGGAAATTATTTTGATTAAAGAACATTGCTTTAAAGTAACTAGTTTCTTTTTTTTGTTTAATACCAAAATCCTGCATTATTTTCCGGACAACCCAATAGAACATGTTAAAATGGATCTGCGTGCAAAACCTGGTGGAACAAATAACACAGGTATGAGGCACGTCGAAGGGATTCGTAGAAAGACCATATGAACCAGGATTTTGGTTCGACCCCTGACAGGGCAGATGTTCCCATCTTTACTCACGGTTGTTGAGTCCCATAAGGATCATTAACGTCCTGACTTATCCCCGAGGGACTTCTCAGACGCCACTTAAGAAAGCACATGCACCGGATATTAAGGAGGAGACCGCAAAATACTCCTTGTCTATGAAGTTGAAGTGTGTCATAGTGAAAATCTATGAAGTTCTATGTGCAGGTTCTTCCAGCTAGGACAAGAAAAACCGTAAGATCGTACTCGAAGGAGCCGCTGGCAATTCTATGAAGGCTGAACAACTTGAAGCCGGCCAGTGAGTTATAAAATCAGGGGAGCGCAATAGATTTGTTTACGTCGAGGTCGAGGCCACAGCCTCTTTTATCCTCATCCCTATCCCTGGATATCCGATGCTTGGCAGAAACCGACATTTCTGTAGGTGACACTGTGGGTTGTCAGTCATCATGTAGAAGACTTGAAGAGTAGTGTTAGGACGGATTGAGTGGTTAGTGTGAAACTTTTCGAACCGGGAACGTATTGGTTGGTTAAGAAAAAGAATATTGAGGACGTTGGGGATAGTAAAATTTATATATATTTGTATACCATATAATTAGAACCGATGCTTTCCTGAGTTTTCCCTTCCTTTTTAGGATGTTGTAAAGAATGTTTCCGGGATGGTATAGTCAGTACCCCGTTTCTGGGGGATCTGATTTTGTTAATTCATATGGTCGTATGCCCGAATTGTTCAGCTCCTATCCAATTTGTTTTTGAAGCATAAGGCCTCTCCTTGTATAAATGAAGCAGACGTTTGTTAGCTAGGCTTTCAAGATGAGATGATAAGGATTGGGTGTGACACGTTTATGTTAAAACAGCATGCCCGAATGCCAGACCATCTCAAAAGCGTTTGCAGAAATACACCCAACCTGTACTGTTTGTTTCTGTGTCTAGAGCAGAGGATAGTTGTCGACAAGTATGACAACATTGTTGTTGATTTTGAATATTACCGGAAGTTGGCTGATGGGTCCTGTTGGAGGTTATGTGGTTGGGACGTTTGTCAGCTTTAGGAATGAGAATAATGACGGACTATTTCCTTAAGAGAAGAAGGTACTATATAAGTAGTTAAGAAACTGTGTAGTTTTGTGGTAGGTTTTGAAGTTAGGTGGAGGTAATTAGAACATGTTCAGGGGATTGCTTGGGAGTTGAAATTATTTTAATCAATTATAGTTTTGGTGTTTAAACAACTTACAAGAATAAAGTTCTTCAATACTGATAAGCTACCGGAATTACAACTGAAATGTTTCCAGCTCTCCGTCCAGCTTAGAAAACTTTTGGAATCTTCGTCCCTATAGTTCCGGCCGAGTCGAAATCGATTCACCGCGCCATCCCCCCCGTGAGGAAGCCGTAAAGCGAATTCCTCATAACGTATTCGTGTCATATTTAAGTGAGAGTTGTGAAACAATGACATGACGCACATCCATGCTGAAATTCGCCTCGGCTTCCCTTTTGTATCTGAGAGAGGGAGGGCCCGTCCTACACACTTTACACGACTCCTATCGCCCCTGCTCCAGGAAGGAAGCATCCCGAGATACCGTGACTACTGGAAACGGAAAGGTTTTGCGTTATCGCATTCTTACGATCATCAAAGATCCCCATTATTTTAACGTTATAAGATAAACCATTGAAAAAATAAACATTCAACGCCTGTAAAAAATATTACGGCTATAAAACTGTCACGTTTGGTATATCCTAAATATCTAAATATACAGTATCGGATCTTGTATCTCTAAGCCAAAGGCGTTTCTTGTTTGTTTTATAATGGTTTTTCTTTATTAATTATAAAAATAGGTCCGGGGACTTCTCGAGAAGAGGCCAACGCTTAATAGCGTGTAATGAGATCCAAACAGCTTATCTCCGATCTTTAAACGGTGCGGCACCCTTCTCTAGTTTGTACGCGCGTTAATTAATTTACTGTTTATCTCATAATGGGCACTGAATATATTCTGATTTAAAATTGAATTATGTTTATTTTTAGTATTATATGTTATAGTAACTCTACGTAGGCTACATTATACCCCGTCTCTCCTTATTCAGTCGGATTCTTGACCTCGTAGTAATTTTTTTCACAAGTTTATACACTTTTATGTAAAGTTTACTTGTAATTGATTACACATTTGAAAAATGGGAAAAAAGAGGGAAAATTGAAAGGGTGTAGATTGAGATGGGGAGTTGATGTCCGGGAGGAGAGAACCAAAGCTCAAGCGGTTTGAGCAACCGAAAGTCGTGGGTTCGAATCCTGCTCGTGACGACACATTCACCCCCAAAGAATTCGCTATTCCACGGAGTCGAACCCACTACAGTCTCGCTAATAGCTTAGTTCACTCTCTGGACGTCTCCACACACTCACCCCAGAGTTCATGAAATTCCGCGGGACTGGGTGAAGCAATTTCTATTAAATTACATTTTGGTCCGGACTGTAGGATGGATGTGAACTTGTCCGTGGGCCCTAAGTGCCTTGATAATGGATTTTGTCCGCATCCAGCTGAAACAGATTGTAAACAGATATAAAGGGTACGAAGTCATTTGGGAAGCCTTGATGGTGGTTGAACTGACGTTAGCCTATCCAATTTCGAAGATGTGGCTGGATGTAGTTACAAAGCCAAAAAAATTACATTCATTACAGTTAACGTTTTTTAATTAATTAATCTTTATATAAGACATTGGTTGAAAAATGTAAAAAAGGAGGGAAAATTCCAAAAAGTTGATATGGGAAGTTGGTGGATCGAAGACAGGATAAGCTTGTGAAGTTGTGACAGAAGACACAAGATCGAAGACAAGAAGAGGTTGTGGGTTCGAATTCCGCCCGTAACACTAACTTTTTCACTTCAACGAAGACCTTCCAGAAAAAGATTAATTAATTGACAGAGGTAATTTGGTCAATCAGGCCACAAAATATAATGGATTTAACTGTAAAGTTTAATAATACATAATAAATAAATCTTTTTTTTTAAAGAAAGTCAATCAAATCTTTAACTGGGCAGTCGGTAGCACTCGAACCTGCGCTCCCAAAGGGAATCTAATTTTTTTTTTTTTATTAAAAACATTTCACATAATTTGAGCATAATTTCCCCATCCGCACTATTCTGTGAACTAAATAAAAATTTCGCCTTACTACGGAAATACTTTTCGAAGTTCACCCCAAAAAACATAAACTATGAAAAAATCGTCAAAGTCTCAGAAATAGTAAATTTATTAAAAATATCCGTTGGATATGGTATAAACTTCCGACTGTATGAAATGTACCACCAAACTACGAGAGAACATTTAAAAATCATCGACCAGATCGTCGCCGAAACAACAGCCAAATAGTATATCGAGGAAAACAAGTGAAGCAAGATCTTCTGGCTGACCAAATACCTTGGCAAATGCTGATTTGAACTTCTACGTTAAATTTAACAGTACATCTTTAGGAACTAAATCTACAAAACACGACGCAATCATCATAATGCTGATCATCGCATTGACTTTAATCACCTTGGACACGATTCAAGGTGACCGAGGACGAAATCCGCCAAATTCAAGAATTTCCAGGGAAATTCCCGAACTAGAGGTGGACGAGTTACATTCGCAATGGTTGCTGCTGTCGTTATAATAGGTCACGCAGACTCAGTAACTCTACAGAAGCTACATTATGCCCTGTCCCTCGTTATTCAGGCAGAGCTGAAATTTTGAGCACACTACTTAAAATGTGATCAGCGTAGGCTTACTTTCATTAATTAATTTATAAATTTTTTAATTAATCAACATCACAAATTTGAACAAAATTATGTCGGCACTCACAGTTTCCTCCATTGAAGACAAATCCCGGTTAACCGTTTGACGAGAAATGGCCACTTCTCGTTAGCTGGCCCTTTTTTCGTTAAGTTTTAAAATACCACAACGAAATCGGGCTTCTTAATTTCGTTTAGAGAACTTTGACCCTTGGATTCGTTCAAGATCTGACTCATCGTTGGCACCTGTCGTGGGCACCTTTGAAACCAGCCCGCTGACACCTTTAGATCTCAGGACCCACACACATCCAAAACGGGAAACAGTTGTCTTTTTAATTTTTTGTTTGTCAACACTAACGTCTTTCTAAATAGTGGAAATGGGATAATTTACCCATCGCACTGAGTAATGTGACTTTTAAAAATTGTATTCGCTTCTTGTTTTCTATTTTGGATGGTTATTATTATATGCCTCGTGTTAGGAAGATAGAAGACCATTTTCGTTTGAAACAAAACCTTACATTGTAAATGTACGTCTTGGCCTTTAGACTTAAGTAGATATAAAAAAATAACTTTATTTTCGTAGTTTTTAAATTACTTAAATTAAGAGGCTTTCACTTCTCAGATGATCCCCCGGATGACCTGATTCGCATATGGTCCTCCTCACCCGATTAAAGATAGGTCATGCGTGATTGACCCAAGGATACATACCCTCATATGTGCCTGCTCGATGGTAATCAAAAGGTGTAATTTCTTAACTCTACATAGAGAGCTTGTAGTCACCCTATATGATAATTATGCTTGAGCCAGTATCTGGATCCACTCTTAAGGTTCTTGTAGGAAACAAGGTTTTTGTTATTGTACGTAACACTTATAGGTTTCCATCACGAACGTGTTTTGTGAGTGAAGGTATTTATTAGCGAGAATGTGAAAAGGTCGTTTGTGGAATATTGAGTACCCCATCGGTTTGGCTAGTTTTATACAATGAGTAAAGGATGTTGGAGGAATATCGAGTGCCTTAGTTGATTAATGGTATGTAAAGTCATCCTCACCTGATGGTCATGCGAGTTTGACGCAAAGTTGTGCCGAAGGTTATTAGTCTGCCCGCGAGGAAAGGTTGCTCGGTGTGTAATCAAAGGGTACTTCTTAACTCTACATAAAGACCGTGTAGGCCTGCCACTCGAAATTGTGCTTGAGTTGCTTGAGGCAATCCCTACATCCTAGCCCCTCTCTTTATCGTGTCCCATGTGTTCTATAGAGTTCAGGTCAGGAGAACTTGCTGGCATGGCTTGGAGACAATATGCGGTATAGCATTATCATGCATTAACATGACGGTGTAATAAATGAATGGGCGCATAGCTTCCAGAACTTCCGGAATGCACCTTAGCGAAGTAAATGATACTGTCTGATAATCAGTCCGGTAGGGGCGTGAACGTTGATTCCACCCCATACTGTTAACTGACAGTCATTTAAAAAGCTATGGCTCACGCTTGACGCATGAAGCAAATCGTTCTCCACACAGTGTCCGAGTCAAACTGGCACCCATCATTGAAATGAACAGCCCCCCCCCCCATTGTTCAAACATTCAAGCGAGATGATTTGCGACCAGCAATAGAAAACTTGAGGCGTTATGTCCAGAGCAATTCAGACTTAGCCTTCTGATGACTATTTTATAAGCTAACCCTTACGTTAAGGACCTATCAAGGAAGCCGTTAAATAAGGGTTATAGGGCGATAAGAGCAAGAAAAAAAAATCATCTCTAGCCGCCTTATATCGCACTCCACCTTCTCTTAGATCGTTTAAAGTCAATTATTAATCTATTGTCTAGTGTAGTTCGAGATATAAGGTTAATGTCAATATTATACATAAGATAAATTATTATTTTAAAAAAATGAGCAAAAAAAGCCAGAGTTGTTTTATTATCTTTTTAAAATTGCCTAGTTAGAACCTCATTCTAGTAAAAACAATAATCTTAACATAATTTTTAATAGTTTTTTATATGTAGGATTGGATACTAACTGTTTGTAGAACGCGTTCGATATCGTCGTTTAGATTGTATCTCGGTTTTAGACTAAATAAAAAAAAGAATACAAGAATAGAATATCATTTGAAATTTTAATCCTGTCTATTGCCACGAGACTACTAGGCCAACGCGTTATTAAAATTATCTTGAGGTTGGCTCGACAAATTTAGAACACATAATTTTTTTTAAAGACTATTAGTGGAGCGAAGTAGGCAGTAAACGAAAACTGGATGAAAAGAATATGCATATCAATTATACAAGGTATTTCGAAATGAAAAAATCTCTGTATCGGGCTGGAATCGATCCGACGCTCTTCGGATCTGTTACCTCTTGATTCACCGTGACATCGATCCTCCATGCCACAAATCTCACCTCGTTTTCCCATTTTATTCAAATTTGTGTTTATGTAATTTTATTGGAATGATCGAAAGGAAAAGATATCTTCATCCCGACTCGTGGAATTTTGAGCACTCCTTGTATATAGACCTCTAGAGAGTAAAGGAAGTTATTCGCGAGAATGGAGTGGGTTCAACCCCGTGGAATATCGAATTCTTTGGAGGTGCATGTGACCAGATGTCTGGGTTTACATCGAATGTTAATCTAAATTTATCGGAATGAATGTAATTAATTTATTAGCTTGAAAGGTTTTATCTAACGAGAGTTCCCATCAGCTGAGGTCATATCAACCCTCGGGTGCTGGTGTTTTTGAGAAAATTTGTATGTCAGGGTCGATTACAGGGCCGTTGGATTCGAACCCGGGACCATTACCTCACAGCGATGAGCGCCGTGTCATTGCGCTCACCGACGCCATCTTGAAACCCACTCCACCACGTTCCCGAGGTCGTCGTGTATTCTGGGGTAAGTGTGTGACGTCTGGAGAAGTAATTTATTAGCGAGAATGGGAAAGGTTCTATCACGCGGAATATCGAATACGTTGGAGGATTGATTGGAATTGAATGTGACTTCTATGTTTGTGGTGTTGTATGCTTTTTTCTTTATGTGATAACCTCACGTGCAAATAAGAGGCTGGCATTTATATAGACGTATCTTACATAAAAGCAAAATCAAATCCGGATTCTCAAACGTATATCGGTTGTGTGTTTATGTAATTTTATTGGAATGAACGAAATTTATTAGATCCATTAGATTTCGTAGTCCAAATGACCGAATAACTTCTTTTCGTTAATTAATCTTTATGTAAGATAGCGGCACATAGCCGAAGGTCGTGGGTTCGAGTCCCGCTCGTTGCACTGGCTATTTTATCTGAACCAATACCTTGCATAAAGATTAATTTTTAATTATAGTGAAATATTCTAATTTTTAAAGCGTATTTACGGATAAAATTATGTTGAAAAATGAGCTTAGTCCAAAGTTTCGCCGGAGCGTTTAACTTTGCCCTTTGTAAAAGTTCGCTCGGTGAATTTGAAAAAACCCTCTTGCCATGGAAAAGTCCAAAATCCTGTCGATATCTTGTAATCCCCGCTTTGGTCCATCTTTTAATATTAATTAATTTTTCCCACTTATCCTAAAAGGCGACACCTTTGCATAGTGTCCGTCATTCCCAAAGAGTGTCCGGTTGTATTTCATTCTCCATTGTGTTTTATGAGGTAAAAATAAACACTTTCATTGTAATTTAAATAAATCCCTACTCTTACTTTAGAAAGTGTATTCGACTAATTAATTAAACCAGGTCTAGCGTTGCGGTGTGTAAATTCCTACAAGCACTAAGAATTAATAAACAGTAATACAATCAGCAGCCATTATTAAATTAATGAGTAAATTATTAATTACTGTTCGTTAAAAAAAGTGGCCATAAGCGAATTGCGTTAAATAATTCAATTTGTTTTAACTATGAATTTTATTGCGTACATTGATTTACTGTATTTGTTCAAATAGCTGCATTCTCTCGGTTCCAGGTGTTGTACGTTTTTTCAAGCTTTGAGGGGAAAACTCCAGGATTAAACAAAACAATAACAAATTAAAAGGAGCTTGAGTTCAATAAGACAATAAGAGTATTTAAGTTCATTCTTTACAATCAAATCAACGAACTGGCAGGGACTTAGCATCATTGGTGAATATACATTTCCTTTTAACAAAATTTCATTATTTTTCAAACAGTCTGTGCTTAAAACTTTTATGTTTCTATTTACGGTACTCCACGTCTGTCCTATTATAAAAGAAAAGATTTTTTAAACGTTCCTTTTTTTAAACATTTTGTGAGTTGTATTTGTGTGATCAATACCCAGCTAATTTTTGGTCACAGGAATTCGTGCTGTTTTAAAAATTTACCGGTTTCGAAAAACATCAAAAGGTGGCAACCGTCAGTAATCCGGCGAATTCTTAAATTTTTAAACATAAAAAAATTTAGATTATAAAGACGCAGTAAGATTTTCCAACTTAAAAAAAAGGAAAAGTTTAGAAAGTTTTTATAATTCAGATTCTCATCCATATCCAACGAAACATTTACTTGAACCCGTCGAAAAGAATTTTTTTAAAACATTTTGCTTACTCGATCACACATCTTATGTGTGTATGCATTTTATTGCTTAGGATTTTTGTATTTGCCGTAATTATTTACAGAGTTGCATTCAGTTGCACATTTTTCATTAAGCATTATAATCATAAAATCTGTATTAAACGTAAAATAGTTTAGGGAAAAAAATTATCAAGGCTTTGTTGAGATAAAAAGTCAGTGACGTAAGCGGGATTCGAACCCACGACCTTCGGCTTGATACGTCGCAGCTCTACCTCTTGACCTATCGTGGCCATTTTATTAGTCGCCGAGAATCAAATAGATTGCACGACATTTGAAAAATGGCCAAAAAAAAAGAGGGAAAATTCGAAAGGCGGAGTTGGGATGGGAAGTGGCGAGCGGGTGGATCGAAGTCACGATAGCTCAAATAGTAGAAGGTCGTGGGTTCGAGTCCCGCTCGTGGCACTGAATTTTTTTATCTCGACTAAAACTCTTAATTAATTGAAAGATTAATTGGTCAAGCGGACCACGAAAACTAGTGAATATATTAAGTATAAGATGCATTATATCATAAAATATACATTCAATATGTGGTAATTAGTGACCGTTAATCAATATTTATTTAGAAATCTTGAGATGCGATCTGGTGGGATGAAGGTTTCAGAAAAACATTTTCTTCACCGTGCCAACGTTTCGATCTTTATTGAGATCATCTTCAGGGCTCAAAGTGTTTGTCATCTGTGTAATTGTGAACGAGTATTTACCGAAAACGTTATCGTGTTGTAATAGAGATGCATGAGGCTTAAAAAATTTAATAATTTTTATCGATACTTGAAAACATTCTTGCACCGGCTTAACTGACAGTTAAATCAGTTTTCCATGAGTGAAAAATATAAATGTAAAAAATAAGCAAAACACGAGTTCAATCGCAATTAAATTTGACTGGATCCAATGAAATATTTATTTTTTAGACAATAACACAACCTAGAAAAATGTTTGGTGACTAGTGATCATAGCACTGGCACCCTCATCACGACACGCAAGCATGGCACAATTACACAGATGACAAACACTATGAGCCCTGAAGATGATCTCAATCAAGATCGAACGAAACGTTGGCACGATAAAGAAAACGTTTTTCTGAAACATACACCCCACCAGACCGCATTTATCAATTTCTAAATAAATTAAACAAAATAGTTTAGGGGAAAAATAATTTTAAAAACCTGGGTATTATACAAGTATGTACATGAATTCAATAAATAAATAAGACAATAAGAATGTTCAAGATATGTTAAGCAGCGTAATACATCAACTAGCGGACAAGAACTTTACATATTTTTACACATTACAATTAATTAAGTTTTTAGTTGAGATGGAAAAAAATTAATGGCACGAGCGGGATTCGAACCCACGACCTTCGGTTAGATATGCCGCTGTTATGCCATTTGGGCTATCAGCGGTGTATCTAGTCGAAGGTCGTGGGTTCGAATCCCGCTCGTGGCATTAATTTTTTTAATCTCAACTGAAACCTTAATTAATTGTCACGTATTAATTGGTCAAACAGACCACGAAGTAGTGAATTAATTTTTACACATTATTAATCACAGCTATTGATTAAACCAGGTACATCGGGAAGAATGCATTTATTTTAATACATCTTCATTATTTGGCAATTCGTGCTTGTGTGTATTTATGGTAGTTCGGTCGATAATTGACCTATTAATTATTTTAACTAATTATACTTCTAGTCTAAGGTCTTGATTGGCATGGAAATAGTGCCAGGGGCCATGGTAATTTTCTGGTCTCGAAGTAATTGCCGGAGGATTAAAATATTTGAACTTCAATTAGAAAATCCGTGTTGGTTTGAATAGTTCAAAATAAAGGTCTTGGGTTCGATTCCCGCTCGTGACACTTGGTTTTTTTCATCTCCACCAAGACCTTATATAAAAAGAATAATTAATTGAAGATTTTTTCCCTTAAGAAGATTTCTTTTATCCTCTGCCAATTGTGCTGTTCTTACTCGAGACCGTCTTTAATTTTGTAACCGATTTGGGGCATGGAACGTTTTTTCCATGGTAATTTTCTGGTCTCGATTTAATTGCCCGGGGTTATATTTCCCTTAAAAGATTTTTGAACTTCAATTAGAGAATCCGTGTCACTTTGAATTTTTAAGAAGGGAAACAAAAGATTTTCTTTCTTTTAAAACGAGAGGAACCTTATAAATGGTCCATTACATCGCTATTAAAAGCCCGTCCCCTTTTAGTATTCATTGTGAGATCCTGGGTTGATCTCAGGTGGAAAACCGAAGGAAGTGGAAATTTTTTTCTTCAAATAGCCCGACTCTTCTATCAACCTTCGACATGGGTCGTAAGCTCCTCATATTTTATCCCGAAACAGTGATAATTTGGCATATTAAAAAAACCGTATTCCCATGATATTTCCCATCGCGTTTTATCATTTTCATCGCATTAACAGGCTTTCGTTTTCCTCTATTGTTCAGGATACGTCATAATTCTTATTTGAGAAGAAAGTTCTACCTTTTAACACAGCCGTAAATGTGTGTGAATACGCTTTTCCCCCTTACTTTGTCAAAAATTTAAAGAAAGTACCTTTATTGGAGAAGTGTTCCAGTTATTGTGCAAACATTTTAATTAACTGATTGTCCCATCAGTTAATATTCCTACCGTCTTAAAATCTTGCTTTAAAATATGAGTAAAGCGTGGCATTACAGAATAAAAAAAACGCGAACACCGTCTTTTGTATATTCTCCAAGGCGGAAATTACCTCGGCGCCTGATGAGCCTCGAAAAAAATAACATTTTATACGAGGGTACGAAATTATTTACAAAAATGGAAAACGTCGTAAAAGATTAGGGTCGATAAAGTGAGCAGTTCGAAACAAAAATCTGCACCAGAGCGAGTCGTTTTGGAATTGAGTAGTTTTGAAACCTTCAAAATATAGAAATGTCTTTTTTTCGGGCTGTTAGGAACTTTTTGTATAATTCGTTTCGCAATTGAGTAGTTTTGAAACTTATAAAATATATAGCTGACTTTTTAGGCTGTTGTGAATATTTTTTATAATTCCCTTTGGATTTGAGATGTTTTCAAGATTACAAAATATAGGAATACCCTTTTTTTAGACTATTGTGAATATTTTTATAATTCCCTTCGGATTTGAGCAGTTTTGAAACATAAAAAATATAGGAATACCTTTTTTTCAGACTATTGTGAATATTTTTATAATTCCCTTCGGATTTGACATGTTTTGAAACTTACAAAATGTAGGGATACCTTTATTACAGGCATT
>CM077113.1:12595902-12610852 GCA_039619505.1 Cimex hemipterus
TTTCTTTCGGATTTGTGTAGTTTTGAAACTTAGAAAATATAGAAATATTTTTTTCCAGGCTGTTGAAAACTTTTTTTAAATAATTGCGTTCAAATTGGAGCTGTTTTGTAATTTACAAAATATCGAAATGTCTTTTTGTCAGGTTGTCGTCAATATTGTTTATATATTCTCGAACTTGCTATTTTGAAACTCTGGAAATGTATAATAATAGGCAATGTCATTTTCACACCTGTTGTGAATGTTTTCTAGCCTTTTTAACAGAAACCACTAAAATTAAGTATGATAAGAAAATAAATTAACCTAATAAAACAGAAACAAAATGTAAATATATTCTGTATATTAGTAAAGTATTGAGAACTTGACGCAAAGACTCAGCTTATTCAGTGGTTATGAATAATATAATAACGGATAGTTAAAAGAACATAAATTCCACTTCGGATAGTTATAATGTAATAATTAATTATTTAAATTTATACGTAGAAAAAACGCCTAGGCCTCATATTGTAGCTTTCAGCCAGTTCTGTGGACTTTGTGAAGTCGACTCACGCGGCAAAAACCCCGTGTATTGCTTAAGTCACGCCGAGAGAAGCCTTAAACAAAGTTAGAAAATTAAAGTCAGGTTCAAAGAACGCATTAATTTAAATTTAAGATAACGCCGTAGGACGAAATTAGGCGACACATCATCGCGACTTGAGCCTACACAGGCGTATATTACTTCCAAAAGCATAATTCACACTGAGCATCAGAACAGGTTCCATGTCGCAAGCTGATTAATTCTTTTAATAACTTGGGACAACAAGGAAGCCGGACTGCAATAAAAGACTGAAATTTGTTATTAAAGACAAGTTCATTTATTATTTTTACAAATAGAACATTTTTGGTTTAACTGTCCCATTTACAAGCAACTATAAAAGGAAAGAAAATATAAATACTGAACAGTATCAGAACTTATTACCAACTAATTATGTGTGTGATTAGTGACCGTTCGTCGATCGGTAATTATTCAGATTGCACGATATCGTGGCTACATTTCGACTTTTATTTAGATCATCTTCAGGGCTCAAAGTGTTTATCTTCTGTGTAATTGTGCCATTCTTGCGTGTAGTGTTGAAAGTGCGCTATGAGCCCTGAAGATGATCGATCTCAATAAAGCTCGTCACGTTGGCACGATAAAGAAAACGTTTTTCTGAAACCTCCATCACACCATACCGCATCTCACCGAATAACTAAGTAACAAATAATCTTGATCTTGGTTTGTCTAGCAACCCAGCCAGGGTAGGTGAACTCCCCTGAGTATAGACACTTAAGGTCAGCATAAAGCACATCAAGGAGTAACAACCCTTCTGGGTGAAGGTCCAACATTAACGATGGATTGGTCGGTAAAGTCGTAACACCATTACACTCCTTGGCAATGATGAGGCTCTGTTTTACAAAAAAATAAAAATAAATGAAACCATACATTAAAGACACCGATTTGTAGACATATTTAAGATTGTTTTGTCTTGATGATGACCCTAAAATAGGTCGAACGTCTGGCAGATAATTGATTTTTTTTCATCCAGATCAATACTGATCGTCAGTTTCAGATTATTCGTGAAAAATGGTTCTACAACAGATTGAAAAATTAAAATTTGCGATACTTGAGTTGCATGTTGGATAAAACTTGAGAAAATTGATTCAAAATAGATTATTTGATTTTCTTAATATCCATAATATAATTTCTCCCAGCCAATATAGTTTCAAGCAGTTTTTATTGACTTAACAATATTTCAAAAGAATTGGATAGTCATTTTAGTGGTCATCATTTTTTCGGGATCTTTCTACATTTAAAAAAAAATGCTATCGACTCAGTAAAAATAATTAATAGGATTTAAGGTTCCATTTAAACTTATTGAATTTTAGAGGGTAAAACTGAGTTAACAAAAGTTGGAACGGTCTGTTCCATTGCCTATCGCCTCTGGCGTATCTCAAGGTACGGTTTTAGGTCTCCTGCTTTTTTTATATATATATTAATCATCTTCTTAAATCGAAAATATCTGGCAAAATGTTAGTTACGCTGATGATACGTGATTGATTTTTTTGGAAGGATAGTTGATAATTTGATTGCATCTATTATTAGTTATCTTCTAATTGTTTATTTTTAAACATTGATAAATCCAATGTCTTATAATTTACATCAAGTAAATGATTAGTAAGAGCTTTAAACTTTGTTCCAATTGTTCCTCGTTTTTCCGAATTTGAAAAATTGGAAAAAGGAGGAGAAAATTTTAAAGGTTGGGTTGAGATGAGAAGTTAGTGTCCGAATGGATCGAAGTCACGTTAGCTCAAGTGGTAGATCAGCGGCGTATTGGGCCGAAGGTCATGGGTTCGAATCCCACTCGTGACACCGGCTTTTTTTGCCAACCAATACCTTACTTAAAGATTAATTAATTGAAAAGAATTTATCTAGTCAATCGGACAAGGAAACCCAATAGAACTAATTTTTACTTTAATTTTTCATTAAATGTTGTTTTTAGGTTTCTTTAATTTATTTTAATTAATTAATTTAATTCTCATTATGATTTTGAAATATTTAATACTTTAAAAATTTTAAATATATAATTTGAACTTTCTTTGTGGCATCAAATGGTATTCATTAATTTTTCTTTTAGTTTATTGCGTCTTTATTTATTTTTTGTTTTCTCTCTTCATTATTTTTAATTTTTCTTTCAATTATTTGGTCTTGTAGACCTTCTAAGTTGTTTTCATTTAATTTTTAACAATTTTGTTCACTGACATAAATCTTGCCGCCTGTGGTGCTTTTCGGTGACAGGCGAAAATGTGCAGGTTGGTTATGAATGAATGACTTACTTTTTAGTTAATTAATCTTTATGTAAGGTATTGGTTGAGATAAAAAAAAAGCCAGTGTCACCAGCGGGATTCGAACCCACGACCTCCGGATAAATACACCGCTTCGCTACACGATAGCTCAACTGGTAGAGCAGAGGCGTATCTAGCTGAGTGTCGTGGGTTCGAATCCCGCTGGTGACACTGGCTTTTTTGATCTCAACCAATACTTTAATTCAAGATTAATCAATTGAAAAGCATCTATTTGGTCAATCGGTCCAAGAAACCAAATAGATGTTACTTTTTAATTATGGTTTCAGCTTACTTTATTACTGTACCTTTCGCAAATAATATTGGGGCTCGAAGTAGGCGATTCATTCTTACATCGAGTAGGGTCAACTGTCAATATCCATTGAAACCCAAACATATTGAACCCAAGTATAAACAGCGAAAGACCTGATGGAAGTTGTTCTAACGACCACATATTTTACATGAGGAATTTGTTGTACCTTCGTTCTAGCAGATATAAAATCCCGAATAAATAAAGACAACACCATTGTCTTTTTCCAGAGCATTCGGTGATTAAACTAGTAAAACAGATGTCTTATTTCTCGGTATTATCGACTTAAAATCTAGAAATTACGTCCAACGTTAATTGTAATCGGAAGTTGGAAACAATCGTAAATTCTCGCTTTTCCACGGAAGAAGGTGGGCCTTGCCTTTGTTTAATTCCCTTAATGGGAGTTGAAATGTTTCTGCAATTTAACAATTTACCTCAAAGGATTTTCGCCCATAAATGTTGTATAATAGGTAGTTTTACTTTTTGTAACAATAAGAAATTTTTGAACTTTGTTCTTATAAAATCCATCAGATTTCATGGTCCGATAGACCAAATGAAATCTTTCAATTAATCTTTATGTAAGATATTGGTTGAGCTAAAAATCCAGTGTCACGAGCGGGGTTCGAACCCACGACCTTCGGCTCAATGCGCCGCTGTTCTACCATTTGTTCAATCATGACTTTGATCTACTACGAGCTCGACTCCCGCTAAAAATTAATTAATTGAAATTTTTTCTCGTAATTTATTTAAAAGCAAAGGGGAACCCCCTCGTTTTGGCGTTTATCCAGCATTAACGCCAATAAAACCGCAAGGGGGAGAAAAAGGCAAAGCGGGCTTGTACACCACTGATAGCCTACTTGCTGTAATTACAGAGCTTAAGGACGTGTTTATTTTGAATTAATTTCCTTTTAAACTAACAATTGGAAGACCAGAGGGTGGTTCTACACTCTAACGTATTGGACTAAATCGATAAATTCAAATTTAAAGAAAAAATTATATTTTGGGGTCTCTAGTGGTACCAAAAGAAAAATTCGTATTAGTGTAAAAAAAAAAACCTATTTGACAAATGTTTTAGTTTTTAGAATTTTATTGGTTATTGATAAAATTTGTTGGTTTTTAATTTATTTTATTCAAATCTAGATATAAAATACTCTGAAATGATCTATTCATATACCTAATTAATTTAAGCAAATATATAAAGACGAAATAGAACTTTTTGCAAAATTGTTGGCCTATTCACCATAATTGACAGATATTTTGGCGGGCAGAACGAGCGAAAAAGTCCCTTGGTCTCCCATTGTTAGTTGAAACGAAAATTAATTTAAAATAAACCCCTTCCTAAGAACTGTAATTATAGTAAGTAGGTTTTCAGTGGTATACAAACCCTCTTTGCCTTTAGTTCCCCCTGAAGAGAAACGAGTATTCTGCGGGGGTGAATGTAACCAGACTTATAGGTTTGAATTGGGTGTTGGGTTTATGTAATTTTATTGCAATGATCGTAATTTATTAACCCGAAAGGAAAAGATTGGTTCACCCCGCCCCGAGGAATTTCGACCACTCCTTGTGTGTGGACCTCTGGAAGTAAAGTTAGTTATTAGCGAGAATGAAGTGGGTTCAACCCCGTGGAATATCGATTTCATTGGGGGTGAATGTGACCACACTTCTGGGTTTACATCTGATATTAATGTAAATTTATTAAAATGAATGTAATTATTAGCTTGAAAGGTTTTTTTGTAACGAGAGTTCCCAGGAGTACAGGTCATATAAACGTTCAGGAGATCAGGGTGTTTTTGAGAAAATTGTATGTCGAGGTCGATTGGATTCTTACAGTAGATGTGCGTCGTGTCAACGCCTAAACCGTTGCGGTCACCGGTGCCATCCTGAAAGGTATTGCATCACCTCGTTCCCGAGGTCGTCGTGTACTCTGGGGTGAGTGTGTGACGTCTGGAGAAGTAATTTATTAGCGAGAATGGGAAAGGTTCTACCTCACGAAATATCGAATACGTTTGAGGATCGATTGGAATTGAATGTGACTTCTGTGCTTGTGGTGATGTACGTATATTGTTGAAAACAAAACACTCACGAAAGACCATAAAACGGATAGCACGTAGTGGGCAGGCGATGACCCCTACTATTAGTCTTTACTCTAGTATATAATGTCGTGCACTATATACTAAACGAGACAACAATTTTGATGCCTTCATTCAGTTAATTAATCTTTATGTAAGGTATTGGGTGAGATAAAATAGCCCGTGTCACGAGCGGGATTCGAACCCACGACCTTTGGCTAAATACGCCGTTGATCTACCGCTACTCGAGCTGTCGTGACTTCGATCCACTCGGACATTAACTTCCCATCTCAACTCAACCTTTCGAATTTTCCTTTCTAACTGCCATTTTTCAAATATCGTGTAATCTATTTGATTCTCGGCGGCAGATGAGATGGCCAAAGTGGTAGAGCAGCGGCGTTTTTGCCGAGGATCCGTGAGTTCGAATCCCGCTCGTGACATTGTTTTTTACCTGAACTAATACCTTAAATAAAGATATATTTACTTAAGTGACTTAACAGCAACTCAACTGAACCCAAAAATTAGGAAGAAAGAAGAAACTATTCATCTAAGAATGACATTTTTGTACTTATTTCTGAAAGCTTATCAGAAATTTTACTTTTTAATACAGTCAGCATTTTTCGATCGCTATTTAGTCATCATAATAAAAGCACTTTTAAAATAATTAGATTCAAAATTATAGAGGTCAGTTCGGAAGGGGGCAATGTAGCATGTGTCGTTTTTCTTTCCTCTCATCCGGTCGTAACCCCTTGTCATGCGATCCAGATGGCGGGGAAACTTGCAAGCCCTTTGGCCAGTTCGTAACGCCAAACCATTTTCATTCGAGGGACGAAATGTTCACGAAATACCTTTTAACGCCGGTCACGTTCTCCGGCTCTAGTAGTTTTTGTGAGGAATAAACTTTTACGCGGTTTCACATTCTTCCCTTTCATCCTGATAAATAGTTTTGATTCATACGTTTTTACGTCAAAAATTTAAAGTAAATAATATCTGGAGTTTGTCCGAGCTCCAAAAGGACATACGTCAAACAACAAGATGTGACGATTATATATTTTAAGATGTAAAAGAAAAAAAAATATCTGGGACTTAAGAGGCACTCTGGAATAAGAAAAAGAACAAAATTGATACAATTCTTGTCAATATGAGGCACTGCGAATGGAGTTGGTAGAGAATACCAGAGATTGTAGGAACGGATAATGAAGGATAGATCTAAAGTGGTGGATTTGCGTGAGAAGAGTTCGAGATTAGAAGATTGGTGGCAAGTGTGTATAGAAGAATTAACTACCAACATAGCCTCTGATAGGATGTGGACGTCCATTTCAAACTGCAGTACATATTGGACACATGAGATCTTTAGGTGGCTAAATACGGATTGAAGAAAGCAGTTTATGATTCTCTTGAGTATGTTAACAAGCTCTCTGGTTCACCTCAAACAGCCATTATCGAAATGGTTAAGAAACCGTTAGTTTGCGGGTGTTGATTTGGATGAGTTGGCATGTTATGAGGGTTGGTATAGTGGAGGATGGTAGAGAGCAGTTCATGATTCTCGAAGTGCACAAGATACTCTGCTAAACTACCTCCACTGGAAACAGCTACACAAGGAGGGGATAGGAAAGCTCATTTAGGCTCTAAATATAACGAAATTGGATAAGAACTAAATAATTCGGGCATACAACCATAATGAACAAACTAGACGCCCTAGAAATGGGGTCGGACTATAAGATCCCTGAAACATAATTTGCAGCATCCTAAAAAGGAGTGGAAGAACTCAGGAGAGCATCGGGTGCAATGATGTGCTATACAGATGGCTCCAAAACAAATTAAGGAACCGGATCGGATGTTTAATGCACAAGACCAAAATGTGAGCAGTCAAACTCATTAGGGAAGTACACTTCGATCTTTCAAAGCAGAATTACATGCCATCAACGGTTAGGCCCTGGAAAACCTTAAAAGAGATACATTGGCAATCAATCCTCATATGATCTGATAGCCAAGCAACGATTTAAGCATTAGCAGGTAAAACATATCCAAATTAGTCAGTGTATGTACTCAAAATCTCCTAAACCTAGGGCAGTCCGATTCTCAAAGTGAGAGCTGACACACCGTCGCCTTAGCGATGATGTAGAGGTTTCACACCCCGAAGGGCCGCTACCACCACGCTCCCACCTCGTCAGAACGGTTTATGCCGCACGCAAGGCCAGCTGGCCGAAATACATCGGCTTGCTCACCCGCGTACTCCCTAGATAGAGAAGGCGACTCTATCTCTCTGAGTATAGAGGCTTCTCTAGCGTAGAAACTTCCGGGACGCCCCGGCAACGGTTTAGGATTTAAGTGAGATTGCTACCCACCCCCTAGGTGAGCACTGTCTACGGTCAAAGGTCACGCACCGCGCTAAGCCCACACCTGCTACACGCATTCGAGGGACGCCATAAGCCGAGCCTAGGTGGTCCGATCCTTCGTTTCCCCCAAGGGTACCACGCCGGTCATAGATTCAGAGAACCGCCGATTCACTACCCGAACCTAGCGCTCGTCCACGCAATCGAGGGGATAAGGCAAAACTAAACCTGGGATATCCAACTATATCATAAACTTGGGATATCAAAAATAAATATAGAATCCTCCAACTCAGAATGGATTCAAACAAAATAAAAGACGCAGTAATCGTATGATGAAGCAACCCTCACCAAGACAGGCAAAATCACTGCTGAAATTGGAGAGGGCTAAACTCAGAGGAGTAGTAGGACTACTAACCGATCACTGGCATCTGAGAAAACTTCTATACAACAAGGCCATATACAAAGATTTGTTTATTATGTTATGAGGATAAGCAAACAGCCACTCACATCATCTTAGAATATGAAGCAACAGCTCAATTGGGATTTAACCTAACATACAAAAAAAAATGTAGGTAATGAAATTGTAGCAGCAACAGTCAATGACCTGATACTTCTAAGAAGAAGGATTGAGTCTATTGCAGCGAACTAAAGAACTAGGAAGGCTACAATGCCGGCGGAGAACAAAACCTAGTATCCTTATTGCCATACTAATACTATACGACGATAGGTTTTCGGCAGATGGATAAGGCGCGAGGTTTTATCCACTCCATTCTCGCTAATAAACTACTCTTACTCTCTCACTCGCCCCAGAATAGTCGAATTTCCTCGGGGTGGGTTTAAACGATTATTTACTTTCACGCTAATAAATTACATTCTTTCCAATAAATTAACGTAATATTGCAGCTGTGCCTGCTGCCGTATTGGAATTACACACAGGGCTGATTGTATGCCAAAATATCTCTTTCAAGTCTTGTACAATTATTAGAACGTTATTCTATCCTTGCATAGCGGGCACCTAAGCGGTCTCTATCCGGCCAGAAGGTGTCCCGTGCACTGTAGTATGACCTATCCGTAGTCTTGGCAGTATGGCAGACATACTGCACGATATTAGATTAAAAAGCATACAAAAACCTATCATTACACTGTCTGATAAAAATGTCAAGTAACCAAATTTCGTGATAATTTTTTTACTATTTTTCATTTATCTTCAAGAGATGATTACTTATTTAAAGTTAAAGGGATTTTGTTATTGCATTTTCATATTTCTCAGTGATGGTGTTTGTATAAGTCATTTCTGTTTGATACTACTTCCGCATTTATCTGTGCGACTCGTATTAAAGAATGTCTCTTCCTATTTTTCAAACCTAGTCAGACTCCCAGAGAATATAAATGACTAAATAGAGCAAAATAACAGTGGGGCTGGAACAGAAATAATTCAGAGTTATCTCAGCCGTTCGGAAAGCTGTGTCGTCAAAGTTGAATTATAACTGGATTATCTGCTATTTATAGATATCTAGTTACATGTATTGTTTTTTCCCCAACGATATTTATAATTTTCTATTTTTTATTTCAGCACGGACTTGTTTCTCTACGAGGGAAAATGGCTTATACGAAATGGTATCTGAATTCAACAAATAAGCATATTCGTTAATGCCAGCCTATTCAAACATTTAGAATGTAAGTACATTGAGCAGTAACTTAATTTTTATTTTGCCAAAAAAGCAACCAACCTTCATGTCTATGTATCTTAGAAAATATTTTCATTTTCAAATTCCAGACTTTTAATTTTTCTGAAGCCTTCTTTCTCTCGCTGTCCTCCAAACTCGAATTTTCTTCCTTCTCCAACAGCACCATCCGTTGGTTATACACTTACGTTATCAATCGCCACCTTCCCAATGGCCTTACCTCCTCCTTCCTCCCATTAAAATCCGGGGTGCACCAAGGCTCTCTCCTATCCTTTTTTCCATTTATAGTAACGATCTGCCCGACTCTATCCAGTCCCGTAACTACCACCTATTTTTTGTTTGTTTTGACAATGGATACCAGGGACTGGAGGAGTTCCCTCCTGAGCATTGCAGCTGTACAGCTTTATCCTTGGTTCCATTTTTGGGAGGCTCACAACACAAGTGTGAATTTGAGCTCCCGGTGTGCCAGTGTCCTTCCATCGAAGAAACTTATTTTTGAAGGGAGTCAGGACCTAATTCAGGGACGCTGAGATCTGATCCCGCTCCTTCCATTGATGAGTTCCGGGTCAATTTCTTTCAATTGCGGCCACTGGTCTCCTTAGCCTTAGTTAGTCCAGAGGCAACGGTGGGGATCGAACCCATGACCGCGAGATCTACCACCTATACATAGATGATATACAACTTTCCACCCTTCCGATCTTCACTCGACCTATCTTTACTCATGGGTGCTGAGACCCGTGAGGATCTTTAACATCCGGACAATCCCCGAGGGGCTTCTCAGACGCCACTTAAGAAAGCACATGCATCGGATAGAAAGGGGGAGACCGCAAAATACTCCTTGAATCTGTAAGTTCTATGTGCAGGTCCTTACAGCTAGGACAAGAAAAACCGCAAGAGAGATCATACACTAAGAAGCCGCTGATAATTGAGGCTGAACAACTTGAAGCCGGCCAGTCAGTTATAAAATCAGTGGAGCACAAAGAAGAATCTGAGAAGTCCAGACGTCCAGTGTTCTCAAAGAGAACACCAGGAAGATTTTACATGCATGGACGTCACATCCCTTGGCTAGCGAGTTGTTGCAATGCTGACCAAGTTCAGAAGTGCCTGATAAGGGCACGTCCATACATGACTGTTGCTGCAATTCTTCGATTATTTTTTATTTTAGTAATTGGGTAAAATTTAGGAAAAACTCCTATTGAAAAAAATTCTTCCGATAATAAAGTACTATCAATTTGCTTTTCGCAACCGTGCCACCGCGTGATAGACATTATTTCCTCCTTCCTTGAAATGGGAGAGTACTGTTGCATGCGTTTGGGGCTGAAATGACCTATCGATTGCTCCTGCCGTGGCCAAACCCCGTTGGTAGGGAAGCGACTATCTCCTGAGCATTTGACTTAAGAGGGATAGCAGCTACCCCAGCCATATAACGGGGTAGGTGAACTTGATGTGGAAGCACTCTTCGGGGTGGACCAAATCGAAAGAATACTCTTAGGTTGTTTACTAATTACAAACTTAACATAATTCATTTATGACTTTTGAATTTGAAATCTACTTAAGGTTAAAGACATTCGTCGTATAACGATTATGTCTCCTTTACAAATTAGTTTCAACCTTATCACTGACTGTTAGCCTTAGCACTTCCCTGTAATGTGTAAAGTTTCAAATAACATCAATAATTGTTTCAGGAAATTAACTTCATCCAAATTACCATAATCTTTCAAAAGTACAATTCTGTCGAAATAAGATGAAGAAGATTTAAAGCGGCATGTCTTACGGAGGGGAAAGAAAGAGATTTTATTGCCGAGAATGGGTGTTTATGAAACTGACCCATCTCATAGAACAGAAGAAAACGGGTGGAGCCCTGATCGTCGGTGGACCTGGCAGCGGGAAGTCGGCGATATGCAACGAGATATCGTGCCCGACTGCGGGACACACGGGAAGGCCTCAGAGGTCTTTGAACAGGAGGCTGCTCGCCCACCATTCCTGCCAGGCGCACGACAGGTCTTCTCTGTCGATGCAGCAGTTCATACTGAGCATGGTCAAGCAGCTTTCGGTGAAAGACACTCCTCCTTTTGCCTCGCTCGCCGAGAGGATGCGATCCGACCCTGAGGTAACCACACAACCAATGTCTTCTTCCAACCCTTTCTAAAAATTTTTGTTTTTCAGATTTTGTCGGCCATCTCGCCGGAAGCTATGGTGCAAGATCCTGACGACAGTTTCAGAAGGGCTGTTTTAATCCCTTTGACTCAAGTTCAGCCTACCCCGACCCAATATTTTTTCCTCTTGGTTGATTCCGTGGATGAAACTTCTTTTACCGCCACCAAACCTACCGGTGCTGCACCAGTCGCTAGCAAAACCGTCGGAGACCTTCTCGTCAACAACCATCACCTGCTACCATCGTGGCTTCTTCTGTTCGTAACGGCGAGAAGGCAGAATAAACACATAGCAAAGGCGTTTTCAACTTACAAAAAAATATGCATAGATGATCTCAGAAAGTCTCAGGTGGGTTTTAAGCACTAATAAGTCCAACTGTTAAATATCTTTTATTAACCTTGAAAAACAATTTTCAAGGCACTATCATAAATAAACGTCAACGTTTTATAACACCTCTGACACTCCTGTTTATTATGGGAAGATAAAAAAGTTAAGATAAAAGAAATAGACCGTTAAATGATGAGTTTAGCAAGCAAAAAATGCACATGTCCACATTTGTTAACCACATGTCTAAAAAGGGTATGTGAAAATCATTTCAACGTCGCATCAGTCGATCTCTTGGATTGCCAGTAGACACTGATAATTTCCCCAGAAGTGTTGTTTTGCCTTGAAAAAAATAATCTGTTTGATTATTTAAGAACAAACAAAAGGATAATCTTCTGCGCATTGATTGTTTATTTATCGTCAAATAATTAATCTCTCTGTGCCGATTTCTGATTGCAGGTCGTGAGAGACGTCCAGCAGTACATACTTTTGAGGCTGGAAAGTGAAGAATGCCTCAGAAGGCAGATGTGCCACGGCACGGCGGAAACTTTGAACCAGCTCCATATTAAGTCAAACGGATGTTTCCTTTACCTCGAACGTGTCCTTGACGGAGTAGCTGACGGCTGCATCGTCCTGAGGGAAGTGAGGGACATACCAGGAACCCTGAACGGCTTGTATCTCTGGCTTTGTCAGAGGCTTTTGATCGCTAAGCACTTCGCGAAGGTAAGACAAATCGTTAGCATGTTGACAAGCTTAAAAAGTAAATACTAACGAGTGGATGAGAATGTCCGTCCAATGATGCCCATTTTGAAATTTTGCCAGTAACTACTTTACAGACCTCTCATATCGCTTTTACAATAGTAAAAAAAATAACAACTGAATTTATATTCACAAAACGCATCCCACTAAAACGTTTAGGCCTTTGGAATAATCTGAACTACTAGAAGAAAAAATCTTAACGTATCGAGATAAAACAAACTGACAATCTACAATGCAGTACCAATTTGGAACTGTTAGGCAACGCTAAATCCAAGAATCCAGTCTGAACCGTCAGTGTTTTCTACTACGTCTCAAATTCACTTTTACACAACAAATAATTAGCCAAAAATTGTCAATCGTCCTCAACCTCTAGTCACCAGTCGACTAGGCCGCTTTTAATCCAATAAAAATCCACCCCATCGGGAGACTGAACATGGCCTCGCGACCTTCTTGTCGAAGATTAGTCTTTTGGAAAGTTGACTTGATTACAAACCGAATTATACTTAAAACGACGGAATTGTTTAATTGTTTTGAGTAGTGAGATTTTTCTTCCGTGTGGTTCTACGGAGTGAGGAACCTGTAATTTGGCCGTTAGTAATCATTTTGGGCTGCAAGAATAGAGACAAACACACTGAATATGGCGAAGAACCAAGGGAGGATAGGCGGGCCTCAATAATCGGTAATTACCAAGTTATTTTGGTGAAAAAGTTGTCAAAATCCGAACATTCTACCATTTTGAAATACTACTTTAAGTTTTTCAAAATTCTTCTCCTTTGTAGCCTGTAGCCGAAAAACTTTCGGAACTACAGATAAAAAAAAAGAGAGAAAGAGAGATTGAGAGATTAAATACGAGAAAAAGAGTGAGTGATTGAGGGGAGAGAGAGTAGGAGAGGGAAAAATAGAGATTGAGTGTGAGAAAGAGTGAGTGATCACGAGGTAGAGAGGGAGAGAAAAAAAAGAACGTGTGATTGAATAGAAGATTACGAGATTGAATGGAAGAAAGAGAGAATGAGTGAGTGATTCAATGGAAGAGAAAGGGAGGTAGAATGAAAAAAAGGGTGAGTGATTGAGAGGAGAGAGAGAAAGAGATTGAGCGAACGGGAGAGAGTGAGAGATTGAAAGAAAAAGAGAAGGTGAGTGATTCAGTGGAAGAGAAAGGGAAATATAATGAAAAAAAAGGGTGTGTGATTGAGGAGGGAGAGAGAGAGAGAGTGAGAGTGATTGAGCGAGAGAGAGCGAGATATTCAAAGAAATGAGAGAGAGGGATTGAGTTAGAGGTTGTAGAGAGAGGGGGGGATGGAGATAGACTGAAAAAAGAATGAGTGATTGAGTGAAGGGGGAGAGAAAAAGATCGAGTGAGACAAAGAGTGAGTGACTAGGTGGGAAAGAGGGAGAGAAAAAAGAGGAAGTAATTGAATGGAAGATAACGAGATTGAGTAGAAGAGAGTGAGTGATTGAGTTGGAGGGAGAGAAAGAGGAAATAGTGAGAGGGAGCGTGCTCGTGTTTTGGTGAATATTGTCTTTAAAAAGAATTATAAAAAAATATTCATACCAATAGAGAAATTTACCAACCTAAATAGTACTATGTTGGCCGTCAAAACTTATGCTGAAATCGACGCCTCAAGAATGGAAGCACACCATATGCTATTATTTCATGTATGAATAATGTATGAATTTCCCATTTGTAAATAAAAAAGTATATATACACAATGATACAGGGTTAAAAAAAATCAAATCATAAACACAAACAATTCAGAAATACGACTATCGTAGTTTCCGGTCAGATGGATTCAACTTGAATCGTATCCAACGATGCGATCATTTAAATTCTGCTGTTTTATAAATTCAGACAAATAATATTTACCAATTCTTATCTGTCCTTAAATCAAATTATAATAAATCCAATTATCAATTTTTTTTCTCTACTCGTAAAACATCCCAATTAGTTTTATATCGTGTTTTATTCATGAGTATAGTGTTTTTTTTCCTGGAAACATTTAAATTAAAAAAAAATGAAATTGTGCGCTACTGATAATAAATTAGGAATACGCTTTCTTGGAAAGTTTTAAATATCCGTTATGGGTCGCGAACGGAAATGTCTCATGCTCTAAAACCCTTTAGTAAATGTGTGAAATCGTGCTTTTTTGCAGAAATGCAGACAACACAAGGCCCTGAAGATGTTCTCAATAATGGTCGAAACGTAGCACGATAAAGAAAATATTTTTCCTGAAACCTAAATCAAGCCAGACCGCATCTCACGATTTCTTAATAAATATCGATTAAAGGTCACTAATTCCACTCATTTCTACACGAGGAGAACGAAGAATATGGGATTCTATGAACAAATTGCTACTACATATGGACACGAAACTAAAAGTATACTGAAGTACATCGCCAAGAATGAGAAGATACTCGTATCGTCCATCAATCAGGGAACTTTTTTTGCTGAAATGCAGA
>CM077113.1:12636947-12656254 GCA_039619505.1 Cimex hemipterus
CATTACATCCACACAAGAGCTAACTCGATCCCCTAGAGGTTATTGAAAACGATGCTCCACCATTCACAGTAATACAGAACATCTATACCCCAGTTAAATCGATGAGAAAAAAGCTCCGCAATTCACGCTAATAAATTATATTCACACGCCTGACTTCATTCAACTGCCTTAAATTACTCGACTTATTCAGGGTCAATGATAAAGAGCTTCACCATTCGCGCTAATACATGACATCCACACCACAGCCAACTCGCGCTAAAAAATACATTCGCCAATTTCATTTATAATACTCCAGTTTACTGTAATTGCTCGTAGTTTATGACAAACTAGCCCCAACAATCACGTTAAAAGAAAATACACTCCCTACTCGCACACTCCATATCTTCAGTACCTTTCCTTCCACACTAATAAATTATATTCACTGTGTGTTACAATGAATCAAGTAAAAACTCTATCTGATTAAAGTGTTATACAGGAAAGGATGAAAATAGAAAAATCAAGGAAACAAATTCTCCCTCAGCGTTTTCCAACCAGTCTTTCGTTACAAGAAGTTAGCAATAAAGGGTGGCAAACCGTACCGGTCCTGCTTGTACAAGCTTTCTTAGAGGATGCATGATTAATTTCCACGCCCCGCCGAGAGTAATCAACCTCGGGGCTAGGATTAAATTCGGGAAGGGCTGTAGTATTTAAATATATATCTCGTGAGAGTTGTGAACCCACCTCTGTTTTCTTACTGCCTCCTTTGTATTCAAGCCACACGGCCTGGGGTCCATAAATTTCGCCTACCTTTTTCCCTAGTGAAACGTATTCATATTTTAAGTTTTAAAACGATTTGGCTTTTCCATTTCAATATTTATAGCAAGGATTCATGAATTTATTCAGGTCTAAACGCAATGCAATCCACTGTCATGATGCACATGTCTATCCCTTTATACATACTGATTTGGATGCAAAAAGAAACAAACTTACTTTGGAGATAGTTCGATATTAAATAAAAATGAAGTATTTTGCTATACAGGCTTTTTACGACTACTTGCCTGCAAAGATATAGTATTTTGATGGAAATAAATTAAATTTCAATACAATTTGGAAATATTAATATTATTTTTGTTATATCTATGTTTTATACTTTTTTTCTAGTAATATCACATAATATAAATGAAACTTTTAATCCAATCTATCTTTTCATTCTGATAAAAAACTAGCAATATATTTTCTTTATATTAAAAATTAAAAACATTAAAATGACATCATTTGCAAAACTAGCAACAAGTTGCAATTTTATCTAATAGAATTTGGCGAAAATAGTAGAACAAAAACGTTATTTTTTGACTGACAGCTTTTATTATTTTAAAATAATTCTCCCAGCTTAAAATAAAAGAGTTCTCACGGCGATATGTTGGGGCTTCTTCTTTAAAACTTTGTCATATAAGATTTGACATTAAATGCCATCAGAGTTTCTTGTCACATTTTACTGACCATAAACAAAGTTAACTATTTAATCTCTCTCTCTCTCTATCTCTCGCTCTCTCTCCTGTCTTCCCCTTCTCTCTTAACCTCAATCTCAATCTGTCATTTTTTTATCTTATATCTCTGTTTTCCCTCTCTCGCTTGACCTCAATCTCAATCAGTCATTTTTTCTATTTTTTCCCCATCTTCCCCCTCTCTCTTAATCTCAATCTCAATCAGTCATTTATTTATTTTTTCTGTCTGTCTTCTCCTCTCTCTCAATCTCAATCAGTCATTTTTTCTTTGTCTTCCCCCTCTCTCTTAATCTCAATCTCAATGTCATTTATTTCTCTTTTTTCTCTTTGCCTTCTCTCTCTCTCTCTCTCTCTCTCTCTCTCCCTCTCCCTCTCTCTCTCTCTCCCTCTGTCATTTTTTTTCTCTTTTTTCTCTGTTTATCTTCTTTCTATTTCTGCTATTTTTTCTCTGTTTATCTTCTCTCTCTCTCTCTCTCTCTCTCTCTCTCTCTCTCTCTCTCTCTCTCTCTCTCGCTCTCTCTCCTTCTCAGGGAGCCGCGACGGTTAAGACGTTCCAATCCCTTTCGCAAAACCACTGGCAAGGATCCTCATAGTTAAAATTTCCTCGTAAACAAAATCTCTCTGTTTTTCTCTCTCACTTTGGTGTAGACCTATGTTTCTAACTTGTTTAATTTTAAGTTCTTTAGATATTTGTTTTGTTTTTATATAAAGGTTTATGATATTTTTCACGAAAAAATTATAAGATGTTAATTAAAGTTTGAGTTTCTGTCAACCTGCTGTAATAAAATCGTTATATCAGACTTGGGGTGTTATATCATGTGGCGTTAGCTTGAAAAGTTTCCACTATTAGAGGATGTTTAATTAATTAAAACGTTTATATTTTATTTTTCTTTTGTTCGATGAAGTAGCTTTTAAAAGAATTTCGGTCCTATCTGTTTTCTTCAAGGATAGAACCGAAATAGAAAAATGTCATCCAACCGACTACACGGTTCGAGTGATACAGCCAAATTGAAATTCCTCGTTTTCTATCCTTCCAGCGGGCATCGTTATAGCTCTCACGTCACACGATGGTTGACCTGGAATAAACATTTAGTTATTTTGCCATACCGAATTCCGATTTAGAAAAAATCAAACTGGCAGGACGAAAACAAGTCAAGAACGGGTTTTAATTGGGATTATTTAATTATTAGTCATTTCCTATTTATGTGGAATGTTACTGATAGCGGAATTCAAAGAGCAAGGCCGTTGCTGATTATTTTACATAAATTCTGGACATGTGTGAAACGAGAACAATCGTCCTTGCCGAAAAAAATGATCCGAAAGCTCGATTATTGCTCCCAAACGTGTATTACCCCGTTAATCGGACTTGTCAAGGCGATAATTGAAGGCTATAATAAAAAAAAGCTTACTTCCTCTTATGCAACTTTGCATACGATTAATATGTTGTAAGTAGAATCTGTCACATTTTAACTTAGAAGTAAGTACAGTAGCGACCAATGATATCACGGAGGGAATCTTGACTTTGGATAGGACGCAAAGTTTTTCTACGTGGATTAACAATAATTTTTGAAATAGTAAAGACTAAACGTCCATTGGTTTAATGTTTTAATGGTTGCTACTGCCTTTTTTAAATTTTCTCAAGATACAACATCTCAAGCAAAGGGGTTCCATCACAAACCACCATGAAACCATTCCCAGTGTGACTTGGGCTGATTTTGGAACTGGTAAGTCACCCCGTGTTACGGATGGCAGTACACCCTCCCCTGTCTATTCAGAGGGGATCTATTGCACTGGGCCTTGTGTGACTCTGCTAAGGCACCTGCCGCCCGTGCCGACACGAGTTGAGAGGTTGCCACGCCCTCTGGGCTACACCATTATTTCGTGCTCGGATACCCGCCCTTGCAACAAAGGGATGGGAGGGATCACAGGATGGAATGTAGCTCGATTGAGAAAAAAGGGCCGTGGATGAGAACCCGAGGTGGACCGTTGCGGGATCTCGGGCCTCGAACCACACTATACCACCCGTTGTCGCTGTAGGTCCATATAATGGGTTATGGCTCCCAGGGTGGGTAGATTAAATCAGTATGGGTTTAAGCCCCTTAAGAGGACTAAAATTGACCAGAACAAACTGAGTTTCACGACTGGCATTTGCTCGAGAACACCGCCATTGGTTTTTGGACGACTGGTCTGCTTTACGTTTTACAATTGAGTGTAGATTTGTTCTACGATCTCAGCTTGGTGAGAAAGATGGGGAGAAGGCAAAATGAAAGGAGCGAAGCTTGTAAGTTTTCCCAGAGCTAACCTTTTCAACGTACTCAGTGATGGTGTGGGTGGGAATTTCAATGGAGGTTCGAGGTGCAATAGGCCTTGTGGCCACCCCTCTTATCCCTATCCTCCTATCCTCACATGATTGCAATAGCAACTTGTCACCAAATCCTCTCGCTGACGACTTCATCTCAATCGCGGACAAATTTGTTCGTTAAAATTTCATAAATTCTACATAAATTTATTATAAGAAATTATATTATGTTAGAAGTGGGTATTTAAGATTTTCTGTTCTTTTGAAAATGTTGACTCAAAACGTCGACCTTTTGCCCAATCTATTTTTAGCACAGGACCAGAAACAATTATCACATATACGACAGTGTCCTAGCCAATAAAAATCTCTTTTTAGAAATTTAAAAATAATAACGATTTTTAATTAATCGATTATACTTTTCACGTGTTTACAATTTTCATTCTTAAATCTGTTCAAAGCAGTAGAAACTCCAGGCGAAATACAAGTTTCGAGATGTCAAGGATTAATATTTATTTATTTTTAAATCAATTAGAAAAAGAATGTAATAAAAACTGGTGAGAATGCAGTGGGAAGGAAGAGAAGGGATAGAGACAAAACAAGTCTGACCCACACGCTAATTTCCCTTACTAATAAATATAATAATAATTCGTGCTTTATTTTTTTTAAATCAAAAACAATATTCAACAATTTTTAAGAATTAGGCAAGAACTTGAGTCGGTCTGCCAATAATAATGATATATAAACAGTGAAAATCGTTATTTTTTAAAAAGGTTTCAATGATCGGGTGTACCTCAAGGACGCAAGTTAAAAGTATCGAGCAGATTTGCACGGGGGAAATAAAACCCATTAAGCGTTGGATTTGCGGTAAGACTGCAAAAGAGGCATTGAATTGCGATACAGATTTGTGATGCGCTGAGTAACTGTACGTGGCGTGCGCTTGACGTCGCATAGATGTTCCTAACCTGCCAAAACCTGTCAAGGCGTCGGGTAGTGTTGCATAGCGTTACATCGGGCAAGTGTGTTCCCAGAAATTTTCTATTTCAGAAAGTTTAGCCCCTTGAATAAAGCTCGACAAAAAGTAGCTACCCAAACATTAGGCAGCTTAAGAAGACTATCAAACCGATGTATCACAGGGGCGATGAGAACAACCCCTACAAACGCATTAGAAACCTTGCTAAACCTACCTCCACTAGAAATATTTATAGAAGAGCTAGGAAAAGCTCATTTAGGCTCTAAAAACTAGTACATTGGAAAGGAACCAAACAATTCGGGCATAAATCATAATTAACAAAATCAGACACACATTATTAGAAATCCCGGAAACAATCTTCACAACCTTCTATAAAATCTCAACAGACTATAAAAGAGAGGAAGAACACAGGAGAACATCGGATACAATGATACGGTATACGGATGGCTCCAAAACAAATGAAGGGACCGGAGCAGGTGTTTCCTGTACAAGCCCAAAATGTGAGCAATCAAACTCATTAGGGAAGTATACCTTGGTCTTTCAAGCAGAAATACATGCCATCAATGCTTGTGCTCTGGAAAATCGTAAAAGTGGTTACACTGACAAAAAAATCCTCATAAGATCAGAGAGCCAAGCAGCTATTAAAGCATTGGCATGCAAAAGAATTACATCAAAACTAGTCAGTGAATGCATCCAAAATCTCCAAAACCTGGGGGAACATAACAACCTGACGATATCCTGGGTACCAGGGCACAGGGGAATTTTGGGTAATGAAGAAGCGGACAGACGGGCCAGAGGAGGAACGGCAAGACCATCGGCCCGAACCTATCCTTGGGATATCGAAAACAAACGTAGAATCCTCCATCGCAGAATGGATCCAAACAAAACAAAGAGAGAAGTGGATAAACTATAGCAGTGCTAGGCGTAGTAAACTTATGATGAAACAATCCTCACCAAAACTGCAATTGGAGAGGGCAAAACGCAGATGGGACTACTAACCGGTCACTGTCATCTAAGAAAACATCTGCACGACATGGGCATATACAATGATGATCCCATTTGCAGACTATGTAATGAGGAGGAGGAAACAGCCACTCATATCATCTTCGAATGCGAAGCAACAACTCAATGGAGGTTCAACCTAACATATGAAAAAGACGCAGAGAACCAAATTGCAGCAATAACAGTCAATGACTCGATACTTCCGAGAAAAAGGATTGAGTCTATTGACTAAACTAAGGAACTAGGAAGGTCAATAAGCCAGAAGGCTGCAGTACCTGGGGTGTACAAACCCCGCCTCCTAGTATCCTTTCCACCATACCATTCTATTTCAGAAAGTTTAGCCCAAGAAGCTAGCAATCTATATTATAATCACAAGAAATGCGGAAGGTTTTATGAGTATACCATTCCTGAGTAGTCAGACTATCAAGACTATCCTGAAGTGAACCGAAAAACGATTTGGCTCTCTCGCCTTCCTGAAACCATGGTCTCTTTTGTATAGCAGGGAACAAAGCACCGTTAATTTGTTTACCACATTAGCAGTTTCGAACAGCTTTTATTATTTTCCGATAAGTTATTTTTTTGACTGACATATCTCCGCAGGCGCAGGTCTATTGGTACTTTATAGACTATGGCTCGGCTAACTGGTTTATGGGACGCAAAAGAGCTCTTTTCTTTGAATAGTTCAGTGAGTATGGCTAAGAGCGGCGGAAAATGAGTTTTAAAGGTTCCTTTGCACTTCCAAAGAGGTGACAGATGACCGGTCTGTGTTGGACACTGTCACACTACTCCGCCAATTTTGGGTGATCCAAAAATCTGGTTGAAACCACGATTCTCTGGCTCCCCATATTGAAAGAAATAAATTCAATAACTAAACAGCATTGTAAGCGGACGACGTCGCGAAGGCCGAATTATTTCCCAATATTCGCTTTCTTTTTATAAGCGACCAGAGATAAGCAGGCGTAAGCGCGTCGCTACTTATTTTTGTGTAGGGGAAGGTACAATACAATAAATCAGAGACAGTATTCAGACACATTTATTGAACAAGACTCCTTCTCTTAACGATACTCTAGTTGCAAATATTAATTTATCTATTAGTCAGCCACAACTCTACATCTGGGATGAGTCTATTGACAACGGGACTCACCCCACACGATACTCGCCACGATCCAGGTCCACAGCATCTCTTGTCTCGACCTCTGGCTTGGCACGATGGGTAGACACGAGTGGTCCTCGCTGGCTCCGGGTGGCTGCGTCTCCTTGGTGTATCCCAGACGGAGTGTGGCTGCTTCTGTCCCGATCCTGGGATCTGATGCCGACTGACTGGGGGGGTGAGCCTCTTATCCTTGACTGTCCTTTTGGTTTTCCAAACATCCCTTTTTATACCGGGTCTCTCCCGGAGTAGGGGTGAAAAGGAAACTACAAAAGTCGGGGGGAGTTCTCCCGACGCGGCTGGGCTGACAAAGACGGCGGTATCGTACAAATTTGACGTACTCCCAATTTACGATAACCCTCTTTTCTTACTTAAATGGCTCCTGAGTAGCCATTTCCCAGCCAGATGTGTCCTGTTCTTCCCGACTGGGTCTGCTTCGCATTTGGACGTTCCTACCTAGCCTGGCTACGTGCGTAACCATCTACTAGCTAGATTTGCCAGATGTGTCACGTCGTGCCGGTCTGGGTCTGCCTCTTCAAAGGACCCCATTGTCGGTTTTCCTTGTTTACTAAGTTGGTTCTTAATTTACAGTTTAACTAAGACGGGGCCGGCTTACAGCATTAAAAAAATGACTACGATGTGCAGTTGACCAAGTTAAAATTCCCAGGGCTATAACTACTGTAAAATTTTGTATTTCTTTGAAATCTTAATTTTGGAAAAGAGAAATTAACCGTCCCTAACAGCGCTAAGGCGCAGAATATCTTCATTTCCAACCATAAAAGAATGCTCTATCAGTAGGTTATGCTTATCCATACCTCTCATACCTACCGACATAATATTCGCATTTTTAAAAATTGTTTAATTTCTTCACTCAAGATATAAATGTTTAGATCAGTTTATTTACTAAAATCCAAAAACAAGCGCTCCTACGATAATTGCGATTTTATTATGGAATCACAACGTGGATGTAACCTCATGCAACCTCAAATCGTATCTATGTAATACTCTAAAAAATAATTACTATTTTCCTCTTCTTCCTTGGTAGTTTTTGGCTGTTTTAATGTGTTTTTCAGGTGCACACAATCACACAGGATGTTATTGAAACAATAACTATTTCACCTGATCATCTCAAACAAGGCTGCAGAAGAGAACCAGGTGCCCCCGAAGTCGATATCCCCTCGATAAAATATATCGAATGTTTGTACGTTTTCTGAGAAACACCTTAAAAAAGTTCTTCAAAAAATAATAATCTCAAATCGTGATCTGCCGCATAAAGGCTAATATGGCTCTAACTTAAAGATAATTGAAGTAATCATGGATCAATAATGATTGGTACTCTAAACGAAAATCTACAACTTCAAGATAGGCTTAAGACCAAGATTCTAAACATCTAGAAGCGTCTGGGAATGGTTGTACCACACACAATCGCATACGTTCCCTTGAGTTCACCTCTGCCAAGGAATCCACTTGCCTTGGAATCCCTCCTTTTTGCAATTTTTCGAATTGGCTACGAGAGCAGTGGCGCATCGATACTGATATGCTGAAGACCAAATTTTATTCAGCAATATAATCTAAGATCCTAAACATTCAGAAGCGTAGAGGAATAGTTACACCACAGCAATCGCACAATTTAAACTCTTGAGTTCACAAACAAAGTTGCCAAGGAATCCACTTGAAAAATGGCAAAAAGGAGGAAAAATTCAAAAGTTGGGGTTAAGATGAGAAGTTAGTGTCCGACTGGGTCGAAGTCACGATTGCTCAAGTGGTAGAGAAGTGGCGTCTAGTCTAGCCGAAGGTCGTGGGTTCGAATCCCGTAATCCATGTCCCAAGATGAGCTGGAGAGAGAATGGAACGCAAGAAAAAACACTTTTTAGACAGTTGCTCTCAAGGAGCTTGCTATCTACTTTCGTTCTGCAGTTGCCATCACGTCACTTGCACCATGAACCACCTTCAGTCCTCGGCTTTGCAGTTGCACTCAAGTCGATTATATGCACTATCTACCTTCTGCTTTCGTTCTGCAGTTGCCACCACGTCATTTGTACCATGAACCACCTTCTGCCCTCGGCTTTGCAGTTGTACTCAAATCGCTCGTACGCACTATCTACCTTCAGCCCTAGGCTTTGTAGTTGCACTCAAGTCGATTATACGCACTATCTACCTTCTGCTTTCATTCTGCAGTTGCCATCAAGTCGCCTGTACGCACGAACCATCTTCTGCCCTCGGCTTTTCAGTTGCACTCAAATCGTATGTACGCACTATCTACCTTCAGCCCTCGGCATTACAGTTGCACTCAAGTCGCTTGATGAAATTTTTACCTTCTGCTTTCGATTCTGCAGTTGCCATCAAGTCGCTTGTACGCACGAACCACCTGCCCTGGGCTTTACAGTTGCACTCGAGTCGCTTGTACGAACTATCTACCTTCTGCTTTCGTTTCTCCATTTACGATATCATTGTACTTGAAGCTCTTTTGTGTTCTTCGTCTCCTTTTTAGTCCATTGAGACTATACAATGTAAAAATAATTTTCGGTCAGTCCTTATTTCTAAGAATGGGGGTCAAGGTTAATTATGGTCGTATGACCGAATTGTTTAATTCCTATCAAATTTGATTGTTTCTGGAGGTTAAATGAGGTTTTCCTAGCCCCTTCTTGTATAAGTGTTTCCAGTGGTGGTAGGGTTAGCAGAGCTTCTAGTGCACTTTTAGGGGTTGTTCTCAATGCCTCTGTGACACATAGGTCTTTGGGTAGCTAATTTTGGTTGAGCTTTGATCCACCATTGGCTGTATTAGAGCCGGAAAGTTTGAACAAAAATATGACCATCTTCAGTACTAGTTAAAATAGGTTCTGTCGGATGATAAGACATCAGACAAGAATAGCTCTATTGAGTTCCTTCTCTTTTAAATGATATTGAAGTATGTATTTACCTTTTTACCGCAACGTAAAAATTAGCAGGATTCATCCGAGTATGAGTATTCTGTAGTTGATAACCTGAAAGTTGTTCTGATTCTGTAGTTGAATGAGGATAGCAGTTTAGGATTTCGACTTAGTTTTCCTATAAAAGCAGATAGTCGATAGATCAAAACGGCCAAATGGCTGCAGAATAAAGATAGTTGAAAGATCAGAAAAACACGGAGAGGGTCGGCCATGACCTTAGCTATTGTCGACATTTAAATTCACGCATTGTAATTATTAACACTGACTGTATCTGTGAGTGTATTTTTTGCTGTATTATTAAAGCTGTTGATTTGCTTTACACGGAAAGCATTTGTTTCCATGATAAATTTGTCTTAATTATTATAATTCAGTGGGATTTAATTTTTTGAACAAAATGGTAGATTATTAGTGCAATTAAAATATTAATGAATTCGAATTCAGAGAATCTGGTGTGAAACGCCGTTTAAAACTTCAAAGGTAAATGTAAAAATGTTTTTTTGACTACTGACGTACATTGAAATGCAAAGGGTGTGAGCCAAGTGTGAATCGGTGTGTCGTGACCGGACTTCAAATAAGACCTCTTAGACGTGGAAGTGAATCGGATTATGGTTAAGTTCATTGCCACGGGGAATAGTTGATCAATTGCAATTCACGAAAACACATTGCCATTCCCTACAGGAAAGACAAGTAACACCTTGTTGTCATTGCAAGACAGAAGAATGTATGGCTCAACCATCCATCGAAGATCTTATTACGTTTTATAAATTGAACCTTTATTCTAATCAAATTTTCTAATAAAACACATATACGATAAACGATGACGTAATATTGAAAATTTCTTTTAGCCAAATCTACCATATATTTTATTTTGACGTATGACCCCCTCGTTTGCAAGTTAAAACGTATCCTTCTCCACATCTACCATGTCATCGTGAAGTTTTTCCTCTCGGATCGGTGGCTTAAAGTGATTTTTCACCCACCACGCTAACCAAAGCTGGCGTTCCGCAAGGAAGTATCATAGGTAACCCTTTACAGCGCTGACATACCTGCACGTACAAACCTGTGTGGACTACAAAGCAGTCTTAACCTCAGAAACACTCCAATAACCTCTGAACCTCATTACCGACCTCATTCGGTTGCAGACCAGGTTAAACAAGCAAAAAAATCCAACAAGTTACGTTTACCATAGTTACCAGTGCACATAGACAACAAGGTCACAGTCCGACCATTGGGCTTTATATAGATAGCCATCCTAATCATCCCTAACCAACCCGAACCTACATACAAGATTAAAACAAAAAATATGGACTTCTCTGGTTTGGACCAAAATGAACACTGCGCATGGTATGATGTTTAGTGACAGTTAGCCGACGATTATTTGGAGATCCTTAGGTGCGGTCTGTTGTTACGTAGGTTAGTTAGCACTCTCAACGACACACAAGAATGATATATCCACAGGGAAAACAAACACTTTGAGCCCTGAAGATGATCTCACTGAAGATCGAAACGTTGACATCGCTCAAGTCTCTGCACGTCATCATCATGGCCTATATTTTGAAACAAATTAACAACAATTAATTTTTTTAATGCAAACAATCACCAATTTTTGGCACAGGTAACTACTTACTCTGCTGGTTTTTTAAAATTTGTATTGAAAGTCCTGTTTTTCTTGTAGTAACACTTTACTCTAAATTAAAAATTAAATTAAAACAAAACAAGATAGTTATGTGAGTAAAAAATTTGAGATAGTTTGTTTTCATAAAATAACTGATAATTAATTGTTATTATTTTGTTTCGAAATATAGGCCCTGATGATGACCTTGTAGAATTTTTTTTTGTGCTGCCCCTTGACCATAATACTGATCGTACATTAAATTAAACTTCAAGTGGTCGATACGTTCTCTTCAGTAGCTACAGTTTATCAAAGTTTATTGCCAAAACAGAGTGCTCAAATTAGAGGGCTGTAACATTTGTCACCAAATCACTCTTTCCACTAAGAATTTCATTCATTCGTTTTCGGAGAGTATCGAGCGTTCCGCTAACCAGACTGTATTTAAAGTTTTGGTTGAGATAAAAAAGTCAGTGTCACGAACGCGATTCGAACTCTAAATACGCCGCTGCTCTACCACTTGAGCTATCGTGATCTCGATCCACTCGGACACTAACTTCCCATCTCAACCCCACCTTTTGAATTTTCCTTCCTTTTTGCCATTTTTCAAATGGATTTCTTGGCAGAGGTGCACTCAAGAGTTTAAATTGTGCGATTGCTGTAACTATTCCTCGACGCTTCTGAATGTTTAGAATCTTAGATTATATTGCTGAATAAAATTCCTCAGCCTATCTTGAAGGCAGCATCGATGCCACTGCTCTCGTGGCCAATTCGAAAAATGGCAAAAAGGAGGAAAAATTCAAAAGGTGGGGTTGAGATGGGTTGTTGGTCTCTGCGTAGATCGAAGTCAGGATAGCTCAAGTGGTAGAGCAGCGGTGCATCTAGACGAAGATCGTGGGTTCGAATCCCGTTCGTGACACTGACTTTTTTTAACTCGACCAAAACCTTACATAAAGATTAATCAATTGAAAACGGATTTATTTAATCAATCGGACCATGAAATCTAATGAATTTACTAAAATGTTTATTACTTCAGAATTCAGATGAGACTGAACAAACATTTTAAATTCCGAAAAAAGTGAACATTAAAAAATCATTTATCCTTGTATTGGATTAAGGATTAAGTGTGTTTAATCCTTGTATTGGATTAAAGATTAAGTGTGTTTAATCCTTGTATTGGATTAAGGATTAAGTGTGTTTAATCCTTGTATTGGATTAAGGATTAAGCGTGTTTAATGGATTTAGAAACTGGATTCGTTGTGTTGACAGCACCCTAGATACAAGAATGATCGATTCCACAATAATCCTTTCGGTCGCAATGTAAGAAAAATTAACTATAGTCATCAGTTTCTCGGATCGTTGGCGGATCTGTCATTAAAGAATATATTGCGGGTTTTTAAAAAGTACATTGGGCCAAGGCATACCCTTCATTACTCGGGAGTGGTTTGAAGGTCGGCTTCTTTAAGAAAAAATTCCTTGTTGTGGTAGATTAAGCACGTTGATTCGGCATGCTCATTCGAATTTTACATAAAAAACTAGCTTATTAACCAGTTCTAATAAACAGTCTAATTTTACATATTGTGTTGTTATTGTTGATTCGTGTATGTATCAGTAAGACCACATCTGCAACAATCAACAGAAATTCCACCGAGTGTGAAAAAAGCGGAGTAAGCTCGTCCTTCTCCCGAGTCGTGAACATAATTGTTAAAAAACACTCTGAAGATGATGTCAATAAAGATCGAAACGTGGGCACGATAAAAAAAATGTTTTTCTGAAACCTACACCAGACCGCATCTCACGATTTCTAAATAAAAATCATTGATAAAACTTTATAACCGACCATAAGTTGGGATTGATGTAATTTAAAAAACAATTATATTCACATAAAATCATTATTAGCTATTACATTAAAATTCTCGAAAATATTATAGCCTTGTTGTTTATCATCAGGTTGTTCACAGTATCAGCGTTTGACGACAAATCAATAAATTTGTTTCAGAATAAAAAATCGAACAGATTTTTAATCATAGAAGTACGAAATTTCATTAAAACAACTGATGAGAAAGTAAAATTAAGTTGTTCTGGAATATCTGCGGAATCAGTCATCACTCAATGGTGAGATTTTTCGATAATAAATTACAACTTGGATTATTCGGAGATCGTGAGATGCGGTCTGGTGTGATGTAGGATTTAGAAAAACATTTTTTTTATGGAGCTAACGTTTCGGTCTTTATTGGGAACATCTTCAGTCCTCGAAGTATAACACTACAACTGAATCCATGACAGTAAATTATGTACCAGTTACGCACAGAAATAAACACCTAAGAGGTATAAAAGCTACCGAAAAAGAATCGAGTTGTGTAAACTGTACGCTATTTAACAATTACACGCCTCAGGGTACAAAATAAACATAACTCTGCATGCCCTACCTATAAATTTTTCGTAAACAAGAAAAAAAATTATGAAACAAAACAACGACTGTGAATAGTAACGAAACATTCGTTTTACCTCGTGATCGAATAACTTGTATTAACTTCGTGAAAATAAATCTCAGAAAAGAGGGGCCGCGGTAGCCGAGTGGTTTGCGTGGGAGACTAGACTCGGCTAGTACACCCCGCGGGCGCGCGTTCGATTCCCGCCTCCTCTGGCCCTTTTTTCACAAACCCTCCCCCCCCCAAAAAAAAAATTTATACTCAATAAAACTATACACAATAGTCTGGCTAGATATGCACAGTTCATGATGCCATTAAAAAATCTCAGAAAAGTGGCGTCGATGGTTGTACGGTTTGGACGTTGACACGGCGCTCATACACTGTAAGGTAAAGGTCCCGGGTTCGAATCCGACACTTACAAATATGCTTCATTTTCAAAATCACCGGAGGGTTGATATGACCAGTTACGAACCCTTCTCAAAAAAATCTCAGAAAATCTATTAAATTGCATCACAATCTTAAAAGCATCATTAAATTGTGTACAATTTATGACACATTAATATCAGAACCATAGACAATCTGAAACAAAGTTCTGATTTTACTTACAACTATAGAAGCGCGGTAGCCGTGTGGTTAAGGCGTCAGACTCTCGGCTAGTAGATCCCCGCGGTCGTGGATTCGAACCCCACAGTCGCCTCTGGAATTTTTTTGACACCTAAGCGGACCGGTGGTTCTGGTGGAATTGAAAGAAATTGACACGACACTTATCAATGGAGGTTTACTATGCCTAGCACTGCTAGAGTTTATCCTAGTTGACAGGTAGACGGCTGAGAGTAAAACCTAGAAAGAGATAGTTGGACGACTTCGACGACCAGAAAAATATGCAGATCGGACGATGCAGACCTGCAGGACAGAGAAGATTGGGCCAGCATTGCAGAGACAAGAGCCCTTCAAGGGCTGTAGAGCCGAGAAGTAAGTTGCATTTTCTCTAAGCTCTGTAATATTTATTATGTTTATGTTTATTACAATTATCAATGTCAAACTTTTCTTATATTAAAAAAATCGTCGCCTGTTAGCATTTGTCGTTACAATTGTCTTCTCAATATAATTTTATTGGGTTGAACAAGCTGAATATCTCTATATTTTGTTGATGTATCATTCAACGTTGATTTGATTTTTTTCATAACTTGAACTTTTCATAAGTGCCACAGTAAATTTATTTTTGATCTCGAAGTTGGCCGGCCTTGTTTATTCAATATTTGGTGGGTTTATCAACTTTTTTCCAAGCAAATGAACGAAAACGAAGTAAAAAGGCGTAAAAATGTAACAAAGAAAAACGACAAACTGGTTTTGAAGAGATGTGGGATCTGGTTTACTTAATTTCGACTACTTTTAACGATTCAGATTTTAAAAATATAAATATAAATGAAAGAAATATAATTCCAAGGACTCTTTTTTCTTTAAAAAGGTAATCAAACTCCAAGGGATTTATTCCACCATAACGGTAATGTCATAATCTCTTATACTATATGACAGGTTGGCTGAGCAGCACCAGTTACGATAAGGAGACGAGCCCCGACGGTAGAACACACCCCCGGCACTCTTCTTTAGTCCAGAAATTAAAGCATCTGTACTTGGTATGGTGGAGCAAAACAATAAGACTGCTAAGTGGCACCCAAAGACTAGCGTGTCTCAGTGGCATGAGCACAACGCCAACTGCTGCACTGGAAGTTTTGTTAAACCTCCAACCACTTCACATTTGGATCAAAGAAGAAGCCAGACCAGCAGCCTGCAGCATTATAAATGGACAACAGTCTGCTAGGATAGTCCCTGTAAATAACAATGGAAACTAAGGGAGGAGATACAGGCAGATGCCATTCAAGGTACGCCAATTGATGCCACTACTCCAAAGTACAACACCAAGAAGTATAAAGTACTAATACCAGAACTGGGAGAATGGGCCAAGGGAACACTAAAGGCAAATTCATACTGGTATACTGTCGTCTTTAAACCGACAAGGGTACGGGAGCTGTGGTCTTGTGGATGAACCCCAAAGCTGAACTAACTGTAAACCTAATCAAGTATTGTACAGTTTTCCAGTCTGAAATCATAACGAATGAACAATGTGCCAGAGAAATAAAAAGGCTAGGAATACATTCCCAGAAGATAGCCATTTTCTCTGACGGCCAAGACCACTCAAACAGAGTTGACTGCATGGAGGCCCTGACGGAAGTCAGCGATACTAATGACTTGACCCTGGCATGGGTCTCAGGACATTTGGGACATAGAGGAAATGTAAATGTTGGCATATTGGCCAAAAAGAGCAATCACCTTAAAATAGATCCTGAATGAGTTCAAAACCTAACAATAACATGTATGAGGCATGCGAAGAAATCATTCATAGAAGGACGATCCTCAAAACTTACAGTAGAATTACTCCTGGCACTACCACAAACGAAAGCATATGCACTGGATAGGAGTGAAGAAAGAAGAAACACTATGCAGATACTGCGAGGACGAGGAGGAGTCCGCAGAACACGTTCCATATTTCTGCGAAGGTCAATGTAGGTGCAGGTTCTTGAAACTAGGATAAGAAAAGCCAAAAGCAAGATCCTACACCAAGGAACCGCTGGCAAAGCTGTGGGGGCTGGTTTATAGCCTGCAGCTGGCCAGTGAGTTATAATGAACAGAGGATCACAATAGATCTATTTAGGTCCGAGGTGCAGTAGGCCTTGTGGCCTACTCTCTTATCCCTATGCAACCGGAGGGCTCAGTCAAGGCTAGTCGATCTCAGTCTAGTAGGCACACAGTAGCAGGACCAGCAAGGATGTAGCCATTGCGACAAATCGAATAGAGTCGATACAGAAAGCTGCGGAAAGAAGATCCTGGAAATAGCACCAGATGATGTTAGCGATCATCGTTTCAGCTAAGTCTTCTTGTCAATGAGCTCATCCCCAGAGTTAGAATTGTGGCTGACGTACCTTGGTTGCTTGGCATTCTGTTTGTTCCCATATTAAGACAGGTCAATGTAGGTCATCTACGCAGTTTCCCAGAGAACCCGGTTGTCCCCACACCGCTGGTTAGAGTAATCCAAATTTTGAGCAGTAATTTAGAGGCTCGTAGGCAGGCGAACAAATTGTCAGTATTCGAGGAATTGTTCTCAAAAATTCTGACAACTGGTTAGTAGGTGTTGTCGTCAAGGCTGGTCATATTTAGCACTAGATTTGGTTGTAGCTGTCTTAAGATGGTTGACTTATTTTGTCTCTTGCCATATTAAGACGGGCCAATGTGGGCAATATGGTTTACCGTATTTTTGGAGCCGTACCTTCCATACACAAAAATTAGTTAAGCGCGTACGCTGAAGTTCTCCAATCGCTTTGATGGTTTATAAGGATCGTTTTTAATCTAAGAAAGTCCGCCATAATGGGCTTAGCAGGGTTTTATGTACAAGCTTCTGTTTGACCATATTTAAGGGTATGCCATCTGTACGTTAGACACCTCACTTAGAAGAATCGGCATGTATTAGCCAATTTTTAAAGACCTTTCATACCTTCAACTCCATGTTGATATCTGTTTATTTTTGGGATTTTATATGAGGAAGCATGATTTTTGTTTTTATATTTAAACTGTTGGAAGTATTTATTTACTAAGTGATGACCTACTCATTCATCAAATGGCACGAATATGTTAATTAAGTTCGTTTCAATTGATTATTTTGACAGTATTAGAGCGTCAATTTTTGTTAAATGGAGTTGGGAAATGTTTTATTCGCCTTGAAAATTATAATTAAATGATTTTTTTGCAACACACTCTCCACTTATTTCAATTTGGGGTAAACGCCATTGCGTGACCGGTCGGTCGTTTCAGACGCCTCTTTAATGGCCGATGGAATGACGTTGTTGCAACAACAAAAAACTAGAAAATTAGAACTATTTAATTGCTTATACGGCTCGTTGAAGAACTGATGAACAACCGGGAATTTCAGTCCGACAATTTTCAAGTCAAAATACTTATATCGTTCTATGACTCTTAATTTTCACAGGAAATGGGGATTTTAAAATGTCGCAATTATTATACATAACAAAACATAACAAGGGGACATATTTTGAAATGGTTCTGCTTCCGCATCTTCTGACATATCTGCGGCCCCAAATTGCAGAAACTAGTTGGTCAACAACTAAATCCAGCCAACGACAAAATGATTTGGCATTGGATCATTCATACTTGATACTTTTTTTTTTTTTTTTTTTTTTTTTTTTTTTATAGCCAAAACAGGAGAATAGAGACAAAGTGGTTTCAAATTAAACCTTCTTCAATTAAAAATTCTTTCAGATTGATTGAACCAAGAAAATACTGTTTCTCCCAACAAATTATAAAACTCGTGGCACTGACTTTTTCAACTCAACTGAAAACCTTAATTACTTAGGGATATATTTCATGACAATAACAATATAGTGCTCTTGCTAGAGAAATACGCGGAGCTGGAGCCTCTTGGAAAAGCGGTGGTTGTTGTCTGGAATTCCGGACACGCCAGCCTGGAGGGTAAGGAACGCGCGGGCGAGGCGGCGAAAGCCGGTAGGTCTCACCCTCCAGATCGGACCATCGCGATCAGGCCCCCTGCACGCAGATAAAAATATGATAAAGGAAAGATGGCAGCGTCAGTGGGCGGGATCGTCGGAGAGGTTCTTGAGAGTCAAGAGCACGACCGGTAGATGGCCCTCAGAGAATCTGAGCAGGAGACGAGGGATCGTCCTCACCCGACTGATGATCGGCCATACTCGGTTGACACATGGGAACCTGCTTATGGGCCCGCGCAGGTGCCCCTTATGCTGAGAAAAATCGCTCGATGTGTCCCACATAATAGAGGCTTGTCATGCCTTGGCTTCATACAGAGAGCGTGCTGGCTTGCCGCCGGATTTAAGAAGAATCCTCGAGCACAGTAGCGGGTTTCTGAGTCCCCTGTTCCGCTTTCTAGGGGAAATTTTTTTGATTGTATATAGTATGTCTTATGTGTTATGTGTCTTTGTGTTTTGTCTGTGTGCACGTATTTATTAGCGTGAATGGCGAAGGGTGTGGGTGAATATAATGTAACCATCGCCCCTCGAACGATGAAAGCGAGTGTGTGTGTGTGTGTGCGCGCGCGCGCGGGGTCGATGGTGGAATATTAATAAAAGTACCTCATCGACCCCAATCTAGTTAAGTTTAAGTATAGGTCGGTGGAGGAATAACAAGTACTCCACGGACCAAACGGAATGGGTGTACTGTATTTATTTGTATTAAATGTAGAAAAAATAGATTAGTCATATTTAGTTGAAAGTTATTTATCTTTATTATGGCATGGCATATTAAAATAAATAATATATAATAAAAAATAAAATAAAATTATATATATATATACAGATAGATTCATATATATATATATATATATATA
>CM077113.1:12674906-12685767 GCA_039619505.1 Cimex hemipterus
GTATTTAATATTTTTCCTATAGTCATACTTCACGCCCTGATGTTTTTATATCTCTGAGCTCGAAACGGTTCATAATTAAATTGATGCTCGTGACCAAGGCCGATACGGTGTTGTATAGATATCCAGACTATAAAAATTGACCTTTCTTGACAAGTCTGTCGTACCGCGTTCTCTTGGCTTTCGGTTCGTTAATTCTCGTCTGATACTTTTTGCCTTCCCCCAAGGCGACTTATATCACGTTTTCTTTTTCTTTAAAGGGTGACTTCGATTAAATACCAAGGATCAAATACTTTCTGGTACAATTTCGATCATTATTTTTCCCCATTTTCTTATGCAATAATCACTTAAATAGAAAATAAAAGTTTTAATCATTATTTCACATCAGAAAAAAAAAGACGTAAACATTTCCAATTAAACAAACACTCGTAAAATATCAATTAAGAAGCCAATGTTTTTTTAAACCTCACATAAACTAACTGATATTAGCAAGAATGTTCAGTTTAATTGTTTTTAAACTTTCCCACAATAATATTTTGACGGAAAATCGCGAATGTAAATCATCCGATTATTTTATCGCGGATTAGGATTGATCCCGTTTTAATCAGCGCATTTACTTGAATAATTGCACAACGGTCTAAATTGAGTAATAAACACTGCGTACGAAACTTTTTATTCAATTTCAGTTCATTAAGGTTTTGATTGAGATAAAAAAAAGTCAGTGTCACACGCGGGATTCGAACCCACGACCTTCAGCTAATACGCCGCTGCTCTACGACTTGAGCTAACGTGACTTCGATCCATTACGACATCACTGTAAGTTAAAGGTCCCGGGTTCGAATCCCGCTCGTGACACTGACTTTTTTATGTCAACCAAAGCCAATTGATTGAAAAGAATTTATTTGGTCACGCGGACCACGAAACCAAATAAATGTAACTTTTTATTTACGCTGTTGTCAATCAATTTTTTTTCTTAGATAAGTGTTTTATTTAAACATGAAATTTTTAAGACTAATTCGTCTCATTTAAACGTTTTGGTTAATATTAACATGGAAAACACTTCCACATGGTTTTTTGTTAAATAAAAAAGTAACATTAATTATTTACATTTATTCGGATGTTCCGGGAATATACGTCTATCATCAGAGCGTAATTTTTTTAAAAAGACAGGTATAATTCAAATTTGATATATGAAAAAGCTTATCTTACATTGTATTAAATTTAAAATTTATTAATATCCAAAATTTTGTATGGTAGTAATAGTAAATAATAAATGTTTAATTATTTGTTAGAACACACGAAATTTATTGTTTATTTCGAACAATATTGTATATGTATTTTTATCGTTATATTAATTACAAAATATTTATTTTAACATGAACCAAATTGAATGAGTTCAGGAATTCATGGGTTTTAACAAAAAATATTTAATTATGATGGCTATAAAGAAAAATTCACCAGAACATGGGAAAACGGTTTTCTAATAGAATAAATTATAAGTAAGTCCTAGTAAATAGAACAAACACCAGAAAAATATTTTCCTCGGTTTTGTTTAATTTTCTTTCAGAAAAATCGAAATTATATATCATTTTCAGCTAAAACTCATGATTGATTTTTTTTTTGTAATTTGGTTTACAATAAGTATTTTGTAATTTTACGTAATTAATTATGCCAAGCTTTTTCATAAAATGTCAAATGTGATCATTGCCTTTTACAAAAGGTTACATGCTGATGATGGGCGAAAATTACCGGAACATCAAAATAAATGTAAATAATTAATGTTACTTTTTGATTAAAAATAAAATTTTGTAATAAAATGTAAAATATATAAATCGTTGTTATAATTATATTTTTTATGAAAAAAAATCTATAGAACCTGATGATGAGTATAAATTACCGAAACGTCAAATTAAAGTAAAAACTTATTATTTTCAAATATAAACCAATAATATTTGTATTTCTTGTGATAAAGCCATTGTACAAATTAAATTAAAACTAGTTATAATTGTTTGAACATTTCTTCGAGCAAATTTTATTTAATTCCCGCAACATTTTAATACAGAACAATAATGAAATATTACGAATGAAAAATTTTAAAAATTATTAATGTATGTCGTACATCAAAGGCGTAAATTTGAAAATAATAAGTCTCCAAAGTACCCCATTCAATCTAACAAAATTCATAACGAGTAAGGGAATAGGAATAAAATTTTCGAGAGAAAAAAAAAGATAAAGATATCTATCGGGCCTGCTCGTTATCAGCAGATATGATTTACTCCAGTGACTCACGTTTTCTGGCTTCCGTGTTCTATTCTGCGCCTCAGAAAGTTCCTAGTTGCAGTCAAAAATATATGTTTAATTAACTGCCGGTTGGTTTTTTTTAATATTATTTTTTAGACATTGTACTATATTCTTTTTTGTCCGAAATCTTGTGGGTTATCACTCCCCGATGTGCTGGCGTTAGGGTCAACCTCGGAGTTCACTTATACTGTCGGCTGGATCCTTAGTAAACCCCTTAAAAAATCGACCTAGTGCAATATTAATAATCTAATATAAATTAACCGCGGCGAGGTATTTTTATAATCCTCCATGACCCTAAACACAAAACACATCGCTGGAGGGGCGACGGTGCCGCTATTTTTCACCGCCTCACCACTCACGCTAATAAATACACTCAAACAAAACAAAAAAGCGAAACAGCTCAGAAACCCAATACTGCGGCCGAGAAAATTTTTTAAATTCACCGGAATTTCTACACGCTCTATATAAGGAGCCGTGGCCAGACAGGGTTCTGTTATGTGCGACACATTGAGCAACCGACCTTTCTCTTCATAAGGGGCACCTGCGCGCGCTTTGGCCCAGTTTGTTGTTTTTGTTAACATGTATTTTAGTTGTTGACTTTTTAAATCTATCTTTTGTGTGTACATCTTCGAATTGAAAATAAGGATTAGAAGGTTGATTCAATCCAGAGAATATTTATTTTTCAATTCAATATTCAATATTTGACTTTTTTTTCAATAAATTCGTATAAATTCTCATTAATATTGTCTCGCCTGATTAGACCATTCAATCTTAAAGATTAAAAACCTTTTATTGACTTTTAGTATTAGTAAGTTTGCATATTTTGTAACCCTTTTAAGTAAAAGTAAATATTGTTTTATCTTAAAAACAGGTCATACGCAGGCCTTAAACGATTTCTTAATTATCTTTTTACCCTTATCTCATATACTAAATACAAACTTTTAGATTTTTATATTAAAACTGTTAAATCTAAGTAATAAAACGTTTTTTCCTTTAGTACAAAAAATATTTTTGAAAAATAAACAACCTTATAGTCGAGAAAAAATTAATAACCGGTGCAATTATCGTTTTTTTTTATCTTTCCTTTTTTTCTCACAACAATTCATCATACAAACTTTTCGATTTTTATTTTTCAACTTTTAAACCCCAATGGTAAAACATTTTTATCCTTAATCCAAAAAATATTTTTAAAAAAATAAATAGCTGTATTGTCAAGAAAAAATTAATAATCCGTGAAATTGTCGTTTTTTTATTGTTTTTTTTTTTCTTACAAATTCTAAATACAAACTTTTCGATTTTTACATTAAAACTGTTAAACTCAAATAATAAAATCTTTTTTCTTTAATACAAAAAACAATTTTAAAAAAATAAACAACCTTATAGTCGAGAAAAATTATTAATCGGTGCAATTGTCTTTTTTATCGTTCCTTTTTTCTCACATATTCTATGTGCAAACTTTTCGATTTTTACATTAAAACTGTTAAACCCAAATAATAAAACCTTTTTTCTTTAATACAAAAAATATATTTAAAAAAAAATAAACAACCTTATAGTCCAGAAAAATTAATAATCGGTGCAATTGTCGTTTTTTATATTGTTTCTCTTTCTTCTCACAGGATAATTTGACGAGGAAACAATTGACTTGAAACAATTACTTGCCATTCTGTCGTCGGTTAATGGTTGGAAAAGAAAATTGCATAATGAGCCAGGAGTTCGGTGTACTTGATGCGCTTGTTTCCTCAAGAGAAGAGTGAAACGGGCCTCTCCCGTTCTCGAGCTCAATTTTTTATTTGATAACTGTTTTATCTGTATGATACAAACTATTGTCACAACACTAGAGGATTGACTCAACAAACAGTATTTCGTACTCCTTGTTAAGTTCTTTTGGTTAATTCAAAATTTAAATCAAGCCTGTCCGCTTCAAGCTCACTTTCTAATTTGATAACTGTTTATCATACACATAAAAAAAAGGATAACAACCGAGGACGTCAAAGAAATCTCATATTATTATCGCTCATATAATTAACGATAGATTTATCATTTCCTCCTTAAAGGTCATTAAAACGAATCCATCCAAAATCTTCAAAACCTGGGGAAACACAACAACCTGATCGTATTTTGAGTACCAAGGGATTTTGGGTAACGACTAAACATTGGCCGGATCTGCAAGACCATAAATCGACCCTGAACCATATCCTGGGATTTCAAAAAAAAACTCATTCGGATTCTTCCACACATAACTGGCCAATTTGCTGATACACTCAGGGCTAAATTCAAAGGAGTGACAGGACTATTTACTGGCCAGGGGCAGTGAAAATGTCTACATAACATGGGCATATTCAATGATGATCCCATTTGCAGATTACGAAATTAGGAGGAGGAGACAGCCGCCAACATCATATTCGACTGCGAAGCAACAGCTCAACAGAGACATACCCTAGAGTACAGACCATGTATAAGCCCTGAACCTATACTTTGGATAACGAAAATAAATGCAGAACTCCTCCATCACAAAATGGATAAAGAGATGCAGATAGACAGACGGACAGTAATGGATAAACTCTAGCTCTCTAGGAACACCAGACACAGTACACTTATGCTTAAAAAACCCTCACCAAGTCTGGCAAATTCACTGCTACAATGAATGGAAATGGCCAGACTCGTAGGAGTGTTAGGACTATTGCCGGTAAGATGTTCCCATCTTTAGTCATGAGCGTTGAGACCCATGAGGATCTTTCACGTCCGGACATATCCTCAAGGGGACTTCTCAGACGCCTGGTGCCCTCGAAGGAACACCAGGAAGACTACATGCATGGACTTACCACATCCCTTGGCTAGCGAGGTAGTGCAATACTAGCCAAGTGCCCTGAAAAGGCATCTTTGCATGTGCCTTAAAAAAGGCAATTTTGTGGTTTCCAGCATTGCCCCTCGGCTATGCCCTTCACCACCCACGGAGAGATAGAGAAGGCACTCTATCTCCGGCTCCGGTCTGCCGCCCTCTAGCTAAGTACAAGTTGTTTGCAAACCACGATCACCACGAATCAAACGTCATTTAGCAGAGCCGCTTGAGTGCTTTACACCCGCGGTTCAGTTTTATTTTTAAGGTGGAACTGATGGCCGACCCGAGAGATCTTGAAAACTCCATACTAATGCACCCGTTACCTGAAGGGTGCGGGTTCAGTAGCCAAAGCAGAGGGGTGAAGGAAAGGAAAACGGAAAGGGTCAGGAAGGATAGGGAAGGTAAAAGGAATTTGCCTCCATCATTAGTTACTCCCCAGGCACCGGAGTTGATGGTAGGACTTGCCCAAGTCACCCTATGGGGTGACTACTGCCGGTCATTGGCATCTGATAAAACATCTACATAATATGGGCATATTCAACGATGATCCCATTTACAGATTATGCAGTGAGGATATCTTTATTTACTAAAACTGGTCTTATTAGACCAACCATCAATTTTACAATATTATAGAATAAATAAATATTTACATTCTTCTAAACCCATTGGTACAATAAGATTTACATTTCACTATTAACTATTCACTTTTATCTACACAAGTTCATATGGCTTTGTTCGTTTTAATCTTCTGACCATGTTCCGGTTATGTAAGAGTTTGGACGCCTCCACGTTCTCGTGCAGGCTGAGGTGAGCCTGGTGTTTGGCGGCAAATCGTCGTATTTCCGCGTGACTTCAGGGAACTTAAGATCCCTATGTAAGTCCATACCAAGGTGCATTGACCATGTTACGTAGGATTTTATTTTGGAGTGTTTGTATGAGTTTAATATTGCTATGTTTGGTGCAACCCCATAGTTGTATACCATATATCCACATGGGCTTTATGACTTGTTTATATAATAGTATTTTATTTTGTATAGCAAGATTGGAGCCACGTCCTATCAACCAGTAGAGTTGTCTATACCTTAAACCTATCTCTGTCCTTTTTTTCTTCATGTGTTCTTTCCATCTCAGCTTGGCATCTAAATTCATTCCCAAATATTTAGCTGTATTGCTGTATGGTATGTTCCATCGATTGTGAGCGAAGGAACATGGTCCACCTTTTTGTTTGTGAAGATCAGATGAACTGATTTATGTTGATTTAGCTTGATTTTCCATTTTTTTGTCCATTCGTTTATCTTATTACATGCATTTTGGAGGATTTTGGTTGAATGGTTGATAGTCGGTCCTAGTGATATCACCGCGGTGTCATCTGCAAACGTTGCAATTTTTACTCCATCTATTTTCGGAAAATCACTGGTGTATAACAAGTAAAGCAGTGGACCTAATATGCTACCTTGTGGCACTCCATGCAGTGAGGATGAAGAAACTTCCGCCTGTGAATTCGACTGAGAAGCAACTGCTCAATGGAGATATAATTTGGGATATAAAAACTAGGAAATTACCAATAAGAACCAATCAAAAATATCCAGAAGATTGAAGTGCTTGGGGAACATAACACCTCACTTAGGTGTCCTAGTCTCCTTTCGTCGTCATCATCATCACTCTTAAAGTTTTCCTTTCGACATCGGGTCCCTTATCATCTATCCCGCTACACTTCTTTACTAAGCATATTTTTTGACCTTTTAGTCAAATATACGCGTGAAAAATGTCAAATAAAATTTCTTTTTACAATTGTTGTACGAGCGTTACTGTACTTGTTTTGATTTTTTGAAATATTTTTTAATGTATTAATTCCATGTAATTAATCACGGAAATCAGTAGAAAACTCCAATTTTTTTTTTAAATGCGTTATATCACAAGTGATTATTTACTGTGAGTTTAATGGGATGTCCAAGAGCTCGAAGGTCGACTAACAACAAATATTTTTAAATTAATTTATCAAATTTATTATTAATTCTTTCTGAATAATTATTATTAATTAATTAAGTTACTTAATCGCAATTGTATAATAATGTCCTCAGCTGCGAAAAAATGCTCCATTATTTACTATTTGCGTCAAATTGATTTTTTAATCGTGTATTACAAGTGCTCAAGGTGAAACTATTATTGGGAAAATTACCAAAATTGTATAATTCTGCCTAATTAGAAACGGATGTAATTAACGATGATAAAATAAACGTTTCTCCCCTCTGATTATTTGTTGTCGATTAAAAAAAAAGTGTTTATTTCATTTCCAACAGGCAATAACACAAAGGCAAGGGGAAAAACTAGGGCAAAATTAGTTGAAAATTACTTATTAATTGAAGAAATTTTCTAACTTGAAATTACTGCACGGTTTGAACTTTGGTTACGATTAATTACATGACACTCTTTCATTCTTTCATATGTATTATGTTTATGTTGCGTGTGTGTTGTGTTTATGTTAATTTACTGGAGAGAATGTAATTTATTAGGTACACTAGTTTTCGTGGTCCGCTTGACCAAGTAATATCTTTCATTTCTTTTGAAAGGTATTAATTTGTTCAAGCGGACCACGAAAACTAGTGAATTTAATAAGTTAAAATGAAATATACTTCACTAAAGCTCTTCGTGGTCATTTATTCGTCGCCGAGAATATTTGAAAAATGGAAAAAAAGGAGGGAAAATTCGGAAGGTAGGAGGTTAATGGCCGAGTGGATCGACGCCGAAGGTCGTGGGTTCGAATTCCCCTCGTGACGCTGACTTTTTTATCTCAACTAAAAACCTTAATTAATTGAAAATATAATTTATTAGCGTGAAAGGAAGGCGTTACCCGTTCGAGACATCGATCTGTTGACGAGTATATGACCAGACATCGAACAGTAAATAAATATTTTAAAAAATTGTTATGTCATAATTGATCATATCTTAGAATATTTTTTGTCCTTTATTTATCTTATTTATCACAGATCGTTCGACTCTGATAATAAAGATAATCAAGGGATTTTGTTGTTTCCAAACGTTTTAAGTTGAATTGGCAATTGACCGGATTCAGTTTATCGTTATATTTTTTGTACTGTTAAGTGGTTCAAGTTTTTAAAATATTGAATACTTCAATGTTTTTTTATATGTTTAATAATATTTATGGTTAAGAACGGCCTTCTTCCAGTGCGGCATGATGCGTTAAGCCCAAAATCTTTAGTACAACTCAATGTAAAATTACACAATATGATAAGTTGCTGAAGACGAATGTATTCCCGAAACATCCAAAAAAATAGAGATTAATCACATGAAAATAGTTATTTATATTTGGATTAATTATTATTTTTATTTAAGGTATTTGTCGAGATGAAAAAGTAATTGTGACGAGCGGGATTCGAGCCCACGACTATCGACTAAATACACGAGTTAATATGGCTAATAAATTTGTGGGTTCGAATCCCGCTCGTGACACTTACTTTTCCATCTCAACCAATAATTTTCATGCAAATAATAATTAATTGAAATAATTAAAACGGTCAATCAGTAGATGCGGCCTGTGATGCTTGCAGGTACCAAATCTTTAATGCAACTCAATGTAAAATTACAAAATATGATAATTTACTGAAGATGGTTGTAATCCCGAAACATCCTTTCAAAAATGACAGAGATAAACCACACGTAAAAGTTTTCCTTGTATAAAACATAAAATACGAGCGGGATTCGATCCCACGAATTCATTAGCCGTATTAGCCCGTGTATTTTAGCCGTGGGTTCGAAATCCCGCTCGTCACACTTTTTCTTCTCAACCAATACCTTACATGAAAGTAATAATTAATTGAAATAATTCAAACGGTCAATCAGACGATGCTGCCTGTGATGCTTAAAGCTTCCAAATCTTTAATACAGCTCAAAGTAAAATTACAAAATATGATAAGTTACTGAAGATGGTTGTAATCCCGAAACATCCATTCAAAAATAATAGAAATAAAACACACAGGAAGGTTTTCCTGATAAAAACCATAAAATAATAGTTATTTATATTGGAATTAACTATTCTTTTTATGCTCATGAACATTATTTATATTATTTTTGAACTTGATAAACTTTTTTGGAGTTTTTTTTAATTTTTATTAAAAGCTCTTAGACTTGCCGCAATTATAAGGTAGTTCGAAAAAACTTTAAATGAGGATAATAAAAACTGCTGTATAGTTTCAATTAGATTTTTTTTAATTATTGTTATTTAACAGAGAAGGTTTGAAGGCTGTAGCCGAAGGAATTTTTTACAAATCTACTGTCAAATTTTGCAACTTTTCAATTTTTTTCTCGTTTCAACAGGACGCTGTTGCCTAGGGCACTCAGTAGAAAGTACAAGGGTGAATTTTTCACAATATAGAAAGCAGTCCTAATGAATAGGAAAACGCGATCCTGAGATGAACAATAGTTACGGAATAGGAAAAAAAACCAATGGGATCCTGTACGACTAATTGGGCAATTTAACCGACTTCGTATTCATCAATGGTGATCCCATTGGGGCACGTCTGAGCCATCGATCCAATCCGTTTTACGTCATTGTCCATTTGACTCGGTTAGGAATTATATCGATTTGGACGTAGACTGACGTAATTATCCTTGAACTTGGTCAATACCCGTATAGTTCAACAAAAAAAACCATTAGACAAAAAATAGTTTTAAATGTAACAGACGATCACTCTGGACCAATGGTCTTGAAGCTGAAAGCAATTTGAAATATTACTATCAAGCATTCCACCTATTTTAAGGTCATCGGGGACTTCAGGGTGATCAGGGTCAGCTTGGCAGTAACAACTGAATCTGCTTTCTTCTCCAAGGCCATACCTTGAACCAGAATGTTCTTGAGTGAAAAAGTGATCAATATTTCAAATCATTTATAAAAAAAACATTGATATACCGGTACGGCACCTAGACCTTATTTAAATTATTAACGAAATTAATTCCAACCAAAACGGGAGTGTTTCAAATATTCAAAAATACACCCCCCCCCCCAAGAAACTTCATTTTTCTTAGTTCAAAGATTACTTTGCAAATGGTTTCTTTTATATATTTCACCGAGACGGTTTTTCATCGGCATTTTGAACCGGCTTTTTTTTTTTCGGATAGTTTTGAGACGTTTCCGAATAATCCTGCTTGTGACAGATCCCCCGGCTTATCTGTACTTCTCAATGTTAAATATTTTAATTTTCGATTCATTATCGCTCTAGATTACATGAACACGATATTGTATGTATGTCACGGTTTGGCGTATTTTTTGCTGAGCAATGTTTTTAACAATTTGTTGTTCACCCTCATTCTCATTTTCTGTTATCAATTCCAATTATTTTATAAATTGTAATTACCGTTTGAATTCAAAACGAATTTCTACGTAGTCGTCCGATTGATTGGTGGATCATATTCTGTTAACTGGAGTATTATTCATTGACCTGAAGTTTTTGGACGGAGTAGTTAGTTTGTTGAAGGAGAAAAAGTACTAAAAAAATAAAATAAACATCATTAAATAAACATTTTTTGGGTCACATAAATCCTTACTAGTAATTATATAACTGTATTTTTGTGATGGCTAAATCACATGCAATACCTGTAGAACATGTTCCAAATAATGAATGTTAAAAAACTCTCTCTCCCTCTCATTCTCTCTCTCTCTCTCTCTCTCTCTCTCTCTCTCTAAATTTACACTCTCTCTTTCTTTCT
>CM077113.1:12715390-12750589 GCA_039619505.1 Cimex hemipterus
ATTTCCAAGTCAAATGAAACTCTTTTCCAAGTCAAACGTAACACTTTTCCAGTCAAATGCAACTCTTTTCCGGTCAAATGCAACTCTTTTCCAAGTCAAATGTAAACATTTCCAAGTCAAATGAAACTCTTTTCTAGTCAAATGCCACTCTTTTCCAAGTCAAATGTAACTTGTTTCTAGTCAAATGTAACTCTATTCCAAGTCAATGTAACTCTTTTCCAGTCAAATGCAACTCTTTTCCAAGTCAAATGTTGCCAAGCTAAAAAAATTAATTATTTTCAAGTCAAATGTAACTCTTTCCTAGAAAAACGAAAATGTAATCCTTTCCGAGTCAATGTGAACAGTTTCAATTTTCAAGACAAACGTAACTCTTGCCAAGACAAACGTAACTCTTGCCAAGACAAACGTAACCATTTTCAAGCTAAAAGTAAGTATTTCCAATTGAAATAAAACTGTTTCCAAGCCAAGTGCAAACATTTCCAAGTTAAACGTAATTTTTCCTTAGTCAAATGTCTCTTTCCAAGAAAAACGTGACCATTTCCAAGTAAAATGTTACCAAGCTAAAAAAATTAATTATTTTCAAATGAAATTTAACCTTTCCCATGCCAAATGTAAAAATTTTCTAGCCAAGCATGAACATTTTCAAGTCAAATATAGAGAGCACTTTCCAAGTAAAATGTATCCATTTTCAAGCCAGTAGAAAATATTTTCCCTTCAAATGTAACAATTTCCAAGTCAAACGTAACCCTGTCCTCATCAAATGTAACAATTTTCAAGTCAAATCGAACTCTTTCCAAGACAAAACGTGACCATTTTCAGGTTAAATGTAACCTTTCCCATTCAAATGTAACTCTTTGCAAGACAAACGTATCCATTTTCAAGCGAAAAGTAAATATTTTCCGGTCAAATGTAACTCTTTTCATGCCAAATGTGGCCCTTTTCCAGCCAAATATAAACATTTCCACGTCAAATGTAACCATTTTCAAGAGAAATGTAACTTTTGGCATTTTGGCTCAAAACCCTAAACATACAGGACTGCAGCTGAAACAATGTAAAACGAGATTTCTACCTTGATCTCGCGTTTTGTTGTTAGTGTTTCGATGGATCTGCGTAGATTAAACCTAAATCAGAATAGCTGGAGTTTTCCATTCTTCAGAAGGAGAAGGCAGGAAATGGACACTATTGATTTTGATCCCGTGTACCCACTGATCCTGCCGTGAACTAGGATGGGAGTCTAAAATGACCCTTGCAAAAATAAAACCGTCGTGAATAACTAACTTACACTTCCTATCGATTTGCTATTCGCAATTTTCCCACATTCATAAATCATATAGTTCCATGATTCCGAATATAGAAAGAGGCTATTGCCCCAACAGGTTAATAGCTCCTAATAATCGTTTTAAAGTTCTTGAATATGGTTATTAGGATTATAATTAAGACAGGCAAATAAAATTTTAATAAACAACAACCTGAACGTTGAAACTTTGATTTATTTTCTTCAATATTTCAACAATGATATGTAAAAAAATGCATTTTCATCTCTTTTATTTTTCAATGTTTAAAAAGATTACGGTCCAGAGTCACAGTGGATGTGTTGACAGTACCGATCAATATCAGTTATACACTTATCTTATCCACTTTAATTTAATTACACACCTCTCGAAATTGATCATTAGATTCCCATCCGTCATTTCCAAGTGGAGACTGTTGATTTTGTACATACGCTTTGAACATTAATCAACCGTATGTGGAAATGGGCCGAATAAATTATCTGTTTTCCGTGATTCATTCTAGGACGATGCATTATCATTGCTATTATAGATCAAGGATGTGTAATCGGAATGAGAGTTTATGTGTCACGTCGTATCGAATCTGGGATATGTATCAAGGTTTATTTTTAATTAATGATATAATTATTTTTTTAAAAATACTACTTGCAAGTTTTCCTTCTTGATAAAAGTATATTTACACGTTTTCCCGTTTTCATTTGCGTTGTCCGTGAAATATGTCTTCATGCTAGATTTCCCAATTACGCTGAGAATCGATTAACTATTAAATTGCAGGTTTAAGTATAAAAATCATAGGGAAAATTTGATTTATCCAGTACCAATGGCGACACAAAAGTAACTTCAAAGTTAACAAATCCTGCCAGATAGTTAAGTTTTTTTTTTAATTTACTGAAAAAAATACAATCAAATCAAACAGAACGTGATCTTATCCGGGGACTTTGTTGTGCTGTACTCAGCGCAAAAATGCCAGGGTCATCCTATGACGAATTCGTAAGCCTTTTACTTAGACTTAAAAGTCCCTCTTTACAATATTATCCTTCTTTGGTTCTCTTTAAATCTACAAAAAAATCTCAAATTGAACGCTAGGTTGAACCCCTTGGTCTTTTTTAGCTTTTTTTGTTCTGTCAGACGCGTTTCTGTATTTGGATATAATTAAAAAAAGAAACTAAAATACGTAGAGTTTTAATTTTATTGTTGAGATCTGCAAGGTGATGGGCAGTTTGACCTGAATCACCCTGGGTTTTTTTAGCTTTTTTGTTCTGTCGAACGCCTTTCTGTATTGGGCTAGAATTAAAAAAAAATTAAAATACGTAGATTAAAATTAATTGGAAGACATTAATTGGTCAAGCGGAAAAGGGAATAGTATAGTAAAAGTATAAAACATAAGGTAGAAAATTTAAAAAAAAAATTATATATATATAGAAAAACAATAATTCTATAAAGCCGTCAAAATAAGTGTTTTGGGTTTGTGTTTTGTATGAGTGAGTGTATTTATTAGAGTGAATGGGGAGGGGCTGATGGTTGAATAGCATCCCCGTCACCCCTTGACCTGTTCGTGACTTGGGTCGATGGAGGAATTTATTGTTAAAATCGTTTCGGGAATTTACAACCATCATCAGTATGCAAATTTAATAGGTGTAAATGTTCTAAACATTCAAAAAACCACATGGAAAAGTTGTTTTTATTTAAAAAAAAATCATAAATATAAAAAAAGAATGTCTATAGAGCCGTTTTGTGTTTCTATTTTGTCTGGGTGAGTGTATTTATTAGAGTGAATGGGGAGGGGCTAATGGTTGAATAGCAACCCAATCGCCCCTGGAGCTTTGTTCATGACTTGGGTCGATGGAGGAATTTATTGTTGCAGTAAATTTTAATGATGTTTCGAGAAATTTACTACCATCATCAGTGTGTACAATTGATGGTTGAAAACTCCCCAAACATTCAAAAAAATTGATATAAATATATGGCAGCAAATTTAAAAAACCACATGGAAAAGTTTGTTTTTGTGTGTGTGTGTGTGTGTGTGTATATATATATATATATATATATATATATATATAAAGAAAATAAGTCCATAAAACCGTCAAAATAAGTGTGTTTTGTATGAGTGTGTGTATTTATTAGAGTGAATGGGGTGGGGCTGATGGTTGAATAGCATTCCAATCGCCTCTCGAGCTGTACTCGTGACTTGGGTCGATGGAGGATTTTATTGATGCATTAACTTTTATTTTGAGACATCGTGAGATGCGGTGTGTGAGATGTAGGTTTCAGAAAAGCATTTTCTTTGTCGTGTCAACGTTTCGATCTTTATTGAGATCATCTTCAGGGCTCAAAGTGTTTGTCTTCTGTATACTTATACCATTCTTGCGTCTCGTGTTGAGAGTGTCGTCGTGTTTGTGTTTTGGGCACAGGCGATGAATGGCACAAGTATACAGAAGACAAACACTTTGATCCCTGAAGATGATCTCAATAAAGATCGAAACGTTGGCACGATAAAGAAAATGCTTTTACGAAACCCACATCACACCAGACCGCATCTCACGATATCTACATAATTATCGATTAACGGTCACTAATCTCTGCACATTAAATTTTATTGCTGTTAAGAGATTTTTACAACCATCATCAGTTTGGACATTTGAATAAGTGTGTTTTGTATGGTGAGTGCATTTATTAGAGTGAATGGGGAGGGGCTGACGGTAGAATAGCAACCCCATCGCCCCTCGAGCTGTGTTCCTGACTTGGATCGACGGAAAAATATTGGGCACTCCATCTACCAATTACAACTTGCAATACTGGCGTGAATGTATTTATTTGTGTGAGTGCGTGTTTAATTAACAAAAAAAAACTTTTAAAAAATTTCACGTTGCTTAATAAAAATTATAATTTACTTTTGTCAACAAGGAAAGAAGCCGCAACCAGCACAGTTAATTAAAATTTAAAATGAAGAAATGAACTTTTTTTACATTTTGAAAATTATCGAGGTTAAAATACTAATTTTTTTGGTAATTAAACAAGTTTTTTTATTCGGTGGTATTTAAGTAAAGAACTAAATCTCATAAATAGAAACCTGTTTCCTGTAATAAATTACAACTATAACGAGTGTTGAAACACAAAAGAAAAAATAGCACTAGCTTATAAAGTTATATATATATAACAATATCTTGATTTTTGTAATGCTAGTTGAGAAACTGACCTACCTACCTTTCCTCCTGGTAAATGTCATCCTGAAAGATTTTCTTCCTTGATGCAAGAATTGGCTGAAATAGGTGTCTGGGTTTTAGAAAAAGTTACAGCAACACTTTAATTATCCGGCTCGATTACTGCTTGAAGATAAAAGCTAATTGATATTTTTATGAGAATGTGTGCTCAAAAGATGGCAAATGTTTTTTTGTTTTTTTCAATTATCGTTTAAAATTCATTGAGAGAGAACATTGTTTGATAATTTTTGTTGAAAAGGTCAATTCCGTGGGCTCACAAATTGCTATCTGCCCGATTGTAGAGTTTGTACGGTTTTCATTGTGAAAATGAGCATAAGTGCTAATGTTTTGAAATAACGCGAAGCCAGTCCCATTTTATAATAGCCCAGTTGGGAAATAAACCGGCGGTCGAAGTTTCGTCATAGGTGTAGGGGGTCAGCTGTACGCACATCATATTACATAATTTGGCTATCGCCGTTTGTACTCGCAACCGGCTTATCTGCCCCTTTGGGTTATACAACGGGCCAAGCAAAATACATTTTTTCGGCCTGACCCGTTTTCGAGATTTATGCTGAGGGCGAACGGTGCATAAATCCAATCCGCTTTCTTAGCCGCTCCAGCCTTTTACACTGCGATTAGAGGAATTCCGCCTTGGTCGATGCGAAGGATCAAGGGCACTAGGCCAGAAAGGATCGTTGACATATTTTTTTTTTAATTGTACGCTCGATAATAAACACAAGGACAAATAAATTTTAAAAAAATATATGTTATTTTTTCTAATCTTCCTATCCTGGACTTCCCTATACCTTTTATTACAAGATATATGTCAGAAATCCGAAGAAACTTTTTTTTTTTTTGCACGTTATTAAACATGTTTGTCGTGTTTAATGTTTAACCGTGACAATTCATGTCGTGGGAAGCGGTTGTGAGCTCCTTCAACTGATGATGTGCTGTAGGCTCGAAATCCGGACGGTGAGAAAAATTTACTGTGAGTGGAAAGATTAAAAAGATTTAGTCTATTGTCTATAATGGACAGAATGCTAGAAAAACTATATTTTCTCCATTTTTCATTTTTGGAAGTCGACGATCTTGAAGACGACTAGATAACAGGAGAACTCCAAGGAAGAGTCTTATGAACTGTATACATCTACCTTTTCTGAAACTATCCTTACAAACTTGCGGATGATAAATCCTTCGCTCTCCTACGTACGCATACACTTAAACAAGAGACCTGCAAACCCATGACACATCTCTTGAGAAGTGATTCAAACGGATGAAAATTACAAACGTATAAAAAAGGGAACATGAACGAAATAAAATCCCCGGTTCTCCTCTCCCACCAGCTCATACATTGAGCTGTACATTGACAAATTATACTGAACCCATACACACTACTAAAAAGAAAGCTTCGAACTTTTGAAAAGACATTCCGATTTAGAAAGAAGATTCTAAGACCGATTTAGAAAAGCGTTATCGAACTTTCAGCTTCGGCCAAACATACAATCCAAAATCCTCCGAAAATTATATTCTTTTCTAATTATTAAATTTTAACCAATCTCAATGACTTTACTATCCAATTTGCCCTTGAATTAGTCAAAAATGGCTAAAAGACATTTCAAAAATAATTATCTTGTCACACAATCCCTCATCTCTGAAACCTTCCATCCCACATCCTTTTCCACTTTTATTTAAATTTACATATATAAACTGATACCAAATTTTCTAATCACAGGAATTAGCGCAGGTGTAAATAAGAACAAATTCTTGTTTAAAGTATATTTTATGTTATATTATATATTTTATACATTATTCTACCTGCACTGATGTACTTGTACTCTGTTCTATGGAGCTTTTCGCCTTAATGTACATCTCTATGAGCCTCCCGGAAAGGGTATGAAATATTAAGTGTGGAGATTAGTGACAGTTAATCGATAATTATTTAGAAATCGTGAGATGCGGTCTGGTGTAATGTAGGTATCAGAAAAAAATTTTCTTTATCATACCAACGTTTCGAACTTTATTGAGATCATCTTCAGGGCCTGGGATTTACAGGCATTGTTTACATTTAACAAATGCATTTTGGATGTGGAAAAAGTGAATTTATGCAATGCAAAATATATTTTTTTATATATTCAACCAAAGTATTTCTACTCACTCAAAGTCTTCTGTGTAATTGTGCCATTCTTGAGTGTCGTGTTGGGAGTGCCGGTGAGATTTTGCTGTTTTGCGCCCTGAAGATGATCACAATAAAGGTCGAAACGTCGTCACGACAAAGAGAATGTTTCTCTGAATCCTGAATATTACGGACAAATTTTAATTTCTTTTTGTTTTCATACAACTTTGGGATTATCAGTCAACGGGAAATAAATCGCCGACGATCACCCACTTCTGACCCTAATCCTCAACCGGAAAAAAGAATAAAATTGTACGGCTAATTAATGAATGTTACAAACAGATTAAACGCCAAATGACGTCAAATGATCGGGCAGTTGGTTCTGAATGGTTCTGAGGACAGAAGGGATGGTAAACTAGCCAAAAACCATCCTTAAACACAATTGTCACTGTTTAGGGGGGGGACACATCCATCCATCTATCTATCCACCCATCCATCTATCCACCCAACTATCTATCTATCACCGCTATCAATCTATGTAGATGTAGATGTAATTTTTCCGGGGTATGGTATTATGAGCTATTGTATCCCCCGTTCTCTGCCTGAAGCACATCGTTGAGTCCCATTTCATCAAGAAAGTTGATTAATTGGCCCGGTTTCAATGGTTCAAGCTCTTCTATGGTCACATTATACATCCGAAAACTAGTGGGGCTCCGCAGGTTGTTAAAAGATGTGTTGGTGTCTCTTCTGTCTCTGCCGAAACTGCATGTGCCATCTTGGATTGTTCAAATATTCTTTATGTGTCCATTTAATCTGCACGGTCCTGTTAGGATTCGCAGTCTGTTCCTGCTCCAGGAGACGACATGGACAGGATGTTTGAATTTAACCAAAACTTCCCAATAAACCTAGGTACCAAAAAGAATGGGAAAGAGAGGGAAACAACTCTTCTAAAAATGGCACCATCCTCTAGTACAATGATGGATCTAGAACACAAGAAGGTACAGGCGCTGGAATATTTGGACCTGGAACCAAATACTCAGAATCCATGAGAAAATACACCAGTATCTTCCAAGCTGAGATTCATGCAATCGAAAGATGTACCCAACAAAACCTAAGTAAAGGGTATAAAAGCAAGAATGTAGCTATCATGTCAGATAGCCAAGCAGCCATCAAAGCACTAAGCTCAAAGATCATTAGTTCAAGGACGATGCAGAACTGCAGAACCAAACTAAGTATATTAGGTACGCAGATTAAAGCCTCTGCTTGGTCCCAGGACATCCTTGCAAGAAAGGAGGCTGCTTGCTGATAAGACCTGACCCCTTCTGTGGCATAGGAATCCACACTATCAACGATCTCAGGCAGAAGGACACAAAGAAAATGAATAAAAAATGGAATTTACTCATTGGACATGGACAATCCAAGAATCTTCTACCCAATTTTGGCAATAAAGAAATCAGAGAATGTGCTAAAGGAAGCATCTAATCTATCTCAATTTCTGGTTTTGATTTAGCATTTTTACTCGCAAAATCAGATCTTAAGGACCTTAAGTACATTTAACGAGGTACATTGTAATTATATCATGTTATGGTGCACATCGTATTCACAAATAATTCACCCAAATAAAGAGATTATTGAAAGTCTATGAATCTACCTAAAAATTCTAAGCATTAATACTCCATGTTAATCCTTTTCCCGCCATATTCTATAATTAAGCTTATTTTTTTACACACTCTAATACTTTTTTCTTTGGGTGTCCTAATTCCAACTGCTAACGACAGCCTACTAGTGCTTAACTAGCATAATTGTAACCACACACACACACCCACAAAAAAAAAAAAATTCCAGGACTAGATATAAAACCTGCACAGACGTCGATTTTTTTCTTAAATAGACCACGTTGTGCGTAACACAAGGTAGCATCGCTTAAAAAGCGATTTTTTTTTCTATAAAAAATGACGAATGCTTGTTCTTCAAAAACTAGTCATAATTTATTTGAACCTTGCCTTGATCCATTTTTCATGATGAATGACATGTTGAAAAGTCCATTGGTAAGGTTTTGAGAAGGTGACAATTTTCAATTAACGTTTTAATTGCAAGTTTTTTAAGTAATTGAAGCAAATTTGTTTTTCATAAGTGAAATTAGAACTAGAAAATAATATAAACTGTAATCTCTGGTTTGGATTATAATTACGATCCTTGATTAATTAGATTAGCACGTTTTAATATTTAAACCTCTTACATTATTTAATTAGAATTTTTTTTTAATAGATAAATGAACTTTTCTTTGTTTTGTTTTTCTCCTCTATGGTGTTGTTCCTGCCCATTGAACCGTCGTATTAGCAATTCTACAAATGCCCGTTCCGCCTCTCCATCGATCACAGGGTATAATAAGATAAGATTTGTGAAGGTTGACGGTCGGGTTGACGAACTTATTAAATTTAAACGGTCCGCCCGCTCTCGCTGTTGCACCATCCGTTGTTTCCGTTCTCAAATCGGCCCGTTGATCAAAAAATACTTTCTACGCCCGACTTTGATGAAAGTCAAGTTAATAATCTTGTCTTTTCAATTTCTTACCATCGCCACGGCCCGAAAAGGGGAAAGTGATTTATTTATAAACACGCTGGAAAATGGGATTTATTGGTTTTGTTCTGATTATAAGGCCGGATTAATATCGTGTGAAAATTTCCTTTTCGTAATTTAGTTTAGTGTAAAAATTTCTCTTTTCTTTTTCCCTTCGTTTTCGATCAAAGGATCGATTTTCAAAAGGTGTTTTCTTTTTTTTTCTCTCTTCTTTAAAATCGGCTTATTCAGTACCGGGGCAAAAGCTTTCTATTGGAAAAAAAATGTAAAACAAACTACTTCCGGAAAGATAATTCGTTACGCGCCCGCACACGATCCTTTCTTCCACGCTAGTAATGTAAATCGGCTTACCTTGGGCCCGAAATTCCCCAGCCTCGAGATCCCGTCCATCCCTGGCAAGGACATGGGGGGGTTTCTGAAAAAAAAATTAACGACTCATGAGGAAAAGCCAATCCTTTAATTTTTTCTGCGCTTGAGGTTTTTTCGCTACAGATTTTTTAAAGTATTAAATTGATTTTGTAATTATATGGAAATATCGATAAGCTTGAAAGCTTACATTGCATTTTACAGATAGAATTAATTCCTATAAAAAATATACAAAAAAATATAACCAGTAAACCTAGACGCGGCCTTGTACATTTTCTACTTTTTCATCTATCCATCCATTTATTTATATAATCTTAGTACTTAACCATCCATCACCCTATATATTTATATATTAACTATCCACCTGTTTTTACATTTATCTATCTAATTTTTTACCTATAGCACCCATATGAATTTATAGATATGTATGTAACTCGTCTAACATCCTCTCTCCATGAATTTACTTATTTATGGTCCCATCCATCTGTTTTTACATTTTCTATATATTTATGTACCTATCCATATATATGCATCTATACATCTACTTAATAACTCATTTGACTATCAACCTCTCTAAATATTTATGTACTTAATTATCCATCTATTTCTACGTATATCTATCTATTTATGTACCTATAGCACCTATATGCCTCTCACCTTTCCATATATTTACTTATTTATATTGCCATCTATCAAATACTCCATATCTACATGCATTTATGTGTCTATCTATCCATCTTTTTTTTTATCGATCTATTTATGTACCTATAGAACCTATATGCGTCTTCATAAATTTACATATTTATGGTCTCATACATTTATGTATTTAACTCTCCATCTTTTTTTTTATATTTATCTATCTATTTATGTACCTATAGCACCTATATGCATGTACAGATCTGTATAACAAGTCGTCTAAACATCCTCTCTCCACATATTTACTTATTTATGGTCCCATACATTTATGTATTTAACTATCCATCTTTTTTTACATTTATCTATCTGTTTATGTACCTATCTATATAATAATTCATCTAACCATATTCTCTCCATATATTTAATTATTTACGTTGCCATCAAACTAAAAATCTATATCTACATACATCCATCTGTTTTTACATTTATCCATTTATGTACCTATCTGTATATGCACCTATACATTTTTATACTTATCTAACTATTCATATATCTTTGTACATGTATATACCTAACTATCTATCTATCTATTTATCTATTTTATCATTCATCTAACGATCCAAAAATCTATATATTTAAGTATCTTATTGTCTATCTCGTTTCATATTTTTGTACTTTTATGTATCTAACTATCCATCTATTGTATTTTTACATTTATCTACTACCTACCTATGTACCTGTCCATATTTGCATCTATATATCTATGTAATAACTCATCTAACTATTCAACTTTCTATATACAGTAAGTAATCCCTTAACATTCGCGGGGGTTTGGTGGTAAATTACCGTGAATGTTAAATCCGCGAATGTTGAATCTATTTTCATATGTTATAAGGAGGGTTACGTTCCATGACTGAAAAAATTGTGATAAGTTTTAAATCAAAAGAATATTTTTTTATTTTGTTGATGAAAGAGGAATGAAACCTTTCTTGGAATGAGGCACTAGTCACCCATGCTTTGGTGTTTGATATCCAAAAAACTGTGAGCTCATCTTTACTTTTTCCCTCAAGGGCTCTTGGGTTTTGGGATCTGTAGATCAATCACCAGATGCATTTGCACAAAGTAATAAGCTGATACGATCTTTGGCCGCCTTAAATCCTGGAGCTGTTGTTACTGAAATGAACGTGCGATTCGGCATCTTCTTCCAGAAAAGTCCCGTTTCGTCAGCATTGAAAACTTGCTGAGGTGAGTATCCGTTGTCTTCTGTGTTTTTTTGGAGTGTCGCTGGAAATTGTTCCGCCGCTTTATGATTTGCTGATGCTGCTTCTCCAACTAATTTCAAGATGTGTAGATTGAGACGTTTTTGAAATTCTCAAACCACCCTTTGCTGGCTTGGAAATCGTACTTGGAATCAGAATTTCCATTAATCATATCATGTAGTTTTTTTGCCTTAGATCATCAATGCCGAGCTCAAGGGCAATCTCTTTTGCCCCACGCTCTTCTATCCATAGTCCTAATGCCTTTTCAGTTTCTTCCAGCTCTTTGTTTCGAATTTGGCACACCCTTTTTCCGAAGCTAAAGAAGAAGCTGGTACACAATCCCTTATAGAGGGCTCTTTTGACTTTATAAAACGAACAGTTGATTCAATTCAACATTTTCTTTATCGTACCGACGTTTCGAACTTTATTGAGATCATCTTCAGGGCCTGGGATTTACAAACATAGTTTACATTTAGAAAATACATCTAGAGTGTGGAAAAGTGAATTTATACAATGCAAAATATAGTTTATATTCTATCAAAGTATATAAACATTAAACATTCAAAATCTCACTGGCACTCTCAACACGACACGCAAGAATGGCACAATTACACAGAAGACTTACATTTTGAGTAAGTAGAAATACTTTGATTGAATATAAAATAAATTTTGCTTTGTATAAATTCACTCTTCCCCATTCTATATGTATTTTCTAAATGTAAACTATGTTTGTAAATCCCAGGCCCTGAAGATGATCTCAATAAAGTTCGAAACGTCGGTACGATAAAGAAAATGTTTTTCTGACAACTACATCACACCGGACCGCATCTCACGATATCTGAATAATTATCTATTAACGGTCGCTAATCTCTACACATAAATTTATATATTCATGTATTTTACTATTCATCTACTTTTATATTTATATATCTGTCTATACGTATATCTATTTATCTATTTAATCATTCATCTAATTGTCCATAAATCTGTATATTTATGTATCTTACTATCCATCTCGTTTTATATGTATATTTATCTATTATTCATTCATCTAACTATCCATAAATGTATATATTTATGTATCGTACTATCCATCTCGTTTTATATGTATATATCTTTCTATACATATATCTATCTATTTATCTATTTAATCATTCACCTAAATATTCTTACCTCTATATATTTATGTATCTTATTATCCATTTCGTTTTACATGTATATATCTTTCTATACATAAATCCATCTATTTATCTACTTATCCATCTCGTTATACATTGATATATCTAACAATCCATACATTCATCCAGACACATATCTAACGACATATTTAGATGTAATGCTATCCATATATCCATCTATTTATCTATCTGCATAGTCATCCATCTAGTCGTATAATCATCATCATATATAATGAATGAAATAATTCATCTAACTATCCGTTTCTTTACCTATTTCTATGTCTACTCATTCGTATATCTATTTATCTATCTACATAGTGATCCTTCTATCTAATCATATATTTTTCTATGTAAATGTACACACACATTTGTCTGTCTAGCAATTTTCTGTCCGAAATTTGGTCGTTATAGATCATTTTGGTCTGATTGGTTTGTTGTTGCAAATTTAAGGTTTCCACTTAGTCATCTATCTCTGTGCCCAACTATATTTCTATTTGTGTGTGTGTGTGTGTGTGTGTGTGTGTGTGTGCGTTCAAGCTGAAGACACCAGTTTTAATATTTAAAAAACATCTTGGCATAAGATTTTGTTATTATATTATATTTTATTGCAACTTATTTCCTCCATTTTTCAGCGTAACCGGTATGAGCGGTGAAGTCAGGATGGACGGGCAGATCATCAGGCCTGGGAAAGACGGCTCGAGAAAGCAATCCTGCTACATTATGCAGGAGGACCATCTGAACCCAATGTTCAACGTCATGGAAATAATGATAATGGCTGCCAATCTCAAATTGGGCAACGGGCTGCCAAAAAAGGCGAAATTATTAGTCGTAAGTGCATTTTAAGTTTACTTTACAACACGAAAAGAAAAAAAAGAAAAGCTACAACTTTAACGTTCAAAATTACTGGTACTAATACTATACCTATCCTACTATCATTTGCTAGTGTATATAGTGTATGTATATCACATATACTGTAGATACTCTAACTCACATGTATCTGTATATTGTATTAGATGTTTTATTCTGTCTATTAACGTTCTTTCCCATAAGGACAATTTTATTCAAAGATAAAAATATATATAAAATTCCACGTTGCTTTTGTCTTCCAGGCATTTGAATTTTGACGATACCACTTCGGTTTCAAGGACAAAAACTCCTAATTTAACTTCCTTGTAGTTGGAGTCGTTTTTACAAAAGAGTTTTCTTGTTGCATCGATCTTTTTGTTTCTTGACACTCCATATAAAGCTCAGAATCGACGGCCATCCCATTTGCCGCAAGGTCGATATGCAACACACCTACAGTCATTTTCTTGAGTTCTTATAAGTCACTTTAAACACTACGTTTTATAAACAATAAACAAAAAATCAAATTGTGATTATTTGAATAAGGATTTGACGGTGTTTATATTCGCAAGGGCTTAAGTAACAATGTGGCATTATACAACCAAAGTATACTTTTAGACTGTTTTGAGTTACCTTTCTGATCACCATGCCTTAATAAACCTTGAATTTAAACTAGCCACACTCTCGGTTGAATGGAACACAAACAATTAGCTGATATTTTGAGCTTCTGGGTACGCCCATTAATCAATTTTTTTGTGCAAAATTATGCATTATTCAAAGTTTGTTATCCCGGATCGTTTAATCTTTTGGATTTTGTAAAAAAAAACTAGGCAGAATTTAACCGGCTTTTTATAACATTTAAAATCAAATCTAGTGACAAAAGGTGATAAATATGACCAGTCTAGAAAGTCATCTCCTGACCAGTTGTCTTGGGAAAAATTCCTCGAAACGTCGGTTTGCCTTCCCACGAGCTTCTAAATTATAGCTCAAAATCTTGATTACTCTGGCCAGCTTGGAGTGCGGGGATTGAGGGGATCTCTGGGAGGCTATACTTAGGTGACCTACACAGGCCTGTCACTTGTTCTCACAAACAACCAAGGCAAGTCAGCCACAATTCTAACTCTGCGGATGGCCTTAATGACATGAGGAGTTACCTGAAACAATGCTCCCCAACATCAGATGGCGCCTTTTCCAGAATCTTCTTTCCGCAGCTTCCTGGACTCTATCCGGCTTTTCACAATGGACAGATCCTTGCTGGTCCTGCTTGATTTCTCTTGACTGAGTCTTTGGATCGACCTAGTCTGGACTGAATCCCAGGGTTGTTGATGGCATAAGTGTTCTAACAACCAACTAAGGGAAATACTGCACACTGTAACTCTTCTCGGGCGATAAAACAGGAAGAACACCCCGTCTGACAATATGGGGATGAGCTTATACACAAGAGGACTTACCTGAAACGATGCTCGCTAACAGCTGGCGCGTTTTCCAGGTCTTCCGCAGCTTCCTGGATCGACTCTATTCGAACTGTCTAGATCATTGCTGTTGACGAATGCTTGACAGCTCTGGTCTGAGATCTTGGATCGACTGGTCTTTACTAAGTCCTCGAGTTTACTATGGCTGATGTGTATGCTCTCTCATGGATATCTGTCGGTAAAAGAATGGCCAGGGTTGTTCATGCGACAAGTGTTCGAGTTGACTGAGTCCCAGAATGTGGCTGACTGATGGTTCAGCACATTCTCCTTTTCCCTCAATGCTTTAAAATCGAGAAATGTGAGTCTTATTTATCTGGGCAAACTGTGGGGATTTTAGGGTATGAAAATGCAGACATTGCCGCGAAACGTGGCATCGATGAAGACGTCTATTTACAGTACACCCCAAATACTGACGTCATTTTAAAAAAAGTACATGGCACCAATGGCAGAACTAACTGCAATTCTTCTCGGGCGACAAAACAGGACTGAGTCTTTGGATCGACCTAGTCTGGATTGAATCCCAAGGTTGTTGATGGGATATGTGTTCGAACAACTAACTAAGGGAAATAAATACGAATACTGCACACTGTAACTCTTCTCGGGCGATAAAACAGGAAGAAACAGTCTTGACCTGTCTGACTATATGAGGATGAGCTTATACTCAAGAAGACTTACCTGAAACGATGCTCGCTACCAGCTTTTCCAGTATCTTCTTTCCATAGCTTCTTGGATTGACTCTAACCGACTTGTTACTACGGTCCATGGTGGTTCTGAGTGTGACTGCTCGACTTCTCTTGGCTGAGTCCTTGGATTGACTGGGATGAAGCTTCGAGTTGTATATGGCTGGATATCTGATGGCAAGAGAATCAACTCCTCGTTTTGAAACCTGTAAGGTAGTTGACTCAGAGTAAAAAATCAAAGCTGTGCTAAGTATGACCAAGGTAGAAGACAACACCGCCCAGCCGGTCAGTTGTCGAAGATTCTCGAGGACAATTCCTCAAATATAAACAATATGTTTGTCTTTCTACAAACCCTTAAATTGTTGCTCAAAATTTAGATTACAAAAGCCAGCTGGGCTTTATTGAGCTTTTTGGGATGATGGAGCAGCCTTGCCATCTGAGAGGTCTCTGCAGAGACACAAGATCTTTAGGGGTGTGGACGTCGGCAGTGGCATCCACATCACTCAGATGATCTGCGCAATACCAAATAAGTTCAAAGTACAGATGCTTTAATTTTTGGACTAAAGTGTAGTGCCGGGGGTGTGTTACCGGAGTTGCTCAGCCAACCTGTCATACACCCATGGAGGTTGATCGCAACTAAAAATACAAGATCCAAAGCTATGGCCGATGGATCACGCGTAGCAACATAACAAACCCGGACTACACGAAAGAAATCCGGTCGGAATTAGTTAAGCTTAATAAAGTATTGAATAAACAAGACTGTCAATAAAGGAATATATTAGACTAAGTATACAATGATTTCATTCCGGAATTTTTTAACAACCTGCATACTTTATCTGGCCTATATTTTTTTTAAAGATAAATTATATAATGAAGAATTAACTCATGTTAGAAATTTCTGTTGCCTAAATTGTTTATTTTTTAAGATTTTTTAAAATCAGATAGAGTTAATTTATTTTTTTATTATTTCCCAGAGATCTTATCATTCAAGGATGCGAATTTAAAGTAGGCCGTTGAAACGGATGCTTCGCGGTGAATGACGAACTTAAAAAAAAAAACTTTTTCCTCCTTCCACGAGAAATGCCGTGATGCAATTTTCTAGCATGCCAACTACACTTTTCTTAATTTTCTGGCCAATTATTCCGAATAATGACGACCTTGTAATGTGAAGAGCGAAGGCACAGTGACCTCGTGTCCGTGGGATCTCGCTTTCACCAGGCCACAAACCATAATCGTTAAGCTATTTTCTTCCTCCGTTATGCAAGCTTTTTATTACATCGAAATACGTTATGGAAGTAATCCATTTCGGCCGTTTAATTGCAAAATCCCGAAATAAACACGGCTAACCGCGATTAGATATCAAATCAGTACCATCGCAACAAAATCGACGGTTAATATAGATTAGACTAAATTTTTCATTGATAACGTAATTGTCCGGAAACTGATTAAAAATCGGTGGGATAATGGTGAGAGTGTTGCAAAATATCCTTTCCTTCAATTATTACATATCTTTAAGAGATTACTTTTACTTTTGCACAATCATTCCTTTTATAATCTTTTTTCTTTCCTGTCCAAATGATTTCAAAATACTTAACACCTGATTTCTAAGTTGATAGCTGCACTTGTTACAGGTGGTTCAAATTATTCAAAGACCTTGATGGTTTATTTTTTTGTCAATTACAACATATATTAATACATCTGACATATTTGCGTAAAAGCACCCTATCAAGCAGGCTTGTTTTAAGGTTAAGCCAATAAAGAAAGCCAGAGAGGTTTCTTCTTAAAGACTTAATTCAAAAAATTTTTTACGAGAGTTACAACCGCAGAGGTCAAATCAACCCTCAGGGTGCCGGTATATTTTTCTGTTTTTTGAAAAAAAAAAAAAAAAAGCCTATGGATCGAGATTCGAACCCGGGACCTTTACCTTACAGTGATGAGCGCCCTATCAACGCCTAAACATTTACGGCCACCGACGCCCCGAGTTCACAAGTTGTTCACAATATTAAATAAAACGTGACTACTTTGTTGAATAATTACAAATCAAGTCGTAGAAGGACGTAATTTCCATGATCCGCATAAATTAATTTTTTATTGGGAAAAATGCTAAGTTGAATATTTACGATTACTCGGTAAACTTCTTAAAATTGAAAAAAAAACACTACAGATTTATCTAAACTACAAATAATTATCACGTCTCAAAAGAATAACGAGGTTTTTTTTTCTTAAAAGGGTTCGCAACAGTTTGATAACTATGTCTGGCTATCGTTATCAGCTGATAAACAAAATTTTAAAACTTTTTGTACAAAATATATTAAGCAAATAGGAAAAATAATTATTCTTTGTTCGTAAGATCTTGGTTGAGAGGAAAAAGCTAGTGTCACGAGCGGGATTCGGACCCCACGATCTTAGGTTCAATACGCTGCTGCTCTAACCACTCGAGCTATCGTGACTTCGATCCACCCTGACACCAACTACTCGTGACACTGACTTTATCTCAACCAAAACCTCAATTAATTGAAAGGTGTTATTCGGTGGACCACGAAACCTAACAGATGTAAAAACAAATGTTAGATCTGTTGGGTTTTCAATTTATGAACAGTTTATTTTGAACGCACTTTTTTTATCTTTTCTGGTACATACCACATTGAATTAGGGAGTTAAAACTTGGGGGAAGGTTGTAGATCGATACCACAATACTCCCCCCCTTTTTTTACAAAGGTGGTAAAAATATAATTTGATTGGTAAAGTTAAATAAACAAATAAAAACAAAACAAATGTAAGAAAATACTTCAAGTTCAGTTGTGAAATTTTATAGGCATTTTGATGTGCCTTCCACTTCTAGTCGTAGCTAGTGACTGTAATTCAAAGAGTACTCTTGTCCGCCCTCTCAGGGTTTTAGGGTGTGCTGCCTTTCCCGATGTTGTAGTTGGCGCATCTTTCGGCTCGCATTGTTGGGGAGGTGTCCCTTCACAGGGTGGGTTTAATAAGTATGCCGGCTTGAGGCGGTCTATTGAGACTGTATCTTCCCGACCGTGCATCAATAACTTCAAAAATTTTGGATGCCTCTTTAGAACTTTAAATGGTCCACTAGTTGGCTAAGAGCTGGACGCAATGCATCTTGCCTTACGAATACGTGAGAAGTTGTTGAAAGGTCAGGTTGGATGAATCCTGCTGGGCCACGAGTGAGTTTCCTCTCAATTTCTCTTGCTCGACTAAAATATTGGTTAAGGCGATGTGCAAAGTCACTTTTGTCAAATTCAGGGGTTGTCTGGTGTTCCATGAGCTGGCCAGGCATGCGCAAGACGGAACCATATTCTGAAGGAGAAAATTCATCATTATCAATACATACCCTTACCTGAAGTGGTTCCAACGGAAGCACCTTTGTTCATCGAAGCTTAGCGACATTAGGGCTGCTTTTAAAGTGCGGTGGAAACGTTCTACTTTACCGTTACCTTGGGAGTGATAGGCCGTTGTTGTAATGTAGTGAACACCTAAGCTGCGACTAAGTTCCAATATCAGACTAGAAGTGAATTGACGTCCTCTGTCGGTTGTTATGTTTCGGGGAAACCCGTGGCATGAAGCCCATACCACAATTACTAAATCGATACCACAGATCTGCTGATGTCTCAAGATGCATCATGTAGGTAGTTTACGGTTGTGCCAGGCGCACTTTTTTCATGGCGTGAATTGATCGACGAACATCATTAAAGAGGAACTGTTAGGCTGAGGGGTAAGGGATGGAACTATTTACGACTCAATTCTTCCAGAATCGGTGAAGGCAACCATCCCTAGACTTATCGCATTCCATAGCAGTTCAGAACAGTCTGCTTGACGACATCTAGACATCCTTGAGACCTTTCGCGATAAATCACTAGTGGAAAAGATAAGGAGGACATGCATTTTTCTATTTCTTCTTACTTGTTTTACCGAACAACCATCCACATCCTTGAATCCATCCTCGTTTAGTGAAGTGGCTTGGAGACATCTCTCCCAGTACGATACTATTTTTAAGGACTTACCTACAACCCGAGCTCGGCTGGGCAGTAATGTTTATACCCAGTGTCTAAATGAATCCACGGCATCTTACCTCAATATGTTCAAAAACGTCCAAACCCATGGGAACCACCCCAAGACTAGCCGAGCCGCCAGATCGGCCCACTAAAAGATCTGCTGAAATCTTGCTTCCGATTAATAAAATACATCTATTTTTCATATTTAGCGGATTGCTGATTTATGTAAAGTCAAACATGCACACAGTATACGCATAAATGTGCAGAATTTTGCCTATCGCTTCTCGCCGTCCACCGGCAATTCCATCTATGTAATTTACAATAAATTACTGACAGGACTCGGCAATCACTCACCCCGCACGTTGGCAGTCCGGGGTCAGATCTGTTTTATCCGCCAGGGGCTATCAACAGCTAGGTCATATCAGCCCCAACGTAATCAGTTTCTAGATCAAAACTATTTCCATTCTCACTCAAACTTATTTTTATTTATTTATATACCATTCACTCATGTGATGGGCGTATTTATTAAGTTTGTTTTACGTTTTATTCCTGAGAAATTTCGGGTCCACAGCCCCCTTAACCCCAAAATAGAAGGAGTTTCGTACCATTCACTCAGAGTATTGAAGTGCTTGATATTCCTCCATCATCCTCTACACATATTGCATAATTAACTTAATTAAGGGTCGATGGGGTCTCATATCCTTCCATCGGCCCTCTCACGCTACACATTTACACTAATAAATACATCAATATACGCAAGAAACCCTAGACGAGATATCTATAGAGTATATAGTAAAACAGTCCTGTTCCCTCCAAAAATCGGATCGCTGGCGTGCTCAAGCAAAAATTTCATATTGAGTGGCATTCCTACACGCTCTCTATATAGAGCCAAGGAATGGCCCTCTTCAATGAAAGGAGACATTTGGGCAAATTTTCATTTTAGACACAAACAACAGTAAGAGTCCGTTTCAACCCCGCATGGCATATCCTTAATCGGATAATGATGTTCGTTTTTCTAGTCACATCCTTAGATTTTTTAATATATGTTTTTATATATGTTTTATATTTTTCTGTAGTACTTAGTTATTTTTTAATTTGTTGAATCTCCGGTACTAAATTAATGTTTTGTTTAATTTTCTTTATCTTGCCAACTTTTCGACCTTTATTGAGATCATCTTCAGAGCCTGAGATTTACAAATATTGTTTAAATTTACTTTTTTCTTCATCCTACATGTATTTGTTAAATTTAAACGATGTTTGTAAATCCCAGGCTCTGAAGATGATCTCAATAAAGGTCGAAACGTTGGCATGATAAAGAAAACGTTTTTTCTGAAATTTCCAGCATACCAGACCGCATATCACGATTTCTTAATAATTATCGATTAACGGTCACTAACCACCACACAAATATTCTTTCAGTAAAGTAAGCCAAAGAAATTTGGAAAAAAAGACTTAAGGAGTTAATCAAGGGAATTACTACAATACTTACTTAGATGATAAAAAAAAGAAATCACCAAAAAATTACCACGTAAAAAAAGTAAAAAAAGAAAAGTACCGGAATTTATTCAAATTGAGGGGCTTAACTGCAAAAAGGCATAGGTCAACAGGCTGATCACAGGCTACCTCTGACGAATTGGCAGGACCAAGACAATAGAAATTTTGGATTTTCGTAAGTTGTCAGGTAGTCATTTCGGGATTTTAGGCTTTCTTCTACCTTTCTTGATTTAGGGCGAGATTAAAAAATTCCAACATTTTCCACATCCTCACCCTAAATCGACCAAGCGGTTTTTGCTTGAGAAAAAATCTTTAAAAAAAAGTAAGACCGAAAAAAGGAAACGCGACAGAAACTCTTCAAAATAAGGTGTTTTAACTGCACAAAAGAACAGTTCAACAGGCTGATCAGAGGTCATCTCTGAAAATTGGCAGAACCACGACAATGGAAATTTTGGATTTTAGTAAGTTCTCAGATAGTCATTTCGGGATTTTAGGCTTTCTTGACTTAGGTTGATATTATAAAATATATATTATTTATAAAAATATATATTTGATAGCGTCATGGTTCAAGAGAGAAGTTCAGCCAGGCCATCTAAAAACACGACCAGTATATAGTCAAGAAATTATGTTATTACCTTTTTAAGATTCGAAAACCTCATGAGAATAAAATTATTATATTCAATTTTTTCTTGAGAAAAGTTAACTATAAAATCCTGATATGCGAGGAATATTCGATTAGGTTGTAAATTTTAAACATCAGCCGACTCGGGTATTTCCTTTAGGCGTACAATCACGTAATGCGCGCCCTCTATATAGAGCCAAGGAATGTCACCTTCAATTATTCGTTTTTACTTCTTTTTTTTTAATGTATTTTGACCATAAACTTAGCCAGCAATATTTTCTTTTATGCTTAAAGAAGGACAACGTTTGTTCTATATATAGTAAGCAAAAACATAGTAGTAATACAGGAAGTGTAAAATTCAACGTAACGCCCTGTTTTATTTTAATTTTCTAAAAAATTAGAATAATCGGCTGAAACGAAAAACTGATAGCATATCGCTTTCTGTTGTTTCAGCACAAGCCTGAGAAAAACACTTTTACTAATTTCTTAACAGCCAATAAAATAACTCTAATTGACTATTACATTTTACGCTCGACGATAATTGGTGTTTTTAATAGTTTTCTTTCGGCTAAAAATAGTTAAGCTTTTTTTAACAAATAGTCAAGAAGGTAGTTGAAAAACACTCAAAGGAGTTTTCCCTTGGTGTTTATTCTTCTTACTTATTTTCCTCTTCATCAGAGGAGAAAATCAGCTAGAACATACACAATACCGGAGCTTGAATTATATGCATAAGCAATAGATGATGAAGAAAAATTTTATTTGTAATTTGGTAGTTTCCAATCACTGTCGTCCAGGTAGCCTATACTTCATAAAGGAGACAAAAACAACGAGCACAGGCGGTCCCGATATAGCAGAAATAGTCAAACCGTTCATCCGCCTTAAGAACCTGCCACACAATTTAACAAATTTAACAAAACCGCCGCACAGCCCATTTACTATGGCTCCTTCACCTGTGTCATAGACCAATGTTGACGTACGAGTCGGTGGTGTTGGACCTAAACTTTGCTGGCTAAGGAGATCAGGTTATCGGCACTTGCTTGCCCCAGTGTCACTGGTCTCATCACTCCTCTCTAATTGTAGAGTAGTGTGAGCCTACGGTTACCACGGTACAAGTTAGGTGTCCCTACAGGTTCTGGAATGACCCTCCACTCTGCGGCCAAACTGAACAGAGCCGGTGCACATATAAGCGGGGCGCTGCCCCAATGGCTTGAGACTGATCAGCACGACAAGCTCTCACTAATCACTATTCAACATTAGCAGATTCATCTACCCGACGAGTTCTAGCTTATCACCAATGAAGCACTTAGAAACATAGCCGACTTGGGAACAGGCAAATTGCTGCACTCGGTCAACTGCTGCATCAGAGTACCTTCAACCCATGTAGTCAGTCGAATCACGTCCCCATTCCTCAGTTAACTCTCTCTCTCTACCAACAGGCACATTCGGTCCCGGCCTCGCTACATCACCAACGCCATGCTTCCAAACAACACCTTCCCTTTTCAGGGCCACCAAAAAACTCCCAGTCACTAAAGTAGCAGTGAGTTTGCTAGTCTTTGTGAGTATGTGGAAGGACACACGTTAATTTGTACAGAAGACCCTTGTGTCATACCAGGACAAACAACTTGCGCTCAATGGAAGATGATATTTGCGAAACATTTCCTGGATTGTGGAATGATGCGGCCAAAAGCCAAATTGATGATTAGATTAGAGTTAGAAGAGCTTAATTGTGGCAATAGTCCTTCAAGGTAATAGGACGATATGATGAGGCGTTTTGAATTGGTCTGCTAGGTTTCAGGAAAAGGTGGATGTAATATTTCCAGAGAAAGGTAAAATTGGTAGTGTGGAATATGGGAACGGACTACGACATATGATTATGAACTAGGAAGCGGGGTTTGCACTCCCAGGCACTCTGCCTTCTGGCTTATTGTACCTTCCTAGTTTCCTAGTTCAGTGCAGACTCAATCCTTCTTCTTAGAAGTATCAGGTCATTGACTGTCGCTGCTTCATTCCCTACACTTTTTCATATGGTAGGTTAAATTTCCATTGAGCTGTTGCATGTTGCATACGGTGATGATATGGCTGGCTATTTCCTCATCCTCCATCCTCAGTACATAATCTGCAGAAGAGATAATCGTTGTCTATGTCCATGTTGTGTAGATGTTTTCTCAGATGCCATGACCGGTTAATAGTCCTATCACTACTCTGAGTCTAGCCCACTACAACTGCAGCAGTTTGCCTGTCTTGGTAAGTGTTGCTTCATCAAAGTTTTTCCGTGTCCATGCCTCCCTTCTGTCTTTTGGGAATCCGTTCTGAGATAGGAATATATACGAAGCTCCTCTGGCAGTGTGTGTTGTCTCAGCCTAGTACCAAAGATATCGTTAGGTTGTTATTATTCCCGAGGTTTTGAAAATTCTAGATGCATGCACTGATTAACTGATTTACTACATTTAGGACTTTCCAAGGCCCAAGCACTTCAGCTTAAAAGACCGAGGGGCTTCCTTAATGAGTTCGATTTATCAGGTTTTGAGCTTGTACAAAAAACACCAGACCAAAACCAGCAACTCGGCAAGGGTTGTTTTTATCATAAATTTACCGTGTCTACCTGTTTTTGTTTTATTCTTGTCCACCGTTCGTTTAGAATATTTGTTGTTGTTGGATTGATCGGGGAATACGCGTAAATTCATTATCATAAAATTTCCAAGGCTGGCAACGGAAATCGAACACAGACACACCACGTGAGATACGTGATGAATGTCGACATGTAAATTTATACAACAAATTACAATATTTTATTATCACTTATTAAAAAGGCATAGCGGAAAATCCCACATAAATTAAATTCTGTCGAATATAAATAGAATTTCTCTACTCAGACGTTATGACTCAGACAATCATGACATTAAAATATGATGTAAACAAAATGATCCTCTCATTCGACTGAAATGAATGTTTGTAAACAAATTTCAAAAGATAGAGGATTGCTCTCGCTGCGAGGATAAATTTATATCGGTTTGCTTTAAATTATGGTTTTGTGAGGGGGGGGGGAGAGTCTCTCTTACTACACAGTCGGCAGACCTTTGAAAAGTCAGCGAGCCGGTTTAAGCCGTCTTATGAAATCAAGTTTGTTTTACTCGACTTTCGACCGGTCGTAATGTCAAAAACGGAAAATTACAAACCACCCCAGTGACATATTAAGAATCGAAATATTTCATTTGTTTAAAAATAATTCGATTTCTTTTTAAAATAATGTTCACCTTCCTCAACTGATTTTTTGTGGAGAAAGACAAGTGTCCTTTAATGATCTTTTTATTGTACGTATCTCTTTCAAAATGGAAGAATTGGAATTTCTAAAACGGGAAGAATCGACGAATGTGGCAATGTTTTTACTTTTATTCTTCTGGGGCTCAAATAATATATTATTCAGGGAATCGGAAAAAACCGTTCGCAAAACTCTTTTACATTTTTTATTACTATTATTTATTACTAGTACTCTTTTACACTAAATCATATTTAAGGAAAACCTACCCCATTTTTGGTGGGGTGGCTGAGACCGATTGTTGCTTTTTCAGTTATTTTTTTTCTATATTTTTTACTAATAACCCATCGATAAATATACCCCATTTTTGGTGTGGTGGCTAAAACCGATTGTTGCTTTTTTGAAATTTATTTTTTCTCTTTTTTATACTAATAACTCATAGATAAATATGCCATGTTAAAAAAAACACCTACCCCATTTTTTGTGGGGTGGCTGAGACAGAATGTGGCTTTTTTTTAATTTAATTTTTTCTTTTTTTACTCATAACCCATCGATAAATATGTCTTGATATCCATTATATAAAAAACTACCCCATTTTTGGTGGAGTGGCTGAGTCCAACTGCTGCTTCTTTTAAAAAGTTTTTTCTTCTTTTTTACTAATAACTCATAGATAAATATGCCTTGATATCCATTATGTTTAAAAAAACCTACCCTATTCGTTGTGGGGTGGCTAAAACCGATTGTTGTTTTTTTGAAATTTATTTTTTCTCTTTTTTATGCTAATAACTCATAGATAAATATGCCGTGATATACATTATGCTAAAGCAAAAAATCTACTCTATTTTTTGTGGGGTGGCTGAGGCCGATTGTTGCTTTTTTGAAATTTATTTTTTCTTTTTTTTTACTAATAACTAACTCATAGATAAATATGCCTTGATATCCATTATGTTAAAAAAAACACCTACCCCATTTTTTGTGGGGTGGCTGAGACAGATTGTGGCTTTTTTTAAATTTAATTTTTTCTCTTTTTACTCATAACCCATCGATAAATATGTCTTGATATCCATTATATAAAAAACTACCCCATTTTTGGTGGGGTGGCTGAGTCTGATTATTGGTCTTTTAAAGTTTTTTTTTCTTTTTTTGTACTAATAATCCATCGATAAATATGCTATACATTATGCTAAAACGAAAATCTACTCTATTTTTTGTGGGTTGGCTGAGTCTGATTATTGGTATTTTACAGTTTTTTTTTCTTTTTTTGTACTAATAATCCATCGATAAATATTTCTTGATTTCCATTACATTAAAAAAAAAAACCTACCCTATTTTTTGTAGGGTGGCTGAATCTGATTATTGTTTCTTTTAAATTTAACTTTGTAAGTTTAAAAAATTATTTTAAAACTGGAAAATTTTAAGAAATATTCTTCATCTAGATTTAATGCGTTATGTTTATTTTATGTTGATAACATGGTTACCACAAAATCTACAATTTCTCCATTAATTATTGCACAAAATTCTAGGATAAAAATATTTAATGATATTTGATATCAAAACAAAATTGATATAAATATAATTTTTTGAAACGTACAGTTAAGGAAGAGAAATTTTTAAAATAATTATTCCAAAAATTACGTATAATTACAGCAGTTAAATAAATTGAATGTAATCGACTATACATTGCTACCGCTAATTTGTAGAAATCTGTTTTTTATCTATTTTTGAAATGTGTGAAACTATTTGTGAGCTCACAACTCCATCTCTCATGCACATATTAAACTTGCTGAGACCAAGTTGTTCATTTTGCATTATTTTCGTTCTACATTATCATTTAATTTTTGTCTCAGATTGGCGTAATCAGTGTTCAGCAAATAAATTCATTTTTGTTTTAATTTAATTTTTTCTCTTTTTTACTAATAACCATCGATAAATATGTCATGTTTTCCATTACAAAAAAAAAAAAAAAACCTACCCCATTTTTGGTGGGGTAGCTGAAGCCAATTTTTTTGTTTTTTAATTTCATTTAATTTTTTCTTCTAATAACCTATAATATTTCTTGACATCCATTATGTTCCCTAACCATCGCTTGAAATGTATGAAACTATTTGTGAGCTCACAACTCCAGCTCTCATGGACAAAATAAACTTATGGAGAGCAGGTTGCTCATTTTACGTTATTTTTGTTCTACATTATCATAATTTTTTTTTTTTTCTCAGATTGATGTATTCAACATACAAAAAATAAATTCATTTTTGTCTCGTCTTGTATGTGCTGATAATCCTGACAAAATGGATTTTTAACTATGTACAATGAATGAACTAACATAAATTATTTGTAATTAAATTCCAAACCTAAAAAGTACAAATATTTCTATGCCATTTTATAAGGACTAAGCAAATTATTGATCATTTTAATTTTTAATTTTTTTTTTTTTTTTAGGTTGAAGATATTCTCGATTCACTCGGTATGTCTGCCACAAAGTACACAAAATGTGGCAGGCTCTCGGGAGGGCAGAAGAAAAGGCTTTGCATAGCGCTGGAGTTGATCGACAACCCGCCGATAATGTACCTGGACGAACCGACAACGTAAATTTTTTAATTTATTAAAAATATTTAAAGATTTATGTTTTAAATTCGATTTTATAAATGCAGGGGTTTAGACAGTTCATCGACAGTACAGTTGGTGACGATGTTGAAAAGTCTCGCAAGGGGAAACCGGACAATCGTATGCACAATCCACCAGCCATGTGCCAGTATATTCGAGCTTTTCGACCATGCTTATATTATATCAAAAGGCGTGTGCGTGTATCAAGGCTCAAGCAGAAATCTCGTCCCGTTTCTTCAAACGATTGGTCTTCAATGTCCAAAGTATCACAACCCAGCTGACTTCCGTACGTTTTTTTTAAACGTTTTGATTTAATTCTTTAAGTTTTTTTTTTTTTTTTTTACTTATCTTTACAATGAATTAGTGCTTGATGTCGTATGCGGTGAATTTGGAGAATTTACTGAACAAATGACTTTAGCCGCGAAAGATCCTACTTGGAGAATACCACCACAATCATTAGGTACTTTAATTCTCTTATTATCTCATCTTCCTCGTAAATAGTTCAAGATATAATTTATATATTTATTTTAAATTTTTATTGTTTATTAATTTTTTTTTTGTACCTGTAGTACCTGTTGAAGTTAAGGAAGAAAATACTGGGAAAACGTGTGTCCTTGTTTCATCGCCTTCTGAATTTTCAAGATTTATGATTTTATTCAAGAGGAATGTCATTCAGTTACACAGAGACTGGGTAACTTTTTTTTAACATAATCAAATTTTTAAAATTGCTTTGTATATTTTAATTTATTTATTTTTTATTTTTTTATTTTAGACGGTATCATATTTAAAAGTTTTTCTCCATATGATAGTCGGTATAGTTATGGGTGTGTTATTCCAAAACGCCGGCAGTTACGGAAACAAAACGATTACAAACGTAAGCTATTTCATGTGCGCCATTGTATACCAGAGCTTCACGTCCGTCATGCCGGCCGTCTTGAAATGTAAGTCTAATTGGAAATTTTTCCGCTCCTTCCGAAAGAAAAAAAACTTTATTTGAATTATCCTAATTATTTATAGTTCCTGCTGAAATAAATACACTGAAAAAAGAACAATTCAATAATTGGTATAAGCTGCGTACTTATTACATGGCCTTACTTATGGCCCATCTGCCACTTCAGGTAAACAGAACAATCAGAAATTATTTAAATTTAAAATTCATTGTAAGAAATGAATTTATTAAATAAATAAACTAATTAAAATAAGCGATAATCAAAATATACTGCAATATATCAAAAATTTATATCATTAATTTTTTTTTTAAATACAAACATATTCTTCAAATTTATTCAATTACCATTTGTTAATATTTAAATTTAATCCACATTAAATATTTTGTTTACTCCTTGTCAATATTGTTACTCGAGTTAAGTTTTATTACTGAGTTTGAGTATTATTTAAATATCGCTTCTGGTCAATTCAAATTTTAAGAGCTACTTTGATTTTTTTTTTGATTTTTTTTTTTTTAACAGATGGTATACAGTATTGTGTTTATCTCTATATCTTACTACTTATCTGGGCAGATCCTCGAGGTTGAAAGATTCCTTAAATTTGGGACAGTTTGCGTCATGACTGTTTTGACCTCTGAGTGTCTGGGGTTGGCATTGGGAACAGTAGATAATCCTGTGGTAATTACAATTATATTTGTTTACGAAAAACCCTCGATATTTTTTTTTGTCAAATAAAAAAAAAATTAATATGTCTAAATATTAATAATAATTAACAGATGGATTTATTTTGCTTAATTTTGTTGCAGAATGGAATATTTTGGGGCTCTGTGATGTTAGCCGTCCAGATACTACTCGCCGGATTCCTTGCCATTTTGACTCACATGCCGAGAGTCCTATATTACATCTCATTCGCTAATTATATGCGGTACGGGTTGGAGGCGATGGTCATATCGATTTACGGGTCGAACAGGCAGGTGCTTAAATGCCCGGTAGACGAGCTCTACTGCCACTTAAGATACCCGGAAAAGCTTCTGACAGAAATCGGCATGGATAAAGTCAACTATTGGGTCGATACGGCATTTTTGGGAACGTTTTTCTCCATTTCTTGTCTAAACGCGTACTTCTTCTTACGTAGGAAAGTCAAAAGCCATTAAAAAAAAAATGTATCTTCTTTTTTTTATATATTTTATTTAATATTTAAGACTAATTATTTGTCTATCTAAGTTTTTTTTTAATGATCACACAGCAAAATATTCGACACAAACTCACTTTAGTAAGTTCCTACAATTCGAGATGGAAATTATTTATTTCTTTGTTGTTGTTTTCTAAACATTATTGAATTTTATGAAAACAATGAGATGAAATTTTACGTCGTTAAGATATTTCATTTGTAATATATTGTACATAAAAATGTGTTAGTTTTGTACTGTGTAGAAAACATAGTAACTAAAGTGATACTTGGTTTTAAGAAATAAGTTAGAAGTATGTGCGCAATTTTTTTTTTTTTTTTTTTTAATTTTAATATGTAGAATTGGGCATTGTTCTTGTGATAAAGAAAATATTTTACATATTAATTCTTGTAAATGAATATATATTACGATCAAGAAGTGTTATTACTTAAAATATTGTTTTCTTTATTTGTGAAAAAGAAAATGTGTGTTAACAAACCACTGTCTACTTTACCTCAGCATATTACGAATGATAATCGTTGTTTGTTTTATTTATTTTTTTTTATTTGTTTTTTTTTTGTTTTTTTTTTTTTTAAACTGAAATATATTCTATTTGTAGAGTATTGAACTGTGATAACATTGTAGTTTTTATTCAAGATTTGAGTTGATAAATAAATCTAAATACTTTAAAAATGTTATTGTATTTTTTATTTTTATTTTTTTATTATTTTTTTTCCTATGCCTGATCTTTAAGGACAAACAATGATGTGATAAAATTAGAACTAATTGCAATTGTAGATCATTTAATGTATGAAAATAATAGAGAAGTCCACAGTATATGTAATGGTTTAAATGTAGTTTTAAATATTTTAATAGATAATTTATAATAGAAAAATTGATTGATTTCTCCATCCTTGCACATTATCTTAGAACAGTCGGAACTTCTTACAACTCTTTTTAAAAAAAAGGACACAACTTGATGAATAAAATGATGTATTTCTTTGTGAGCGTGCGTCTGAACTGATGTACCAGGCCAAAAATACCCGGTAGAGCTAAAATTGCTAAGATAATCTGAGTTTCCAAAAAAAATAAGTTAGATCGAGAAAGAAAAACTAACATTGAGATGAGACAAGCTGAGATTTATAAAAATCTCAAAAAGGAAAACATAGGAACTCCTCTCTTGCTCAGCAGGCAGAAAGAAAAATTATAGACCTCTACGCCAGCCAGCGTCCTGTTATCATCACCGTAAAAAGATGGGCTACGATAAGAAAGAAACATGCTGGCTCAGTTGGGAGGAACCAGGGCACTTATCCTGACTCTAAAGCGGTTGGTTTTGTTTAATCTAAAATTTTCTAGTATAGCATAAATTCATGTTTCTATCAAAAATTTTCTATCATTGTATAAACTCAATTTTTTTTACTCTAAAGTTTTCGATCATTTTATAAATTCGTTTTTTTATCTAAAATTTTCTAGCATTGTATAAATTCATTTTTTATCTAAAATTCTCTATCATTGTATAAATTCATTTTTTTTATCTAAAATTTTTTATCATTGTATAAACTCAATTTTTTTTAATCTACAATTTTCTAGCATTGTATAAATTCATTTTTTTATCTTAAGTTTTTTAGCATTATATAAATTCATTTTTTTAATCTAAAATTCTCTATCATTGTATAAATTCATTTTTTTTATCTACAATTTTTTAGCATTATATAAATTCATTTTTTTAATCTAAAATTTTCTAGCATTGTATAAATTCATTTTTTTTATCTAAAATTCTCTATCATTGTATAAATTCATTTTTTTAATCTACAATTTTCTAGCATTGTATAATTTCATTTTTTATCTTAAGTTTTTTAGCATTGTATAAATTCATTTTTTTATCTAAAATTTTTTAGAACTGTATAAATTCATTTTTTATCTCAAATTTTTTAGCATTATATAAATTCATTTTTTTAATCTAAAATTTTCTAGCATCGTATAAATTCATTTATTTATCTAAAATTCTCTATCATCGTATAAATTCATTTTTTCATCTAAAATTTTCTAGCATTGTACAAATTCATTGTTTTATCTCAGATTTTCTAGCATTGTATAAATTGATTTTTTCAATCTAAAATTTTTTAGCTACAACCGAATGCTTAATTATTGCAGGGTTGTTTCCCAGGTTGACGGGGACGTCCCTGAGCGGTTGCCCCATCCGACTGAATGCCAGCCTTGTTCTATGGTCATCTCCCCTCCCCCCCCCATCAGCATGCATTTTGCATCTCTATTGCGACAAATTATCAAAATTAAATTATTTAGGCTGTTCTTATATACAGAAAACTTCGTCAAACTAATAAGAAAAGGGATTAAAATATTTTTAATTGCTGCAAAACAGGCTTCAGAAGAATGATTTGTTTACCATGGTGTACCATCAACAGGCCATAACTGTAGCGCCAGGGGACATTGGGTTCATCTTTTTTTTTTTCTTTTTTTTTATATGTACATTTTTTCGATCATATTTATCTGTTTTATTGTTTATACTTATAATTATACTGTTCATAGAAGTGGTTAGAAATTTAAATGGAAAAAGGGCCAAACTTCCCACAGCCCCAAGGAGACCACCACGCCCCACCAACCCCAGCAAAATAGAAATACAATTCACTTTATTGTTAAAGAAAGGAAAACACATAGGAATAGACAATCAACTTAAATTGCTTAATATATTTGCCATTTTAATTAATTTTTGGTATTTTTTAAGTTTTTTACAAACACCAAGAAAGAATTGGAAAAATTCAAACAAAACCATAAAACTCCTTTGTCACAATAATTTAAAAAATGCTCACTAAAAGCGATTATTTACACAATTTTATTAATTATACTATAAAATTAAATAAAACAAAGTTTGCTATTTAACATTTTACTGACTACAAGGTAGGAAGAATTTAAGATCCATAAGAGGAATGTGGAATTGACTAGGATTGTCCTTCATTAATCATAACACGTTTCCGTTATGCCACAGGACTGGAAAACGTCATCGAGTGGCCGACATCCAAAGCCCTCGTCCATGTCGTCGCCGCACTCCTTCACATGCAAAGAAAAAATAGTTTAAAAAAAAACCTCAAACACGATGAATATCGTATTTACCGTATTTTCGCCAGGGGCATAGAGTTCACATTGAACCACGCCCAAATTGTCAGGGCTAAAGGCCAAATCCGCATCGGCCCAAGCAACACTGACATGGTGCCGTACGCTAGCCAAAACGTATAAGTCATGGATAACTGGCTGACGAATATGAACAAGAAAGGAAAATATTCTATAAGGCACAGGGCGCATTTAGTTATCTTGTTGTTTCGAACGACTCTTTTCCCAAACAACCTAAACAAATAAAAAATTTATTCTTACAAAAATCATATAAATTTTTTTATACAATCAAATTTTTTTGTACTAAATGGAAATTAAGTGAGGAGGAACAGATAGATGCCATGCTAAACGAATCGACCACAATTTCAAAAAATAATTTCACCAGCAAATACAAGGTACTTTACCACAAACCTAACGTCTAAAGGCCAATTCACACTGGTATACCACGGCTCAAAAACGGCTGTAATCCTCGGGATGAACCTTAAGACTGTACTGACTTTAAACTTAGGCTACTGTTTTCCAGATTGATATATAGCAATTCAAATCAAAATTCCACTTTACTATATCAAATAGTTTGGCAATTTTTTATTTATTTAAAAAAAAAAATTTTTTATTAAGTTTAAAGTAATGATTCAATTTATTACCTTTTATCTACCGAATAAGCTGTAAAAATGATGAGTGGTCCTTGGAACAAGAACAACTAAAACAAAGCGACAACTTTAATAACTGCATTAACCAAATTAAAGCTACAATACCTGAAGAAAACCGTATCCGTACGTGAAAGAGCCCGGTAAGTAAGTACCATTGATGAAAATACCCCAAATGAATATGACGCCGGTAAATCCTTCAATCAGCTCTCCTACTGACCAAGGACCTGTTCGACAAATCGGAATAGTACTGAAAATTTAAATTGATCAAACGGTCTTCTTACCCACGGCTAAATACAACGGGTATAAAACAATCGGGAAGAATAGTCTGTCGATGTTTGAAAGAATCCAGAGCCTCCTGACCCAGTTTTTGACTAATCCACTTTTAAGAGATACAAGCGAATTTTTCGTATCTACAAACAATTATTACAAAAGTATTTATTTAGATAAATTATAATTTTTCTATGTGGTTATTTTACAAATAACCTTACTTTTTAACTTACCATAAGTTTTATTTGTATATCTTAGAATACAAAGTGGAAGCACCGAGCAAACTGTTGCTAACCCAAACATTAACTGGAGCTTTTAAAAAAAAAATAAATAAATAAATAAAAATGATTAACCAATTCTTAAATGTTACATTAAGAGTTATTTACTAATTACCGTAGAGCCGAAGTTCAACATTAAAATTAAACGAGGAAGTACTGAAAACATTGTCATCGAGCCGTCTAAAGAAAACGTTTGTTTCACTGTCTTCTGCCGTCCACTTTCATCAAGAACTGCGACCTTAACAGTAGAAATGTTGAGTCCAAATATAAAACATCTTGTGAATGTGTATATGTGTATGTATACCGGATGCCCAGGATGTGCTGATTGATTGTATACATGCATGTATAATGAATTTTATTTGCAATTTTTTTTTTACTTGTCAAATCCAAATATTTTTTTATAGATCAAAATTATATTGTATAAATGTGTGGTGATTAGTGACCATTGTCGATGATTATTCAGAAATCGTGATATGCAATCTGGTGTGATGTAGGTTTCAGAAAAACATTTTCTTTATCGTGCCAACGTTTCGACCTTTATTGAGATCATCTTCAGGGCCTGGGATTTACATACATTGTTTAAATTTAACAAAAACATAAAATTTTCTAGCACTGTATAAATTCATTTTTTTGTTGTTTAAATCTAAAATTTTCTAGCATTGTATAAATCTACTGTTTTACATAAAATTTTCTAGCATTGTATAAATTCATTTTTTTCTTTAAATCTAAAATTTTCCAGCATTGTATAAATTCATTTTTTTAATCTAAAATTTTCAAGTATTGTATAAATTCTTTTTTTTTTTAATTTTCTAGCATTGTATAAATTCCTTTTTTTATCTAAAATTTTCCATCATTGTATAAATTCGTTTTTTTATCTAAAATTTTCTAGCATTATATAAATCCATTTTTTATCTAAAATTTTCAAGTATTGTATAAATTCTTTTTTTTTCTTTTCTAGCATTGTATAAATTGATTTTTTAATCTAAAATTTTGTGCCATTGTATAAATTCATTATTTTAATCTAAAATTTTCAAGTATTGTATAAATTCATTTTTTTTATTTACAATTTTCTAGCAGTGTATAAATTCATTTTTTTATCTAAAATTTAATACCATTGTATAAATTCATTTTATTTTATCTAAAATTTTCAAGTATTGTAT
>CM077113.1:12750599-12764510 GCA_039619505.1 Cimex hemipterus
TAAATTCATTTTATTTTATCTAAAATTTTCAAGTATTGTATAAATTCGTTTTTTATTTAAAATTATCTAGCATTGTACAAATTCACTTTTTTCCACATCCTACATGTATTTATTAAATTTAAAGAATGTTTGTAAAGCCCCGGCCCTGAAGAAGATCCCAATAATGATCGAAACATCGGCACAATAAAGAAAATGATTTTCTGAAACCTAAGCCACACCAGAGCACATCTCACGATTTTTGAATGATTATATTGTGTGTTATTATTTGTCTTTTTTTTTTTCATTGTCATTTCATGTTTTAAATGTTGTCTAATTATTGTAATATAATGGGCTATTGCCTGTAAATAAATAAATAATTTATACCTCGATGCTGTGAATGCCGGTGCTAAAAGATTTCGGATCCCATTTGAGCACGAACAGATTTTTTATTTTAGATTCCAAACAATTTTCCCAATTATTTTTGTCTATCTTCACCATGACGGACAGCACCGTGCTGGGAGAGAAAACCAAAATCCTCCCTCGCAATAAAAGCATATCCATTAATATACGAGCGTTACAGTACATTAATATAAATAGGATTAATAAATAAGGAGTGAAACAATTTTATGATTTATTACCTGATGTGCGTAGATGTAAATGTAGATCTCAAAGGCTCTTTGGAGAATAACTGGAATTGTGCATGCTTGGGATTTGTTATTAAAATTATAGGCCAGTCGTTGTATTTTTCATCGACGAAAGAAAATAAACCATGATCAATTGCCATTACACGAAACCTTGGGAAAAACAGCATAAACCATCTAGATACTTTAATAAAAATAAAAAAATCTTACATTCTATTGTCTTTCCAGTCAGCTAATTCTAACTCATAAAAGCCCTGTTTTTGAATGGTGTACATTTTAGGGACAAAGCCCAATAATGAGTGGAAATGTCCACATACGTAAGCTAGGCTGCCTTTCACCGAACTGATAATAGACTTGACCTGTTTAAAACATGACATATTTAATAAAATTTCTGGTAGAATAATGTGAAATACTTACACCTGGGGGATGGCTCCAGATGCACGAAGTCGGATAGTGGCCAAACCATATTGTATAATCTGAGCTGTTCGCCAAAACAGCAAGCCGTCTTATGTCCTGCAAATCCTTCTCCTGGAGAAGCCCGATAAAGTTAAAGGGCCGTTTTAGCCCTTGGTTCGGGCAGGCGTCGATACCGACAAAAGAATAAGTCACATTTCCTTTTACGAATTTATATTCGTACGACCTGGGATGATGTCTTCCCTGCATCGAATATTTTCTAAAATAATTTCTTTCAGATGAAATACCAGGCACATCAAAATTGTCTGTAAAGAATATAACGTTGTTTTCTCAGCCGTAAAAAATGTACAAACATTTTGGCCAATGTTACCATGATTCCCTCTAATATCTAACCAAGTCGTTTCCTTAAGTTGTGAGCAACCTGTCAATATTTCGTTGTACTTTTTCCACTCGGCTTCAAATTGCCTCGAGCCGACATTATCTTTAGATTTTGCATCCGTTAAATCTCCTGGAATCAGGAATACAACATGTCGGTTAAAATTTTCTTATTCAAAACAGAAATAAAATTTAAAAATGAAATGACATACACACAAATTTTTTTTTTGTAAATAAATTTAATAACACTGTATCATCACTGACAGTGTTGGAAAGATTTATGGGTTCACTAAGTAATTCAAATATTGCTTTATTATCACAATAAAATTAAACAAAAAAAATTGTTAATTTTTTGAGATATCTGTGAGGTATCGAGCAGCTCCAATCATCCTGGTTTGATGATGATGAACACAAATACAAAAAAGTGAAACTTTTGTTCCACAAACTCTACAGCCTTCTGGCTTATTGTACTTTCTTAATTCTTTAGTTCAGTACAATCGACACGATCCTTCTCCCAAGAAGTAGCAGGGTTTTTAGTTGTTGTTTTGCATTTGAAGACAACATGGTGGTTGTTTCTCCCTCCGCATTGCATAACTTACAAATTGGGTCATTGTTAAATCTACCCATGCTATCAGTAATGAAGATGTTTTCTCAGATGCCAGTGACCAATAATAGTCCTGTCACTCCAATGTTTAGCCCTTAGTTCTTTTTGCATAAGCTTTATTTAGCACAACTAGAAAGCAAGTCTTTTTTTTCCTCTCTTTCTTTTTTGACCTCATCCTTGATGAAGGAATCCCAAAAACAGGTTTCGGGCCATATATGGTCTTGCAGATTTTCCACAGGCCAGTTTGTCTCATTCATTACCCAAAATTATCCTGTGTCCCGGTACCTGGTAATATCAGGTACGTCTCAAAATATATTAAATGCAAGAAACATCTTGGGAAGCCCCTGGGGTCCATCCATTTGTAATCTGCCCTTCAGTTTTCATAATTGTTTTCTTAATTTCAATTTTTAAACTTAAAAATGCCACTTAGTGCTGAGGATGATGCACAAGGTGTGGCACTTATTGATAATGGACATCTCGTATGCGGCTATGGCCATTGGAGTTGCCTATGAAACACCGCAAGACACCGCTAGACGTTTTCCAGAAACTGGGTCTACCGTAGAAGGCCTGGTTCTGGATACCCTAGCGTAACAGAACAACAGGATGACTGTTTTTGATTTTGAGAATTTTGCAAAACCGGTAACTTACTGTTTTTTTATTTGTACTTCATATACATTAACAATTTACAATTCCATTAAAATTTTCTGGTCAAATATTGCAATTTGCTGATAGCAAGAACCATGATGTTATAATAAAAAATGTTAATGTTGAAAAAACAGTAATTAAAAATGGCTAAAATGGTTTAACAGGGATATTTGTAAATAAATTAATAAATTCAAATGACGCTAAAATACAGATGTCAAGTGTATTTTTATTCTTTAACTGTTTTATCATTTCTAAAGAACTGTTAATACCAAATCAAAGTTTAAAGCGGAATATGGTGCAATTTTTTTCAGAAACATGTGGTGTTTAGTGACCGTATGTAGTCCCCCTCCAATAATGACACAGTTGGTCCAATAAATAAGAAAGATTATTTGGAGACCGTGAGGTGCGGTCTGGGGTGATGTAAGTTTTAGAAAACATTTTCTTTATCGCGCCAACGTTTCGATCTTTATTGATATCATCTTCAGGGTCTGGGGTTCATAAGGGTTGTTTAAATTTTACAAATACATGTAGTATGTGAAAAACATGAATTTATACAATGATAAATAAATTTAAATTAAAAAAAAAAAAAATGAATTTATACAATAGAAAATTTTAGAGTGAGAAAAATTTAGAATTTTATATCATCTTTTTTTATCTAAAATTTTCCATCATTGTATAAATTCGTTTTTTTATCTAAAATTTTCCATCAATGTATAAATTCCTTTTTTTATCTAAAATTTTCTAGCATTATATAAATTCATTTCTTTATCTAAAAATTTCTAGTGTTGTATAAATTCCTTTTTTCATTAAATCTAAAATTTTCCATCATTGTATAAATTCCTTTTTTTATCTAAAATTTTCCATCATTGTATAAATTCATTTCATCTAAAATTTTCCATCATTGTATAAATTCCGTTTTTTATCTAAAATTTTCCATCATTTTATAAATTCATTTCTTTATATAAAATTTTCTAGCGTTGTATAAATTCTTTTTTTTTATCCAAAATTTTCTAGCATTGTATAAATTCATTCTTTTAATCCAAAATTTTCTAGCATTGTATAAATTCTTTTTTTTTTATCCAAAATTTTCTAGCATTGTATAAATTCATTCTTTTAATCCAAAATTTTCTAGCATTGTATAAATTCTTTTTTTAATCTAAAATTTTCTAGCATTGTATAAATTCTTTTTTTAATCTAAAATTTTCTAGCATTGTATAAATTCTTTTTTTAATCTAAAATTTTTTAGCATTGTATAAATTCATTCTTTTAATCCAAAATTTTCAAGCATTGTATAAATTCATTTTTTCCTACATGTATTTGTAAAATGTAAACAATGTTTTTAAATCCCAGGCCCTGAAGATGATCTCAATAAAGTTCGAAACATTGGCATAATAAAGAAATCTACCTCACACCAGACCACACCTAACATCGTTCTAAAACTTTAGGCGTAGCAGAGCCTGATATGGTTTGGTAAAAAAGTTTTTATGTGAATGAGATGTAACGCATGTCGATGAGATGTAATTAAGGCAAGAGAAGGAAATACATGACACTGATATGCATGTATATGTATGTAGGTATATACATACACATATGAGCCGAGTTGAGACTGTTCTCTTCCCATACAGAATATATACAAACTAATATTGACAAAGTCAGAAACGACATTACTTACTGGTTGGAATACATCTACATCTAAAATATTTTATTTTTTGCTTAATATACATGGAGCAACTTGAAACTTGATTGTATAAACCACTGTACCTGTGGCAAGGACGACGGGGGGTTTGATTATCTCGAGTGTTTTCTCACAGAAATCCCTGAATTCAATTGTCCTGTCAGGATCCTGGAATATGCTCAAGTGTAGGTCTGAAATCTGTAAATTTCAATTTGGATTAATAATACGGAAAATTTCCTGGGCGAATTATATATTTATTTATTTTATTTTATTTTATTTTTTTTTTTACCTGGACGAACCAGACGACATTGTCCGCTGAGTCGCCGATCGAGACGTCTTCGGGTCGTCCGTCGAAACGCCTTTCTTCGCCTTCCGCCGCCTCGATGGCGATGAGCTGAGCGACGTTGGCCAGGAACGCAGACAGGACGACGATCCCGACCACGACCAAAAGCCCTCCCTTCGTCAATTTCATGTCCACAATTTTCCTGCTGTAGCTTCAATCCATCCTACTTCATACTTCCTAGTTCCATCCCACTCTCATATCTATCACAGTGCCAACTACTTTGTTTATAACCTTCGCAGATAAGTTATTTCTGCTGAGGTGTACGTCTCGTACGACGTCTGACGTCTTCCTGACTTTCAACGGGGGAACAAAAAATTAATAAAAAGTATTTCCTTGTCAAAAACCAAAATCTAGCATCTAAAAACCAAACTAGCCATTAATCTATAACACTCAACCAATCAGACACCCTAGTAAAAAAAATTAAAGTGTAAAACTAAAAATCCTCCAAATATGGAATATCTAGTATGCAAAATAGATATAATTCGTTATTTGGACAAAACAGAAGGCCTAATCGAGCTAGGAAACTCCGCACAAGATTATATTAAAAATACCCAATTTTATCGTAACGAATTAACTCTACCATTCTTTTACACACTTAAATTAGATTTCCCTCTTCTCGTAGAATATGCAGGTAAATAGATCTTACTTATACATTATTACCAACAAAATTAATGGAATTTCTATTTTCTGACTTTTTTTTATTACATTCTACATTCGTTACTACAAGTCAATGAGCAAGGGCCAATTGTATATTTGTAAAGGTTGTGAAAGGGCTGAATGTATTTATTAGCGTGAATGTGTGATGTGAGAGGGTCGATGGTGGAATTTCAGGAGCCCCATCGCTCCTCAATTAGTTAATTGTATAATACTTATAATGGGGATAACAGAATATGCAGCTAAATAGATTAACTTATACATTTATACAAAAAAAAAATCTAATAGAATTTCTATTTTCTGACTTTTTGCACTATATTCTACATGTAATACTAGGGATTAAACAGCAAGGATCTCCCTAGATTATTTTAAATTTATTTTAAATTGCCCCTTAAATAGATTAGTTGTATAGTATGTGTAAAGGTTGTGAAGCGACTGAATGTATTTATTAGCGTGAATGTGTCATGTGAGAGGATCTATGGCAGAATGCCGAGTACTCCATCGACCCTCAATTAGTTAATTGTATAATATTTATAAAGGTGATGACTGAATATGCAGGTAAATAGATCTACTTATGCATTTCTGTCAACAGAACAAAATAATCTAATGGAATTTATATTTTTCGATTTTTTTCTATACTCTACATGCGATACTAAGGATTAACCAGCAAGGGTCTCCCCTACATTTTTTAAATTAATTTATATTTAAAAAAATCTAAATTGACCCTTAATTAGGTTCATTTTATGGTATTTGTAAAGGTTGTGAAGAGATTGAATGTATTTATTAGCGTGAATGTGTCAAATGTCGAGTGCCCCAATCAACCATCCCATTAACCGAAGGTAAAATGTATAATATGTATAAAGGTGTTGATGGAAAATAGATCTACTTCTCCATTTTTACCAATAAAAATAATCCAATGGAATTCCTATTTTCTGACTTTTTTTACTATGTTCTATAAGTGATACTAGGGTTAACCTCCAAAGGTCTCCCCTTTTAAATTATTTTAGTTTTTATTTATTTATGTTAAAAGTACAAATAGGACTTTATTCACAACATAACAAAATAATAATAATAATAATAATGCTAAATAATGCTTATAATAATAATGCCACTACTAAATGGCAGCATCAATGGGTTGTATCGATAGAGATGCTCTCGCTTGTGATGAGCGATGGGTAGCCCTCGGAGGGTCTGACTTATAGAAGAAGGGTCATCTTCACCCGATCAAAAATAGACCATGCAAGGTTGATGTTGACTCTTGGGCTGAAGTGTCCTGCATGTAGAGAAAATTTGCCAGATATGTCATAGTTGAAGGATGCAAGTCCTTGGGTCCGTATAGTGAGCGTGAAGGAATTCCGCCTGTTATGAGAATTATACTTGAGCATGAGGTGAGTGTCTGGGTCCCCTGGCCCGATTCTAGGAGGAAACAGAGTTGTCCTGCTATATAAAGTGAATACTAAGCTTATGTATAGAGTGAATGTATTTATTAGCGAGAATGTATGATATGAGTGGGTCTAAGGTGGAATATCGATATATTGGCCCTCAAAAATATTGGAAATTTACAATTTACTTATAATAATTAAAGGAAAGACCAAGAACAATTAAAACATGAAAAACTGACTTATTAAATAAATAATAAAACAATTTTAAAAATATGTTAAGGAAAATAATAATAATATTTAAATAAGAGATACTACTTAAAAATAGCACAAGATGCCAAAATGTCGTATATTTGAAAATTACTTTAACCCCCTTAAGAAAAGGTCTAAAAATAAAATAAAAATGTATACTTTTAGTCTATTACTACTACCTTGTGATTAATATTTTTAAATAAATGGAATTTTAATTAAAGGTAGTTTTGCTGAATTATTGATAAACGAGCCTGATGAAGCTGTTGAGATTTTGAAGCAAATATTCCAAGAATGTGTCAACACATCATTTGGAATCAATTTGAATGCCAGCCTTATAAAGATTGACCTTAGGATTTCTTGCCTTCCGTTTAAACCAGAGGATGATTTCCAGCCAAATTCAAAAACGGGTTTATTTAGCATTTGTGGTATTCTTTCGGGCCGGAGCACAGTGTGTAAATACATGTAAGCGTTTCTGCACCGAGCCGTTCCGAATTTTACCGTGGAATTTTTTTTTTTTTTCTTTTCAGACGAAGCACTGTTTATTTCTGCCCGGCCGAGGGTTGTTGGGGCGGCCAGCATCAGGTCGCATTTGGGAGCAGGCCGCCGCCAAAATGTCAAGAATGTGGAAAAGACAAAATTGAATTGGTCAAAGATAGAAATTCTGGTGATCACGTTTTCTGTACGTTTATGAAAGCTGGGCTGTTAAATTCTCCAGATTCAAGTCGATACCAAGGGATATCTGTCGAATTTCAAGGTTTGTTCTAATCTCGTCTAAAAACAAAAACAGAGCAATTTGAAATTTTGATATATATATATATTTTTTTTTTTTTTTTTTTTTTGTATTTGCCTTTTCAATAACAATAACACTGATTTTTTTTATAATTCAGGTATTTATTAACATATTCGGTTAGTGTGAAAATAAAAAATATCCCTCAAAATTAAAAAAATAAAAAATCACTTTGTGTGAGCATAAAACATTATGAAACAAGCTTAAAAAATTTTGAATAAATACTCTAATATTCTCAACATACTCATAATTAAGCCTTTAATGACTTCTTAAGAAATTTCATACCAAATTTCATTAATTTAACTTCAGCTCAGTTAAGGCCATATGAGGGTTATTTCAGTTTTAGATAACGTCTGAGCCCGTCCCAAAAGAACTCAATGGCAAATCTGGGCTGGCGTATTGACAATTTGAACAACAATGACGGTGGCAGTTTGGTCATTGATTACTTGTTAAAAAAGTGTACTCTATTTTTTCTTACAAAAAAAAAATTCCAATCTACACCAAGAGTGAACCACCTCCAAGTAGCTTTCTTTCGGCAGTGTCATTAGAGCTCTACAGCTGGTAGATAAACTCGAAGACGTCCATGTTGTGAATAGAAAGAAAACTGGAAATCATCTGGAAACATATTTTTTCATTCATTCTGCCTAAAGTTGGTTACTATTTCAAAATCTAGTTTTAACTATGATTGCTGGGCCCATTGCTGCCTTCTGGGATGTAGAATGACTTCTGCAAGTCTCTTTTCTGTTTCGGCGCTAATGGTCAGATCTGAATCAGGACAGTTCGAAACCTTTCAGACATTTCAGAAGCAGCGGAAAACCGACGTGTCAGAGTGCAAATTCTGACAAAAAAAAAGTCAGCTGGTTCTTGGGCTTACCGATCTTGGTCTCTGAGAACACCTTGCATACTCCTCGTACCGATGAATGCCTGACAACTTTTATTTTAGGCAAATGCAACACTCTCGAATTTCTCACATCCTCACGAGTGCAGTATGACGAACAATTCGCTGATTATTGGCATTTTCATAATCGTTTTGTTTCACCCCAGTACAACTGTGAATAAAGGCAGTTTTAAAGAATTGTTCATGTTGATGACTTGAAATTTAGAGATTTTTAAATCAAATTAAGAATTAAGCAGTTTTGCCTTACTATCATCAACAATCAAATACTTTCCGTCCAATTATAATGACTAAATCATTTTTAAAGTAAAACAAAACATTATCATATTAAAATATAAATCAAAATTCCAAAGCGGTCCACTTTTTTTAAATGCAAATATTCAACAAGGATTATTAAAACTTTCAAAATATGTCTGTAATTTTAGATGATTTATGTTCAGACCTTGTTCTTGGAATTCGCTATAGTGTTGTAGTTAAAAGAGTACAAAACGGTTTGTGCGCGTTGGGAATTCAAAGAGTACAGCCTACAATTGACCAAATATATTTACCAGTTTCTCCTAAAATTATTGCAGCATATAATGAAATAAGGTGAGAGATTTTTTTTTTTTACAAAACTAGTTTGGAAACGTGCTTTAAATTAAGGGAGTCGTGTGGTGGCTCCCCTTGGTGCGTTGTGAATTTTTTAGCGTCTCAGTTATACATCGAATCTTATCCTGTTTCGGCGTTTACCCAATTAAAAACTGGCCTTCTCTTAAGCCTGGCGTCAGTGGTAAAAATCTAAATTTATATAAAATTTATCACGCTCTTTTCAATTTTCATTTTAATAAACACAGTATGGGAAATTTCCTGTGCCGATATTGGCGCTGGGAGACTGCGACAAGGCCATGAGTTCTGCATGCAGACTGAGCAGATTCGGCGTGAATTCAATAGTTTCACTTTCAACCCCGCCGACGGGAGAGGTCATAATGGAATCAAACGGCGTCTGGCTTGAAGCCGGGCCTCTCCTTCTAGCATCTCAGGGGATACTCTATATAGGAAATGTTCCCAAAATTAATTCATTAAAATTTAAACAAATCGCTTCCGGTGAGTGCTTTTGAAATTTAAATTTGAACTGTAAGTTTTTATATTGTTTTCGTTTTAATATGGCAGCAGTGGAAAGTGAGAAGATTACTCTCTGCCATAAAACAATCTGTTCCACTTTTGAACCGTCAATATTGACCTACCCGCTGCAATCTGCAGTCTGGACTCACTGGGCATTACATAACAAATCACAGCAGGAAATCAATCATCTAAAAACACTGATAAAGTTTAGAATTTATTACTTTAACATTCTACATGTCAATTTAACATTTTATTTTTGTTTTTTAGTGTTTTTGGCCTACCTTTTCTCTCTTATGTAGGAAGCAGTGATGAAATTATTTCCACTTGTTTGTTGAACGGAGCAGCGGGATCAATTTTGTTCAATAACGACACAATTCTAGATCAATCAATACTGAAAGAAGTAAATAGGAAATGTTTAACAGCATATATTTTTAATTTCAAATAGTTTGATATAAAATTTTCATTAAATATTAAACAATCAATGCTAAATGATAATTATCAATTTGTTAGATAGTTGAGCTGGCATCGGCCCAAGTCGTTGAAATGTCTCCTACCGCAGTCGAACTAATACGGAATTATTTTGTCGCCAGCCGGAGGGAAAGGCCGGAGGCTCTGCCTGTAAAATCGATCAAAATTATGTAAAAAATTTTTTTTAAATTGAAAATTTACAAATACGTGATTCGAGAGGCGGTGTGACGATTTAAATTGCGCAGGTCGTCATTGGCAGAGGCTCACGCTAGGATTTCTATGCGGAGCGTCGTAACCGATGAAGACGTGATAGCGGTGATTTTCCTGTATGAAGAAACGATAAATTCGTTGTTTGGACCGTGCGTGCTAAAGGAACCGCCAAAACGGGATGTCAACGGAAACGATTCATTTCAATACGTTAAACAGGTAACGGATAGAATGCACATAAACACAAATTATTTATTTTTTTCTATTTTACAGATGGATGTTACTCTCGAACAATTTAAAAATTGGCTTGAACAATACATAAATTTGTTAATTGGATATAACTTTATGGATGACAAATTGGAATTGAAAAATGTCTTCTAGTATTATATTGCTTTGTTTTTAATTCATTTATATATTTTTTTTACCTTAACTATGTATATTTTGTTAAATAATAAAAAAATGTCATTCGGTATTATCCAGTTTCCCTCATTAATTATATTTTCCAAAACAATCCCTCCCTCGAAATTGATGAACATCCCCATGTAATGGAATGAGTGTTAAAATCACTCATAACCATTGCAGGGGAGGGAAGTTGCAAAAAATAAATTTCTTACTTCTTCTTCTGAGGAAAAAAAAAAACTATTGGGAAAGTATACTGATCATACAGAATATTTTAACGGAGCAAGCACTTCAGCGGCTACTGCATGACCTAAGTCAATTTTCCTAGAAGGGATATATTTTGAATAAAGAGCGCCACACCCCCATGAGCTCTACCCTCTTCAGAAACCTCAGCCTCTTTAGAAAAAAATGTTCTAACCTCTCAACGTAAAGGATTCCATTTTCTTAAGATGAGTCCCCTGAAGGGCAATAACCTTTTATTTCGTTTTTCATTTAATTATATAATGCAAATAGGGATATTAATTTTTCAGGGATTCCGTCAGCGCCTGTGAAATGGCCTCTCATCATTTAAGATCCATCAATTATTTAATTTTTTTTTTTAATGAGGGTATTTTGACTATGAGGTTATATAACCCTTGGGATACCGATATTTTTGAAAAGAGATTGTATAGTTATGCACCATTACTAAATATATATTTTGTTTAGTATATGTTGTTTTATACATCAATTATCATGTAAGTATTCATTGAAATTTTTGAAGTCACGATAGCTCAAGTGATTAGAGCCAAAGGTTGTGGGTTCAAATCCCGCTCGTGGCACTGACTTTTTCATCTCAACCAAGACCTTACATAAAAAGAATAATTAATTGAAATAAGTTATTTGGTCAATTGGGCCACTGAACATAAAGGGATTAATTTTTGAATTCCGTTGAAATTATTTTTAAAGATTAATTAATTATTAATATTATCTATTTGGGCGAAATACTTTTTTACTATGATTAAATATGTAGTTTTGTATCATTTATTTTTTTTTCTTTTATAGATGTTATTGTATTAATTGAAATTTCTGAATTGAGTTGAAGTTATTTTGAAAGTTTGCATTATCTATGAATGATTATTTATAGATCGTGAGATGCGGTCTGGCGTGACAATCTGATCTCACGATCTCCGAATAATCGTTAATTAACGGTCGCTAAACACAACACATTATCTATGAATATTTTCTTTTATAATATTTCATTCGTTTTATAACATTTTATTTGTATTTATTTAGTATGTATCATTTCGAAAATAAATAATGTTTTATTCATCGAAATTTTTGAATTGAGTTGAAGTTATTTTTACGTTCTATGTAATAAATATGTAGTTTTGCTTTGTATAAATAGATAGATATACTTTACTTACAAAATGAAAAAAAAAAAAAAAAATTACAGTTAAAAAATAAAAACACAGTATTATTATGGCATGGTGTTAAAACCGTCAGCCGGAGTTCGGAGTGTATAACTGTCCCAACAATGTGCTTAATTATATAATTATAAGAAAAGGAGAATTTAAAATATCAATTTCAGTGGTTGCAATTATTTAAAGGATTTTCGAATTACAAGGTTGAATTGCGATAAGATTTGAAAATAATACAAATGACACCTCAAGGAACAAAAGGACTTACAAAGGGTCCCCCACAGGCGAACGGAATTCGCATTTAGAAGCCTACAAACTAGAAATTATATATATTAAGACAAACAGAACAAAATAAAATAATGAGCTATGAGCTCTTCCCTCGTCAGAAAACCCCTACCCAAATACCGATACCTCAATTCGTTCAGTACTGAGCATCTAGCAAGAAAATGAAATGCATCCTCACGATCACCTATTCCTTTATATATATATTTTTTTTGTATATTTTATTTTTAAAGTTTACGGTATCCTTGAATATTTCCCGTTTAGATGAAACAATTATATACAATGACTAAATATGTATTATGGTTAAATGTATGTTTATTTGATAAAATACAATAATTGATGATGATTTGTAGAGTGTTTAAAAATTATGTGCTTATAATAAATATATTTTTATATGACTGTTTTATCTATTATTTCTTATATAAGTATTATTTTATTCAATGAAATTTTTGAATTGAGTTGAAGTTATTTTTATGTACCATGTACTGTATACGTTGCATTGTATTATTATTATTATTATTATTATTATTATTATTATTAGTTTTTAAGGGCGTTTTAACGGCTAAGGTCATTTCACGCCCTAACATCCAAAAATTCTATTTTAGGTTTGCTATATCTCTTCTGAGTGCTATAAAATTCTGACTCCAAACATTCACTCGTAACCTAATTTATCCTATTGCCATCCAAGATTTGATTTTCTTTTCTTAATTCTTAATTTGGAAGGCCAAGTTACAATAAATTTAATAAAATTATAAAATTTCTGTTACTTTTTTTTTAAATTAAAATTGTGAGTTTTTTTCATAAATTAAAATTTCCCCATAGGCTTGTATGGCTAATAATAATAATAATAATGGAGTCAGACTAGCAATAATCTCAGCGTGATTAGCTCATCTTTATCCTTTTATTCTTCCATTCAAGTATGATAACTAATTCTACATAACAATAATAAGAAACAAAACACAATAATATTTCTTTTTCTTTTTTTTAAGGAGCTATTTTTCTTATTTAAATTGCGATATTGGGCATTGAAGTGCATTACCCCGCAATTTTTATTGTCTTCCATTTTATTTTATTTTTCCGCTCCGGCAGCCTCAAAAGCTTCTGAAAAAAGAAATCATGCATGCACAACTCTTATGCAGACATTAGCAGGCATTCAATGGTAAAATGGGAAAAGGCCTAAATTTCATTGTAAATTCCAACAAATTTGAGAAAACTTGCATTGTATTATATATCTTTTCTTGTATAAATGTTCTTGTATTTTCTGAAGTTTTTGAACGGAACGAAAGTTATTTTTAAAATTTACAGTATTCTTGAATATTTTTCTGTTTCGATGAAATAATTATGTACTATGACAAACTAATATAATATAATATATTACATCTAGAACGTTAAAATTTAGTTCTGTTTCTTTTTT
>CM077113.1:12764910-12788802 GCA_039619505.1 Cimex hemipterus
ATTATGTACTATGACAAACTAATATAATATAATATATTATATATAAAATTATAAAATTTAGTTCTGTTTCTTTTTTTTTTCTTTTTTAATAAGAATTGTGAGTGTTTTCCATAATTTTAAAATTTCCTATAAGCCTGTATGGTAATATTAAATGTCTTTTTATTTGTATTTATGCATTTTTTTTTATATAAGTATTATTGTATTTATTGAAATTTTTGAGTTGAGTTGAAGTTATTTTCAAAATTCACAATATCCTTGAATATTTTCTGTTTAGATGAAATAATTATGTACTATGACTAAATATGTGTTATATTTAAATGTCTGTTTATTTGATAAAATTGATGATGATGATAAAAATTATTAATATTGATGATTGCTAATATATTATGTAATTATGCACTAATATTAAATGCTTTTTTATTTGTATTTATGCTTTTTACATGACTATTTCTTATATAAGTATTATTGTATTCATTGAAATTTTTCAATTTATGTTGTTTTTATGTACTGTGGCTAAATATGTAGTATTGTATTATCTATTTTTTTCTTCTATAAATGTTATTGTACTCTTTCAAGTTTTTGAACAGAATGGAAGTTATTTTTAAAGTTTACAGTGTCCATTTTCTATTTGGACGAAATAATTATATACTGTGAGTAAATATGTATTATTTTTAAATGTATGTTTATTTGATAAAATATAATAATTGATGTTTTTTTTTTGTAGTTTGTTTAAGGGCGGATCGAGAAGGCATTGGCTTCATGTGGCTTTTTCATGTCTGCGATCGTGAAAGCCATTTTCCCGTTCGTCGTGAGCCCGACCCATCAGGCCGCCATTGTCTCACCCCGTCGCAGCGGCTCGTTTCCGATCCGTCGTCCGAGCGTTTTCCCACTTTTTTCCCCACTCGGAGAGTATCCCAATTTCGGCCCGCTCTCATCCTCTCGGAAATGGGCTTGCAAAAGGCGGAAAACAATTCGACCAACGCGGCAAAGCCGATCGTCAAGCCGTACGGGAAGATCGAGCTCTCCTTCAACAACGTCCTCCTCCCGGAAGAGAGGCTCACGACGACGCCGTCCAAATTGGACGGAATGGATCAAGAGACGGAGACAGACTCTCGAGTACTCGGATGCGAGCTTATACAAACAGCCGGAATCCTCCTCAAGCTTCCTCAGGTAACATACATCAAAATATACATCTAAATCTCATGACGTTTTCTCTTTTATTTATTTACTTATTTTTTCTCTCTCACAATCCTCAGGTCGCTATGGCCACTGGTCAAGTGTTGTTCCAAAGGTTTTATTATTCAAAGTCGTTTGTGAGGCATAGCATGGAAACGACTGCTATGGCATGCGTCTGCCTCGCTTCGAAAATCGAGGAAGCTCCCAGGAGAATAAGGGACGTTATTAACGTTTTTCACCATATCCGACAAGTCAATTCTCAAAAGTGAGTACCGAAATCTTTAATTATTGCTTTTCTTTGAACGAGAGCAACATTTTCACTTATCTTCAAAAACCAACCTTCAAAAAAAAAAATTTTACATGCTTTCGTTCTTGGAAAACACCCAAATACTTTTCATATTCACGATTGCATTTCAGCTATATAAAAAAAACTATATATACATAATATAACAATATTAAAAAAAATCGTCAGTAAACAACAAAAAGGTATGATTTCTTAATTTAAAAAAAAAAGTTTCACTTGCTTCAAACTTCAGTAATGAGGAGCACAGTTTGCAGGTGTATTAAAATATATTTTTATCATTTTCTTTTGTTCTAATGTCTAATTGTAACAGAAAATTTCATTTAGCGTTTAATTATCGTTGTGTTTGAACATTTCATATAACTTGATTTACACAATTTCACATTTTTTCATGTTTTTTTTTTGGCTCACATTTTTTTTGTTATCCTTTCTGTTTTTTGTTTCTTTTCATCTATTGCTGTCTGAGTTTTCGATGCCGATTTAATTTCAGATTTTTCTTGTTTAAAACCAACAAAAAGCCGTTGTATGTCAACCATGTATATTGGAATTGTACGATGGTACAATGGGAAAAATAAATTGTTAGCATATTACATAAATTTGTAGTATGTAGTGACTGTTAATTATTGATTATTAATGACTAGTATGTTCTGGAATTCTTTTTTTGGACTCTCTGTCGCAGACTCTTCCCCGCGGCATTGCTCCTCGGAGAAATTGCGTCTTTAACTAGTTTGAATCAGATCCACGTCGAGCAAGGCCGCACTCGGGGATTGTAGCACCACTTTGCTTACTTCTATTGAGTAAAAAAAAAACCACATTAGTGAACTCAGATTTTCAAGGATCGTGTGATAAGAATGGGCGCGCTCTTCTTGACACTTGAGATTTGAAGATGAAATGGGATTGCAAAATTTTGTTCAGATTCAGTCGATTACGAATTTCATTTGGAAATGGATGGACCCCATGCATTGTAAAAAAAGGTGATGAATTTTACGGTCAGTTTCTACTATCGATAGGCTAGCAATCGCTCTTGTTTCCTCGCAAGTGGAGACTCGTAGCAAGCCTGACTTCATATTTTTGGACTAACTCGGCTAATGCCTGCTTTCTTTCCCCTCGTCTTGTGAGGAAACATACCACAGACATCACCGCATTTGCAAATCTACAATCAGCTGTAATGTGAATCCACACTTTGAACAAAAATGAAGAAAAATACAACATACAATGCACAAGAAGAGCTGAGAGGTCCGCTCTGTTTGATTCACACGTTTCGCAACATTGAGTAAAGAATCCCATTTACGATTCAAAAAATAATAAAAGCAACACACCAGATTCAAGATTGTCATGCAGCGTCCTGGTTCAAGAAAATGAATCGTAGATGCAGCTCTGCGACAGAGAATCCAAACATCGAATTGCAGTGCATACTAGGCTTTAGAGATAGTGAGATACTGTCTGGAGTGATGTAGACTTAGAAAAACGTTTTCTTTGTCGTGCCAAAATTTCAATCTTCTGAGATCGTCTTCATGCCTTGAAATTTAAACACATGTCAAATGTGAAAATTAATTTATAAAACTAATTTCGTGGCCCGCTTGACCAATTAATATATTACAATTAAGGTATTTAGTTGAGATTAAAAAAAAGTCAATGGCACGAGTGGGATTCGAACCCACGACCTTCGGCTTGATACACCGCTGCTCTACCACTTGAGCTATTGTGACCTCCATCCACTCGTACGCCAACTTCCACAAAAAATGGCAAGAAGGAGGGAAAATTCAAAAGGTGCGGTTGAGATGGGAAGTTGGTGTCCGAGTAGATCAAGGTCACGATATCTCAAGTGGTAAAGCACAACGGCATATCAAGCCGAAGATCGTGTGTTCGAATCCTGCTCATGCTATTGACTTTATTTCAATTTAATGCCTTAATTTAATTTATAAAATGATAAAAAAAATTTAAATTTATTCAGTCATAGATGCAACATTAATAAAATTCAATGTCAAGAACACAAAACATCCCACATATGAAACAAATTTTAGTCTAATTCTTCAATAATTTGCCCATGCTCCCTAATTATTTGCATCTATAATTAACCTGAAAGGCTAACCAGGCCTGTACGACAAACCATTAGCAATTTTTTCCCCCCGTTGTAAGCTCCTTTCACATCGAAGAAGCCAACTCCTCATAGAAAAATCTAACTTTTATTACCAACCCAATGGGGGGGGCCGCGGTAGCCGAGTGGTTAAGGCATCAGACTCTCGGCTAGTAGACCCCGCGGCCGTGGGTTCGATCCCCACCGTCGCCTCTGGAATTTTTCTGAGGCCTAAGGGGACCGATGGCCGCAATTAAAAGAAATTGACACAGCACTCATCAATGGAAGGGGGCGGGTCTGGGTCTCAGCGATCCTGAACCTGGTCCCAACCTCCTTCAAAAATGAGTTTCTTCGATGGAAGAACACTGGTACAACGGGGGCTCAAGTTCACTTTGTGTTGTGAGCCCTCCCCCAAAAATGGAGCCAGGGTATAGTACAATAAGCTGTACAGCTGCAGTGCTCAGTCCCTGGTATCCATCCATCCACCAACCCAATGTATATGTATGTAGTTGGTTCTTGGCGGTGGATGTTTTGAGTTCGGCTACTTCACGAATATTATTGCTCGGCGAATAACCGAGCACCCATTCCCATTGGTCAGGTTTTAGCAAAAATTTGCATGCCATTCGGCGAATCCTTCATATCTAGAGCTACCTTTAGATTATATCTCTTGGAAGTCACGCGTTTCATTTAGTCAGTAGGGGAATTCATTATTAGTGAAATGGTGGCTCCAGATATTTACGATTCAACGATTGCTGAGCAAAGATTCATTGAATCCCAGCCAGTGCAGCAACCAGCACAAATTAATGTGTGTATTCGAAGAAGCCACCTGGCTTGGATGTTAATGCTTGTTGAGTCGAAAATGATCTCAATGAAATTATAGTTCTACTTGAAGTTCTTAAGCAGCTATCCAGATTTTGAATATTAAATATCATATGGTCATGAACCCTAAAGGATCTAAATTTACCAGTTTAAAGGACACCTAGCGTATATACCTAGGAAATAAATAAAAATAGTTGCTTAAACTAAATCATAAACGATCCTTAATTGAAATGGACATGTAGAAAACCCACAGACTCCATGATACCAGCAGATGTGCTTACCCACGGACCCAAAAAGCTGCTGGTTTTCATATGGCTCATAGACCGTATGCCGAACTTCCCATTTGCTAATTATAAAAAAAATTACAAACTATTATTTATCGAGAAACGATTATTGATAGGTTACTAGTAAAGAGAATTTAAAAAAATTAACTCTTAAAAAAAGGAACAGTCAGACTCAATCACCCCGTCAAAAACGATTCGTTGGGTTTTAGTCACTTGCCATACATTAGCGAACTTTCAGAAAAAGTAAAATTCTTTAACGAGGAGGTTTTAGAGCAGCTTTTAGAGGCATGTGTCAACTTAGAAACATCCTCTCAAAACCGACAAGCGGCCAAAAAAAAAAGTGGGGTTCTGCCAGCGGGCAAATAGAAATTAAAATGTTAAAGAAATACTTGGCTAAATTGAACTAGTTTTATGATTTTAAGGGCCAACTAACTAAATAAAATAAAAGCAAATTCAATTTAAAGGTCAACAGAGGTAATTTGTTTTCAATTATCAGGAAGAGTATTAAAAAAAAAAAAAAAAGCCAGAAGTCAATCAAGTTTTAAAGAGTTATTTTTGCTATTCAGCTCGACTATGATTTTTTGACATTAAAAATACATCGAGTTACAACAATATTTGGTATGACAAAGGAAAGCGAATCTTTTTATTGTTGAGAGTTTCCACTCGAAATTAACAGTAGAGTATTTTTATAAAATTTATTCATTATTATTTAGAGACCGTGGGATGCAGTCTGGTGCGATGTAGGTTTAGAATAGGTTTAGAAAAACATTTTCTTTCAACGTGCCAACGTTTCAATCTTCATCTAGATCATCTTCAGTGCCTGGAATTTATAAAACTTCTAAATACTATGCATTTTTATAAAACGTCAAGTTGCAATTATTCATTTCTGATTCTTTTCAAACCTTTTTTTGGGGGGGGGGGTTTAAAAAGTAAAATGTTCATTCCACCGGAAAATGTGGTTTTGAAACCCACAGGATTTAGATAATTGGTTTCTTATCTGTACTCTCTACCTGTTCTCAAGAGTTACTCTGAAATATCGAAAACCTTAATACAATACAAAATTCTTTAATTGCAATTCATTCTATGCGTACTCTGACTAAAATTATTCTGAGAATTGGATTTTGACTGTCTGGCACTCGTTTGAAGATTTAGTTTTATTTTTAGATGTACATTTGGCTGGCTGAAATAATATGAAATTTTTTATTTTATCGAGTGAATTGATTTTGGTGTAAAGGTTAATATTACATTGATATTTGTTTTAATATTTTTCTTAATCATCACATGATTTACGTTTTTAAGAATATTTATCTTGTTAGATTAAATTGTTTTAGACCGTTTCTTGACTTAACCTTATGATTTCTTAAAGAAATAAGTAAGTATATATGTAATTTTATTATTTGTAGGCTGGTTGGTTTTTATATGCATTTTTACACTTAGTAATAGTTTAAACAACTCAGGCAGCAATTCAATATGTATTTGTATTATAAATATAGATGTTATTTTCTTTATGTTTTATTATGTCCGAAAGTTGAACTTTTGCTCAAATGTTTTTTGGGGTTCCGTTCGCAGATGGTATTGACAGCGTGACTAAGGGAGAGTGACTGGCGAGCAGCCAATATGGTCGGCGACCGTCCACCCTAAACCCACGTTGTCACCTTCCCTATTAATAACAAGCTTAGAGGGTCGCATGATGGTTACACATTTGCGACAATCTACAAATAAATAAATTTATCAGGACCGAGATAATTCTATATTCAAAATGGTTTTCATGAAAATGAAATGATTGTTATAAAAATATAAACACCGAGGGGTCTTCACAAATGAAAAGAAATAATAAAGATGACAACGGTATTTTGCTAATTGATCTTATTCTTTAATAATTTTCTTGACTTTATTAAACAGATATTTTTTAGCTAATATTGAAAAAGTTTAGATTATTTTCTTTGTAAAAAAAAAATATATATATATTAAAAAAAAATAATGATGTCTGGAGTGCAGGGTGGTATGTATGGTAATAATGTTTTAAAATGTGTTCAATGTTTTTATGCACCATGATAAATGTTTTTATTTCTTGTGTCTCCCTAACAAAGTCTTCCGTAGCTTACAACATTTGGAGCAAGAAGCATTATTACAAGGAATTATTACAAGAACTCTTTATAAACTGACAATGAAAACTGGCCACCCAGCTACTTAAAATAAGGACAAGAGAAGAATCCAGCAGTGAAAGTGAACAGTGACGTGGTTTTTTGATAAATAAAAATAGAAAAAAAAATTGTGTTTACAGGTTAAAACGTTTTGCAATTGTAATGGTAAGGAAAAACCATGGCAAAAACATTTCTGTGATCATTTATTTTTCCAGGGATACTCTAGGTCGAAATAATTTAACTTTTCTTTTTTCTTCTTTTTAACTATTTTCCAGCATTTGTGTAAAGTGTATCGTAGTGATGTTTGTATTAAAACTCGTATTTTAACGTTTTAAACAAGAGCTGAATCTCTGAGGCAGACGGAGACCAAGGCAGCCTTTATCTGACTTGATTTCGCGGACAACTTGATCGATGGATTCTTAAAAAAAAAAAAAAAAAAATTAATATAAACTGATGGTATTTACGTACTAGTCAATACATTTGTGATGTACTCTCAAATTTTGTTAGTGTTGGACTTTTCAAGATTGAGGATTATCGAAATGAACTGATTTGTGGGATTGCGAGTCATTCAGGATGTCGAGGACACGGAAATGGAACAAAGCCGATCATTATTTAGAAATTTTACTCTTTATCATCATGTATTGTGTTTGCATTAACGACGTATCAAATTTATGAAAAAACTTGAAATGTATTGAGCTCGATGTTTTAATTTTTTTTTTTTGTTCTGTAGTTTATTTTTGTTGTTAATTTGGGCTTTTTTTTTTTTTTTTTTTTTTTTGTAAACAAATTTTTATATCTATATTTTTATATTGATATCTACCGACTGAAAATATATGTTAAAAAGGTTATTTTCTTAAAACAAAGGTGGATTAGAACAAATAATTCAATTTTATAACAATTAATGTTACAAAACAAAGTCAATTTTTAAACTTTTTACATTTTTTTTTTTTTTAATTTATTGTATTGGTCAGTATTGTTTTAATTTCCTGACTAGGTTAATTATTAATAGTAAAATTGTCAAAAGGAAGTTTTATTTTTTTAACAATTAACAGAAAGGATTTTTTGTTTGTTATTTTTTGAGCCAGTAAAGATTAAAAACAGAACGCATGATTTTTGTGTGTGTGTGTGTGTGTGCACAGTTTAGAAAATGTGTTGCTTTGTTTAGGCCAATATCCCCAATGGTTTTGGACCAACACTACATTGATTTGAAAACTGAGGTAATTAAAGCAGAGAGAAGGGTCCTAAAGGAGCTCGGTTTTTGTGTTCACGTCAAACATCCCCATAAGGTAATTTTGAAAAATTCTAAATCAAATATGCCATTTTTCATGGATTAACTCTATTCCAGGTTATAGTAATGTACCTTCAAGTACTGGGTTTTGAGAAGCATAAAAACTTCATGCAACTTTCCTGGTATGCCGGTTAAGTTGTAAAATACAAGCTGAAATATTGACCGAATTGTTTTTCTAGGAATTACATGAACGACGCTTTAAGAAGTGATGTTTTTATGAGGTACGACCCGGAAACAATAGCCTGTGCTTGTGTTTATTTAAGTGCGAGGTATCTGGAAATCTGCCTTCCGAAAGTACCGCCATGGTTTGGTATATTTAAAGTAACCGAAGCCCAAATACTTGACATTTGCCATAGAATACTTCTTTTATACAAACGATCAAAAGTAAGCGGTGCAATCTTAACCTGCAATTTTATAATTTAATAATTTTTTAAAATTTGCATTAAAGGTGAATGTGGAAGAGCTTGAAAAGAAAGTAGCAGATCTGAAAAGACAATATCAAGAGTCAAAACAAAAATTAAAAGGAATCACATCAGGGAACAATTCGCCTAACAGTGTCAATTCTCCAAGGTATTTTTTTTTTTATTAAACAATAAATTTACATAAACTTCAACCATTAATATTTTATTTTTATTTTTAGCCGAAACAATCATAGCAGTGAGAAAGCTAGGAGTGAAAGCCGATCAAGATCAAATAGTAGAAGCCCATCGAAGCATAAACGATCAAAAGGACACAGGTAAACATGATAAGTTCAAATTATCAGTAAACTTATTCGGAGATTTTGGGTCTATATACTACTCTCCATTTAATTTTTTAAATTATATATTTTTTTAGTTTAATTTTTTAAGTTAATATAAAGCACTGAAAAGTTGTCCATTTAACAAAGGCCTCTCTCAATTATACAGTGATTTAAATTACATTAATTAATTAGTTATACAGTGCTCTCTTATCTAATCCAAGCTTTGGTACACCAAATATTTCAGTGATTCGAACTGGGCAAAATCAGTAAGTAAGATTTTCAACGGGTTTATTACGGCTCTGATTTTAAAAAGTCTTCGTGAGGTTCAGTGAAAATTTTGATTTAATAAAATAAAAAAAAAAATTACAAATTACAAAAGGTCAAATCGAAAAATGGTCTTCACAGTAACGTTGCCAAAGTGACTTCTGACACAAATTTGACAGCTTGTTGAAATATTAGAAAGTCCAATTTATTGTTAGGCTTTACACTGTTTTTTTTTTTTTTTTTTTTTTTTTTTTTTTTTTTTTTTTTTTTTTTTAGAACAAAATAGTGTAAAAACATAGCGATGTCAATGGCAAATTGGGTATTTTTTACTTATAGCTCTAAAAATTGTAAAATCTTCAGCCTGGTCGCTCGGCACAACTGATGTCGGGAGATCGGTATGGTCGTTCCCAATCCTGCCAATAATTATCCAATTTCCAGATAAGTGTGAAACAGGCCATGAACTACGAATTTTTGAGAATTCCTTTTCTTCAATGAATCCCTCATTTCCATTCACTATTTAAAAAAAAAAAAAAAAAAAAGGAATGTTAGGTCAGTCTAAATTTTTCTAGAGTTGAGTATAATATACCGCCTACTGCTTAACAATGAGTGACTAAGAGGAAGAAGCAATGAAGAAAATCTGTAGTTTAGCGACCAGTTGCTCAATAATTCTTTGAAGCAGTGAGGAGCAGTCAGTAACAACAATTTTATAAAAATACTTTTTTTTCCCTTTTAATCAACATTTCAACCTTTATTCAGGTCATCTTCAGCGCCTTGGTGAATCGCAAAACATGTCGATTGGAAAAAATAAATATACAATACAGCTGTAAATATAATGAAGTTATAATAGCAACTTTATCTCCTGAAGATACCCGAATAAAGTTCAAAAGCCATTTAAAAAAAAAAATAAAATAAAATAGGTTTTCTAAAATAGTTCATCTCTGACCATTCCTCACTACTTCAACAAATTAATGAAGAAAATGTAATGTATTTTTTTTTTAACACTTCTGAATACTCCCCTGCACCAAATAGTTCGGATTACTGAGAGAACACTGTATATTTATTTATTTTTAAAAAAATCCTAAAATATTAGCGCAGCTATTATAATATTATAATTATCTTGTATTATGAAAGTAGAATTGGATCCATTTTGGAAAATTTAAAGCATTATAAATTTTTTTTTCATTATGTTGCTTTAGACTGTTTTTGTAATTTTATTACATAATATTTTTAAAAATTGTAGTAGGGGACGTTCAAGGTCTGCCGAGAGGAGAAGCAGCAAAAAACACAGGATAAGGAGGAGTTACACCCCAAGCCCTTCTCCTCCGAGACATTCCTCCAAGCATTCCAGGTGATTAAAATTTAATTTAATCTAATTTTTGTTGACATTTATTTTACCGAAATTGTTTTATGAAATTGATTTCCAATACTTATATTATTTTTTTTCAGATTGATTCCTGATCCAATACCCTTAACTTTTAAATAAATACGTTAATTTTATTTTTGTTTTTTCTCTTTCAGGGATAAATCGAGGTATCGCTCTCGATCAAGAAGTCCGGGTGCTCGCTCAGGTAGTTATGATAAATATTATACTTCTGAGAAAAAGTCAAGAACAAAACATAGGGATTCTTATGACGAAGTTCGAATTCGGAGTAGGCATTGATAAAGCTTAAAAATCCGTACTAACCTTTTAATTACCAACTCTTGACTATTTGACCAAACAGTACGAATAGCAAGGTGCATTTATATAGAGCGTCAGAGTTGGGGGTTGTTTTCAAAAATCCCCATATTTTTTTTTAATTTTACACATTTTTCTAAGAAAGAGGAAAAAACAAACATTGTAGTTAATAGAATTTTGTAAATAAATTTTTGTAAATATGTAATATTTTAAAGGACAAAAATATGTATTTTTAATTCTTGTAATTAAATACTATTTAATTTAGTACAGTCACTTTGATTTTTCCAGCCCATTTATACATTTCTCAGTTAAGGTTTTTCCGTTGTTTTTAATCGATTCTTGAACTTTTTAGACAAACCATTCTACAATTGATCGATGGTTTCATACTGGAATTTATTTATGATTTTGTTTTGATTACCGATAGAAAGCAAAAATTGGTAATTTAGGTTATTCTTATGCAAATTTAACACTGCAGTTTTATTATTACTACCATAAAACCAAAACCTAGCTCAAGTATCCTGTAATTAATTTGTAACTACGTCTTTTTAGCAAGTAACACGTAAGAATTAACGCAATCAAGAAATTTTCAATAGTAATTGTTTTTATTTAAATTCAAATATGTTCTTGGATTTTTGATAATAATTAGGTTAGGGCTAGTTAGTTTTACTTTCAGGGTTGGCAAACTAAATTGGTCATTGCCAGCCTATTCATCAGCTTTGATTTTCTTTTCTTATCTTTCTCACATTTTAAACATAGTAATTTCTTTAACTGTTTCTCCAGACAAGTTATGATGTTTTATGACAACAGTAAACAACTCTTTTCTTTAGCCTACTGCTAACCTCTCTGAACCTCATTAACATTCTCAAATTCATTCTCCCTACTCCAAATTGCTCAATATTCCCCAGTGTGGATGGGATAAGCCAAGTCATTCACGTTAATAAATTTTCATTCTCACTATTCTAAATTACTCAATATTCCCCAGTGCAGTTGGGATAAGTCCATTCATTCACGCTAATAAATTAACATTCTCAAATTCATTCTCACTACACTAAATTATTCAATATTTCCCAGTGTAGTCGGGATAAGCGAATTCATTCATGTTAATAAATTAACATTCTCAAATTCATTCTCACTATTCTAAATTACTCAATATTCCCCAGTGTAGTTGGGATAAGTTCCTTCATTCACGCTAATAAATGACATTCTTCATTACTATATTACTCAATATTCCTCTGTATAGTTGCCCCTTCATTCGCGCTAATAAATGAACATTCTCACATTCATTGTTACTGCATGATACATATTCCTTGGAGGGGGGATATTTAGGTATAAGCCCCTTAAGTTATATTAATAAATTAAATAATTATTCAGAAATCGTGAGATGCGGTCTGGTGTGATGTAGGTTTCAGAAAAACATTTTCTTTATAGTGCCAACGTTTCAATCTTTAGTGAGAACATCTTCAGGGCCTGGGATTTACAAACTGTTTAAAGTAAACACATGTAGGATGTGGAAAAAAAGAATTTATACAATGCAAAATATATTTTTTATATTCAATCAAAGTGTTTCTTCTCACTCAAAGTGTTTGTTTTCTGTGTAATTGTGGCGTCGTGTTGAGAGTGCCAATGAGATTTTGCTGTTTTATATTTATATATGTTGGATTTTGAGGGGGCGGGGAACGAAGTCTGTATAGAAAAGACATTTTTGTATAAGGCGTCGGCTTCTTTGTGGTGAAAAGAGCCGACAAAGGGAAAAAAACAGTAAATAGTTCGGCCAGATTATCCTTTCAGGATTATATATAGACAGGGATAAATAAGAAAAGGAATACAATAGATGTAGAAAATGAGGAATAGAAATACTTTGATTGAATATAAAAAATACATTTTGCATTGTATAAATTCACTTTTTTCCACATCCTACATGTATTTGTTAAATTTAAACGTTTGTAAATCCCAGGCTCTGAAGATGTTCTCACTAAAGATTGAAACGTTGTCACGATAAAGAAAATGTTTTTCTGAAACCTACATCACACCGGATGCCATGTCACGATTTCCGAATAATTAACAATTAACAGTCATTAATCACCACAAAATAAATTAGCATTCACACTCTCAACATCCTTTGAGGTTATTGGGGGGGGGGGTCCAATTCACACTAATTGGTTACATTCATTCTTACTACTCCAGAGTGTCCGAAATTCCTCGGGGATTTGTGGATAAATTTCACGCTAATAAATTACATCTACACATTCACTCTGCGCCAAAGTACTTTGATATTCCTCGGGGTATTGTGGATAAACCTCGTTGTTCACACCAATAATTTAATCATTCACTTTATCCCTCGAGGTAACAGGGGATAAGTAAATTACATTCACACTTTCATTCTCCCATAATAAAAAGCTATTAATTTTAAATGAAGTTAAACTTTTAAATTGGCCTGAAATATTAAATTTAGATCTTTTTCTAGGTAAAATTACTTTAAATCTGCTTCATTATATGTACTTAATATTTCTAACATATTGCGTGTATATATTTTATTTTTATTTTGGTTTATTTATACATAATGAACAGTTCATCACTAACTGACTGAAATGCACAGACCTAAAATCTATAAATGGTTTAAATTTGACTTGGATAAATTGAGACATATATTACAGAGCTCGCATTAGAAAGTTTCATTAAAACAGTCCCGCGTGGACGAAGTTACGGGTAAAAGCGTTCGTAAAATAAAGATTTCCTTGTAGTTCGGTTGTTTACAGCCATCTTTATATACCTACCCTTGACGTCTGCCTGTCAGATAACTTCAGTGAAAGGATAGGCAGATCTAGGATGACATGAAACGGCCGAAAATACAACTTCATCGCCACGCAGATCTCAACAGGAAATCAAAGATTTTCTAAATTAATCCAAGATCCAAGCTCAAATTATAATTAAACCGATGTTAAATATTTTAATTAAACTCTGCAAATTAAAAATGTCTAATCGTCTATTCCTTCCTGGACCTGGCGAAGCAATGTTTTGTACAAATATTAAAAAATAAGTCTAAAATGAAATATACATCTGATCATGGTCTGTTTTCGCTGGTCTCTGCGTTCAAAACCCGTCAAAAATAGGCTAATCTTGATCAGAGATTGTCAAAAATAATAATAAAAAATAACAAATCCTCGGAAAATTTTGATGTGTAATGCTGGACAGTACGAATGAAAGTGTAGCAAGCATAGAAATTTAGTTATTGAAAACGTTGATATGTTTTTGCGATAGACATTCTTCGTATAGAACTTGTAAGGAACCGTGATGGCAAAGTGGTTAAGGGTTCTGATTCGTATTTGCAACGCTTGCAATTCTGAGTTTGACTCTCATTATTTAATTGAAGATTTGAAAAAAAGTATATATTGTAGAACGTGATTGAACATGGTGTAGTTCTGATGTTAATTCTTCTAAATGATTTTACTTTTTTTTATATTATTTTTATTCATCTTATATATAATCATATGAGGGGTACGCTCAGCCGTACAGTTGTCAGCAACGGGTTGGCAACATGACTAAGAAAGTTAAAATAATCTGATGACATCCGGGAAAACTTGGTGTTTGAGATGTTCACCGATACTAGGTTCTGATGGTTAAAACAACCCAAGACGGTGGAAAAGCTGACTTCCGATCGTTTTGTGTTCTCAATAATAATTTTTTTTTTTAAATAAAAGCGTTAAAAAAAAAAAAAAAACTTTCTTACTCTGAGTTCTGAGTTAAATGGAAAATAATTTTATTTTCGCAAGGGGGAGACCATTTTGGCGGGTCACGGATTTAGAGCAAATATTTTTTTAGTTATTTTATATTCCCAAATATTCAGACTAACCACTTCTTGTTAATAGGCCCAGGTTTCATTAAAAAAACTTAAAAAAACTAATATATATATAGAATTTTTTATTTTTTTAACCCACCTTGCTCAAATTATGTGAATGTACCATTTTATAGCGTTTTTTATGTAGTTACAATAAAAACACACTACAAGCTATCAAAGTTTATCATTTGACTAAAAAAATTCAATTTTTTCCAGTTTGCTTAATTTTTTTTTTTTTCTCATGAGACTAATATGAAATTGTGTTTTCGCACCTCTAGAAACCCCTAAATATAAATTTTCTTTTACATTTAAATTTATTGATTTTTTTTGTCTTCTAAAATTTTTACAACTTTTGAGAAGTCATCGGAATGTCTGGTTGAAACGGCTAAAAGTGCCATTCAAAAGAATAACCATAGCTTTTTAATAATGAATAATAAGTACCATAAAAATCTATATAAAATGTTGTTTTTTTTTATAAAAAAAAAAAAAAATACACAGAATAGCGAAATGGTTGTCAAAAATTAATCTTATTTTGTTAAATGAAAACAATAGTCCAATTTTAATTTCTGAACAGTTAATAAAATGTACTTGACAATTCTTTAAACCGTATAATCAGCCATGAAAATCCGCTAGCTTTGACGAACTCAAAAAAACAAAATTAGAACTTGTACTAGGAATGTCAGTCTCAGAAGGTCATCAAAATTATCCGTCAAAAAACCAATTTACACCAATTTCCAGGAAAGTCGGTATCTAAGATTTTTATAATGCTAGAACACAAACCTTGACCATTTTCTGACCTGCTTTGCTTTCCAATCGTGCCAAATTGGAATAGTCTGCATTGAAGGTTTTTCTTTCTAAACCTATAAAAACAATATTTTTTTAAATCTATAAATAATGATTTATGCTCGTATAATTTTGACTAAAATTAGATTTTTTTAAAAAGCTTCATTAACCCAATTAAGTTGATTAACCTTTTTATTGGAAAATTTGTATTTACAGAATTATTTATTTCTCACTTCTTCAAAAACTCCTTAGGTTTGTTAGAAAACAATGGCTAGAAGTAATTTTGACTTTGGTTAGTGTGGTTAAGTAATATTACATATATCCCACAGTGAAAAAATACCCATGCAGAATTCTTGCCAGAGAAGAAAATTCCGGGAAAACCATACATTTTCCTTTACCTATCTTCAAATTAATCTATTCCTATAGTTATTCCTCCTTTCTATAGTTCATTTGATATTTACATTACTTAATTTAATATTTTTAATTTTAATTATAACATTAGCCAAGGGGGCTAAACGAAAAAAAAATTACATTTTTACCTTTGCTTTTTACCCTTTATTAAGTCATTATTCTAAATTTATTAAAAGGGGGTTGATCAGTAAAACTCTCGTCATTTTCAATTTAATTAAAATTTATTAATTTTGAAACAGCAGGGGCAAAATATAATTTTGGTTTAATTAATTAATTTATATTGTATAAATTAAAACACGAGAAAAATGATTGAGCGTAAATCATTATTTGGACTGTACAAACCTTTTTTCTCGATAAACCAATTTAACCTTTTGTTAATTGTGGCTTCCGAAAGCTTTACTTTTCCTTCTGGAGACAGATTTTTAATCATGGAATATGCGATCTCATCACTTCCCGGGGAAGATTCTTTCACCGAACTCGGAACGAGATCCAGTTCAGCCGGAGTGATGGGAGTGTTCCAAACCTCTTCTTCGTCGGTTGCAAAATTTTAATTCGTATCTTTCTTCCTCCTCCTTTATCTGCTTGAAACGCTCCGAACACCAGTCGGAATTAGAATTTGGGGATATAAAATTTATTTTCGGTTTATTGTTTACTTTCTGGATCAACATAAAAGAGAAAAAAAAGTCCCATGACGCATAATATTCTGAATTGGTACAATTTAAAAAGATAAGTCGACAAAATACCGCGGCTTTTTTTTTTTTGTACATTTTGACAAACATTCTTTAAGCGAAGTAAGGCAGAAAATGTTCAAAATTTGACTGCATTGTAAGATTTGTGATTCTGGCGTCATAAAACCCTTAGATTGTTTTGGATTTCATGGAGGGGGTGAAAATTAATTTTTTGTTTTGGTAATTTTGACGACCCGTCTGTCTGAATTAAAGTCTACCTCGTCCTAGTGCAATCTCTGATATAATTTTTCTCCAAAACTAGTGGACCGATTTTCATGGTTTATACGTTTCAAAGAAATTGCAGAGCGAATTGTGTAACCGTAATAAACATTAAAATTGGACTATTACTTCCATAAAAATAAAGGTTAATTTCTGACAAATAATTTTACTATTTTCTTATAGAAATACTTTATATTTTTTTGTGAACATACGTCGTTAAAAAGCTGCGTTCTTCTTTCAAATGGTCGGTTGACTTTAAAAAATCTTTTACTCGTTTTTGAGTTATAGTCGTTTCATTTAGATATTCAGATAACTACTTCTCAAAAATCAGAAAAAATTTTGGGGTGAAAAAAATGGAAAAATTTAAATTCAAACAAAAATTTGTATTCAAGGATTTCTAGAGGTGCTAAAACGAAATTTCCATATTGGTTTCATTAAAAAAATGACCTAGTTTTGAAAAATACTTGTTTTTTACACATTTTTTTGGTTATTGATAAACTTTGGTGGCTTTTACTATTTTTTTTTATTACAGTTTAATTAAAAGAGGCTGTAAAATGGTAAACCGACCGCTCTTTCGCTTATGAACATTCGGGAAGGTATGGTCTTAAATGAGAAAGAAAGGAAATTTAGTTTCTAATGCCAAGATTTCAACCTATTTTAAGGTCATCATCAGGGCTAAACTACTTTAAATATGTCTACATTGCATGCTATTTGGCAACGTTTGGATTCAATTGGTCTTAAAGGAAAATTGAAACCACCTGGAGAAAAAAAAATGTCAATCTGTAGATTGTTTTGCCCCAATGATGACCTTAAAATAGGTAGAAAGCTTGACATTAGTAACTAAATTTGCTTTTTTCTTCTTCTTCAAAACCATACCTTTGATCATAAGAAATCGTAAGTAAAACGATTTATTCACATTGTTGATTTGAGCAGGGGGAAAATGGCGAAATAAAAACATTAAAAAACAAAATTTCAAGTTTTCTTTGCAAAACCAAGGCCTGTTTACAGAAGTGAATACGTGTCTTGTATTTTGGAGTGTAGAATCGCAAAAAAAAAAAAAAAAAAGTTTTGTCCAAATCCGTGATACACCATACATACATCCCCTTCTTAGAATTTAAATTGAATTTATAAGTATTGGTTTAAAAACGAACAGATATAGAAAAATGGAATGATTCGTGAAATTAAACCTGGTGGATAAAATCGACAATAATCACACCATTTTACAAAATGTTTGTGTATAATTTATTGTTTTTGTATTTCGACAATATCTGATGTGTATACGGCAAGTTGTTTTTAAAAGTCAAATGATAATATAATTGGGTAAAAAGAAATTTTTTAAAAATACTTCTTTAAAAGTATTGAAGGATATCCGATGTTAAACATTTTATTTATTCTACAATCTGGTCTCGTAATTAGTAAACTTATTAACATTTCAGGTTTCTCCCAATCCAACTTTATCCCGCCCATTATAAAAGCAGTTGCAATTTAAGTTGCAATGGATGAGTTTTACTCGAGGTAAGTTTATCTGTGATATAATTAACGATTGATCGATAATTGATTTGTAACGGGTTTTTGTACAAAAAATTTTTTTATAATGGAATTGATATCGTGTATGGATTGTTTTCTGTCTTCATTTTTTTTTCCTTTAAATAAAACGCTTTTGAAATATGACAAAAAAAAAACCTATGGCATACCTATACTCTTCGGGACAGTATTTGAAGTTAAATAGTTTATTTAAATTTTTTTATGTTTAAAAAGGAATTACAGACTATTACGAACGTGTCACTTTTCAAGATTAAACGAATACAAACTTTAAAGGTAAGTAAATTACAGATATAAATCTCTATTTCTTTTATGAAGCAAGCAGTCTGTAATTCAAGCAATAAACGGTTATTAAATATTTCAACCAATCTTAGTATCGTTCTGAAATTTTTGTACATTTTCAAATAAATTTATTACGTCTTTTTTTTATAGATTTTTAAGGTTTCAGTAATTGTGTGGTATCAAGTGTAATTTTATTTGTATATTTAATCCTTATCAGAAATCAAATAAACATTATCTTCTATCTATACCAAAAAAAAAAAAAAAATCAAATTTAAATTCTACTTGTTTGAATTTTTAATATGGTTTTACTGTAAGTAAAAGTATGAAAAACATATACGTTGTAAGTGAACTTATAGATTTTGTAAAAGGTCAAAAGTTAGATGATGTATTTGTCATAAACATGTAAAAAATCCTTTGTAATCTTGCCTACATGAATACCCTCCCTCATGAAAAAGAAAAAAAAAAAAAAAATGTTTCCCTTGTCACGACCTAGAATAGTGTTTGATTCCCAAGTGGCTTGGCCGAAGGCGGGAGCGACTCCTTTCCTAGTTGAACCCCATATCGAGGAGCGATGGACAAAGTGTTCTCGGGACACTGGGTGGTGGAAAAAAAATTTTTCTGTGTTTAAACGACTGTTCTTATTCACCAGTTTGAACTTCTATTTATAGAAATCTATCTATTGTACATAAATTATCAATCGTGAATGGATAGATGATCCGTTATGTTCGAACCATCTACCAAAACTTGTAAAGTTGTAAAACCGAAAAACATATAGAAAATAACAAAGGTAATGGAATAACAACAACATTGATGCCTACAAAGAATTTGAATTCGAGTACAGATTTATTAACCAAATTAATTTATCAGCTGAAGAAGCAAAAAAAAAAAAATTTAAAGCAAAAGAATTTTTTAAATTTTACGCTGGCGTATTACCTACAAGTTTTCTATTTTTATTTTACTGTCGAGCGGGATCAGCCAGGACCAGGTCCCCACCGTCTGCCAGTACTCACTCATTCAGCTCCATCATCTTCTCATTTAAATTTTCATGGTTGAAGATAGTCAAAAAGAAACGTTTATCGACTTTAGAAATCCATAGATTACGCTGAAAGCCGATGGATTGTTGCTCGTTAGGACAGATTATAAGTTTATTGGTTTGGAAACGTTTGGGACTTGGCTCTGATTTTTTAGAAGTTGTTCTCTTTCATTTTCGTATTCTGGACTTTCAAGAATTATGTGGGAAGGATTTGAAGGCCGTAAGTAGGACAGTTTGGAGACGATACCAAACCGATACTCTTGTAGTTACCCCGTAGGCCATGATTTGTCTTCAGTCTAAAAATAGTAGAATAGAGCTCCTTCAACATGGGCTTCCCAAAACCATGTTTTTCTTTTGCTTGAGCTCAGGGAGCAGTGTCATTTAATAATTGCCAACATTTGATGCCTTTTCCAAAAAAAAATTTCCCGTCATCTTAATGAATTTTGATGTCAAGGGTTGGGCCTGATGTTGCAGCCTCCTTTGCAAGCCTGCGTCCACCGTTTCATTTTGCAATAAGCCTGCATGCCCTTTCACCCAACACAACGCCACCTTTTTCCCCACGATTTTTGTCTCTAGCATTTTCCTACAGATTTGGGCAAAAACACAGCCTCTAAAATCACATCTCAAAAACAATTAAATCCAACTTTTGACAACTATGTAAAATACAAGAAAGCGTATAATGTAAAAAAAGCTGTAAATAAGCAAAATGAGATTTATGGGGAAAACTTAGCAAGATCTGCAACCCTGTTTTCCAAAAACCCAATAACAAATGACAGGTTCTGGCGTAATATCTCTTTATAAAAACATCATCATCAACTAGAAAAATGTCCACAACCCTAGAAGTTCCTACACTCCAGATTGGTAAAGCAAAAATATACAGAAGAAAGCAACATCCCAAATGGCGTTTAAAAGTAGAAACAGTTCAGAACCTGGTCTCGATAAAATCCATATATTTTAATCATCACAGTTGACTTTATTAATTATTTCAATTAAGTATTCTTTTTATCAAAGGTTTTGATTGATATGACAAAATTAGTATCAGGCGTAATTTGAACTCACTTTGGCTCAATACTTAAGGTTTTATGACTTCGTTCCATATGGACACCAACAATTCATCTTAGAGTAGTGGCACATTGAGCCGAAAGTCGTGGGTTCAAAACCCGCTCGTGACACTAAATTTTCATCTAAACCAAGACCTTAGATAAGAATATTTAATTAAAGGATTAGTAACTTTGCTAACCACTTAATAAGTCGCTGACAATCAAATCCTCAACATTTGAAAATTTGGCACAAAAAAAGGGAAAATTCGAATGATAGTAGGTTGAGGAGTCTGTGTATGTTCTTACGCTGATAATTCGCTGGCTTCGCTCCGTGGAGACGGGCGGGGTTACTTAATACTAAATTTTAAAATAAATAAATAAAATGGGCGCCACGCTGTTTATAAGCACGGAAACAGTGAACCGTAAAGGAAAACAAAATAATAAAAATAAAACAAAGAAAATTCACTAACTGTAAAATTAGCGTTAAAAAAAAAAGAACAGAATATTTATATAAGGAAACAGAAAACTAAACTCTCCTTAAAAACTAAACTTCCTTAAAACTAAACTTTCCTGCGAAATAGTGTCCAGATCCGCTTCTTTCCAGGCGATTAAAATCCCCGCTTCTGGGTGTGTGAAGGGAACACCTCTGCAGATGAGTGGGTCCGCAACCGCCTTCGTTGATTTCTTCTTTTTTTTTCTGATTCTATCATCCGGTCAGGCCGTAGTGATCCGTCTCGCGCACACTCTGCGATTCACTCTCTTGTTCTCTCCTAAGCCTATCCTCGGCTCTCTTAATTTTGAATCACCCATCGCTTATTAATATAGGTGGCGTTATATCACGTTACGTTACAAACGTAACGATGTGTAATTAATTGAATTAATTATTTTAGAATTATTATGGTTCATAATATTAGAAAATTTGTACTCTTTAATCTAAGGCTTTGGTTGAGTTGAAAAAGCAAGTGTCACGAACAGTATTCGAACCCACGATTTTCAGTTTAATGTTGCCTCTGCTCTAACTTTCGACTTCAGTTATGACTTCAATCCATTCAAACGCCGAATCTTCATCTCAACGTACAACCTTTCCAATTTTTTTTTACCTCTTTTTGCCATATTTTCAATTATAGCTGCTAAATACATATATGCATTAGAAAAATTACATTCCCAAAAATAGTTTCAGTTCCTAAGTATGTGGGGATGTTTCCGCCCCAATAGAAGGAATTCTTGGTCCTCCTCAGAGGAAACATTAACCTCATATAATAAAAAAAAAATTTTTTTGTTGAGAGAATGATTAAAAATCGTAAGGAAAGGTTGTTCGAGGTTAAACAAAATTCCAGCTTGTCAATACGGTTTCTGCAAATAAAACTTGTTTAGCTGTCTTTTTTAGATAATGTGATTGAACAGGAAATTTTCTTGAAAGTAGAAACACTGTGCGTATAAAAATGACTACCTCAAGGCGCGAAGCTAAGCCCTACTTTGTTTTTTTTTTTTTAATTTATTTATTTATTTTTATTTATTTTTTTTTTTTTTTTGGTTCATGACATTGATAACATCCCAGGAGTCAATATTTTATTTTACGTCTGTACACAATAAATAAAAAAAGTCTACATAGTACAAGAGAAATGAAGAAAACACGTCCTCGATTGAAGTCTGGCTGAGTGAAAACTGAATAAGCCTGTCTTTTGAAAAATCCCTGAACGTTTTCTAGAAAAATACATGCTTACATAAAAAGAAATAAAATAAAATTAAACGAAGACGTTAAGTTGGAAAAACTCATAAAATGTTTAAAGTACAAAGTCAGGAAAATATTTTAAAATCCTAAAAATTTAAACTACAGATGGGCCAATCCAAAAGTGCCATTATTATTCTACATAGTAGCAATAAGAGCTATTTTAGATTTCGGTGGATAGAGGCTAAGAGAATTAAGAGTGACAAAGAGAGAAAAATAAAAGTCAAAAGAGGAAAATAATACCAGTTTCAAAAGTTTCACACCATCGATTACTTCTGAATTTTAATTATTATATGGAATGCGGAAGTATTTATGCCTGGTCGGTCTTCATGCTCTGTATATGCCTCGCTGGATTTGTCTGTCAGGCAAGATCAGAATTTCGTCATATTCAGTGTTTATATGTTATAGGAGCATTGTTCATAAACCTTAGTAGCTATGTAATAAAGATTCATTGAGACTTGATATTTTTTCTCCTTCCCTCTCTCACACTAATAAATCCTAGACAAACAAAGCTTTTGCTAAACATAAACCATGAAATCCAACAGGTCACAGGAAAAGTAAGCGAGTATAGGCCATCTTGGGCCAAGGGTCGGGCCATCTATTAGCACAGTGTGTGGAGCCAAGCCCACGTCCAGCGTGCCGTGGCATCTACTTTGGTGACCAATTCATTGGCAGTGCAAACTAGGCCTCAAGTCAGGTGAGTTTGGAGCTAAAATGCCTGGTGGCTAAAATATATTGAAAAACTTAAATAGTTTGATGGGTGGGTGAATTTGTTCTTGGTTTTGTTTGTATTTTTTTTTTTTTTTTAATCTTAAACCTTCTTATTTTTAATAGCAACTTCTTGGTTCATATCTTCTCTATTGATAGGTTGAAAAATTCCAAATTCTCCACGGTTGAAAACCTTTATTTAATTTTGTAAAATCCATGATGTTTCGGGCTCCTGGCCCATCATCAGAAACTAAACATAGAGAAATCTCATGGTATAACAACCAATCTGAAGGCAGACCTATCAGTAATTTTTTTAAATAAAAGTATTTATAACTTTAGTTTTAATAATTTGTGGTTGAGTAAGGGATGAAGAATAATTATTGTGATCAATTTTATTTTGTATTTCTTTAAATAAGTTTAATTTGTTGGCTTTAAGTTTGAACTGAGGTTGAAGTTCCAAATAAAATTTACCTTACAAAAATTCGCTTTTATTTTATTAATTTTTTTTCCTGAAAACCATAATATCCTTTGAAAAGGGCATATTGCGAGGAAGGCATTTTTCCAAATAGTTGGGTCTCTCCATATTTTTAAGTGGAGAGAAGGGTTTTTTTTTCTTTTAGCTTCAAGGTGCAGGTTGTACTTTTTTAAACTGAAGGACGATAGAAATAGATTAAGTGATTTTTGATTTTAAAAAAGAGAGTAAATTTTGACATATCACAGTTTTATTGTAACCGGTTTATACAGAAAATCATTTTAATGATGGTACAGGGGGTAGTGGTGAACGGCGTGTCCGACCCTCTTGACTTCGGCGTTGA
>CM077113.1:12808802-12826080 GCA_039619505.1 Cimex hemipterus
GCCATGCAGGCAGCAAGAACGACGAATAATTTCATTTTTTCTTCAAGTTTGGATTGTCAGAACCAAATCAAGACTGACTTCAATGTGACCGATTCCAGCTTATATAGTCATTTCCCTTCCCTCCAGTCTTAATCTGAATATCTGAATATTACATTACCAAATGCTTTACGCCTCTTTGATTCAGTTACTTCACACTCACTTTGACCAATCTTTTACTATCCCAGTGATTTTTTCTATTGTAATTTTTTTTCATTTTTACCAGCTAAGGTAGTTGGGTAGGATTGAAAAATATAATAAATGTATGTATATTTAAAAAAAAGAAATAAATAAAAAATATATAATGTACGTATATTTACAGACATAGATGCAAAACAATGATTGGATTTTAAAAATCACAGTTATTTCTTAAGTTTTTTTTTTTGTTATGATACTTTTATTTCTTTATCTGTTTGATTTTCATCTTCTGCTATCGATCCCGACTTGCTGTCGATCTTCGCCGCGTCCTCCTTTTTCTGATTCATGACAATCGCCGCTATGTCTATTTTAGTAACAGGTAGCAGATGGTTGATCGGCGCCGATATATGATCCATATCGAAAAATGTCAGTTTCTGAAAACGAATCGGGTTTATTAAAATCACGCTTTTGAGTTTTGGCGTTTTTTTTTTTTTTTTTTTTTTTTTTTTTACCTGTTCCTGGAGCTTGTAAACCGGAACGGACAAGAACGCGGCAATTTCAACGGGGGAAAACAATAAATGGAGGCATCTTTGAACGTAAGGCACAAAACATTCGTTGAAGCAAACGACCATTTTTGAAAGCAAGTCCATTTCCTCTTTTGTCATCGCTTGTTGTTCCTAAAAAATAATAATAAGTTATCAAATTTATCAATTAATTAAAAAAAAAAAACCTGCCCTTCTATAAAACTGAGCAATAGTTGTAGCGACAGTAGTTAATGCTTGTTCGAGTAGCCTCGTAAATGGTTGAGCAATGCAAAGAGGAGCACATAATTTTAATTGGTTAAAGCAAGAAGCCAAGCTATTTGCGTAACGCCCAAGAGGATAGTAAAGGCTCAGATCTAAAGGAGGAGAAACATCGCTCTGCAATAAATATAAAATTAATTTTTAAAAAGAAACATTAACTCTATTCAAGTTTTACCTGTGGCTCGTTTAATTGCGGTAAAGTTTGCACTTTGTTTAACGAGCTTTCTAAAGAAAATTTGTTCATGTCGCATGTGAATTGTAAAGTCGCCTCTTGGATCTGAGAGACGAGAGCTTGCGTAAGTCGTTTTACGAAAACGGGTGCGACGAGGGCTCGCAGGTCTGAACCGACGCGGCCGAGCGACTGGCCGAAATACATCACTTGTTCTAAACAACCCACGGCGTCATTGCACGAAGATAACTCTTTTTCTAACACAGCCACAAACTCATTGACCTGAAGTTATTTTTGAATTTATAAAATTGAATTTTGGCATTTTAAGTTTTGAATATTTCAAACCTTATTATTTATCCATTCTTGTAGTATTGAATAATCATTAAAATGTTGAGTATTGGTTGTCAGGGAGTTTTCCTGTTCAGGGAATACAACTGTATATTGAGTTATAATATTAAACATATGTGTCCTATACACGTCTATTATTTTGTTGAGATGTTGCGCTAAAAATAATTAAAAATTAATTTCCTCGACAAATCATATTATTTATTTTATTACGTTCTTCTTTGTTGATCTGTTTGAGAACGGAAGTAAACCAAGAATCCCTAGCCTGTAAAAATTTAAGCCTGAGATCCAATTCGCTTAAAATGCCCATTCGTCTCAAGACTCCGACGACTTGCAGGCATCTCGGGAGCTGCAGTTCAGAATGAAGCTCCATTATTAACTTTTCCATTAATCCGATCCAACATTGTTCTATTTCAACGAGCAAACTCTAAAAAAACAAAATTTAAGATTTTTTTTTGTCTGAGGACGGCAATAAAGAGTCAAAAGCTTGGTGAAAACGTCTTAAGTTAAAAATAAAAAATTGCAAAATTGCCTGGATCGCGGGAATGTTTTGATGGGTTTTGGCTATCCTTCGGACGAAAGAGGCGAGTCTTAAGGCGTCGTCGTACAGGCCTTCCTGTACTACCGTGTCCATGAGCTGGGGGACTTCGAGCAGCTGCAGTATCGAGCCGTGCTTCAAAAGGCTGATACTGTTGACCTGCCTTTTCACCTTTATTTCACCGCATTTTTTCATAAACTCTTCGCATTCGTTCACAAATTTAGGCACCCCTTCGAGCAGCGAATCTAACGAGCTTTCCGTCTTCTGGAACTAAACAGAAATCCATTAAAAACTAATTATATAATTTTTTTTAAAATTAGTTATTAACTTGTTGAAAAAGTTCTCTTGAACATTCTGCAGTTTGGATAAAAGTTTTGTAATTCGAGAACGCCAAATCTTGCGTCTGGTTTAAAATTCCGGCTTTCTCTATGCTTAAATGATCCAATTCTTTGCCTGTAATAAAAATTGACTGTATTACCTTTATTTAAACTAATTAATTAACCAACACTTACTAAGCTTTTCTAAATTATATTGTCCCAGTTTGTTTAAGTGGTTGGTAAAAGTTGGATTATCCACCCAAGAATCTGAAAATAATTTTCTTAATTTATCAAAAGTATAAATTTATGATTATAAGCTTCTCAATCGTTGGTCTTTATCACTTAATTAATGCCATTAATGCTTGGATTAATCCATTCAAATAAACAAGATGTCCCACAGTTTAAAAAAATTATACCAGAAGCAATCCATTTGCCTAGTTGTACAAAAGAAAAAAATCAAATCAGCCAAGACAGGAGCAAATCGAGTGTAAAAACACCGATAAGTTGAGTCTAGAAGCCAGGACAAGATCAGTAAAATCTGATGTGAAGAGTTGAGACTTAAAAAAAGGGACACAGAAGATACAGAGACTGAGTGAATCCAGAAACCAGAGAGCAGGAAAGCCAGTAAGAAAGAAAAATGTGAAAACTAGTGTTGGCGAATGACCTCACCCCTACAATTATTGCTGATTTATATGCGACTAATTTGATCAATAAAATTATTGAGATCTGGAAAAGTTTGAGCGCATACAAAATCAGTGCCAGTTCAGCATGTTTGTAATATTAATTTACAAAGGTTATAGGGTCATCAGGACACATAGACCATAAATTTCAGGGTCCCTTTAAGAGCTATTGTATGCTTAAGTATATCCAGTTGGGGAATTTAATTGTTCCTTCATTTTTTTTTGTGCTTCTGTCTGAGGTACTCAACTGAAAGTGTGGCTTCCTATGCCACATAAGAGCTCGAGCTCCTATCAGCGGTAAGTCATCCACTTCCTATAAGTACTGGGACCCAGCAGAGCTTGAGTTTGTTCGGTATACTTTCCAAAGAACTTCCTCCTGCGGGCAAGTGTAGCACTACTAGTTAATAGGTGTGTTGGTGTCTCCTCTGGTTCTGCAGAATCTGATTGTGACATCTTGGATTATTCCAATCTTCTGTAACTATGACCATTTAGCTTGCAGTGTCTTTTCAGAATCCTGTTAATTTGCAGTTTGTTTCTGCCACATTTGACACGTTCTGTAACTCCTTTCCTTTCCAAATTTGTTAGGAGGTTCTTGGATTGTTTATGCCCAATGAGTGAATTCCATAGTAACTTCATTTTCTTTTTGTTCTTCCGTCTGAGGTCATTGGTAGTGCGAGTTCCTATGCCACAGGTCCTATCAGTGGTCCTTTTCTTGCAAAGGTGTCTGCTTCCTCATTGCCTTCTACTCCCACATGTCCTGGGCCTCACGAAGGTCGACTTTGTTCTGCGTACCTAACATGTTTTGCAGTTCAGCACCATCCTTGTACTATTGATATTTGAGCTTAGTGCTTTGATGGCTGCTTGGCTATCTGACATGAGTTATATTCTTGTTTTTGTACCCTTTACTTAGGTTGAATTGGGTACATCTTTTGATCGCAAGAATCTCATCTTGTAAGATATTTATGTGTTTTCCCATAGGTTCTGAGTATTTGGTTCCAGGTCCCCTGTTCCTTCTTGTGTTTTAGATGCATCTGTGTACCAAAAGATAGTGCCATTCTTAAAAGAGGTGTTTCCCTCTCGTTCCCATTCTTTTTTGGTACCTAGATTTATTTGGAAGTTTTGAGTCATGAGTATCAGATTGTCTTTCCATAGTTTGTTGCTGTGTCTCTATTTTTTTTTTCTTTGGTAATATTAATGATGGTTTTCTGCGCTGTCCTTATTACCATGTGATGTAGGGGGATTTAATATCAGTACTTTTTCCATGCTGATTGTAGGATACGTTCTCATTGCTCCTGTTATGCAGAAGAGAGCAAGTCTTTGCATTTTTGTGACTTCTTTTCTTTTAATTACTTGTTCTGCTTTATCAACCCAGGCTGTAGCTCCGTATGTAAGTGTAGGTCTTACTCTCAGCATGGTTTCCGGCCTGCATACCGAGTTCCTTCCTGCTATTCTTCTGAACACCATCAAAACTCACATCACCTCCGTGATGGTTGCGCCAATGTGTTTCTTAAACATCGGATTTTTATCTAGTGGTATGCCCAGATATTTGACTTTTTGTTTTATCACTGGGTGTTATTTGCCTTGTGTGATTTAATTTCCTTTTCTGTGTAAAAGCGACTATATCAGAACACATAATTTGATTACAATATCGCAGGCATGTCCTCGTTCGAGACAGATGAAAATCAGCAAACAAGGAAAGCAAAATCTGTCTCAGTAGCAACCTTGGCAAATACACTTCTCACTTTAAAAAAATTCAAACTTCTCGCAGCAGCCATTGTTATCTTCTAACTATAAAGCTTCAGGAAAGATCAATACTTAAATCTATTCTGTCAAAAGCTGATATAAAATAAACAAAAAAAGCAGTATAAAGTTAATTAGATAAATAAGATGATCGTGAAGTTTCTACCTGCCTGATTATTTTATTTTTTTTAATTTTTTTATTTTTTTTATTTATTTTTTTTAAATTTTACCATCAAGATATTTAGGCAGTTTTATTTCACAATTTTAAAAGATTAGACTTTTGGTCAGTCTGCAGGCTCCAAGATTGGAAACACGAGGCAATCAGGAAATTGTACATAACAGGTCGACCTTGTATACGTCGATTGTAGGTCTGTATTACAACAGAAGGTAAGCGCGTTATGAAACGTCGCCCATTGCATGTTAATGTTGTCAAGTAGGGCCACTTTCCTTCCTCGTGATCGTTACAGGCCACTAAGTCATCCATATTCTTATTTTTGCGTTCCGCTTTGGAGGATTCGTGCCATGCCATTAACATTTCTTACAGGACACAGCGTTTCAGTTGAACGATTTTTTAAAAATTTAATTATACACCATGTGTGATTATACTTTATGACAAAACGATTACACTGTTTTGAAGCTATTTTGCAATGGCTGAATCTATATAAAGCGCAGATTTAGACAATTTTCAATCTTTTAAGTATTAATAAGTATACAAGAATAACTCATTTTTACAGCTCCCATAACAAACTAAGCAAAAGAAACGGTTTTGTATAAAATTAGGCTGATATTTTTGAAAAATAATCTATGAAATCACAGGGAACATTGCCAATGTACTCTTTAGTTGTTGATTAGCTTTCTTGCTTGTTTAGGCCTGTTTCTTCATCCAGATTGGCCGATAAACAATTAGAAAATTAATTATAAAGATTTCCTACTGAATTTTTTGAAGAATAATTTCTAAGTATATTTCATTTGTCCTATCCAAAACCTTTGAACAGGTTGATAGAATCTTGGATAAATTTAAAGCATTTGGCTATGAGCTTCTACTGGGTCGGGTCTCGTCTTTCCCGTAGGACCGCTCCTTCTCTGAACTTTTACGGATGCTCTCTCCGAATGTAATTTGTTATTCACAGACCATTTCGATCTATTCTTTTAATGGCCTGCCAAACATGTTTCATCATTTTGCCATTTTCAATTAGTCCGTGCGATTTCTTTTCAGTCGAGTCTCTTAAATAATAAGTGAAATTTGATCATTACAGATCATTTTGGCCTCACTTTGTTGGTCTGCTAAACAGGTTTCAGCATTTTGCCACCCAGTATGTCTGTGATTTCAGTGAAGTTTCTAAAATTATAATTGCAAATTGGTCGTTATATATCATTTTGTCCGGCCTATCCTCACTCGATTGGTATGCCAAATTCGTTTCAGCATTTTACCTCCTTTAGTATGTCTGTTAATAGAAATGAAAAATGATGGAGTGAGTGCAGGTTCAATCCTTTCAAAAAAGATAGCCCCTAGTAAATTGTTTTGCAACCATCCGGATTTCGACCGTTTAGGTCATCATCAGATTGAAGGATTTCTACATTTTTAATTCACCTTTGCAATTCATGAGAGACATAGTTGCAGAAATCCTTCGACCTGATGATGAGTAAAAGCTCGAAATCTAGATCGTTGCAAAAACAACTTACTCTATCATTTTAAAAAGGATTTAGTATGTCCGTGTGATTTCTGTGAGGTTGAGTCTCTTAAATTATAACTGCAGTTTGATCGTTACCGATCATTTTGGCCAGGCTACCCTCGCTGCGTTGATCTGACAGTTGTGTTTAGCATTTTGCCACCCAGCATGTCTGGGATTTCTGAGAAGTCGAGTCTCTTAAATTATAACTGCAGTTTGATCGTTACTGATCATTTTGACATGCCTATCCTCGCTATGTTGGTCTGCCTAATGCATTCCAGCATTTTGCCATCTTCAATATGTCCGTGTGACTTCTATGAACTTTAGTCTCTTGGTTTACAACGGTTTTGTAACAAAGAAAGATCTCGCTTGGGTATAGAGTAAAATCATAATTTTCTTCACGGGACTCGTTCAATTACAGCGTTAAAGCTCAATCTTTCCGACTTTGTCTTTAATAAGCAGAGAAATCTTGTCACCTGCTAAGTTTAAAAGTCCAATGCCAAATGTTCAGCAGAGTTGTGTAGAAAAGTGGTCTCATTCCTTTAAAAATAATGGATTTTTTTCATGTTTCTATCATGGGGTCAATCACTAGAAGATTAAGTTAATTTTAAAATAATATCATTTCAATTGTATTTACCTGGGATTCCATCGGGAAAGATTAACTTGAGTATATCCATACTACATCCAATATCCATGTTGGTTAATAATTTTCAAATAGCACCAATAATTATTGATTATATTTTGATAAACTACAGTTACTTATTTACTGGAGACTCATTATTTTTTTATTTAAACAATTATTTTCCTTGTAAAAGAACAAAAACAACCAAAATAAATTAAAAAGATAACGTTGCCAAGATGGTTGCACCGAGGTTATAATCATCATGATATGCCATGACACGTGTGTGTTCTCTCATCAGGCTTCACTTTGGGTCAATAATTGACCTAAGAAACAATGAACGACAAGGAATTTTTAAATTTCAAAAAACAGGTTTTAAAAGGGAAAGATTTCAGTAAAAAGGGTCAAATCGACAGTGCAATTGTCGACCTTGTTGAATTGATCAATTGTCAAAAATCCTATGTCACTTTGAGTTCGTGTTCAGGAAGGACTATAGTCGTCTCGCAGGTAATCAAATAATAATAAAAATTAAATTAAAAAGATTTAATTAATTTTTTTTAGGGCGATCAATTGAAGAAAGGCTGCCGGTGGATTTACACCACACACGGCGAAGTCGACGATGATGAATTTCTCGACAAATGTTCAGAAAATTCAATCAATGACCTTGTCGTCAAGTTTGAACCTTTTATCTTGCATGTCGGGTGTCAAAGTCTTGAAAATGCCAAATCCCTTGTATGTTTTTTTTTTTTTGTTTTTTTTTTTGAAATATGTCAAAAGTTAAAATTTACCGAAGTTCATTTACAGCTTTCTTGCGCTTTGAACTGCGGCTACAGAAATTCCGGCATCGTGCTCGGAGCCAACGGAAAGATCACACTCGGCGTCAGGAGCACGTTGAACGTGGAGGTGCCGATATCCAATTCGGGAGGATTGCTCGTCAGCCTCGAAGTAACTGTCTATTAACAAAAATTAATTTTTGCCCGTAAAACGTTTTCTTTATTTTTACAGTATCTTAAATTTCTCGGAAACGAGTGCAACAAGAAGATGAATAAAAATTTTAAACAGTTTAAAAACTTTGAAGCAGCACTTACAGAGTTTTTCAACACTTGAGCCACTCTTTTCCTTCAGGGAACTTAGCTGGTAATAACATCAACTTATACTCCTCTCGGTTGGGAGGCATCATTTTTTTAATTACCATTTACAATATAGATTAAACTTTGCTATTAAGTAATACATTCAAAAACAAAAGACAAGATATTTGTATATATTTATTTCACCTAATAACTAGGTATAAATATTGCTTGAGATATCCTTACACGCCTAGCAGTCATAATTGACTATATTATTTCAATTAATTATTCTTTCTAAGGTCTTTGTGAAGGTTCTCAAAATTAATCATAAACAGATTTTATTAGGAGTTAAAAACATTGCAAATATTACGATGGGAAGGAAGGATATTCCAGCATATTTTGTAAGATTGGGTCATCGGAACTGTCGTCGAATCATGAGAGCTGATCTAGTCTTTCACAAAAACCCCAGTCACAGCTAAACAAAATAATAACACCTGAGTGTTTATGATTGAGAAATATGGGTCGATCCTGGGCAATCGGCACGGAAATATTTAATTGATGGAAAAGCTCAACAGCCTAGGGAAGAAGAAAATGTCAATTTCATCAGGAAGTACGACAGTATTTCCTAAGCTTGACAGATTCCCCACCTCCTCCCAAATCGATTGGCATAAATTGATCCCAAAAGAACTAGGAGTCAATCAGGAAAGCCGGCCCAGAGGAAAGGCAGTTGGAGTCTGCCAGAAGTCAGTAGGACCAATTCCAGTTCTGAAAGCATAAAGTTTGTCAACCTTTTGGTGAGAATTGAAAAAGGGTCGATTTTGTGGCTGCAGTCCAATCTTGACTAATAAGTACCTCAAGGAATAAGCCGACTTAGTATGGGAACAGAGATTCCTTTGAAATTTATTTATATATCTTCCCCCCTTCCATCACCCCGTCGTACGCGAGGAAGACCCCATACCGGCGGACAAACGCTTTAGCTTAGTCGAATTTGTATAAGCAAGCGATTTCAAATAAATGGGATAAAAATACCTCCCGACGATCTTTCCTTCAGGCGAGACCGCTGGTTGGTTTTTGAAGGGATCATTTTTTCATTGTAGGACCTAAAACGAAAAGTCTTCCCTTGCTGGTTTCCCCTTGCACATTTACCTTTCCTTGACTTCATTTTCTATCTATTTATATTATCTAAAATTTTCATATTAAGAAGAGAAAAACAGCCTGGAACCCTAAACCTAAACCTATGTTTAATTATGCAATAAATAAATAACGATAATAACTCTAATGATATTTAAGACTTAATAATTAGAATAAATAGGGACTTGTTCATTTAAGCCTATTTGAGGCAAAGTCTTTTAGTGCTCCAGAAGATTTTATATCACAGACTAGCTTTTGATTAGGCAGCCATTCTGTTGAGGTCTTATGCAAATGTTCTCTTTCTGGTTTGAATTTGATACTGCTGAAGAGTGTATGTTCGGCGTCTTCTTCAGTGCTGCAAACAGGGCATAAAGGGCTTTCTCTTTTCTTATATTTATGTAGATAGCTAGCATTTCCATGTCGTGATAGCATTTGGGTGGTCCAGTAGTCGAGGTGTAGCCATTTTGCTTTTTGTCTTTTTTTTTTTCAACGCTGGGGAAAAATTCGGATGTCGGCCGAACTTTATTGCTTTTTGTCCATATTTCTTGCCATGATGCCCTTGTCATTTTTCCTAAGTGCTCTTTTGCCTCCTTCCACGTTGTGCTTCGGAACATTTATTTATATATCGAAGTATTTATTTAATTTATAAATAGGGCTAGAAATTATTCAAGAATTAGGTTGTGTAAATTATGAGTAAGAATTGGGGCCTAATAAACTACTAAATTGGTTAATTATTTGGAATTACGCTGTGAATTGTTTAATAAGAATAGAGAATTGTTAGGGAAGAAAGATTGTGTGTTTATTTAGATTTAGAACGATTTCAACCTTATTTAAACCGTAATTAAATAAAAGGACTGGAATTGTAGAATATCGAAATTACTTTTTTTTTTTTTTTTTTTTTTTTTTTTTTTTTTTTTTTTTTCTCCTAAACCAACCCCAATAGAGTTAGCGGAAAGTGGTGTTCGCTTACACGTCAGGCCGGGCAACCTTGACGCCTTATCCGCAGGCTTGACGGGCCTAAAATAAAGTAGCTTACTACTCGTTCAAAGCATCTCACTTGAGCCGCTCACCAGATTCTTGGTCAAGATGGAAAATTGTCGCAAGTGGGATTCGAACCGGCTCGATACACCGCTCCTCTAACCACTTGAACTACCGTGACTATTTGAAATAAATATTACTATATGACTTAAACACAACTTTCATAAAAATGGCAAAAAGCAGTGAAAATTCAAAATGTGGGGTTGAGATGGGAAGTTAGTGTCCGAATGGGCCAAGTGGTAGAACATCGGCGTATCAAGCCGAAGATTTTGGGTTCGAATCCTGCTTGTGCCATTGATTTTTTTATCTCAACTAAAAAAAAACCTTAATTAATTGTAATATATTAATTGGCCAAGAGGACCATGAAATTAGTGAATTTAATAAAATTGTTATTTTCCTGTATAAAGTGTTAATAATCCTTTCACTCTCTTTAGATTAAAAATAAAGAAAATCCGTTCAATTTCATCGTTTCCAGAGGCAACTTGTCAAGTGAGTTAATCGTTTTTTTGTTGTTTTTTTTAATAAAACAATAATTTTAATAAAAATTTGCTTTTTTTCTTCCTAAAAGCATGGTTTTAAGTCTAGAAGACTCTTCGGGGGAGATGCTTGGCTAACAATAGACATCTATTTCATAGCCAAAATTCTGGCTGTGCTGTGCTCTATCATCCACAATGATACCAGTTTAGGTCCAGTATGTCTAGATCGGCGAGAAAATTATTTGACGTGATTTACGACGTGTAGAGATGATTGTTTTATTGCTCTTTCACAACGTGGAATCATCGTTTATCAGCTTCCTTGATAACTAAAAAGATATGTGTTAAGGTTAGCTTTAAAAAAAATCATCAAAAGTGTTTTTGATAATAGACATCTAGACATCCCACTTGAGGTTCTTACTAATGAAGAGGCATCGAGTGGAAAAACGTCTGTTTCCAAATCAGCAACTCGTTCGAACATTTGAACAATGGGGGGATGTTCTCGCCAATTTGGCCTGTGGCAATCAGATTTGTCTCAGCCACTAAGTGTTGTGAAAGTGAAGTGATTTTAAACAGATAAAGTGAATGTAAGGAAGTGAGAGGTTAAAGTTGAAACCTTGTTCTTAGCGCACAAATTTTCTTCATTTTAAGTAAAAACATTGAATCATGGATAAGTAACCTAAACTAACCTAATCATTGTTCTCACACTACTTCATCCCTGAACCTAATCCTACCTATTCCTAATCAAACAGCCCAATGCATAAATCACGCCAAAATATTCACATTAAAATGTTATTTTATTGTGCAACCTTTGAGAATTAATTTTGGTTGTTTTGGTCTGCCTGTTCCGCCTATCAAGACCAACCCACCGAGGATAGGCAGACCAAAATGAACGTTAACCATCAAAATTCAACTTAATTTCTTGTTTTGTTCCAGGTTATACAATTCATATTTTTTCTATATTATTTATATGTAAAAATAAAATAAAAATTGTGCCAATTTTCATCTGGTGTTATAATTTATTTCAGTTAAAATTTTCTGGATCTTCCAATGTTTAACAGCTTTGCAAAAATCACCCGCTGATCTGTTTATGTAATTTTCTATTTTAAAAAAAAGTTAGATTTTGTCATATGATTAGTTCTAAACATGCAGGAAAATGGAGGGTTTATGTGATTTTTTGAGAGGCCTTTCATTCTAAACCCGTCCATAGTTTCGTCTCGGATCCCTCTTCTCAATGCATCGACAAAATCGCCCCTTGATATGTCAGTCAGAATTGTTCTAGACTGCGAAACAGATTCCTTCATAGCTGGCTCAGAAATCACTGGAAATGTGAAAATCGACCTGGACAAGCCGCACTACGCCAGAGTTAAGTTTTGACATCGTCGGCCCATTTTTCGGTTTCTTACTTGAGACTTTTAACATTTCAGGGCTTGTAGTGAAACTCGAAGGGCTGGCTAAACTCAGCTGGATCGAACCGTACAAAACGAAGCTAGGTCTTCTGAGGAAATTCAAATTCGTGAAGTACAGCTCAGAAGAAACATACTTGACAAGTAAATTTTACCTCGTGGGACATTCGACTGGTTCGTTCTGCTTTCGTTTTTTTTTTTTCAATAGTTTAGACCCCATCAATGTAAAAATATTAACTGGCTATCATAAATTGTAAGACAAATATTTTCAGTCCCTGGTTTTCGTCTTATTTTCTTCTTCAAATTCGCAACACTCGTAAACTCGAAAGAAAAACTATAATTTTAAAATGAAAAATGACCTTAAACAAGGCAACACATGGTTTTTTTAGTTAGATTATTATACACCTGGCTACTATTAATTATCTTATTAAACTTGCAAAGATTAGGTTTAATACTTTAAACAAGTCATCATAGAAGTGGACTTAAAATTTAAAAAAAATTATAACTATTGGTTAAATGTATAAAACAATGCATTAAGCGGGCTTTCATTTTATTTAAAATGTCTGTGCATATTTAATTTTATGCAGGATTTAACTTACCGCTGAAATGTAGTCAGTACTAATTATGTCCATCCTTGCTCGGTTGTCAGTAGTCATCATCAGTGTGTCTGTGTCAAATTTTAAGTAGTCTGCAGCTGTTCATGGCATTCGGTTGCTTAAGGCAATGTGGACCTTCTAACAGGCCTTTTTGATTAAAATGGTAATAGCACGGTGCAGATCATTCTTAAGATTTTATTTCGGGTCGTTTGCACACACTGCGGGTAAGATTGTACTGTTGGTTTGTAAAGTTTTACCACATTGGGTGAATTATAGAGCAGACTTTTAGTTTTCTTGGATGACCAGCCGTCCAGAAGGTTTTTGATGAACCTGTTCTGTCGCTTATTTTTTACAATTTTTTAAAAATTGTTAGCTTTTCATCCAGTTGGTATTACCATCCCCATCCAATGTAATAAAAGGCACTTTTGATAAGGCTGAGATTGTTGGTCCGTTGAGTTTCTTTACAAGTTCAAGGCAAGCTTAGGACTCCTACATCATCCAGAAATGTACTACTGTTAGGGAAGTCGTAGACATAGTAAAGAAATGGGCTTAGCACTCCGCCTTGTGAGATTCCAGATTCAATAACCTAAACCTGAGTTTCTGCTGCACCGAAAAATCACTTTCGCAACTAAACACAAGAATTACTCAAGAAACACTCTCAAGTTAACAATTTCCATGAGGTTAAACAACCCATCAGTTGCACAAGACAAACTTGCCATTTAACTGCGCAAACTCCTGCATCATGTGCTGTCATGGCAATACTTGATGAGAAAAAGAAAAAGACGTTTATTTTATTTATTATGAGCTTTTATCTTCAGCATCCCTCAAAAGTTGGTAGCTGTGATAATAAGTTGAACTCATTTCAGTCTCACACTCGAGACAAGTGCGTCTACAAAAAATGCAAAACACTTTTGGTGCACACTAAAAACAACGAACAGCTGGTAGGCTAACCCTGAAAAATCCTTACGCTAAAAGTTTCGCAGTCTTGACTAAGTCTCCACGAGTAACGTGTGTACAGTGGAAACCCTGTTTAAGAGTAGGAGATTCCCTGGTATTTACTGAAAAAAAAAAAAAAAAAATCTCAGAGGCACACTGTACTCGCTTGTTCCCTTCCTCGTAGTTGTTCAGTTTGGTATCGACCTCTCAGTGCTTCTTTCAGGTGCAAGATGTTGCCTAAATCCCATCTGTGAAAAGAGTATTGAGAATGGTCATAGGTTTGGTAGTTGTCGGATTTTAGACCATTGGAGAAAAAACAATGTTTTACAGATACCAGAGTGGTTTGGGTGCAGTAAGCATAGTAAAGCATTAGCAGAACCTAAGAAACTTCCCTTTTGGATATCTTCTCAGGTATTTGGTAGATTTCCATGCACAGATTGGATCATTAGAAAAAACTTCTTGGTTTACTTATTATTCGGGGTTCCAGCGAGCCGTGTGGCAGCTACATTATTGCAAGGGAGCTTCTTTTATTACTCAACTGCTACATCCTCTGGGGTTCAGTATGCCGATGGCAAAACCTTTTATAAGGCTCCTTTCTGTATTCTTACCTTTTGGTCCGATTTGGATTTCTCTTCAGTTACCATCCTCTGATAATGTAAAAATTACTTGGTTTACTTATTGATAGCGAGTTTGGGTTCTGTGAGCAGTGTAGCAGTCCATTTTCTTCCTAGGCTAATTTTATTTTTATTCAACTGCTTCATGTCCTGGGGTCTAGTATATCATTAGCATAACCTCGGAAAAAACACCTGTTTTGTATTCTTAATTTTTGGACTGATTATTATGATTTAGGTCATTGGTGTGTTTTGCGATCGTTAAATAAATCAGTGGGGAAAAAAAGTCAAATTACTTATCATTAGCAGAAGAGTCTTTGTTGAAGAGGATCAGGTTTGTAATCTTGAACGAAATTACAAATTTATGCGAACAGGTTAGGGTTTTTGCGAGCAGTGTAGTAGCTCCTTTTCAAACAAGGCTGCTTCGTTTTACTCAACTGCATGCCTAGTATACCACCGTTAGAAGAACTTTTTAAATGGACACCGTTCAGGTAGACCTTTAGGACTGATTTGGGTATAACTCCAGGTCATAGTTGCACATCTGTGTTCTGATGTATCATTGAAAAAAAAAAATTATTATTAGCTGAAAGGTTATGGCGTTGTGTAGCAGCTCCTTTTCTTGCAAGGTGATCCTGTTATTTCTTCACTTCTGCACAGCCTGATGCCCATTATTTAACAGATTTGGGTACATATTTTTGGATTTGGATCACCTTTCTGATTGATTTGGATATTTCCCACCATGTTTTTACTTTCAACTTTGGATCTCTTGGTCTAAACTGCTAAACTTTTCTTTTTCCTAATTGCTCGAAAGTTAAATTAAAGGCTTGAATTAGAAAAGGGAAGAAAACTTGATCCGTTTTATGTTCTTATTTGATGTTTAAAATTTCCTTCTCGAGTTAGAAGTGGGCATTCATCAATTCCCATTGATACAAAGTTCGCGTTTAAATAATTGTTGAATCGTTGAAATTCTAGGAAGAGTTTATTTTCCATCTGGAGAAAACGTTTTCAAATTTAAAGTATCGGTGCCACTCCATTTGCCGTCGTCTTTCGAAGGTGGAAGAGGTTATGTCAGGTACAGCATTTCCGCCTTCATCGACACTCCGGGGAAGACAGAGCACGAAGCGACATCGCCTATCACCATCATCATGCCGCGAGCTGCCAAAGAAGAATTTATGACAACAAAAGTAGTAGAGTAAGTAGTCGAGTCGATGATTTTGGATTAAAACAGATTTTTGACGTTTAAGGCCCCGGTGAAGAAAGACGTGCAGAAAACGATACGACGCTGTAGTTGCCTACGTTCCGGCGACCTCTCCTTGCAAGTCAGCGTACCGCAGAAGTTCTTCAATCTCAGCGAAACCATCCCGGTCATTATAGACATGGACAACTCGAGCACCTCAAACGTGGAAAAGATCGATTGTAAAATAGAAAAGGTACCCTGCGGCCAAAAAGGAATAAAATTTCAGTCTATTTATCGCACTCTTTATTTCAGAGAACCAAGTGGGTGGCACAACAGCCAAGAAATAACTCTATAGTTGATTCTATAGTTCTAGTAGGGATAGAACTGGATGGAGTCGGGCCAGACGCGACAAAATCGTATTCAGTAAAATTAGCCATTCCTGGAACACCGCTTATCAACATTGATAATTGTTCCATAATTAGTGTTGTTTTTGTTTTAAAAGTGAGCAAAATCATTTTTTATTGTTTACTGTTGAATTAACCCCGTCCAGTGGAATTTCGAGTATTCTGTGGTAATTTATAAAGAGTGGTAAAGTAATTTATTAGGAAGAATGGATTTGGTTGAACCCCACTTTGATGAATTTCGAGTATTCTGGGGGAGTGAATGCGACCAGACTTCTATGTTTGTATCGAATGTTGCATTTATTTTAATCTATTGGAACGAATTTATTAGCGCGAAAAGAAAACTCAAGCCATCCATTCTTTAATCTTAGATTTTTTCCGATTAAAATAGGTAAAATAGGCCTTATCCTGATTCCTTAGTGATTGGAACGACGAACTTGATTTAAATTTGGATCGCCTGAGGCATCCAGGAGAAAGTTACAATCTAATTATATGGAAGTTCGGTTTCACCCTGCACACCCACTATGCTGACACATTTGTTTTCTCGTTCTGCCGTTTGGAACATTGGACTGTAGGACATCCTATTTTAGCCTTTCTTTTGTTTAAACTTTTCAAAAAGGTAAAAACTTCTCCGAAAAATATCTTGAGGCCCTTCTGTTCTTGGTGGTTTGGCCTGACAGGAGCAATTTTGGCTAGGTTATAAACAGGGTATGTTGCTAGTTTTATTTCATTCCATTGTCCATTCAATTCTATTTCAATCAGTACAAACCCTAGCTTTGACCAAGTGGATGAGGGTTGTAAAACTTCAAGGGCAAAGCTGTAAATCAAACCAGACCTTGTTTATGACAGAGCAATAGGCAAAATCGAAACGTAATATATTGTGTGACATTTTATGGTAGAAATAATGAAGGAGTTGGGGCGTCAGTGGCCGCAAGGTTTAGTTGCTGACACGGCGCTCATCATTGTAAGGTAAAGGTCTCTGGTTCGAATCCAGCAGCCCTGCTTTTGAACCCGAGATACTTATCTTTTTTTTTAAAAACACCGGCTCTCTGAGGGTTTATACCTCTGCTGTTGCAAACCCTCGAAAAAAAAAAAAAATTACAAAAATCAAAAGAAGCTAAAGCAGAACAATATAGCAATTGAATAAATTTCGTTTAGAAAAATGGAAATAAATTATCAATCATTATCAAAAACTTGTGTCAAGAAATATTGAGGTTCAAAACAAAAAAATAAATTTCACTTAGAAAAATAAACAAAAAAAAAAAAAAAAAATCAAAAACTTCTGTCCAAAAATCTTGAGCTGTAAAATGGGAAAATAAATTTCGTTTGGAAAAATGGAAAAAAATTAAAAAACATCAAAAACTTGCAAGACATACTGGGGTGCAAA
>CM077113.1:12857654-12870863 GCA_039619505.1 Cimex hemipterus
TATATATATATATATATATATATGAGTTTGGAATTGGATGTTAAGAATAGAAAGTGAGGACAGATTGTTGATTCCCCCTCACCAATAAAAATGGTGGCATGTCTTTTGTCAGGACCTCAAGCCAGGCCATGTATAATGACGCTGCGACGACGTTTTTCCTAGGCATGGGCAAAGTCCTAAACAAAAAATAAATTAAAAAAAAAAAAAATTGAAATAAAATTCGAGATAATTTTTCCAAATTATTTATAATCACTCACATCACAATTAAATTGGAATTCATGGAGTTTTCGTGTAGAAGTTCCCTTAGCCTTAAGTGTCGGTTCGTTTTGTCTCTCATCGCGGAAAGTTCAGCATTGCCGACAAGAACTGTTTAAAATCAACATTAATGAAATTAACGTAAAAACAATACTTAAAAAAAAACAAAAAAAAACATACCTCCATCTTCTGCATTTCCGTCATCAACGACAAAATCTTTAATCAAACTATCGAAATAATTTGATGTCTCCTCGAGCGGTTTCTTCGTAATATCCGGAATAACTTTCAGATCCGAATAGTCGATACGGAATTTAGACAAAAGACTTGCCATACTGGAAAAAAAATACAATAAAATTGTACGTACGTCAGTATACTTAAGAAAAGGATCGTGAATGATGTACATTCCTGGGAGAATCATGAATGTATAAAATGAGTCTAGATAGATGTATGAAAAAAAGACGCTTTTTTGGCTAAAAATTCTTATTTCAAAAAACCAATTAATTTTAAGCAACCTTTTAAAAGCCAGCCCTTAAATATAAATTTTCATAGGAATAAAAATTGAACAGAATTTTTTTAAAAATTATCTGTTATCCGAAGCACACGGTGTTACAGCCGTTTGAAAGTAGAACCTCTCTCCTTTTCAACATATCGCCAAAGTTTAGATTTTATATAATTAAAAATGGTAAAAATCGAAAATCGACAAAAATCCCACCAACATTTTAATTTTGTATTTCCTCTTCTAATTTATTCAGTTTATATGCTCCCCCAAAAAAAACCCCTATCAATCAGTGGACTTGTTTCAAAGTTATAATATTAATCTGAACTGTTGAAAACCAAAGACAAATTTTTTTTTCTTGTCTTCTCGGGCCTCATGGGAAAAAAGTTTCATTTCTGCATTTTCGAATCTTCAGTATGTCTGAAGTATTTGATCACAATAAAATGATCAATTTTGCCTTCTTTTTTACTCCTCGGTGTGCTGTTTCTCTCATGTCAACTTGCAAAATTGGTAGACTGGTGTATGGATATAGAGTAGGGTCTGAACTGATCTATCAGGATGCAGGGGGAAAATGGTAACCCAGTCGCCATGACCTCAGAAGGTACACAAAACAGGGATGGTGTTGTGGGATCAATCCTCAACATGGAATTGTCTACCCCTTTAAAAAAGAAGATGGGCTTAGGCCTTGTCAAATACATAGAGAAAAAAATTATATCCAACTCTGATGATGGCGAGAAGCTGAAACATTTTTTACAAGTTAACACACCAGGATGGTCAGACCAAATTGATCAGAACATGGGCAGAACCATTTAAGATGACCCTGACAGGATTGGCCAAATTTTCCTTTTATAACATTTTCGTCATCTCAGAAAACGAGTGGACAAAGATGACAACCAACACTGATGATGGCGAGAAGCTGAAACATCTCTGACGCAAAATAGCGAGGATAGTCGAATCAAAGATTCCCTGCAAGAACTGGCAAAATTTTATTATTTCTACTTTTTCAATATCTCAGAAACTGAATGTAAAATGTTAATATCCTATACTGATGATGGCGAGAAGCTGAAACATCTCAACATGACAGGCAAAATAGCGAGGATAGTCGAATCAAAGATTCCCTGCAAGAACTGGTGGAATTTTATTATTTCTACTTCTTCAATATCTCAGAAACTGAGCGTAAAAAGTTAATATCCTACACTGATGATGATGAGAAGCTGAAACATCTCTGACGCAAAATAGCAAGGATAGTCGAATCAAAGATTCCCTGCAATTACGGGTGAACTTTTCTTATTTCTACTTTTTCAATATCTCACAAACTGAGTGTAAAAAGTTAATATCCTACACTGATGATGATGAGAAGCTGAAACATTTCTGTCAGGCCAAATTGAACAAAACCATAGGTACAGCTATTTGAATTCCCTTGACAAAATTTACTCATTTTTCTCTTAAGTACATTTACTCATTTCTAACTTTTTCGGCATCTCCGATAAAATTTATTTCAACACTAAAGACGGCGAGAAGTTGAAATGCACCAGTCCTACCAATCAGGAAAGACAGGCAAACTAAATTGGACCAAATTTCGGGTACATCACCCCACAGAAAATGAGTAGAAATTTCATTTAGGTGTGTTAAAAATGTTACTACATAAAATAAAATTGCAATGTAAGGCAAGTCCTCAAACCCTGAAATGCTAACATGGAAAAAAATGATGATGCTTAAAGACTTGGCCCTTTTATAACCCTAATTGCTTGATAAATAATTTTTCATTTTTAATAAAAACGATTTTTTTTATTGTATTAAAAAATGTAAAGTGTAAGAAAATTTTGTTGTGCAGAATAAATAGTTTTATTAATAATTTACCTTCTCTGTTCGTATAGAAGGTCATCTTTTTTATTGGCCAGCGTAAAAACGCGCAATTTACATTCAGACCAATTCCTCCGTGTCGTTATTATATAGGGGAGGAGCAGTGTGAGACCGCCGTCATCGTACAGCCACCACACGTCGATTATGCCCTTCTTCTGCTTTCTTTGAAATTGAGTCAGATTGTTCAAGACGTCTTTCGGAATGTCAACGCCTCCGGCATTCCTGCTTGATAAACGATTTAAAATTCAAATTCAATTTACCGAAACCATCGCCGTGTACAAATCAGTTCTACCTGTAGAGGTCAGCTCTTGAAAACCTGTTCTTTTCCGTTTTGGGCGTCGATTTAGCGACGGGAGTTTCGCTGTTCGGGCTCGGATTTTTGCTAACCCTATTGTGATTAATTACAGGTGTTGCCGGTGGTGATAAATCACTCACACTGCTAGCTGAAAAGTGAAAAGTTTAAATTAATTTTTAAAAAAATTAAAAAATTAATATTTGGATGTTAGTATTTGCTCCACAAGTAAACTAAAAAATTCAAAAAAAGCCTCACAAAATTAATAAATGTGGATTATTCTTTGTACCAACTCTCTTTTCGCCTCTAAAAATCATCTGGGGCAAAGGGGGAAAAAAGAGTTTTATAATACACCAACCAATATACTACACAAACCAATTTAGAAAAAAACAAAACTATTCAGTGCTAATAAAGTCACAGTTAAACAACATTAACTCTCATAAGTGCTCAGTTTTAAAATAAACTTACAACCCACATTTGAACATTTCAAAAATAATCTTACAGACCCTATTATTAGTACACCTACAATCAGAATTAATGTTAAATCCGAAAGACTTTACAAGCATCAGTAAGGCAGTGTAGTGCGTTATTACCGGTTGACATTTGTGAAAATGAAGTGTTCCTCGGTAGAGTCTCGTGGGAATTGTGCCTTTGCGGCGTTAAGGCTGTCGGCCCGTTGTTGTCCACCGTAAGGACATCATTATCTTTCAAAACGTTTGAATAATCCAAACCTTCTTGCAGCCTCAAAATTGCCACGGCCATGTAAACATCTAAAGCTTTACTAGAAAGAAAAAAAAATTAGTTTTTCTTTTTTTTTCTTTTTTTTTTTACAAATTGTGAAAAAACATACTGCATAACATTGAAGTACATAGCAAGATCGGCTTTATCGCAGGTTTTCCAATCTGATTTGTATCCCATCATGACAATGTTCGGCCTGAGTTTTCCAAGGCCTGACACTTGCATGAGCGAATGCGCCCCGTTTTCAAAATTAGTATCGTCTATGTGAGCGTAAAATGCTTTTATTTTATGACAGTGGAGCCAGTTCTGAGCTTTATACGAAATGACATTTCTCACCCTTTGAGGCATTTGATTCTTGAATTGAAAGCGAAATTAATAAATATTCGTAACGAATGACGTTGAAATATAAAACTTCCTACTCACTTTTACAATATTACCGCAGACGAGTAGAGAAATATTTTTAGTTATGAGAAAAGCGAAATCGATGAGAGGTGGCCTGGTATTAGGCAATCCAGACAGTACAAGAATCTGGGGACAGTAATTTTTAACGTGGTCCTCAACTCTGTTCAACTGTTGTACAGACATGAGGGCATTTTTGTATGTCTGCGCCTGAGTGCTTGAACCCCAGTTAACATCTAAAAAAAAAATATCACAATACAAAACAAATACAGAAAATATATTTAAAAAGTATCAGGCTGTAAAATCAGTCTAGTATTTTTTAAGAAAACATTAGGCTCTCCAGTAAAAAGGCCTGGTGGTCTTACGTATTAGATGGGACTCTGATCATTTTTTACTTAGTCCCTCCACACTTCGTGATAAGGCTATGGAAATTATACACACATGCACATACATACTATATCGTGATCTCTTGGGAGGCACCAAAGTTCTATGCTGACTGACTCGTCCATAAAAATTATTAATATATTTATAAAACTCATTTAGGTTAGCAGGTTTAAAGGTACTGGACATTCTGCTGAGTACCTGCCATCATTTTTGCTAATAAATACTTTCACACTAACTAGAACTTTCATATTATACAATGAAAAATTTAAGTACACAATGGTTTTACCAAGGTGTCTGCCGCCTGTAATCCCTCTAAAAATTTATTTATAAAACTAATCTATGCTGACGGTTTTCATGGTACTGGATATTCTGTGGATTACCTGCCATCATTCATGCTAATAAATATATTCACGCTAACTAGAAACTGACATATTATACAATAAAAAATTTGAGTCACAAAATAGTTTTACGAAGGTGTCTCTCACTTGTAATCACTCTAAAAATGTATTTATAAAACTAATCTATGATGGCGGGTTTCATGGTACTGGATATTCTGTAGATCACCTGCCATCATTCATGCTAATAAATACGTTCATGATAATAAATACATTCATACTAACTTGGAACTTTCATAGTATATGTATATTGAAAAATTTGGCTTGTATCATGGTTTTACGAAGGTGTCTGGCCTGGAATCATTTTAACAGTTTATTTACAAAATTAATCTACACTGACGGGTTTCATGGTATTGAATATTCTGTGGATGACCTGCCATCATTCACGCTAATAAGTACATTCATACTAACTTGGAATTTTCATATTATATGTATAATGAAAAATTTGGCTTGTACTATCGTTTTCTCAAAGGTGTCTCGCCTGTAATCACTCTAAAAATTTATTAATAAAACTAATCTAGGCTGATGGGTTTCATGGTACTGGTTATTCTGTGGATGACCTACCATAATTCATGCTAATAAATACACTCACGCTAATAAATACATTCACACTAACTGGAAACTTTCATATTATACGCATAATGAAAAATTTGGGTCGTACTATGATTTTAGGACTGACGACTCGCCTTTAATCACTCTCAAAATATATTTATAAAATTAATCTAGGCTAATGGGTTTCAAGGTACTGGATATTGTGCCATCAGTCAGTCATGACAATAAATACACTCACGCTAATAAATACATTCACACTAACCGGAAACTTTTGTATTATATATACAATGAAAAATTGGAGACACGAAATGGTTTTATGTAGGTGTCTCACCTTTAATCATTCTAAAAATTTATTAATAAAACTAATGCTGATCGGTTTCAGGGTACTGGATATTATGTTGATGACCTGCCATCATTCATGTTAATAAATACGTTCACAACAACTATACTATATGCATAATTTAAATTTTTTGAGGTTTCTGAAGACTACCGAAATCATCCAGACACCTGAAGATGATGAATATTCATCAGCCAAAATCAGCAATGATGAGCCGATCTAACTGTCAAGTTATAGCAATGTTTATCACTAAAAATGGAAAGATTTTGATGTGATGACATTTTAGGAAAAAACATCCATAACTGGTTTACTCATTTTGATTTGGAAGATCCTGCCATCATTCATGCTAATAAATACATTCACCTTAACTAGAAACTTTCTTATCTGTATAATGAAAAATTTGAGTTGCACCATGGCTTTATGAATGCATATAACTGGTTTATTCATTTTGATTTGGAAGATACAAAGTGCTTTGATCATTCAACCATTGATGATGACCAAACCTTTGGTCACACCTTGCCGACCAAGTGGGTTGTGCATTTGGTGGGATTTGAAGATTGTGTTTTATTACAATTTATGAGCTTCCTCCCGATCAATGTGTCGGTTCTACTGTACTCCACACTTTTGGAGTGATTAAAGTCAGCAAATGACCACAAAATGACCGGTATTGGCTGATTGCTCATCTGAACTTTGGGATACCCCACGCAATTTTTCAATTATTCTGTGGTCTGCAAAATTGTGTTAATGTGACAAACTTTGAGGACTTTAGAACAAATTGAATTCTGGGAGGGCAGAATTACAAAATTACTCATCCTGGTGGTAACATGTAGTGAAACAAAATTGTTTATATAATGAACGAAATGCTGTGGGCTTATTTTACGACCTGATACAGATTTTGGAAATGCAGACTATAAATTTTACCCTTAAGAACTTAAAAACTTAAAATTTTTGTAATTATTTTTTACCTGGTTTTCTATATTGGACAATAAGGTACAATGCGAGAACTGACGCCAAAGTGATCAAAGCTGTCCACCAACTGATCAAAAACATGACGCCAACGCAAAGGACGGAGCCTAATAAACTGAGCCACATATTGTAGTACTGAAAATAATAAACGATTTTTAATTAGAAAAATTAAAATAAAATTTAAAAAAGTTAATACATACTTTAAAAGTTGGCCTCCACCCGACAGGCTTTGCCAAGGATGCGTGGAAAGTGCTGAAATTGATTAGAGCATAAGCAGCAAGGAAGAAGTTCGATATTAGAGGAGCTATCGCATTGAGTTCCCCTGAAAAAACGTCCAAACATGTACATTTAACAAAGTATCTATAGGGGAAAAAAAAAAAAAAAAAAAAAAAAAAACAACGCACTTACCGACTAAAATGAAAGCGAGCGCGATAAAAAACGTAAGAATGTAACCCCGTACGGGCTCACCGCTCTTGCCGTATCCTTTTCCAAAAGCGCCGACATAAGGATATAGCTTGTCTTTACAGAGCGCTTGGAAAACTTTGGGTGCGGATACCAAACTGGCCAACGCAGAAGAGAGGGTCGCAGCGAAGCAACCTGCGTATATTATTGGGCCAAAAGCTGATACAAGTTCCATTACCTTAAAATTAATAATAATATTGTATAAATGTTGTTAAATGTTTTTTTTTTAAGAAAAATTACTTGAAAACTATTTTGTAATCCGTATTTACAAACACGGTCGGTGCAGTTGGTGAAATTTCCTGTCACGTATTCTGCCGCTACACCTGAGGCGTCTCGCACTACGATCCAACCTGTCATTATAGCCATCAAAACGTATGAAATTGTCGTTATTATAATGGCCAATATCGTCCCTTTTGGGATGGACGTTTGGGGGTCCTGGAAAAGTACGCATTGAAAAATATATATATTTTTTTTTATCGTGTTAATACTTACCCTTAAATCTCCGGAAATGTTAGCACCAGCCAGAAACCCCGATGCAGCTGGGAAAAACACTGCAAACACCGAGAAGAAGTCGTGCTCGGCTCCCTGGCTGAATCGATAGTCCGGTGCCATGTTTTCCCACAGAACCTCATCTAAAAAAAATATTAAATTTAAGTTTATCAGGGAAATATCTATCTAGTGATAAAATTTAACAATGAATTTCACACAGTAGGCTAAATTTTTTTTACAGCATATATATACATTACGACTAACTGGTGAATCCGAGATATCCTTTCGATTTTGTAAGGTCGCTCTGAGGGCCCATTAAAGCTCCGACAAAAAAATCAACAATCGCTACCAAAAGTATAACAAGTAAACCTATTTGAGCCTAAAAATAAAATTTAAAACATGTAAAACATATATTGTATTGTAGAGCATAAAAGCATACCTTAGCCTCCCATTCCATGCCGATGACAACAATACCGAGAAGTACCACAATGGTAATTGAGCCTATAATTCTCATATCTTGAATACTGCCGTCCACTATTGAAAGGTTGAAAGTCTTTAAAAGATCTAGCAAGGATTCGCCGAACCCCACAGTGTACATGGCACAGGCTACAGCATTCGCCAGTGAAAATATGAGACCGATTGACGCTCCAAACTCAGGACCGAGAGATCTCGATATCATGAAATACGTTCCACCTACAAAAAGCATTGTTAAAAAATGATCTACAGTAAAAAAAAAAAAAAAAAAAAAAAAAAATTAAAAACATACCTCCTTTTATAAGACCGTTCGTGCTGATAGCAGACATTGACAGTGCAGTTATGATTGTAACGAGGGAGCATGACAAAATAATCGCAACACCCTGTACTGAAATTTTATTCGATTAATATACCTTATAAATTGTGTTTTTTTTTTTTTAATCTTACCTATGCCAGCTTGTCCGACTACCCAGGAGAGACGAAGGAACAGCATGACGCCCCATATGTTGAGCAGATTCCTGACGAGGACACCTTTGATCCAACCGAACTTGACGGCCCCTTCATCGCTAGCCTGTTGAGGTCTTCCATCTTGCAAATGTCTGTCCCCATTGATTCTGACAACTGTCGCAGTCTGAAAAGAATAAATTCAAATTTTAAAAAAATTTTTATATTTGTTTTCTTGGTATTTGTGGCATGATTGAACTTTTAAAACTATAAATTTGTTAGATATCCATCCCAGGTTCAATACCAGCTAAGCCTATAAAATTTTCTGACCCTCCTAATCTTCCTATATCTATTTATTAATTTTGAATAACACAAGAATAGGGCAAATTTAATTTAAAAAAAAGCATGTATTTAATTTTTTCTAACACAACAGACACATAAAAACAATGCGCAAACATGAGTGCCATATGGAATATTCAGAAATGGAAGGAGTTAAAGAATTGCCTAGACCTGTTTATAACCCTGGCGTATGGATAGGGTAGGGATAAAAGAGGTGCCCACAAGGCTTCTGCACCTCGACCTGTGCTTCTTGTATTCCTCTAATTTTATAAAAGCCTAGCCAGAGACTCCTTTGTATAAGACCTCACTTGAGCCTTTTCCTCTCCTAGATGCAAGAATCCACCAGCATGGAGACCCTCACAGAAATATAAAAGGTATTCTGCTGGCGGCTCTTCTTGGCAATATTTGCACAGTGTCAATGCATGTGCCTTCTTAAGTGGCTGTGCCATCAGGAGTCCAACCAGAATCCTGATTCTGTTGCGGTTCCCTGCAGTAATTTTTTGTAACCTTGCGGATAGCCTTCTACAAATTTCTCATTCCTCATGCCCGGGGTTTTTGATTCGTCGAGGATCCAGTTTTGGATGTATCCTTTCTTTTGTGGCAAGGTGCTAGGCTACAATAGGTAGTTTAACCTATAAGTTCATATTGGGTATGTTGCAAATTATTGTCATTGATGGGTCTGATTTCTGCCAGGAATACTTTTTGCCTTTACTTGGCATAAGTGCCACCTGATCGTCGAAAAAAAAAATTGGCTATCTTACTGGAATGTGTTCCAGTTAATTGAGCATTTTGAGGAAAATCAAATTCACATAAGTTTGACACATTTTGAACTTTTTATACCTGGGTTTATTATTTTAATGCTCGAAGGTACGACAGAGAATATATTTAGCGTATATTTTCAAGCTGAAATTCTTGTAAAATACTCAAGAATTACAACCGTTCTATAATGCCATCTCTGTATTTGTTTATTTTACTACGTCGAGTACAAAACAGATGTGTTTTATGTACTTTTGTATTGTATCATCTCTCCTTGAGTGAAATGTCATTATCAAGGTCAGAAAAGGGGGCACTGAACAGGCCTTGATAACAAAAACCTTTGGAAAGATAGTGTTTAGTTTCAGTTTTTTTTTTTTTTTTTTTTTTTTTTTTAAGGTACAACTAAATTTTGTAAAAGAATACTTCGACTTGTTTCTAACATTTCTTACCTAGGACCTCAGCAGTGAAAGACGAAGCAAATTAAATTAAAGCGGAATCTATCCGCAGGGCTGCGCAGATGACATTGCTATACTCAAGGGAAAATTCGCCTCAACATGAAACCCAAAAAGAACTTAACATGGTGGAATGTCACAAAGGGGACTTAAAGCAAACTCCTTAAAAACTACACTAACGGCATTTTCCACGAAAAGAAACATGGGATAATATTTGTTAAGAAATTAACCTAGAACCCTCATCTGCAGCACAATATTATTAAAAAAATAAAAAAAACACTAATGATCATGAAAAGAAGGCAAATCTTTGGTACTAAAACATATGTCACATTGACCATATATGGCAGTAATAAGATCTATGGCTCTTTATCTATTGGATCAAATTTAAGCAAAAACAAGAATTAGTCACCAAACAAAGACATGTGTCACTGTGTAAATGAAAACACCATCAATTGTACTAGAAACACAGTTAGACCTCCACTGGAAATATTTATACAAGGAAAAGCTAGGAAAAGCTTATTTAGACTCCAAATCAAATTGGACGGTTATTAAACAATTCGGGCACTCAGCCATAATTAATAAAACCAGACACCCATTCTTAGAAATGGGGGCTGACTACAAACTTTATAACATCCTGCAAAGCCTCGACTACAAAGGAGAGGAAGAACTCAGGAGAGCGTCAAATACAATGATTTGGTATACTTGCTCCAAAACAAATAAAGGAACCAGATTGAGCGTTTTCTGCACAAGCCGAAAATATGAGCAATCGAACTCGTTAGGAAAGTACAATTCAGTCTTTCGAGCAGAAATACATGCCGTCAATGCCTAGAAAATCATAAAATTGGTTTCACTGGCAAAAAAAAAAAAAAAATAATAATCATATGATTGGAAAGCCAAGTAGCTTCAAAATTAGTTTAATTATTTAGACCTGGGGAAACACATGATATCTGCCAGGACACGAAAGACTTTTGGGTAATGAAAAAGCAGACATACTGGCAAGAGGAGGATCTGCAAGATATACCTACTTATACCTATACTTAGGATAAAAAAAAAAAAAAACAAATACGGAAATACATAGAATGGATCCAAATAAAAAAGAAGAAGTGGATAAAATCTAGGGGGGTGCTAGGCACAGTAAACTTATGATGAAACAACCCCCCACCAAGACTGGCAAAATCACTGTTGCAACTGGAAAAGGCCAAACTTAGAGGATTGGTAGGACTACTAACCAGTCACAGGGATCTGACAAAGCATCTACACAATTTGGGTGGCAACGATGATCCCATCTGCAGATTATGTAACAAGGAGGAAGAAAACAAAATTAGTGGATAAACTCTAGGAGCACTAGGCACAGTAAACTTATATTAAAACATAAGTTCCAGCCACCAAGACTGGCAAACCCAGTGCTGCAATTGGAGAGGGCTAGGCTCAGAGGATTAACTGGTCACTGGCACCTGAGAAAATGTCTACATAACATGGACATATGTAGCGATGGTCCTATTTGCAGATTATGTAATGGAACAGAAAGAAAGCCACCTATCTTTGAATGCGAAGCAACACCTCAATAAAGACATAACCTAGCATACAGAAAAAAACCTATGGAATGACATTGCAGCAGAATCAGCCAATGGTCTGATACTTCTGAGAAGAAGGATTGAGTCGGCTGCTCGGATCTAGGAAGATACAATATGTCAGAAGTAGTACCTGGGCAGCACAAACCCTGCTTTTTCTTCATCATCAACAACATCATCATCACACTAGCTGATTCTTTGATGAATGTCGTCTGCATAGGTGACCAAACTACAGGATTCTTGTACGTCTTTTTGCAAAGGTAAAAATAATCACCAGTTGACAATTCTAGACAACATGGCAAACAATTTTTTGGATCCAAATTACATAATGAATAAATCATAGTCAAATTTCAACGGTACACCTAATGGTAAAAAGTGTGACGGTATAACGAAGAATTTGGTTCGAAATCTTTTCTTTACTATCTGATTTCTCGAAGAATGTCCAAATTGTAAATCTGTATTAAAATTGTGGATTGAAGCGTGTCAAACCAAGGATCTCCAGTAGAGTTTGGCTCAAAGAGAACACGATAGTTCATCCTTGGTTGATTGTAAATTATAATTGCGCCCGAACTTTTTCGCGTACAGAACTTAAGCTGTTTATGTTTTTAATTGTACGAATTATGTTAAATATTTCCCACGCTGTTTTTTCGAGGCACGTCTAAAATTATGTCAAAATGAAATTTTTACGTGACACAACTTTAAAAATTTGCGGGTCCTTTTACGGACTTCTGTCAAATCTAGGGATCTCAAGAATTCGGCTGGAAGCTTTTTTTAAAATTTTTTATTGGACAGACAAAGAATTCTTCGTGTCCATTCCGCCGGAAAAGAGATGCACGGACGAGATCGGACCGAAAAGGCAGCTCCTTTTAACCAGAAGGTACGTGCGACTAGACTCCCCCCCCCGGGATCCCGTTTTGTCAGATATAGCCATGTGTAATTACATACGGGACAATGATGTGATAATTGGCAATTAACCTTCTGGGAACCCCGTCCTGGAATGCCGTGGGTCAACAGGAATGACCCGTCCAATATACGCCCTTACGACTACAACTCATCCGATCCTGAAAGTCTTAGCCTTTACGATTCATACATGACTGAACATCAGTTGGGACAATCACAAATATCAAATTCTCCCTTTCTCAGTCTGACAATTAAAAAAAAAAGTTGACAAAATTAGGCCAAAATTTGCTAACTTTACGAGCAAATCAAAATGCTTTCTCAAAAAATTGCCCTTAATTTTCCATGAGACCTGCGATCATTTGGGTTTTCCAATGATTCTGATAAACATAAAATAAGTATGTCTTTTGCCAGTTATTGATATAATTAAAACCATCCTTACTAACAGTTTAATTAAACAAATAACCTCACATAATTTATGCTTACAGGATTTTTCATTGTTCCATGCAAAAAAATTGCATATCTGCATGTCCATCATTAACAAGAAATAAGCAAACAATTTACTAATTTTCTTCCGAATTCTTTCATTAATGGTGTTTAACCCACGAAGCACCCTTCAACATCTTTTGATATTCGAAAATCCGTTGT
>CM077113.1:12876387-12920915 GCA_039619505.1 Cimex hemipterus
TATATATATATATATATATATATATATATATATAAATCGTCGTCACTTAGTAAAATTGATAATTTAATCTTCACAAATTGTTTGTACAGAACAGATATCTTAATCGCCTATAAATTTTTCCAATCGTTAACATGGAATATTGATAAACAACCAGCTACAATACGAAACAACAATCTGGAAAGTCAGTATAATTTAAAGATAATTATTTTTCCCGTAACTGAAAATATGAAATCTTACGCCAAATTCTTGGTGTTTTAATCTGACAAAATATGTACCTCAGTTGTTTCGTCGCGCAGCACTAGAAAGGAATTTTAATAATTGAACGAAAATTATTCAAATTTTACAATCCACGGTGATTAATACAGGATGAAAATACGATGTTTAAGAGCAGAAGAGAAAGATAATTGAAAATGCCCAAGTCATAACGAACAATTTTGAAATTGCAAGCCTGTAGATTTGAGGGATGCTGAATAAATAAATTTTGAATATCTATCAACCAATGAAAAGTTACATTTGGAAAGTCTTGTTAAGTGTGATAAAAACGGATTTTATTATTTAACAATTTAAAGATCCTGTAGGCAAACCGTACGTTAAAGGGAATCCTTTTTTGGATATTATCCAAATCCAACGTTGTTACATTCTTTTCAAATAATTAATTTTTATGTAAGGTATTGATTGAGAGAGAAAGTCAGTGTCATGAGTGGGATTCGAACCCACGACCTTCGGCAAGCAGATGCTCTACGACCTCGATCCAGCCGGACACCAACTTCGGACACAATCCCAACTACCTTTTGAATTTTCTCTTCTTTTTGCCCTATTTTCCAAAAAGCTACATATGTTGTTTCAGGTTACACCGACAAGTTTTAGATTGAATGCCGTTTTTTAAATATAAAATCAGCAAAAACCCCTCCGATGTTTTATATATCCGGTTCTTACTTTTTCTTCTGATAACAGGTTTACTTGTGGATCCGTGCCACTGTAAAGTTTCTTGAGGAAATGTGCAATTGTTTGAAAGTCATATTTTTTGTGATTTTTGAAAAAAAAATTCGAAGCCAATTTGTAAGGTGAAAATTTTATAGTAAAATATTGCTTACTTTAATTATTATATGTCGTGGTCCGATTGACCAAAGGATATCTTTCAATTAATTGATCTTTATGTAAGGAATGGGTTGAGATAAAAAAGTCAGTGTTACGAGCGGGATTCGAACCCACGACCTTCGGCTTGATACGCTTCTGCTCTACCACTTGAGCTATCGTGATTTCTATCACTCGGACACCAACTTCCCTTCAACTCAACCAAACCTTCCGAATTTTCCCTCCATTTTGACAATTTTGGGGTGGGAAGTTGGTACCCGAGTGGATCGAAGTCACGATGTGATGGACCAGCGGCGTATTTAGCCGAAGGTCTTGGGTTCGAATCCCGCTCGTGACACTGACTTTTTCAACTCAACCCATACCTTACATAAAGATTAATTAATTTATGACGGTGTAAAAAACGAATGGCGACTTTGTTTCTTGGTAAAAAAAAGCAATATTTTATCCTAATTTGCTGCTCGATTACAAATTGTGTATTTTAATATATACCCATGCTATTCGATGTTAAATGTAGATTTACTGAACAGGTTAAATCTGTTAACCTGGTTAAAATAAAGTCCTGCAGGTGGAAGTCCTGCTAGATCCTTCCCACAGGCAACTAGGTGTTTCCATTGTCTGTAGTGCCTTTGTGCTTCTTGTTTATTTTTAAATTATCTATTTTTTGTTGCAAGAGATATTTAATACCTTCAATTTCTCATTGATTATTTCAATTAGTTGTAGAGAAAAATGATAATGGACTTTCACAACAAGGAAGGACAATAAGATTTTTTAATTTTTTTTTTACTTAGTCGTTGTTCACTGGGAGAGCTATTAAAGACGACAAAACCCAGTTTTAAGTGGGTTTGTCAATAAATGAACGTAGGTCGGTTCCGTTGAAAGGCTGAATTCAAAAATTGGCGTTAATAGTGGATCGAATGAATTTTCCGACGTAGGCGTTTGGGCGGTCGACCAATTAAACAGGAGTTCAAAGTAGGAGCAAGGATTTTACAATTTAAATGGAATATTTTCCACAACGAAAAAATAATTCGAAAGATGGTTATCTCCGCCTTTATACGTGTAAACTAAAATTAGCCGATTGTAAATTTTAGAGGCAATTAATCCGCTTAGAGAGGAAACAAAAGTCGGCTTCCTCTGCCCTCAACCGGCCTGGGCTATTGTTCACCGCTTCCGCTCTTTGGGAGTTTTGTCGGTTCAATTTTATACCAAGTTGATTTTCGGCGATTTGGTTTCAAAAGCGTTCCCGATCGGAATCGGCCTTTTTTGCCTCGAACCGCATAAATTTGAACAATGCCTAATGGACATCTCAGGTCTCTCAGCACGGCCGTACAGGTGAGGCGAAAGCCGGTTATTCACCTTCCTCCCTTCCGCCTTTAATTTATTTCTTCTCGCGTATTTTCCTCGACCGGTATTTGTGCCGAAATTTTTATGGTTGGCGGTCCCAACAAACGAAAGTTAAATTCCACTCCACCATAATGTAACAACTCCAAAATAGGCCCACGACGTTGAGACGTTGGGATTAATACGGTTCAATCATTTTTTAAAGCAAGTAAAGTATAAAAGTGTCTATTTTTAAACGACTTTTTTAATGAAAGGGGCAAAATATTACACAGTACATTTATCAAATTTATGATTACGCCCAGTCCGACAATTCCGTTCCTTCTTCGACAATTCAAAACTAAACTTTCATTAAAACGAGTGCGACCGAAGAGAGTAGAGAAAAATAGAGGAAGAGGGTAAAGAAAGAAAGTCTGTGAAATGGAAAGAGAAAGAGTGAGCGAATGAAATTGACTGTGGTGTCTATGGGAGAGAAAGAAAGTGCGTAAGAGAGAAGAAGAAACTGTAAAAGGTCATCAAAAAGTGAGAAGAAAGAGGGCGAAAATATGTGTGGCACAGTCAGAGGAAAGATTCGATACATAGATGGATAGATATGTAGAGATAGATAGATTGAGAGAGAAAGAAAGAAAGAAAGAGAGAAAGAGAGAGAGAGGGCGAGAGAGAGAGTGAATGTATGAGGAAATGAGAGAAAAAAAGTGTGTGAAAGGGTAAGAGAAAAAGAAGGTAATAACTGCCAGTGAGTGAAAGATTATGCGACAGAAAGCTAGAGATAAAGAGAGAGGTGAAAGGTTAAGAGTAAATGAGTGAGTGTGAATGTATGAGGAAAGAAGAGAAAAAAATGTGTGAAAGGGTAAAAGAAAGTTACAGATAGAGGGAGAAAAAGTGAAAGGGCAAGTGAGTGAGTGTGAATGTATGAGGAAATGAGAGAAAAAAGTATGTGAAAGAGTAAGAGATAGACACTCAGTGAGTGAATAAGAGTGAGTGTGAATGTATGAGGACAGAAGAGAAAAAAGTATGTGAAAGGGTAAGAGAAAGAGAAGAGAATAAAAGCAAGTGAAAGATTATGCAAGAGAGAAAGAGAGAACCTGGTTTTCTCAAAGACTAGTCAAACTGTCAAAAAACAAAAAATAAAATTAATATGAGAGATGGAGAGTGTAAAATAGTTATATTATGCGGATATGTATTTATTTATACATCTGAGTAATCCGGAAAATATTATTTTATATCGAAAGATCTGAGATAAAAACCGATTGGGCAAAAAAAATTAAATTCCTTCGTCGAGCTTTCAAGGAATATATCTCTGATTCTATGATTATCGATAGAAAAATATATAGGAAAAATTAAAAATTATAAACCTCGTTTATTAATTATAATAAAATATATAGACCAAATAATAAAAACATTATTATCAGCTTTGAGTGAGAGTTTTATTTAAGAGTTACGTTTAGCTTGATGTATATTTGGATCAATTTTTAAACACTGCGGTCCGCTACTTCACGCTGTTTTCATTTCAACCATGCCGTGAAAGTACTAGGGGAAATTATAGAAATACGTTTCCCAGTTTCGTACCGATTGTACTAACAATATAGTCACGTCTAGTCTTATCAAAGTCGATAACAATGCAACATCTCGAGGTTTTTTTATGGTCGACTACCCAACTGATAATAAAAAAAAGGCAGTAAATTAAAGAAAACCTAAAGTAAATATTCCATAGATTCAACACATTTTTGTGTGTTCAAATTGACCTTGCTCTCCTGTTTGACTTTTGTTTTCACCGGTCGTAAAACTAATTGGCAATTTCGAAGTAAAAAAATGCGACTGATGAATTGGTCAATTAGATATTTTGTAAAATTGATTTACAGTAATTGATTGAATAATTGAAATTTTCGAAATTACACCAGAGAAAAGTGTTCTTTTATTGATTATTTTATTTTCTTACTTGAGGCAGACATGAAATTTCGAAGGATAAAAGGACCCCGTAACTCCAAGTATGTCGGGTTCGAATGCAGGGCCGCGGATTCGAACCCGGGACTTTTACCTTACCATCGACACCCCCTCCGACGTTGATTGAATCATAACTTATATCAATATATCAGATCAAATACTTTTAGGTGGTAGGCTAACCACTCCTAATATCCTACACCTCCAAAAAGAAATAATATTCGTTATTATTCATAATAAAGGGCGTGTAATAAGGAGGTGACCTCATGAGTTTGAGCATTACTTGTCATACTTTTTTGTAAGCCAAGGTTTTGATCGAGTTTGACACCCGGACATACTTCATTGTCAGGTTCATGCTCAAGGACATACCGCCTACTATCTCATAACATATCACGTCTACCTCGCTGGCCAGTTTTTCCGATTCATTAAAGGTAAATCACTCTACGCCAGCGTTTCCTTGGCCGGCGCCACACAAGAAGGAATGCGACGGAAGTTTTCGTGACGAAACGTCCCCCGACCCGATTCCGTGTAATATGTAACCATCGGAGATCAAGTGCCTTCAGAGGATCACGAAAATTTAAATAACAAAGTAGCCGATAATTAATTCGTTCCCTCCAGGAGAAACAATAGAAAACTAAAAAACAATACCCATTGTAGAAACAATTGTTTGGACAAACGGATGAATTTGTATGTACGCTTTTTTACTTTTTACGAAATGGACTTTGGTATAGGGTAAATGCATCAATGAATTGGTTAATTTCAGAGGAAATGTATGCCGTCAAAGTGGAATTTTTGGATGAAAATCAGAGTGTGTGTGTGTGTGAGAGAGAGAGAGAGAGAGAGAGAGAACGACAAGGTCGTTAATTTACTACTGACCCCTGGTTTTCTCACACAACTCAAGCTATACAGGAAATAATTCTTAACATTCGATTTTGAGAAGTTGGCGTCCTCTATGATTAGCTCCTGAACTCCACAAGCCACGTGAATATTCACAAATTGGGCGAAGGAGTGATATACACAGCAGTTTAATTGTACATGCCAGTGGATGACCTGGCGTCCAGGAGGTGTTTGATGCAATGCAACCTGTTTTTTGTCCCTAGCTCTTGTTAGCTTTTCCAACCATCCATGTAGCCGCACAGCGTATATTTGAAGCGCAATAGTGGGGTTGGTACTGCTTCTTACATCAATTATAAAACAGTGGACTTGGATGAGTTCATGATAGTTCACTACGATACTTTTCACAACAATCTTCGTTAAAGTCTGAAAATATTGTAGTTTTCGTTGAACTTCTTCACAAATTCGAACTGAGGTTAGGGTAAAGTCGTCAGCAATAGATTTTTGTGGACTAGGTAAATACACTAACCACCTGCCTTTTATATAATTCAATTGTTTTATAGTTGTGTTGGTTCGGTCGTAAGGACGCAGAAAATAAAGCTTCTTTTATCAGATCAGAGTTGATGGATTACTCTATAAACGGAAATCCAAAATTATAGTTTTCCGTTTGGTCTAGTGTTTATAAAATCGCGTGTAAATTTTAAAAAATGATCATTGTTTTAAAGCCGTAATACTTGTCCTATTTCTATAAGTAAACCATATAATTTGGTTTTAAAATTGTCTCTTCAGATTCTCTAAACCTCGCCATTTTATTGATATTTTGAAATTATCGGTAGTTCATTACAATTCTTGTTCATACGACCTTAGCCACAAAAATTGACAATTAAAAGAAATTTAAGCAATAAGTTTGCGGAGGCAATGGACATCGTCAGCCGATCTCCAAGCCCGACGAGTCCAAGGCAAGATCTAGTCTAGCTTCTCATACAAGCATCTAAAAATTAAGCCACCTAAAGCACCTGACATGTAAAAGTAAGCATTGCTCAGACGTCAGATAATAGATTGTACAGTGGTTCCTCTTTATCAGCAGGCAACTATTAAGCGAACAGTAACGTCTTTATACTGACAATTACCCATTTAATTACCAGTTTATAAAATGGTTAAAATAAGTACCTGCCAACTCTGCTCTAAAATCCGTACGTTTCCTGTATGGCTCGTAAGCATTAGCGCGGAAAAAGCGCTTATTTAAGGGAAATAAGAGGTGTTCAACCTTAAAATTAGAGCATTTTCTGCAGCAACGATAGATCTTTTAAGTCGGAGTGGAAGGAAGGGAGACTAGCCACCTTTCAAAGGGGAAAGACTGGAGGATGACCGACAATCAACTTGAGTAACAAGATCTTCAGTGAGGTCACACAAGAAACGACAAACTCCTTTACCGAGTTTTCGACGATTATATAGTCATCATATAAAGATGCAGATAACATACAACTATAAAACAATTGCATTATACAAAAGGCAGGTGGTTAATGGGTTTACTTAGTCCACAATAAAATTGCTGTTGACTTACCCTAAGCTCTGTTGGAATTTGGGAAGAGGTTCAACGAAAACTACAATATTTTCAGACTTTAACGAAGATTGGTTTGAAAAGTATCATAGTAAACTTTCTGTAAACAGTAAACTGTTTTATAATTGACGTAACAAGCAAACCTCACTATTGCGCTTCAAATATACGCTGTGTGGCTACATGGATGGTGGGAAAAGCTAACAAGAGCTAGGGACAAAAACAGGATACATTGCATCAAACACCTCCTGGACGCCAGGTCATCACTGGCATGTACAACTAGACTGCTGTGTATATCACTCCTTCGCCCAATTTGGTAATATTCACGTGGCTTGTGGAGTTCAGGAGTTAATCATAGAGGATGGAAACTTTTCAAAATCGACTGTTAAGTTGTTAATAAAGAAGCTCGGCAAAGACTTAAAGAGTTTGTCGTTTCTGGTATGACCTCACTGAAGATACTTTTACTCAAGTCGTTCAACAAGCAGGCCGATCATATCATCTTTAATTACTGACAATCAAGTTAGCCAGCAAGGAAGGATACCTAAGACGGTCGTGGAAGCCCCTCACACTTCCACAGTACAAGAGTTTAAAGCAAACTTAAAAAGTACAAATACTTCTAGGATGAAACTTCCCACATGCCCACAGACCTTGCATGCCACCACCAGACTACACCTCTTCACATGCCAGTCTATACTGCTACCGGGTGAAAGTACCAACATATTCCTAATATGCACAGTTATGGTAAATGCTAAGAACAAACCAATAACGAAAAATGTACATATTGAAGGCACCAACATGTAAAACCAATTTAGTTAAGTTGGTAGTGCTATTAATGACAACCTAGTAAAACTGATCGCCATTTATCTCATACTGAAGATGGCCTGAATAAAAAATCGTGACTTCTCTACTAAAGTAAAATTAGTGACATCTGACTCTGAACACAGGTAAGCAGACAATTATGCTTAACGAGGGAATGGTGGTAATTAAAAAAATGATAATTTGAGAACGGTCTAAGTCCATATAGAGAAAAATAGACTGTTTAGGTTTTTTCTTCAAACAAGGGAAGCAATAAAGTGCCGAAGAATGTAGAATTTATCCGGCAGAACTATAAACATCAAGAGACCTTAGTTACAGCTCAGCAGACGACAAATGTTTGGTACTCGCATATACAAAACAAAAAAAAAAGTAAAAATGGGGGTCGAGTCAAGCCTTGTGAGAGTCGACGGACCCAGAAGATCAAATGCGGATCAATTTAACAAATTGTTCGGCGGTGTGGGTATCTCAAGGAAACGTCCTTATGCCTATACTATATACACTTTCATTTTTGATGTTGTAAAATCAACTAATTAACTAGAAAACTCGGTCATACCAGTGATTTTTTTAAACTCTATTTGTTAATTTTGGCAGGACTAGTCTAGTAGAAATGTTCGAAGTCCTCAGCGCTTTTTGCCTATGGAAATTTGTTTCACGTATAATGAAATGAAATAAACAGCCTTGAACCACTTTGCTTACTTGGTATTTTTCTCTTCATAGTTAAAATAATTTTAAGCTGAAAACAGGGCGACATTTTATTTTATTTTAAATAACGGTTCAAATTTGCATATCTCGTTGACCTTATTTAAACAAATTGTCTCGGTATCTCGTAATTGCAGAGTGTGAACTAACCACTAAACAATGGTGTCTAATTTTCATTTTAGGGTCGGTACCGTTCTTAAATTCACCAAGGAGATAACGTTAAGTGATTATATATATTTTCACTTTTGAGGCGTTTATCAATGACTGTAAAAAAAAAAAAAAAAAATATTAGGACCATTTAGCAGTTCATACCTATCATAAGCTAACAATAATTTATGGACGGGTGAACTTTTAAAAATATTAAGATAGAAATCGGCCATTTCATCAAGTCTGACTAAAATGAAAGTCGCAAAATATAAACATTATATTGTAAAAGATGGCGGAGATTTTTTTTTTAAATTACAACCTTTGCAATAATTGATTACAAGCGCCTTTTCATGGAGAATAGAAAGCATATTCCTTGATGCCCTCGTAACCCGGTAGACGTACTTCATTATTTTATCCCTAGGACCTCAAGATCCGACATAAATCTTCAATTAATAGCTTCCTCCCGTTGAGAATTCGGAGAAACTAGACCGACAGACGGTGTATCCCAACCTTTCCCATAGTTAGAAAGCATTGTGTGTTTTATCGAAATCAATTAGGGTTTTATTTAGGATAATTGGCTCCAAGATCAAATTCTCTCCGGTGGAGAGTCTGGCTCGATTAAGCCGTGCAGTTAAGATAATACTCCTTAATAATTAATTATTTTAGTGAAAATCTAAATTTGAATATAGGTTCCGTTTTGTCGGCTTAACTTTCAACTGAATATTTTTGTTTTGTATAGAAGTAGAAAAGAGAGCCTCTAGGCCGGATTTGACCACAAATATTCAAGTTTCCCTTTCCAATTAGAAATACTCTCCAGCTGAGGACCCTCTCTCCGCCGCGTTTTTATTTTTTCTTACGGTCTTTCTAAAATAATATGTATTTTTATTGTGTGTTCAGATTAGTGACCATTAATCGATAATTATTTCGATATCGTGAGATGCGGTCTGGTGTGATGTAGGTTTCAGAAAAATATTTTCTTTATCGTGCCAACGTTTCGGTCTTTATTGAGATCATCTTCAGAGCTCGAAGTCTGTAGTTGTGCCATTCTTGTGTTCTTCGGCATTCACAACACGACAAGCAAGAATGGCACAAGTACACAGAAGACAAACAATTTGAGCCTTGAAGATGATCTCAATAAAGATCGAAACGTTGGCACGATAAAGAAAATGTTTTTCTGAAACCTACATCACACCAGACTGCATCTAACGATATCTAATTGTTTTTTAATATTTGTATTTTTCATTAATTTATTTGTATCCGATACATACAGTATTATGAATATGATCACAAAACGTTTTTTCACCAGGTCTCAGTACGTTAATACCGCTGGACACTGAGGACACATATCATCAGAAATCCGCAGATACTGGCCCTCGGTGTGAGGGATTGAGGGGGGCTTCTCGGTAAAGAAGTGTAGAGAGGGTTTGAGCAGTAGGGTTAGGATGGATCGAGATGTTGATGTTGAAAATTTTGGAACCGAGAACGGATCAGTTCGTTCATAAAAATAACGTTGAGGTTATATGATAGCGAGGTTAGTTACGGAGTGAGGAGCTTTGACTTGTCTGAGGACTTTTAACTGGAAGGATTGGATTCGTTGGTTATCGGACGGCTTGGCAAGAATTCCACAGTTTCGTATGCCCAAAATGGTCGCAGTAAGGTCATGCCTAAGTTAGTTTAATGTTGTAGGTCAAAACGGAACTTTGGAATCGAGAATGCATCAGTTCGTCGATAAAAATAATGTTGAGGTTAGATGATACTGATGTTAGTGAAGACCTTTGACTTATCTGAGGACTTTTAACTGGAAGGATTGGATTCGTTGGTTATCGGACGGCTTGGCAGAACTCCACAGTTTCGTATGTCCAAATTGGTCGCAGTAAAGTCATGCATAAGTTCGTTTATTGTTGTCCGTCAAAATAGAGATTGTTCCTAGAGGTCTTCTGTAAAATTGTACTCTTAGATTTTTTGTGGGGTTTCAACGGTATAGTCCTAAGTATTTGACTTGAATGGAGACCTCCCAAACCATAAAAATGGTTATGCAACGCACCCGTGAATGTGCGTATTTCTAGCGAATAACTCATTTACTATTTACATTGACAGTCACACGGAAGACGTCAGTTATTCGCAAGGTTCGGACAAAACGCAACAATTGCATCGAATAGAAGAAATTAGTGCAAAATAGTTTTGGGACAGGTCACAAACAAAAAAAAAAAAAAAAAAACAAGAACAATGAAAATTTTCTCGAAGTGCAACGGGGGAAAGGCAGGTAATCGCATGGACGATTTACCCAGTTTTCTCACGGACGTGCCCCGACGGATGGGTAGAGCTAGGTGAAAGAGCTTTTTAAAATTTACCGGTCGGAAAAGCAAGAATCCACACAGACAGAAATAAACCAGCAAGGATTCAGACCTGTTTCAACTCTGATCCAAAGCTTCCTTGAAAATATTTGAGGTACACATTGAAAAATAATAAGAAAAAAAATTGGTGAGTAATAGCATATGGGGCAATAACCCGACATTGCAGCCCCAGGCGGTACAAAACAGGTTCCTTTGTACCGCTGTGCTCTTTTACCTTCCAAACTCCTCGTACTCCCGGCTGAGTATAAACATTTTAATATTCATCGGGACATTTGCAATTTGGGATTTCGACTATTATATTCGGTCACGAATCCAATCTAAAAGCGGCACTCGAGCGCGGACGAAGGACGTACCAAGACGTTAGCCGGTAAAATTTACCTTGCTGTGGCATTTTCTGTATTAATATTTGCACGTCTTGTTTATCTCAGGATCGAGCTAATTATTGCAACGCCGTTTTCTGTTGCGCAACCGATTCCTGTTGGAATTTATTGTTAACGACCTTCTCAGGAGGAAAAAAGAAAATCTGAAACACTATAAATAATATATTTACAAATAAACCAGGGACTTCGGTTTTTTTTATATAGTTTTGTAGAGTAGAAGTTGTAGTTTTATTTATTTCTAGTTTTTGTTTACAGCATAAATAGATGCTGGGCGATCTTTTTCACTGAACATACCTTTTTTTGGAAGTAAAAGCAATACACATTTTCTAGACCTATTCCTAGGTTTTCATTTCTAATCATCGTTTATGGTATAACTTTTTATGATTTTTATCTCGTTACTTAATATAACTTTTATTATTAAGACAAGTTTTAGATTTTCTTTTTAAGATCTTTGCCTAGGTTTAATCATTCCTAATTTTGTTCAATACGAAAAGAATGTACTGTGCGATTTTTATCAGTAAAGTATCTTTTTTTTTAAGACTAGTTTAGGCTTTTTTTTAGATCTTTGTCTAGGCTTATTCATTCCTAATATTTTGCAGCATAGACAGAATGTACTAGGCTATCTTTATCACTGAAGTATTTTTTTTTTTTTTTTTGCAAGAGTATGGTTAAACTTTTTTTAGATATTTGACTGAGTTTTATTCGTTCAGTATGCAATCTTTATCACTAAAGTATCTTTTTTGTAAGAATAGTAGTAATAGTTTAGTTTGTAAAAATAAACTTTTTTTTTAGATATTTGCCTGGGTTTATTCATTCCTAATGCTTTGCAGCATGAGAAAATGTACGATGTGATCTTTATCACTAAAGTTTCTTTTTTTATAAGAGAGGTTTAAACTTTTTTTTAAAATCTTTGCCTAGGTTTATTCATTCCTAATTTTTTTTGAGTGAAAAAAGAATGTACGATGCGATCAGTATCACTGAATCATCTCTTTTTTGTAAGACTAGTTTTAAACTTTTTTGTAGATATTTGCCTGGGTTTATTCATTCCTAATTTTTTTTCAGTATGAAAAGAATGTACGATGCGATCTTTATCACTAAAGTATCTTTTTTGTAAGAATAGTTTTTAGTAGTAATAGTTTAGTTTGTAAAAATAGACTTTTTTTTTAGATATTTGCCTGGGTTTATTCATTCCTATTTATTTTATTTTTTTCGTATGAAAAGAATGTACGATGCAATCTTTATCACTAAAGTATCTTTTTTTTTAATAGAATAGTTTTTCACTTTTTTTTAGATCTTTGCCTAGTCTTCTTCATTCCTATTTTTTCAGTAAAAAAATGTATTGTGCGATCTTTAACACTAAAGTAACTTTTTCTTGTAAGACATGTTGTTTCATGCGTTTTTTAGATTTTTGGTGATTTTTATCGCAAAAGTACCTTTTTTTAAGGTTAGGTTTTTTGAAACTACTCAAATGATAGGGATGATTAATTGATTACATCTCAATCCCAAGAAAATTTTAGGGGCTCGCGTATAAAATGGTGAATGAACGTGCCAAATAAAATCCTGAAGGGAATCGACAACAGGAAATAAAAACCTAATGTTAACTTTATAACTCCACCACCAAGACCGACCCCTGGAAGCGTTGACTCCCGAAAACCCGGGCCAACACTAACCGAAAGTCGTAAAAGGCCACGTTACTGGGTAGCATCCCACCATCAAGTGGACGTACGACTAGAGCATATCCCAAAACAGGCAACGTTGAAAGAAGCAAACCATGGGGTATATCAGCAAGCCCTCAAAGAACGAAAAGTGGCCGTGGTGTTGTTAGGATACCCTGACGAAGAATTATCAGGGCAGGCCATCCTAGCTGAGCTCTGGAGATGGAAAAATTCCAAAGGACCTCAATTCAGGAAAGGCTATGTCAAGAGGGGGACTGTTCTGATAACATGTGAATACCAGAATGTCAAAGAATAATTAATGGAAAGAATTGTACCCAATACCCACTCTTGGTAGAGTAGTACCTCAGTACCTCCTACAGAGAACTTATGATAAACCACTTGGGTGACTATGTGGTTGCCGGATCCTGACCTTTCTGGTTACTACCACCATTCTCGGGGATACAAAGAAAACCAAGGGAATGGAATTAGAGCGACAGTACATGACCTAGTAGAAGGATATAATTATCTGGACTAGGGAATAAGGAAGGTCATCTTCATCATCATCTTCAGCATACTGTCTTAAAATACTTTTAAAAACTTTAATCCAAAATATAAACGTTTAATTTTAATTGATGTCAATTAACTTTTGTGCCAATCGGTCGATATTAGACGAATGGCGAAACGTAACGTATAAATAACTATTAAATATTATTTAATCAGTTTATTATTTAATCAGTTTATTGTAGATTTTTTAATCGCGGCATTAAAAAACCGTTGGCCAATTATGGCGATGGTTTCTCAAAAAACGTGATTCACCGAATCAATTTAGACCAACTTTCACTTACAAAGTCGGCAATTTGCATTTAAAACGAGGCTTTATTCGCCGAAAGAAAGGGTTAAGATTCGATCAATATGGGACCAACATCAAAAAAACGAGTATAAAAATAAATTTAAAATTTTCGATTTAATTTCTGGGTTTTGTAGAGAATAAATGAGCGACACATCGTAAGCCTATATCACAAAATATACCTCTGAGTAATCAATTAAATATTAAAAAGCCTTAAGCGAACTTATTAATTTCAAAGTAATACGCGAGAATCGCGATCATAGATCTTTATATTCTGAGGCTAAAGGTTATAAAAGTAACCTCACCTAATTCGCCCAATATGGCCGTCCATACTGTGGATGTGTTAACTTTTGAGGTTAGCCAGGAAAACCAAAATTAGCAAACCTAAATTCTTCCGTCTCCTATCCAATATTTATTTGTATGTTAACAAGTCGATCATACTTTTTACATTCTGAGGATGCCGGTTATAAAATTAACATTAACACATCACCTAATTTGCACCATTTTGCAGTCTATGCTGTGGATGTGTTAACCTTTGAGGTTAGACAGTAAAAACAAAATCAGCAACCTAAATCTTTGGTCTAAATATTAACAAGTCGTTTTGGAGCCTTATCAGCAACACCCAAGTTTTTGTTTTATATCCCATACCCCTCGTTATTGTCTCATCCAAATCATTTTATATCCGTCTAATTAATTTTTCATCTCGCCAAAACAAGGCCTACATGTCATAAACAATAAAAATGATAAATTCAAAAGGAAAATGGCCATCTTATATCAGAAAACTTGCATAACACTGACATATATACTGGCTGGAAAAAAATTATCTATCAATCAAATGACAAATATTATCCCTAATTTCCGCGACATATTCAACCACGATTTGACATAAACGATTGTCAAGGTAACTTGTTATGCTGTTGTTTTGGTCGATCATTTGTATATACATTGGCATTTCTGCATGTTATCTTTGGATAAGGAAAATAGACTCTTTTTCTCCATTTTGATTAGGATTCTCATCAGGTGACGAAGCCTATTGAGAAATACCTGTTAGGCATCGGGACGAGTGTTGTATAATTCAATTCGGCCGTCTACCCGGGCGAGTTGGAATGTTCTGATATTTATTAATGTAGCGGTCCGTAATAAATGTATATAAATAGCTTCGTACTCATAAAACTACCGTATTTTTGTCTTATAACTTTCTTAAATTAAACCCCTCTGTGCCTGTGCCTGTATTATATTTAGATGCAAATCATTTCGCTCTTTGAGATTTCGAAACTTGGATAGCCTGTTTTTTCCCGCAGTTATGATACTGAAAAATAACCAATTGCTTACGTGAAACGTAATAATAAGAGAATTATCTATTTTCAGTTAATCTATTATCGCTCGGGTAATGGGCAGGGATAATGAAATGAGGGTATGAAAATAAACAGTCGAATTAGCTTAATACCCTTTAAAGAGATTAGAAAGAACTGCACCCATTGTAATTTATTGGGTAAAAATGACCGCAAATGACTATGAAGGATAGGTTAGAGGATACTCAGGAAAACCCAAAGCACCAAAACCAAATCCTACGTCTCCATATCCAATAGTCCTTGACATGTTAGAAAATTAACTATACACCTTTATTGCTTACTAAAATCTTAACCTCACCTAATTCGCCCGATATGGCAATCCATACTGTGAACGTCCAAACCCACTTTGGAGGCTAGTCAGCACAAGTGAAAGCTGGAAAACCAAATCCTTCCTCTCTTATCCAATACACCTTGACACGTTAGAAAGTTGACTATATACCTTTATGTCCTAATTTTACTAACATCATAACCTCACCCAATTAGCCCAACATGGCAGTTCATACTGTGAACGTCCAAGCTCTTTTTGGAAGCTAGTCAGCGTAACTGAAAGCTAGGAAAACTAAATCCTTCCTCTCATATCCAATACACCTTGACATGTTAAAGCATTGACTATATACTTTTAAGTTCTGAGGTTACTAACATCATAACCTTACCTACTTCGCCCACTATAGCAGTTCATACTGTGAATGCCCATGCTCCCTTTGGTAGCTAGTCAGGATAACTGTAAGCTAGGAAAACTAAATCCTTCCACTCACATCCATACTGCTTGAATGTTAGAAAATTGATCAAAAATCTTTATATTGTGAGTGAACATCATAACCTCACCTAAATCGCCCAATATGGCAGCTTTACTGTAAATGCCCATGCTCACTTTGGCTAGTTAGGAGAACTCAAAAGCTGCTAAACCAAATCTTTCCAAAACCAACTGTTCTTCAAATCTTCATGCAATTCCTGTCATGGCTTAATACTGCAGTTCAATGGAACGCAAATTCGACCTATCAACACTAGAATAAACATATAAAACGTTCTGTGCAATATAATAGAGTATAAAAATAAGCAGTTTAATTAGCTTAATATCCTTCAAACAATTGCAATTTATTGGGTCAAATTTCTGTTTAAATTTGTTTCATGTAGGCACTAATGTGTATTGTGATTCTAGTAAAAATTCAAAATGAAAAACTAAAACAAAACAGTTTACCTGTAAATCCTAATGAACGTTTATTTGAAAGTCTGACTTTTGAAAAAAAAAAAGGAATATTCAAGACCTGGCAATTGGAACGGGGCGAAACAATGGAATATTCAATCAGTGGTGCGCATCCACACTCCAATGGTATAATTAGGACTGGAGGAGATAAAAGGAGAAACGAGAGGGCACGACGCCCAATAAAAAACGAATGTGTCCCTCTCATTAGGACGAAACCCAGTTTAGAATCATCACTTTCATCACTTTTGACTGGATAACATTTCGAAAATTAAAACGGTAAAATTATAACCTAAATTAAACTTAAAGAAAAGAAAGAGGCATCGATGTAAGTGAAAAGCTCTTGTCCATTAATCAAACTCATACACATGTGTGCAGCGTTGATTCTATCTCTCGCACCGGCAATGTCAGCTTTTATGGGTGTGGCAGTCCGGGGTCAGTCCTCGGATTATCCATCCAGCCATCGAGGTTACAACAAACAGCTAGGTCAATTCACCACTCAACGCATGCAGTATCTAAAACGAAACCCATTCGCACTCTCATTTATTCTTAAATACATTCTTTGCTTTTTTGAATTCCATTCACTCTGTTAGGGTCCTGGATAGTACATATTCCTCCATTACTCTTTATACTATTTATACTAAGGCTAAGGAGGGTCGATGGAGTACTAAGTATTCAGCCTTCTCGCACTAAACCTTTCACGCCAATAAATACATTCTCTCTCAACACACGCTATGGGCACAATAATCACTATATACAATAAAACACCCATGTGTCCTCCAAAAATGGTACGGTACGCCCTGACATTTACTGCCGTGCCCAAACACGATTTTCATACGGAGAGGTATTTCTAATTGCTCCCTATAAGGAACCAAGAAATTGCACCTTTCAATAAGGTGGCCAGATCGAGCAAACTTTCAAAACATGCCGGAGCTTATGTGGACTTTGCACAAAAGCGTCATTCAACTGCGCATGCCAATCCTTAATTGGGAGAGGATGATTCTGCTTCTACCAGTCAGATCCTCCCAGAGCCACCTGTCGCCCTCTTGATACAGTGAAAATGAATGTCTGTTTAGTCGTGTCATGTGTATCATAAAATTAAAAGTGAAAAACGGTTGAAAATTTACATATTTAGAAAATAGCATCTAAGGAAAAAAAAAAAAAAGAAATACCAGGAAGTGTATAAAATATACGAAGTTTGCAGTGATCTTAAGAAGCTAGATCATCTGTGAAGCTAGTAACGTAATTTCTAATTAAATAACAATCGGTATGTTGTTAATCATTAATTATTTTTTCAATTTGAAAGGTTGACCATCATCTTAACCGGCTTGGGGTTCCTGAGCAGAGAAAGATCTTTCGGGCACCGGAAACTCTCGTCCAAGAGGCGACCAAATGAGTAACTGCATAATTAAAAAAAAAAAAAAAAAAAAAAAAAAAAAAAAAAAAAAAAAAAAATGAAATACCGGCGCAGTTAGACAAAATCGAAGGAAGAATTAGACTGAAGGGACTAGGTCCGAACCCCTCTAAATAAAACAGCAGTAAAATTATTTCCATGTATAAAATTGCTTTTTTTTTATCGCTTTTTAATATTTCTTGATAACAGTAAACATTAAGTAAATTTTTTAACATGATGGAGCTAGGACAGGACTGAAATATAGAAAGAAGTAAAAAAAGCAATGATAGTCTGAAGGAAGGCTGCCATCAGAAGAGTTATAAGAAATCGAAAGGACGTCGTAGCCTGATGGGCTCCGGTCCGGACAAACTATTAAGAAGCAAAGTTACAATTAAAAATATTATGTATTTAAAGCCTATTGTTATTTTATACAAGTAATCAATGCAATAAAAATTTCAATAAGGTGGCATTATGAAGGGGCTAGGTCAGGAACAATTATGGAACGGGAGACCTTTTCTATTATTTCTTTCTTATTTCTTCTAGTACACAAAAATATTACTACCATCTAAATAGCTTTAAAATATTAAAGAATGTAGCAGTCTAAAGGACTGCGGTCCGTATAGTCTAAGAAGAAGGAAAATCAAATAAGCTGTTTACATCTTCAAGGTTGTTTTTGTTTTGCTACCGAATAATAAACCAGATTACATGAAAGCAATATAATAACAAATTTCAGTATAGTTAGGCGTTAAAAAAATAAAAAGAAGTAATTGAAGGGACTAGGTCAGGACTGTTTGAGATGTAGCAAAAATTACGCCTCTAAGACCCCCCTCACCCGACGAGAATTATCAGAATGAACGGAATCAAAAAGACGCAGTAGCCTGAAGGGCGGTGGTCTGGATCGCCTATTAAGCATGAAAATTTACTCAATGGCAAAGTTGCGTACCCAGTTCGTATCCGGACAAAAGATTTCTGTATGTTTAACATTTCTCTTATTAAAATTTATACTTTATTCCAACCCAGGCGCCAATCTGTTGTCACATCCCCGCTAATTTTTGGGGTCCGTCTAGGCAGGATGAACCCTTTGCGAAGGCCGTCGTTATGTTAATAAACGGGTTTTTCCTATAACATTTCAGTAGTTATGCCTACTTTTTAACTATTTTTTAAAATTTATTTTAGCATTGAACGTTCATGCTATAAGGAGATTTTAAATCTTAGGGGCATAAGAGAAAGTTAAATCATAAAATTCACCATTATATAATTGAATATAACTTCTACAACTCCCTCAAAAGCTAAACAATTCGGGCATACAACCATAATTAACAAAGTCAGACACTCATTCGTACAAATGGGGCTGACTGATCCCGGATACATTCTTTTTAACATCCTATAAAGTCTCAACAGATTGTAAAAGGAGAAGAAGAACATAGGAGAGAACATCAGATATGATGATATGGTATACAGATCGGTCCAAAAACAAATGAAGGAACCGGATCGGATGTTTACTGTACAAACCTAAAATATGAGCAGTTAAACCCATTAGGGAAATACACTTCGGACTTTTGAGCGAAAGTACATGCCATCAATGCTTGTACCAAAAAGGTTTCACTGGCGCAAAATCCTTATATGATCTGTCATCCAAGCAGCTATTATCATGTAAAAAGGTCACTTCCAAATTAGTCAGTAAATGCATCCAAAATCTCCAAAACCTAGGGAAATGCAACAACCTGATGATCTTGGATGCCAGGGCACAGAGGAATTTTGGTAACGAGAAAACAGCACACTGGCAAGAGGAGTATCTGCAAGACCATACATAGACCCCGAACATATACTTGGGATAACAAAAACAAATACAGAATCCTCCATCTTAGAATGGATAAAAAAGAAGAAGTGGTTAATGCTTGGGGGCTCTACAGTAAATTTATGTTGAAGCAACCCTTGCTGATGAAGCAATTGAAAAAGGCTAGACTCAGAGGAGCGATAGGACACTAACCAGTCATTGGCATCTAAGAAAACATCACTATAAACTCAGAGGAGTGATAGGACCTTAACCAGTCATTGGCATTTGAGAAAACATCTCAACAGACTCAGAGCAGTGATAGGACTACTAACTGGTCATTGGCATCTAAAAAATGAGGAGCCACCCATATCACCTTCGTATGCGAAGCAACAGTCAATACTTACCTGATACTTCTAAGAAGAATGGTTAAGTCTACTGCATTACACTAGGGATCTACGAAAGTACAATAAACCCAAAGGCTGCAATGCCTGGGAACCCCAAACCCCGCTGCTTCTTAATATCCTCATTTACATACCATATTCTCTGGAAATAGTACATCAACCTCTTCCTGAAACCTAGCAGACTAATTCCACCTCATATCGTCCTATTAGCATACTTCTTGTCCAATGTATTTGAAAAAAATCTCTTTAAAGCACTATTGCCAAAATTAAGCTCCTCTAAACTTCTCTCAGATCATCAGTTTGGCTTTTCCCCGCGTCACAGTCCAGCAGGTGTTTCGCGTATATCTTCCCTTGAGCACAATGGATGCTGTATGAAAACTTTCTTGTACAACAGAACGATTTTTTTCGGATCAGAGTACTCAGTTCTCTGGCTGCGGAAGTGCCACAGGGTACAATGCTCAGACCAATCAACTATATACTTTATAATGCAAATTTTCTTATTAAACCTACCACCCCATTTGCATCTTTTGCCATTGAGCTGTATATCCTGTGACAACATATAACCAACCTCCAATCCTGCGCTTGCTTCGGAATCTGCATTTCATGTATAACAGATTGGACAACGGAAAATGAAGATAAATGAAACCAAGCCCATGTCACATTTACACTCCGAAGCAAATCTCCTCTCACAATATACTACTACACTTAAATAGGAAACATACTCGACTGAAACGACAAGACCTGAACAGAGCTATGACCTAGACTGCAAAACGCTATATCAACCGATTTGGACCTTCAGAAACCATGGGGAACCGCTAATATTCCAATATCCAACGTCACCAATCCTTTCGGTCCAAAGTTCTCAGATCAATTTTAAAATTTCCGTAATATTTCTCCTATACTATCTTCCATAACGATCTTAAAATCCCAGTTAGCCAAAAATTTACACAATAACCATCAACATTGGTGGTCTGGCCCAAGCTTTCTCCAACAACCCATCCGTATAATCCCATACGGCGTCTTAAGAATAACCTCGCGACATCCCTTCTGAGGAGTAGACAAAGTTTAGTGGATACCATTAGGGCTAGTGAATATTGCTCGATGGAAGGGTTATACTGAAGGGGTCAGGACTGCGTTGAGCACTTGGATGTTGAAGTTGTTCAGCTTTCTTCACAATTCTATTTGAAATTATTTAGATCATGCAACAAAAAAACAGCCTACTTATACGGTCTGTAAAGGAATTATACATGTGCCTGTGTCGAATAATAATTTAAAAAATTAAAAGAACGTCTGGACGCATAGGCCTGAAAGTTGTTGTAATACAATGGACAATCATGAATTATGGAAATTCAATTAATTGGTTTTTATTTAGGTTTGATACGCGATTTGTCTTAAGCAACCATGAAACGTAAATAATGCCCACACAGCCAAGGAAAATATAATCAATTAGCCCTACCTTTTTATCGTAACACAGCAGTCTACGACTGTCAGCACAACTTTGTTAATGTTATACGGTCAAGGCTGATTTGCTGTCCTACTTTTAAGATATATGACGGTCCCCAGTACATGGAACAGTTTTTGTAATAATAAGGAGGAAAAATTGACGTCAGGGAACGGGAGGAAGATGAATCATATCTATGTATGCAGATTTCTGATGACTACAACCTTCGCAGAAATTCCGCCGAGATTCCCGATCGTTCAGCCTCTGAAGGCCCGATGCGCGGTTGACCGATCGGAAAATGCTGAACGGCAAAATAATATTTGTTTTAATTCGGATTTCAATTTCAACCAATTTCGAGGCAAAAATGGAAAACGAATATAATAATAAAATAATCCAAGAAACCCCGACACATCAAACAAATAAATGGCAGAATTTGAATTTAGGGAATTTAAATAATATTCAGGGCTAAGAAAACGTCCATTGCGACATACTAAGTCCGGAGTCCTTGGGCATAAAAACACTATTTAAAACTTGATATGAAACCAACGAGAATTTTATTAATCAAAATATAAAACCATTCTTGCATCTATTTCTAGTTCTTTAATTTTAATAAGTTGGCTGGAAGTCAGGGTTATAAGCAGGGAGAGGCGAGAACGCCTCCATTTTTAAGAATCGTCCTTGTGTTAGAGCGTTGCCCGATCGAGGTTTTATTATTTTAAAACCCCATATAAACTATCGACCAGTTGATTATAAAGCTTAGAGTCAACAATGCCTGGAGCAAACATCTTTTTCGACATCTACGGTTCAAGACGATATTTGGTGGAGTGGCCGTCGATCGGAAAAATTTGGCTTAATCTCGAGTAATACGTCCGTCGTCTCAAGAGCAACCGGAAGACTTCGGGTCTTCTCGACCTAAACTAAACATTTTCACTAGATTTTGCACTTTTGAAATTAAGCGCATTTTACCTATAATCAATCCTTGCCAACTTTGAACCTGGAAGTGTACTTCATGGCCATCAAGTTGGTTACGATTTGCGACAATAAATAGAATTTTTCATACAGATTTTGTTATTTAGATTTATAATATACACGTTTTTAACATCAAATTAAGCATTGTTAAATGAATACTCTTTCGCACAAAATTAGAACTTTTTTACGTCAAATTAACCCTTTTTTAATTTCACATTTACAGCAAAATGTTGCTTAGAAGAAAAAATAAAATAAACTACAATTAAAATAAACAATAATATAAAAATGTTACAATTAATTAATGTTTCTAGTCGAAACAAAAAAAAAGTCAATGGGATGAGCGGGAGTCGAACCACGATCTTCGGCTATAAGGCTTTCATTTGTCGCCGAGAATCCAATAACACGATATTTGAAAAATGGCGAAAAGGAGGGAAATTCAAAAGTTGGAGTTGAGATAGAAAAAAGTTAGTGTCCGAGTGGATCGAGGTCACGATAGGTCAACTGGTAGAGCAACGGCGTATCTAGCAGAAAATCGTGGGTTCGAATCCCGCTCATGCCGCTGACTTTTTTATCCCGTCTAAAAACCTTAATTAAATGTAATATATTAATTGGTCAAGCAGACCACGAAATCAGTGAAAATAATATTTAAAAAATCTTTAAAAAAAAGGTGTAAAATTAAATATTAAAATAAAGAATTTGAAAAAAATTTGAGATGACTATATTTTGATTGACAATATTTTTACAATTAATTTTATAATTTTAGTTTTAATTTTAATTAATTTAAAAAGCCAAATTGTTTTATATCTTAAAAAATCTCAAAACAAGAATGGTTTTTTTTTCGAGGTTTCGCAACAACAGAGATCATATAAGCTCTCAGGGTGCCGGTGTTTTGGGAAAAAAAATTTGAAATTGTTGGGTTCGAACCCGGGACCTTTACCTTACAGTGGTGAGCGCCGTGACAACGGCTAAACCGTTGCAGCCACCCACGCCCCCTAATCATTCCTTGTTTTATTTAATTTGATATGATTATTTATTTTAGCGGTAATTAATTTTCCTACGGCCTTCTAAAAGCCCAATATATATTTTTTTCAAATGTAGGAATTTCATACCATATCTTAATTAATTTGTGGTTTTAAATAAACGTTCAATTTGAAATCTAAAATTTGAAATTGAAAAGAATTAATTTAAAGTTAAACACAGTTAATTTGAAATAGAAAAAAAAGTTAATTTGAAGGTAAAAGAGTAATCTAATTTCTGCATTACAGAAGGGCCTAGTGTTCAATCATGGATGAGGGACCAAACCACTAAAAAATTTTTTAAAAACCATGGGCTCTGCAGAGATTCGAACCGAGGACGACTGGCTTAGCAAATATTGTACGAGACGATCAAACCTTTCGGCCACCGCGATCCCGTGAAGTTTAATTAAATTAAAAAAGGTACATTGAAGAACTAAACTTCAAGAAAACCTATCAATACATATTTGAATTAACGCTGTAGTAATTGTAATTTATTCATTATATGACGAAACAAAAAACATCTGTGGGTTGGTATGAAAACAAGTCTTAATTTTGTATTTTAATAATTGATGTTCTGCCAAGGACCTTCTTTTTTAAAGGGATAGCAGTACCATAAATTTCATCAAGATCAATCAGCCCAGTTGTGATAAGATATTTCTCTCCCAAAAATGATATTTTTGTATGATTTTAGAGAAAAAATTGGATTTTAATGAGTAAAAAAATTACGCGGTGTATTTTTTTTAAATACCCAAAGCGTACTTGTTCTGTGACAATCACTTTTCCAGATTTGGCTCCGTAATATTGGATGAATGTTTTTTTTTTTTTAACGACTCGTTAAGGAAAAAAATAGTTGGGCCATTCAATAGTTCCAAATTACGATCAGGCCCAAATAAATTTTGTGCGGAGAAGACCAAAATTACAAAAAAAAAGAAAAAAAAAAAAAAAAACCGCCGGCCAAAATTCCCGTCTTCCTCAATGGAGATAACATCAACAGAATTACAAATTTGGTGTTTAACATTGTAATTGAATCGGTACTTTAAAGTTTGAACAAGATGTTGTTTTTTAAAAATATTTTAGCATACTTCATTTATAACGTGTTTCGCAAAACTCCTTTTTGAAAAAAAAAATCGATCTTAACCTGCCGAGAACTGACTATGCAATCATTAAAATCCCTATCGGCAACGTTGCACCCGGATTTAAATCCAACAAAGGGAGCCATTGTCTCAGAAATTTCCTAAAACAACGACCTAGGGGAGCTTTTTGTCATCATAAACGAAATTTGAAATCAATACAAGTTGATATCCAACGTCAACAGATACTACCTTTGTTTATTGTCTTTAAGATAAAACAAATTCCTTAACAATAAAATCAAAAGTTAAGAAAATATTGCAGAAAGGCGGTTTTTTCTCTCCTCTCCTCCTCCTTTACTCCCAAAACAGTGCAAGAAAATACAACCAACTATGATAGGATTGGATTTTTTTTTTACTATTTCCCCTTAAAAATATAAATTTATTATTATAAAATTATTATAGTTTATGCAAAGTTTCTTAGAACAAGTTGACATATATGGACTAAAGAGTGTAGACATATCAGCACTTTCTTACCAATGAAGGTTTTTTTATTAAATCAGCAAGTTTATATATGAAAAAAAGAGTTAAAAAAGCATAACAGTTTGACGTTATCCGTCGACATTTTATTTTGGATTTGGATTTATGTAAATTCAAATCTGCACATGTATGCACATATACAGGGTGTATCAACTTTTATAGTCGACCCACTTAATTCGGAAACGATTAACTTTAGCAAAAAAGGCTTTACACAAACCCAAGTTAATTTTGTCTACGAATCGTATGGTAACAGATTTAACATAACTGATTATTGGGAAATCGTGAGATGCTGTCAGGTATGATGTAGGTTTCAGGAAACCATTTTCTTTATCGTGCCAACGTTTCGATCTTCATTGAGATCATCTTCAGGGCCTGATTGAATATAAAAAATATTTTTTGTGCATTGTATAAATTACTTTTTTTGTATTGGTTCGATACATTCTATAAATTCACATCCTACATGTGTTTGTTAAATGTAAAATCCCAGGCCCTGAAGATGATCTCAATAAAGCTCGAAACATGGCACGATAAAGAAAATGTTTTTCTATAATCATCGACTAACGGTCACTCACCACAGATTTAACACAACTTTCTCATCTAGTTGGGAAGTGACACCAACTTCATTTTAAATAAGAATCAAACATTTTGATTGTACAATTCGATTCAAGAGTTTATTTTATGCCATTTTTACTAAAAAGAAAGAAAAATAAAGAAAGAAAAATGAAGAAAGAAAAAGAACCAAGACAAAATTAACCTGGTGTTTGTGTAAGATCATTTGTCGCTAAAGTCGATCGTTTTCGAAATGTACGTTCGTTAGAAAAAACATCCCGGCTAGATGAGAAAGTTATGTTAAATCTGTTACCACCACGCGATTCCTACCGTTTGTTAAAGTTAATCGTTTCCGAATTAAATTGGTGGATTATAGAACTTGATACACCCTGTATACACACATGTACAGTTGAACCCATCATTTTGTTTTAATAAGAGGGTTCGCAACAGCAGAGGTCGTATAATCCCTCAGGGTGCCGGTGTTTTTGAAAAAAAAAACATTTGTAAATATGTCGGGTTCGAATGCAACCTCGCTGGATTCGAACCCGGGACCTTTACCTTAAATTGATGAGCGGCTGAACCGTTGCGACCACCGACACCCCGACCTTATACCTATTATATAACTGAGAGTCGATGGGACGCCATATGCTTTCTCGCACAAAACATTACGCGCAAATAAATACATTCACTCTCAACGCACGCCGTGGGCACAAAACGATCAGTACTATATACAATAAAACAACCATGTTTCTTCCAAAAATAGGAACAGTAGGCCCTGATTACTAGCCATGCTCCTATCGGCTTGAATTCCTACACGCTCTCTATATATAGTCCAAACGCAACTTTCAGTTAGGTGGGACACATCGAGCAACCTTTCTCTGCATGCAGGACACGACCGCGGGCTTTGTCCCAATATTAAGTGTCCACGTGTCAACCTAGCAGTAAGATCCTCCGCGCAACCTAACTACACTGATTATGATGATACACGAGAGCTTTTCAGCCGATCTGGCCTTATTATTTTCTATTCACAAGTTATTTATTATAGATTGTGTTTTGTATTTTTAAAATTAAATAGTTAAAAATTAATTTTTTCTTTATAAAAAATAAAACCTCATGTTTGATTTACATAAAATATATATATAAAAAAACATTAATGGAAATTAATTGTAGATAGGTCATCGCATAAATAAATTAATAATTATTACCTATTTATTTATCAGAGCGATTAGTTTATTGTATAATAAATGGATGACTTTCTTATTTAATATCATTGAATTTATCATAACCGTGATGGAAAAAACGTGAAAAACCTTTTTGAAAATTTAAATAAACCAACTTTGTACAATATCCGTAAGACTTGAAGACCCACATAATGGTGTACTAGATTCTTATATTTATGGAGGACAACATAGGCAATCCTTTGGCAATGGTGAATTACGTTTCTCCCAGTAGAAAAAGTGGGATACAAGAAAGCTAAGGGAATTTAAACAATATCTTCTAAAAGGATAAATCTACGATCTGCCATGTTTATGAAAATCTTGACCAATAAAGCTTTTTAATAGGGCTTCTTTCTGTAAATTCGAAAGATATCTGATTGACTTGTTAGTAAAAACATGGAAAATAATTGAATTCGAAGCAAATAGTCGATTTTATATTAATTACCTCTTAAGGCTACATTAAATTTTGTTAAGGTCCAGTTGGACAACGATCAAAAATGCTGCTCAAAGAATTAATGGCGATTTCCACGTTGAACTCCGATAATTTATATGCGTAACTCAGTTAATGTAGGATTTTTGTCGAGATAAATAGTCAAGTGTCACGAGCGGGATTCGAACCCACGATCTTCGGCTTGACACGCCGCTGCTCTACCACTTGACCTATCGTGACCTCGACCCACTTCACCAATTTTTGCCATTTTTTCAAAGGAAATTCAAAAGGTGGGGTTGAGCTGGGAAGTTAGTGTCTGAGTGGATCGAAGTCAGGATACGTCAAGAGGTAGAGTAGCGGCGTATCTAGCCGAAGATCGTGTGTTCGAATCTCGCTCATGACTGACTTTTTTCTCAACTAAATACATTAATTAATTGAAATATATTAATTGGTCACGCGGACTACGGAAACTAGTGAATTTATACACTAAACGTTTTAGGCAATAATAAGACCCAAATTAACCTACGATTCAGTAAATTGGTGGAACAAAGCTCATCAGAAACAATCTAGTCAAATAGGCAAAAAAAGCTAGCAAACATGTACGAAGAATAATGATTTAAAAAAACACAATTTTTTGGAAATTCTGAAAAATATGCAACTTTTTAAAAAGAGGAATGTTCTGGGCTCTTTAGAAAAGTACATATTTAGATACAATTACTGTTCCAACCCGTTTTCCGTAAATAGAAATTGTAAATATTAAGTAAGTGTATCTTTTTAGGGATATATTTTTTATAGACTAATTTGTTTATAGATTGTTAAGAAGTAGGTAATTTTTTGTTTTTATTTCATCAATTACTTAGTTCAGGAATTAAACACGGAATAAAGGGTTGGTTTATTTATATAATAACAAATATAAATAAAGAGAAACCCAGAAACAATTACATCCACACATTCATTCTCACGAGCCCAGTGTACTCGATACTCATCGGGGTAATCGGGGGATAAGTCGCTCCATTTGCGCTAATAAATAACATCCATTAGACTGCGTGATCCGATTGACGAAATGACATTTTTCAATTAATTAATTTTTATGTAAGGTATTGGTTGGGGTAAAAAAAAGTTAGCGTCACGAGCAGGATTCGAACACATGACCTTTGACTATATACGCCGCTGCTCTACCACTTGAGCTATCGTGGCCTCGATCCTCTCGAGCCCTAACTTCCCTTCTCAACCCCACCTATTGAATTTTCTCTCATTTTTGCCATCTTTCAATATATTTATTCGTTCGTTCCCTTTACTCCGGAGTATCGATATTCCTCAGGGTAATTGGGGATGAACAAACAACGTAAGGACAAAAATAAAATCAAGAATCAGATACATTCCAAGGTATTTAAAATTTTTACAGGACATTGGGGAATTAATTATTTTCACATGGTGGACAGTATGTTGTCTACTTCTTGTAAGATTGCCTGTCTTCCACCATCAAGTTTGATTCTCCGTTATTTCAAAATATTTAAAACAAAAATTTCCAGTTATCCTCTGAAAATAGAATCAATAAAAGCCAGAGACAGTTAAGTATAGTTTTGATGTATGATTGACGTATGGGTGGGCAGCTCTTAAATTTCTTAAAGGTGACCTTAAGTCATCAATCTGCACAGAAAATTTACTGTTGGTTACGTAGGTATTAATTAAATGTGTTGCCTTAGGAAAAATGACATGAATTGAAATATGAGCACTCTGTGCCGAACACGTCCAAGTCAATATGCACCCTCATATGCTAATTTACATAAAAATTGTGGCCAATGGACAGGACTGTGGCCTGGGAGGAGAAAGTAGTGTGGAAGTGGAATGTCCCAATGTCATTTACATTTAAAAAGCGCCTGATTTTTTACAGTACTCCTTTGCAATTTTTGAGAGGTACTCAAAGAGTGATACTGGCCTATAACTTTTATAATCAAATAATCATTAATTAAGGTTTGTAGAGATTAGTGACCGTTAATCGATGATTATTCAGATATCGTGAGATGCGGTCTGGTGTGATGAAGGTTTCAGAAAAACGTTTTCTTTATCGTGCCGACGTTTCGATCTTTATTGAGATCATCTTCAGTGCTCAAAGTGTTTGTCTTCTGTGTACTTGTGCCATTCTTGCGTGTCGTATTGAGAGTGCCAATGAGATTTTCCTGTTTTGCCAAAAATGTTGGATTTTGAAGGTGTGGGGAAGGAAGTAGGTATAGAAAAGACAATTTTGTACAAGGCGTCGGCTTCTTTGAGGTGAAAAGAGACGACAAAGGGAAACAATGTGTTGGTAATGTTCCTGCCAGATTATGCTTTCAGGATTATATAGAAAGGGATAAATATGAAAAGGAAAGTCAGACTGTTGGACAATTAGACTATGTAAAAAATTTTTGATGTCTGGAATATAATGCAATGATATATGTATTATCTTCCCCACGCTATGAATGGCACAAGTACACAGAAGATAAACCCCTGAAGATGGTCTCAATAAAGATCGAAACGTTGGTACGATAAAAAAATGTTTTTCTGAAACCTACATTACACCAGACAGCATTTCACGATATCTGAATTATTTATGTAAGGTATTGGTTGAGATAAAAAGTCAGTGTCACGAGTGAGATTCGAACCCACAACCCCTTCTACTAATGCCACTGCTCTACCACGTGAGCTATCGTGACTTCGATCCACTCAGACACTAACTTCCCACCTTAATCGCACCTTACGAATTTTCCTTCCTTTTTGAAATTTTTTTAATCTCAACCAATAATATAAAGATTAATTAATTGAAAACCTTATTCGATCAATAGGACCACGAACTCTGATGAATTATAATTAAAATTAAAAAAACACAATATTCCATATAATTTCAGAGTAATTCTATCTTATAATGAAGAATAAATAAATATTTCTTTATTTTATTCTTCTTAATTAATCTTATTTGTTAAATTAATGATTAAATTTATTGCTGCATTGATTATATCTGGGTTAGTGGAGCACTTATTCAGCAAACGTTAAAACGGCCAGACGTTTCTTTTTTTTTTTTTTTTTATTTACCGTCACTTTTTATTGCTGGTTTAAATTACAACTATTAATTCTAAAGATGAAGTCATAAAAGAAGCTCTTGTTTTTCCAGCCTTGAACTTCAATCTTCTCCCATTCAACTTGGAATCACATATGCTCAAATAAATTCAATGAGTTTTTTCAGGTTAAAAATGTAAAAAGGAGGGAAATATCCAAAAGATGGGGTTGAGATGGGAAGTTGGTGTCCAAAGTGGATCGAGGTTAAGTGGTAAAGCAGCGGCGTATCCAGCCGTGGGTTCGAATCCCGACCATGACATTGACTTTTTTATCTCAACTAAAAACCTTAATTAATTTGTAAAAATGCAGTTGATCCCTGATGGAAAGGTAATTTAAATCCATTTTAGCCAGGCTATTTAAAGCCGGAAATCTAATCGGCGGCGATATGTCACATGTTGGATTCAATAAAGAATGACTTATTCGACGCAAAGTGAAACCTAACAAGTATAAAAGTATCCAAATCCGAAAAAAACGCATTGGTTTATACATCTACAAAATGTTCCCCGGATTATTTTGAAAAATCGAAAATGATCATCGTGAAACATTGTTTAGTCTGTGAATTGTTGAACTTGAATTGTTTGTCTGGAGCTTGGCCTGAAATTCTTACGAATGAAATTCTAAAATTCCAAAACGAAACGCCAAAAATAAATTGATGGACGATTTAGAGCACCTTTTAACGTAATCCAGACAAAACCTTTCAGATGGACATAAAACAAAACCAAATGACGACAAAAAAAATAATAAAAATAGACGGACCAGTATGCACGGCTATGTGGATGCGACATGTGGCAAACATATACACCTCATAAACATTAAATGGACCGCACTTAAGAGAAACAGGCGTCAAAACTGTACGGAAGAAACTCAACACAATTAGAAATATTTTTGATGTAAAAGTCCATAAGAATATAAATAATATTTGAAAAACACAACAGACAAGCAAAACTAGGTCGATTATAAGGACAACGACCGCAAATCAAACTACTCAATTCACCTCAGACAAAACCACAAGGAAACGTCAATAATTCAGCCAAGCTTAAAATTACTCCATGGCTTCGTAAAAAGAACGAAAATGAACTGTTGTACGTGAAAAATACTACACTAAAAATCTGTAAATATAAAAACTAGTCACATACAAAATGAAAAACCTCATGCATACACAAGATCATAATGAACGACTGGAACAAACCAATTAACCCAGACTAAGTCGGTCAAAGACGCCTACTGAGAAAGACAACACCCACATCCTACTTTTACCTTTCACGACAAACATATAAAAATGACTTTAATAAATTAAAAAAAAAGCTTAAGATGGAGAAAATCGAACGCGCCCGACATCCCAAAACGAGGTTTGGCAGATAAAAATGTTCGGAAGGGCCAAGCTATACGTCCATCACATCGTAAGACCCAATAAAAAAAAACTCTCTACATTTTTATACGTCTATTCTTGCTGGTGTCGGTGGCAGATCCACCACTGAAGATGTCGAGAAGCAGACATCTCAGACAGCCCACAGCAACGTGGATAAAAGGAATAAAATAATCGTAAATGACGAACCTACGGGGTCTTCACTCAGTAGGTCCGAAGAAAAAATCTCATTATATTTTTATAGGTGTATCCTTCCTGGTCTGTGTAGTTGATCCGCCGCTTAATATGTCGAGAATGCATGGATAGACAGATCAAAATAATCGTAAACGACAAACCTACATGTTCATCGCACTGCAGACCCGAAAAAAGAATCTCAGTATATTTTAAACATTTACTGCAGATCCACCGCTGAAGATGTCAAGGAGCAGACATATTTTAGAGGGGCTAAAATAATAGTAAATGACAAATCTACAGGCCACCCTGTAGACCATAAGAAAAAATCTCACTATATTTTAGAAATCAATTCTTGCTAGTCTCGGTGGCAGACTCACCACTGAAGATGTCGAGAAGCAGAAATATCTGGCAGACCAAAACGACGGGGAGAGAAGGACTAAAATAATCGTAAACCACAAACCTACCTTTATAGGTCTATTCTTGGTGGTCTCTGTGGTAGACCCACCACTGAAGATGTCGAGAAGCAGAAATCTCTGACAGACCCAAGCGACGAGGATAGGATGACTAAAATAATCGTAAACGACAAACCTACAGACACACAGAAAATATCCTCGTGTATGTTATAAATGTATTCTTGCTGGTCTCTGTACTAGATTCACCGCTGAAGATGTCGAGAAGCAAACATATATACTAGCGGGACTAAAATAATCGTAAACGACGAACATTGTAATTTTATCTCACTGGAGACCCAAAGAAAAAATCTCACTATATTTTATAAATCTATTCTTGCTGGTCTCTGTGGTAGATCCACTGCTGAATCGTGCTGGTCTCTGTGGTAGATCCACTGCTGAATCGTGCTGGTCTCTGTGGTAGATCCACTGCTGAATCGTGCTGGTCTATGTGGTAGATCCACACCTGATGACGTCGATAATTCAGGGATAGAAGGATCATAAATGACAAAGCTTCATCTCATTTTCATCCAGCTCACAATCAACTAGCAAATTTCTCAGTAAGAAATAACGCCTGAGAAACCTATTTACTATATAATATAAACGTACAAAAAACGAAAAAGAAAACGCACAGCATACTGACACAAACACAACAACTAGTACACTGAAACATTGGCTCTTTTCTTTCTTCTGATCTTCATAGAGGAAATAAATCAATTCAAATTATTCCGTGATCTATAAAGGACGAACCTGCGGTAAAAACGTCCCGGCCTAACCTATTGTCGAATGCGCAACACACAACTGGCAGAAGAAGAATAGCCCTATCGGTCCGCTCTGCCTCGCTTTGCCACCACAATTCGAACGTCATCGAAGTGTCCTAGAGACGGGGCCGATTCCAAGTCGCATTTAGTCTTTAAGGCCTGAGTGTATCTAAATGACAACGTCAGTATGATGCAAGACATAATTTCTAGATACAGACAACGACGTCGATATTTTATTTCACAGGCTTTAATAAATTGATCGTGACTTAACAAAATGTAGTCGTGTGATCATTACTGATCAAATCAGCCTATTCTCGGCGATGAGATCGCTATGTCACGCCTTCGACTATCTAAAAGCGAGGAGCAGCCGCACAAACAGTGTAAATGCTGTTTATAAAAAATCAACATAAATAAAAGCACGGTTTACCACTGGATTTTCGTAATCTGCCAAGAATTTTAAGCCTTAAAGCAACCGGGTCTTTAGATTATTTAATCTCCGTTACGAGATTGTTCTTTTGCTAGTGTTTAACCACCTCGTAAAATTAAATAAAATTATGTAGGAAATGTTTATTATTTGTGGCTTTAATTAATGTGTTTTTTAACACAGTAAAATATATTTATAATTTAGCCATTTTTGATCATTTTGGTCTGCATGCTGTTTTGGTCAGTCAGACGCTTCCATGATTGTATCTGATTTTGTCATTTACTTTCTCACTTTCCGTATTAGTTACTTTTTTGATTCCGTACGTCATACTGAAGATGACGAGAAGCCGAAACGAGCATGAAAGAACAACAGCAAGGATAGACAGACCAAATTAGATGTTCAACACAGTAATATCAGTAAAATATTGTCTGACAAAATACAACCTAGTGGTTACGCTTAAATTGCTGACTGTGGTGTTTACAATAGTGGGGCCATGTCGGTAAACTAAAACCGGTTCTTAGAAAAAAAGCAAAAGCTGGAAAGACCTTTGCTATAAAGAAAGCACGAAAACGTGCCAAACCCTCCTTACATAAACTGTAAAGCAAAAGACGCGCATAAATATTGACGGAAGCGCAATGAATATGTGAAACCTAGATGCAGAATAATTTTAAATAACGTTGAACAAAAGACATTAATAATTGTTGGATTTGTGACGAGCGGTGAAGAGTAGTTTAGAGAAACAACTTTTCCCCCCGCGTTTCGCCCTTTATTCGGGTCATCTTCAGAGCTTAAAGTGCGGTGCTCCTTATGGTGTCATATTGGTGTTATCGGAAATTAAATGAATGTGAATTTTCGAATTTTTACGACAATTTCACTCAAGACCAATATGACCCCTCAAGAATAGCACCATAGTTTATCCCCTGAAGAGGACCTGAATAAAGGTCGAAACTTCGGCGAAAAAATGAAAAAGGTGTTTTTCTACACAATTTCCTTCTTGAAAAAAACAAAACACAAAAGATATTAATTTATTTCTCATCAGGTTGATATGACTATCGGTTAAAACTATTATAGTTTTACCTGTTTATTTTTAATGGGTAATTTACGAAAGAAATTAATGTTCACATCGGTTTTTTTATGAGATGAAGCAATTTTCTTTCAGAATATTTTCTAACTCGTTTGCACACAACCAGAAACAAAATAAACTTTATCGTTACAAAAAAACCTAGTCTTAGTCCGGAGAAATGGATTAAAACTGGACATCGCGGACGCACTGAAGATGGCGAAATGTCGAAAATGCTTCTGGCAGACGAATCCAGCTAGGATAGGCAAAAAACTTTATCTCTGTTGCCTGCCATTAAAATTTATTCGACTGGAACTAGATTTTAAAGGAAACTGATAGAAGAGTGTATGTAAGACAATAAGAAGTAGAAAAACGTATGGGCGAACAAAGGACAAATTAATTAAGGGAATATAAAACATTGGATTTATTGCCCTTGAACCCTCAATCTAAACAGGATGGTTATCTGTATATTAAAATATGTTATTTTTGCAATTTAGTTTTCCAAAAAGTGCAAAAAAATAAGAAAAAATGGTAAAAACGTGGTTGAGCTATAAATACAAACCTTGGACAATAAAGTATAAAAAAAACCAATAAGATGATATTTATGATTATTGGCGTTGAATGAACAAGATGGCAAAGGCATAAAAACAGCGGTTCTTTCAAAAAGACACGATAAAAAAGAAACAGACCCAGGGAGGAAGGGACCTTGGGTCCGGCCACGTGGGTCGTCTGACCTTTGCCAACACCATCAAATCTTGTCTTGGGGTATCTTTCTCTCTCTCTCTAAACCGTGGCAATCGCTCAGTGTAATATAGATAAAACAAATATAAATTAACGACTGGTGGGGGGGGTGTGCGGAAATTTACCCCGGCCGATAAGCGATACTGTAGATATACAATATGCTTCGATATTTGAACGGACCTGATTGGCACTGTTCTTTTAGATTGTTTTGTCAGAGTAAACACTTAAAGAATATGGTACAAACAAAATTTAAATTATACTCTGACAAAAAGAAAACAGAAGAATTTTTTTACGAGGGTTCGCAACGGCAGAGGTCATATCTTGTAAATACATCGGGTTCGAATGCGCGGCCGCTGGGTCCGAACCCGGGATCTTTACCCTATAGTGATGAGCGCCGTGTCAACGCCTAAACCGATGCGGCCACCGACACCACCAAGAAGAAGAATTGGCATACATTTTTATCCATATATAATTTTATAATTTTTTTTCAAATGTCAAATTTGTAGAAGCACCTGACGGGCTTTGTCGTACGAGTAGCAAATCAACCTTTGAATTACAATTGTATTAGATAATTCTACTTTGACCGATAAGTATAACTGTAATATGCAATTATTATGTATATTTTCCGCCTTCGACCCCCTTTCAGTTTTTTTGGAATTCGACTCTCTCTCGAGAATTCCGAGCCGGACGTCCTTCTTTTTGCCGACCTTCAAGTACATCAGACCTTATTTCTGCTTAGGGAGATAAGGTCGGCCGGAAAGGGTGTGGTCCCTAACAATGGGTTTACGGAGCCGTCGGGGCGTATTTTAAAACTAGTTTGTACACGGCCAGTTTAAAGCTAGACGGGTCTTCCCGGGGTGTGGGACTTTCAGGGGAGGTCTCAGGCTCTCAAGGCAGGCCAGGAGACGCTAGTAAGGCACAGGCCAGGTGTCGAATAACAGATGGGTGAGGGGAGCAGATGTTTCAAGGTGAAACAGAATTTCCCCTTTTGAGGCTTGATAAGGTATATAAATCTTAACGTCTTAGGTTTAACGTGATTTAAATCCCATACACATTTTTGGGTTTCTGAACGACGGGAAAGTTCCAAGTGGATGACATGTCTCCTCATGTGGCGGGCTAATAGTTTTGAAACAGCAGGTGGGACATAGGTGTAATTTTTCGACAAGTCCGGAAACGGGCCATTCCACATCGATGCGAATCCACTCGAGCATTAGACCTCGACAACGCGACTTGTATGTTTCCACTGATGCCACTTATCTTAGCAATGAAGGAAAATAAAACACGATAAAAGAACTAAGTTGAAAAATGAAAAACGATTACACACCTATCAGAAGGATAAAACACATAATAAGTACCCACCGAATCCTGAGAAACACCTCACGTTTTTTCAGCCGTTTACTTTTCATCGATTATTATTATTTTCAAAATACGCTTAGATCCGCAGACATTTCCTTCGAATAATAATAAGCGGGAATTGTTCATAAAAAAGTGAACTTGAGACGGCACGTTTTGAATTCTCTCGTAACGATATCACATGTGAGAACCGAGGTCAAACATTTGTTGGATCACTTCCGAGTGTTCATTTTATTTTCAACAAGGTAGAAACTTTTCGTTGTAATTATTCATTCACGAATAGATTCCGATAAAATCGAATTAAAAATTGTTAAATTTGTAACTCTGGTCCTGGCCACTCACTCACTCATTCACATTCACCTCTCTCTCCCTCTCTCTCTCTCTCTCTCTCTCTCGGCCTGTCTATCTATCTATCTATCTGCCTCTCTGTTTCTCTCTTTCTTTATCTGTCTCTCCCTCTCTGTCTTTCCCTTTTTTTTTTCTCTCTCTCTCTCTATTTATCTATCTATCTGACTGTTTATCTCTCTATCTTTCTGTCTCTCTTGTACTTTCTCCCTCTCTTCCTTCTAATCAATAATATACGAATATAATCGTCGACATATTTCTTTAAATAACACTCATCGTCTGTCTCTACTTTTCACAATGAATCTTTATAGAGAATTGATGATCTCTCTACGACTATCTCGGCCTTCGATGATACATCTTCAAAAAGTCATTTCAGCACAAAAATTATTATTCTTTATTCCGGTTTTATTATAACGTAGGAATAGAAGAAAAAAATAGCAGAAATCTAGGCGATCATTCTATCGAGGAAAAACAGGTGACTTTAGCGGGATAACTGGTTAACGATAAATGCTCGAATTTTGTGTACACGTGCCGTTCAGGGGTGTGGAAGTGTTGCAACGAGAACCATAGAAGAACCCAACCGAAAAATTGGATGAACTTCGACCGGATTATTGGACATAGATTTATCGCAACGTGCTTAAACTAACCATCCAACAAACAGCTTGAAATGAGCCTTACTGATATATTTTCTATATAATATATCCGAATTTTTCATCCTCTGCAATTTTTCAAATGTTAATCTTTATATAAGGTTGAGATTTAAAACAAAAAATCGAAAGGCGGGGTTGAGATGGGAAGCTAGTGTCCGAGCGGATCGGAGTCACTACAGCTCAAGTGGTAGAGCAGCGGCGCATCTAGCCGATGGTCGTGGGTTCGAATCCCGTTCGTGACACTGACTTTTTTATCTCAATCAATACCTTTCATAAATATTTCTTAATAGGAAAAAATGTAATTGGTCAAGATGATCATGAAAAATAATGTCTTCTGTTCTAAGTTTCTTCAGAGCGTAGTCAATATTAGCGGGGCGACGACCATCGCCATTGGATCACATTTTGAATAAATCAATCGTCAAATATAAATATAAAATCTGCAAGGTCGCGATTTATAAAATCGCGTCCGCACAAATCGGCCAATAAAGTTTCCGAAGCATGTAGGCCTGGGTGCGCGTTGTCGTGGGCGTTTAGGCAATGACGTTCGCGAGGGCGAAACCCCTGAGTTGGCGAATGAGTCACACTTGATATATTTTAGCTTAAAGAATACAAAAACAATAAAAAAGGTCGATCATTTCCGTTCATTGTTATTACTTGCGATTTTTGGCCTGATGCGTTTCACTCCATGTTCAGTTCGGCCTGTGCGTTTATTCGTTTATCTAGGCTTATATCGTGAAAACAAAACCCACTACTACATATCGCATACCAAACCAGACACATAATCGAAATTCTATAGGTTCATCACCCTCTCAGTTCTAAAGAAGAAATTTCAATAAAAACAATAGCCTATTAAAAAGCCGAAGCAACCGGCACGCATTCATCCTTTCAAAGTTCTCTTTATATTTTTATTTATTTACTACATTTCCCGTTCATTCAACGTTGGATTTTAAGACGACGATCCCACAGTTTTTTGGCAATGGTTCAAGGCCCGGCAGAGTAAGAATTATCGCATTTGGAAGCCACGTGGTCGACTTTAAATAATCAAAATTGCAGATTGTGCGAATTGTACTACCTTTCTGTAAATTTCATAATTGGACGGATATGAAAAATTACTAAAAATCCTTAGAGGACAACAGCTTGTAAATTTAAAAACAAAAAACAACTAGCTAAATATCCCTTTTCAACTTGACAAGTTTTAAATTCCCATCTGGCTTATATTTTAAATAGTCAAGATAACTTTAAGAACGGTAATATACTGAGTAAACAAAATTTGCCCAAAAATACAGTTAAAGGGGGACAAATATCCATTGTTCTTTTGTTTGAAGAACCTCCAAGACCAGAATGGAATGGAAGAAGGTGGTAATTTATTTTTGTTTTCTGCATCGTACTGATTTAATTCTCTTATCACCCGGTGGGCACATAATGGGCTTATTTGGAAAATATGGTCTTAAAAATACGAGATTTTTTTTGTTCCGTCTCCTCTTTTAATCGCTTAACCTCCAAAGGCAGAAGAAATATATAATCTTTACGTTTCCGAGATAAGGACATCGGATTTTCCAAGGTTGGCCTTTAATTAAACGGCAAGGTTATCCCGACCGATTGTTTGATCTACCGTAGGCAGGGAGGTGACCCACATCGATATCCGCTCCAGAAGTCAATCTGGAAGGAAAGGGCTGAGAAATGATGACAATGGGACAATGATTAAGAAAACAGCCAATTAAGCTTGAAAGGAATAAACGACCTAGTATGAAAAACAAAACAAGAAAGCCTTTTTTTAAAAATAGACGAGAACTATCCAGTTTTACTTTCCATACCAATTAAACAATTTGAACTAAAAATACCCTTGATTCTGTTCAAAAGCCATTTTTTAAATTTAAAAAATTGACGTTTAATGAAGCAATGTCTCAAAACTTAGGCTGTAAGAATATTATAAAAATGCTTGGAGATCAGGGATGAAGCGCAAACAAAGCGCTGGGTTGGGATATCCGGTCCGTTCTATTAAGACCACATGTCCAGGCTAATCATAAAGTAAAAAAAAGTTTTCAAAGTCCTGAGGAAGTCATCAGAAAACAATTTTTTTTACCTTCATAGCTTCATCCCCGCTCTCATGGCTTTATTTTTTCCACGAGGATTAGCAACAGCAGAGGTCATATAAACTCTCAGGGTGCCGGTTTTTTTTTTTGAAAAAAAAAAAAGTCCATTGGTAAATATATCGGGTTCGAACCCGGGACCTTTACCTTACAGTGAGCGGCGAAACCGTTCAAGCCACCGACGCCCCCAACTTTACACCTATTATATAACTGAGAGTCGATGGGATGCCATAAGCCTTCTCGCACTAAACATTCACGCAAATAAATACATTCACCCTCAACGCGCGCTATGGCACAAAACGATCAGTACTATATACAATAAAACAACCATGTTTCTTCCAAAATTTAGGAACAGTAGGCCCTGATACTAGCCATGCTCCAATCGGCTTGCATTCCTACGCGCTCTCTATATATAGCCCAACAGCCCTTTCGGTTAGGTGGGACACATCGAGCAACCTTTCTCTGCATGCAGGACACGTACGCGGGCTTTGTCCCAATATTAAATGTCCACGTATCAACCTCGTAGCCAGATCCTCCGCGCAACCTAACTACACTGATCATGATGATACACGATAGATTTTCATCCAGATTTAACTGAGAGTCGATGGGACGCCATAAGCCTTCTCGCACTAAACATTCACGCAAATAAATACATTCACTCAACACCCGACAACAGATCGACGCTCTATCTGTATAATAACATAATTACTAGAACTGATCGTGCAGAACTAAACTGTGGAGTGCAATCAAGTTTTCCAACCAAAGAATCCAGCAGCTGCAGTACAAAATCTTTCGAACCAATGTTCCTATCTCTCTTCTTCGTATCCAACATATCCACACAGACCATCATATCTTTCTTTGTCCTCGAAAAATAATTCGGTACAGATGTCTCCTTAAAACCTTATAATGTCATCCTGAATACTTGCTGAAAATCTTCCTAAAACTTCAATGAACTTAATTTCCTCCATAGGGAAGAAAGTAAAATTAAATGCAGACAACAATGTTACTTGCAGCATGAAAACATTACAACTTGTTTGCGTTTCCTGACAAATAAGATATGACAAGTTTTAACGGTCACCTCTTCAAATAATAATAATTATCTACTACGGTTTTCACGAGAATTAATTTTCTCTCGCAGTTCACTTGTTCAAACGTCGCTTGTTATTCAGGATCATGCTTTTTCACAGTGTATTAATAAGACTTTTAAACCTCCGGCCCGATAAACACACATTGACTAATTGTTGAACCAACGGATTTTCCCTGTTGTCTTAAAAAATACCTCGTATCTAAGACACCCGCTGATCTTGGATAATCCTTTTGATAAATCCGAGACGTTATTCAAAAACCCTTTTCCAGCATCACTCTGGATTCCGATGAAAAATGGCTGTCCGTACGAATATAAAATGGCCCGAAAAAGAGGTCATTTCTGAACCTATACGTTTTTTGCAGAACCACTTATTTTTAACTTTCTCTTGCTCTTTATTTATTTACTTTCTTTTAATTCAAAGCAAAACCTCTCTCATCCATTTCGTCGTTTTCTCTCTTACTTACATAAATCGAATTGTTCTTAGAGTATCACTCACACTCAGTCATTCTTTCTTTCCTAACTCCTTCTTTCTCTTTCTCGCTGTTACTTGTTTCGTTATCTCCGTAGCAATCGAACATAACGAACTGTTTTTTTTTTAAAGTAACGCTCAGACTCAAAGCCTCTCTCGGCTTTTTTAAATTCTTTTTGCATTATTTTTTAAAGTTCCATTCACACTATCACTATCGTTCTCAGTCTCTTTTTTTATCGCTATCGCTCTCTCTCTCTCTCTCTCTCTCTCTCTCTCTCTCTCTCTCGAAAAGTGAAATTATACAATGCAAAATAGCAAAATATATTTTTCATATCTTCAACCAAAGTTGATAAAATTACCCAAGAAAAACACTGCATTTGGTCTTTGAATTAAGCGAGTTAAAACCTTTGTAAACGAATTTTTCAAGTTAAAACTTTTGTTTTAACCTGTAATTTAATATGAAGTATTTTTGTTTCGTCTTAAAATTTTCAGATTTTAACTTTTGACCTTAGTTCTCTCCGCCTCTCTTTCGCTTTGACTCTTACTTTATTTCTTTATCTCCCTATCAATGGAACATAACGGACTATGTATTTTTTAAAGTATCGCTCACACTCAAGAGCCTCTCTCTGTCTCTTTCGTCGTTTCTCATTATTTTTTTAAGTGCCACTCGTACTATCACTATCCCTCTCAGTCTCAATCTCTCTCTCTCTCTCACTCTCACTCTCTGTGTTTCTCTCTTCCATCTCCCCTTATTTTTCACCCAATCAATCGAATCTGTTGAAATAATCGACAATATAATTTTTACTGTGTCACTAACAGTCTCATTCAGTCTCTTCCTGTCTCCAACATTAGTTCTCTCTTTTTTCTCTTTTTATCTCATTTTCTCTGTTTCTTTCTCTCCCTATTAATCGAATCTGTTGAATATAATCTTTCTCAATCCCAATTTACTTATTCATCTCTACATCTTACATACATATTGTTTACGATTCTAGGATCTGTAATTCCGTAAGTAGAAAATAAGACGATTCGGGTCGTGATCCAATTTTCAAAAATATAAACATTTTGCTATATACCTTTATTAAACATAAAAACACACTGTCTCAACCCTCAGACAAACATAACAGACATGCGAGTGGAAATAAGTTTATTTTAATACCCAGTTGCAAACCAGTTGTTTCCGTCCCTAATCACATAAGAGCTTACGAAAACCTGTTATTTTTTCTACCATTTTTGGATGTCGCGGTCTTTAGAAATCTTCGACCCCCTAAATAATGACCAAGGTATTAATCTTGTCAGCAAATCAGCTTAACAAGGCAGATTTACTAATCATCAGACTTTCGCTGATGAAGAACACGTAGAAAAAATCCTTTTCAAGGTACTAGACAAGAATTTCTGATCAATGGGCTAAAAAACAAGTTTCAAATTCTTATGTTTAAAATAATTCCAAAAATTCTTTGAATAATTATATTTTTCCTAACAATGTCAATATGTACGAATGTAATATAATAATTATATTAATATTCAAATAAGCCATTAATCAGCATAAAAATTATAGTCACAAATTGCCAAGAAATACACCATCGTCATAATAGAACCTATCGACAGTTCACCACCAATTTTGTTTTATATCAGACAAAAAATAAAATAAAATTTACCACTCAGGCAAAATCCAAGTGACATCAAGACGACAAAGACCCGCAGCCTGACACAAGAACCTTGAGGGCCGTTGGGGAATGTTTTAAACCGATTACATGCTATTTGACCTAAAAGAGGTTGGAAGAAGCCAGGAAAATAATGGAGCAAAAGTAGAGTGATAAAGCTACATGTGACTTTAAAAAAAATTGAAACACCTTATCTGATATTAATCTATAAAGAGTGCCGATTTATTAAGAATAGGGTGGTAAATGCCAATTTCAAAAAAATGTTTTTACGAAAATTTAAATAAACTATATAATATGAAATTTTTTCCCAGATGATCGTTGAAAAATAAGATAAACTTCAACTTATTTAACATTTTATAATTTATCATTGGTTATGTAATAAATATATAAATTATTGTACTTAATAATAATAAAATCGTAAAATATAATCTTTTCTGAATTTAATCTTAGTTGATAAAATTATTCAAGAAACATATTAAATTGAATTAGTTTAAGCCTTTGTAAAGGGATTTTTTAAGTTAAAAGTTTTGTTTCGTTTTGAAATTTTCAGGTTTTAGCTTTTGTACGAAATTCGATGAAAAATATTGATGATAATGATAAAAAAAATGAGTTCTAAATAAACCTTGACTTTAATTGCTGTAGGATCGTAAAATATCGTTTTTCCAATGCTCATAGGATACAGGATTGCACGTAAAAAGCATCTCGGCCATAATGAACGGAAAATATTGGTTCTATTTTTATAATGTGTGTGTTTTTGTTAGTTTTTTTTTCTCAGGATAAATATTCTTTTAAATAAATACAAAGGACATAATTGATCATACTCCAAAGTGAAATATTGGCCTAATTAATAGCACGTTTTATTGGGGGAAAGGGATAAAATTTGAATCAATTTAAGTAAAATTTGATCCGTTGATTTGTTGTCAGACCTTCATGGAGGATGTTTTCATGTCATTAAATATATAATGTGGATGGTGTATACATATATCGGACAATAATTATTTAGAAATGGTGAGATGCGGTCTGGTGTGGTGAAGGTTTCAGAAAAACCTTTTCCTTATCGTGCCGCCGTTTCGACCTCTATTGAGATCATCTTCAGTGGCTGGGATTTACATCTTTTCACCACAAAGAGCCCGACGCCTCATACGAAAATGTCAGTATAGAATAGACACTTTGAGCCCTGAAGATGATCTCAATAGAGGTCGAAACGTCGGCACGATAAAGAAAAGGTTTTTCTGAAACCTTCATCACACCAGACCGCATCTCACGATTTCTGAATAATTATCGATTAAAGGTCACTAATCACCACACATATCTGACAATATTTGACAGATTATACTTCTACAAATATTCAACGTGTTCCGATATGAGACGTATTTTATTCAGTCAAATTTAACTGGAACTGAAGAGAAATCAGTCTTTTAAGATTTTTTCTCCAGGAGACTGAATTGCTCATAATAAAATTTGAATCCAACTGAAGAGCAATCAAGTTTTTTACAGATTATTTTTATTACAGTCACATTGCTCATAAAATACATACGTTTTCTAAGAAATTTTCACTCGAGGTAGATTTCCAGTAGTTCATATATTTAATAAATAATATACGATTTACAATCTGGAACGTTTTAATAAATACAATTTGAATGCAATTGAAGAAAAAATATATTTTGCTTATAACGGACTTAAATGCTCATGAAAAGCATAAATTCTTGTTCCCATTGCGGAACAGGTTTTTTTTAACGAATAAAATTTTACAATTTGGAACATATATATATATATATATATATATATATA
>CM077113.1:12925963-12941836 GCA_039619505.1 Cimex hemipterus
CTCGGTATAACACACACAATAAGCTCATTACGAAACAATTTAACGCCCAACTTACAAACACAAAAATATCATTATATAAAATGATTGAATTATAATAATCTCATTATACAGACTGACCTGACTTAGAATAGGCCACCTCGGTATAACACACACAATAAGCTCATTACGAAACAATTTAACGCCAAACTTACAAATACAAAAATATCATTATATAAAATGATTGAGTTATAATAATCTGATTATACAGACTGACCTGACTTAGAATAGGCCATCACTGTATAACCAACAACAAAAATGAAGTTACAATCAAAACAACTTTTACGCCACTGTGAAAAACATAGACTATCGTCACTACTCACCCAAGGAAAAAAATTACGATAAAATTTTATATATTATTAATAATAATTATTTAGTCTAATTAATTACCCTACAAAGGTTGTTTTTTAATTAACCAGGTATCAGCATTTGGCCTTCTGGTCCTGTATGAGTTTGGCCTTAACGAAATAGCCAGGAACAAAGTCAATAAAAGAACGTAAATCAATTTGTTTCCTCGCGTGTATCTCCTATCTTGAAAGAACCTTGGAAATATTTACATCTCGGATTTCATCCCCCAGGGAGAGTGAGAGAGAGAGAGAGAAAGGCAAAAAGAGGGAGAGACAGTGAGAAACACGTCCTCGGTGAAATAATACGTCTCTAATCTCTAGGTTGAAATTGTTTACCCTGTAAATTTTTCCTCGTCTTGGAAATTGTCGTATTATTTACTAGAACTATTGTTTGAACTTTTTTCACACTATTCAAATAAGGAACATTTATAACGGCTTTATTTTTAACCTGAGCTATATACTGGTTGGATGAAACGTAGAAGGTCCTGAAATTTATAGGGCACCGTTACGTCTTGGATTTTACTGAATACACCAGTTTATGTGCGTTTTTAGGGAAGAAATTTATGTTTTGAAATTATCCGTCAAAGCTCGGTGACAAAGCAAGTTAAAAAAAAAAAAAAAATACAGAAAAACCAAATCGGATACTGTAAAAAACGAGATTAACCGGACTCACTATAAAATGAACAAACCAGGAGAATAGACACAACAAACAGTTTAATGTCAAAAGCGTGAACATTAGAAATTGATTATTATGATGATGATGGATGCTAGAAAGTGGAGGTATTCTTTCCCAAGCACTGCATCCTTCTGACTTATTTTATTATTTATTACTATGCCATTGACTGTGGCATTCAAGGTTGACTCCTTGGAAAAATTCCACTTTTCAATTTAAAAAAAAAACAAACTTTAATACGAATCTAAAAAAAAAAACACTCTCAGACCATTTCTTTCTTTTACCATTTCAATCAGAACTTTCCTGCTCCAAATTCACTCATCCCCTCTCTTTTTCACACTCTGTGTGGGGGATTAGAGAAAGAAATTGAGTGAGAACTGAAGAGAGTGTGTGAAAATTTGTATGGGAGAAAAAGAAGGGTTTGAAAAGGTAAGAGAATGACTGATTCTAGCTTATTTTATCATTTAATACCTTATCATTGACTGTCGTATTTAAGGTTGACACTTGTTTCTTGGAATAATTTCCATTTTCAATTTTTTTTAAAATGGTTCAATAAAAATTTAGAAAAAAAAACATTCTCTCTAGTCCTCACTCCCTTTCGTTCTCTTACCATTACACGGACTTGCCTGCTTCCAATTCACTCATCCTCTCTTTCTCACTCTCCCCTCTCCTTTTCACACTCTAAGTGGGGGATTGGAGAAAGAAATTGTGTGGGACCTGAAGAGAGTGTGAGAAAGAGATTGAGTGTCAGTTTGTATGGGAGAAAGAGCGAGTGAAACGGTAAGAGAATGATCCTGGCTTATTTTATTATTTATTACATTGTCATTGACTGTCGTATTCAAGGTTGACACTTGTTCCTTGGAATAATTTCACTTTTCAATTTTTTTCAATTGCTTTAATAAAAATCCAAATAGTTCCTTAATTTTTGTAGAAAATTTATTTTCCAATCGATGTTAAGTCAAAATTATAAACATACATGGTCTGATCGTCATCTGTCCAGTGTATCTGAGTAACCATTAATCACAATTCCCTGGTAACGCAAAAAATCATCAGATTGTGTTTCCCAAAATTTTGAATCCATAAACTGACTAATTTTCATGGAATTTTTTTGACTTGTTAATCCGTTCATTAGTTTTTTTCTGGAAAGAATTTGACATTGATCGTACAATTTTTCATCCATGAATGATCATATTTCATGTCCTTAAACGATTATTTACAGTTGATAAATGTTCCTCGGAATAATTTCACAAAATTTATTTATCCAAGGTGCTTGTTTGTAGGAAAATAATTTTCAAGACAATATTAAGTTAAAAGTGTATACGTGTAGAAATTAATGATGATGATGAATCATGGGCTTTTTAAATCCCAAGCACTGCAACTTTCTGGCTTATTGTACTTTCCTAGTTACTTAGTTCAATGCAATCGACACGATCCCTCTCCTTATAGGTACTAGGCTATTCGGTGCCGTATTGATGACACACATTCCTTTGAATAATTTCGCAAAATTTTATTTATACTTTAATAAAGATCCAAATAGTCCCTTGTTTGGAGAAAATTAATTTTCAAGTCGATGTTAAGTCAAAATTGTAAACATGTAGAAATTAGTAGAAAGCTGACGTTTTGAAAAATTGTTTTGAAATGCTCCGAATTACTTCGGCAGTCTGAACTGTTTTGCAATAATAAAATATATAAAGAAAATAATAAAACAGAAAGGGGATATATTTTTTTACTAGAACCACTGGAATTCCTGTGAGCTGCCCTTGGAACTTTCTCGAGATAATTTGAATACATAATAACTTGGCAAGTAAGTAAATATTGAAGAAAAGACTTTAGGGTTTTTTTCTTTACAAGACAGAGAGCCTTCTCAAAGAAGCCACAATGACCTGGCATAAAACAGAACTATCAAAAATTATAACATATATTAATTATTAAAGGATTTTAAAATCAAAACAGCTCAATTTGAACAATAAAGACAAGATATTTTGGAAACAGGGCCATATTTCGCGTCTGAATCGAGTGTCCCACCCTGCTTATTACCTTGACGTCCTAAGTCAATGTGAAACTTTTTCAAAAGACAGAACTCTTGAAAATAACTACTAGCATAAATTTTTAATTATGTCGGAAATATGGGTAAAAGAGGTTTAAAATAAGTTAGGTCTTCAAAATATCATTCTAAATATAGATCTATGTAATTTGCTATAGGCCCAAACCTTCACAATTTCACTCTTACTTACTCCCCTCTCTCTCTCTCTCTCTCTCTCTCTCTCTCTCTCTCTCTCTCTCATTCTTTCTTTCTTTCTTTTTCTTTCTCTGTCTGTATACTTACCTATCTATCTATTTCTGACTTCCTCTCTTTTTTCCTTGCTCTCTCTCTCTCTCTCTCTCTCTCTCTCTCTCTCTCTTTCTCACAATCTCTCGCTCTCACTCACATTCTTTCTCTTACTCTTTAAAACATTTGTTTTCTTTCTTTCTCTATTTCATGTTTTGTAATTAAAACGATAGTTTCTAATAAAACTATACGAACGGGATTTTAAAATAAAACGATATTCATTCAATCTCTCACTCTCTTGTTCACATTCACTCTAGTCCTCGCTCACTTTCGTTCTTTTACCGTCTCACACACTTGCTCGATCCACATTCTCTCACTCTCTTTTCTCTTATTCATACACATTCACTTTCAATGACTTCTTCTCGTTCTCACTCACATTCTTTCTGTTACCCTTTAAAACGTTCGCTTTCTTTCTCTCTCTATTTCAAGGTTTTTAATTAAAACGATTGTCATTCAATCTCTCACTTTCTTGTTCACACTCATTCTAATCCTCTCTCACCTTCTTTCCCTTACTCTTTCACATACTCTCTCTCTCTCGTTCTCACTCGCATTCTTTTTCTTACTCTTCCACGCGCGCGCACACAAACACGCTCTCACCTTGAGAGCACTGAACTCCCACTCTCGCTCACTTTATTTTCCTTACTTTTTCACATACACACTATCTCTCTCTACCTCTCACACACATTCTTTCACAGATTTTCTTTTACAGATACACACTCTCATTTACTTATTCAGGCTCACATTCTTTTTATTACCCTTTTATGCATCTTTGTCTTTGTCCCTTTCTCTTACCCTTTCACACATCCTCCTACCCTATCTATCAAGTTCCCTCCCGTTCTCACATTCGGTCCCTTATCCTTTAATACAAATCATCTCTTTTTAATTTTTTTTTAAGTAAAACGATAATTCTAAATAACACTACAGGGATGTTACGGATGGATACATACCCTAACGATTACACTATACGAACGAATTTTTTGAAATAAAACGATATTCATTCAATCTCTCGCTCACAACCTCTTTTTTTTATTCTCTCTATCCACGCTCACTTTCGTTCTCTTACCCTCTCAATCAGAACTTCCCTGCTCCACATTCATTCATTCCTCTCTTTCTCACTCCCCCTCTCTTTTTCACTTTTCACACTCTAAATGAGGGATTAAAGGAAGAAAGCGAGTGAGAACGGAAGAGAGTGTGAGAAATAGATTGAGTGTAAAACGGTAAGAGAATGATTGATTCTGGCTTATTTTGTTATTATGTACTATGCCATTTTGAGTGTCGTATTTAAGGTTGACACTTGTTATTTGGAATAATTTCCCTTTTCAATTTTTTTTTTAAATTCTTTAATAAAAATCTAAAAAGCACTCTCTACTCATCACTAAATTTTTTTCTCTTACTCTTTCAATCAGAACTTTCCTGCTCAAAATTCACTCATCCTCTCTTTCTCACTCCCCTTCTCTTTTCACACTCTCCCTTGTCGTCACTCACTTTCGTTTTCTTACTCTCTCAAACGCTTCTCTGCTCCAAATTCTCTCATCCTCTCTTTTTCACACTCCAAATGGGAGATTAGAGAAATAAAGTGAGTGAGAACTGAAGAGAGAGTGAGTTTGCATGGGAGAAAGAGCTAGCGTTTGAACCAGTAAGAGAATGGTAGTGTGAGAATGCAGAGAGGTAGTGCTTGAGGTATACAACACGTACACTGAGGTGAGGTAAAGCATTTGCACTCACAAACACATAATCCACACTCATTTATGCAGTAATTTGCTAATTTGTAGTAAGTTGAAACAATACGTACATAGAAATAATTGTATGGTTTCTTTTTCATTAGAAGACTTATCGTGTACAAGAATATAACTAAACTGAAAAGGGCGTTTTTTCGTGGATTTTAGCTTTAGTGCGTGAACACATGCGTGTGCCTTGTTCATATTGGCACAGGGCCGAAAACGTGTTTAGCTAACTGTTCCAAGTTCAACCACCTTAACGGTTTCCTATTTGATTCTGTAAATCGGAATACCTTATTTTTTGCCATTCACGCCTGGTAAAAAAGACCTTCCGCCCTTTTTTCTTTTGTCGGTATTTTTCTCTATCATATATTCTCTCAGGGTATTTTTTTTGTTTTGTGGACACGCCGGCACATAAATGGAAAAGTGGCGAAGATGGGGAGGTAAAACGGATGCGCATGCGCGACACGTTTCAACGAGTTGGATTATGTAACCATACATGAAGGTTACACTTTAACTTGTGACAAAGCCGGAGTTTTTTAAAAATTTTTCCCCGTTTTCAATTTTAAAAAAAGAAAAGAAACTCAATAGGTAAAAAGTTTAAAGAAATGGCATTTTCTTTGTGGAATTTGTTTGAGGCGACGATTTTGTTTTTGAACGCCGTCTGCGTTCTACACGAAGAACGGTTTCTCGCCAAAAGTGAGCACTTTTCATTTTCCCCTTCTATTTGCTTGCTTAATTGTATTTAAGTTTAAATCTAATTTTTTGACTTACTTGCTTCATTCATCCCATCGGTTTTCGATTAAAGCTCGTTTCACTAAAGAAAAAAAACCGCGATCAACGTAATAAAATTCACTGATACCAACTAGTTTTTTTCCCTGTTGATAAGGTTATTCTAAAAACACCGAACACGCGGATTCCAATTAAAAATAAATTATTTATTTTTGTCTAATGTTTTGCTTTGTTTAGTGGGCTGGACTTCGGCGAGCAGTGTACAAGGATTCGGGGAAACTCCTTCGGTCAAAGGGCAGATTTTAAACCTGATGTACTCTATAAGGACTGTCATGAGAAGTGAGTATACACCAAAGTACTCGGTTTTACCTCTTTTAAGCCTACGCCACACGCTCTCTCCTTTGTTCCCTTCTGCCATCCTTTTCTAATAAGTTCTGTATTATATTAAACGCCGCCAATATTAGCCTTTGATTTCGTAACCCGTTCAAAATAGACTGGACAGTCAAGCCTTTTTAATTTAGTTTACACTAGCTTATCAGCTATCACATCCAATTGATTATTAACTGTCGACAATTTGAGTGGATATTTTGATAAGCCAAGGGAATTTGAACCAGTCAAATTTTATTTTTGGATACATTGATGTTCATCATCATCATCATCATCATCCCAGCACATCAGAAAAATTTAAACCACCATAAATTTCATCCATCTTTAATTTACTATCCGTGCTTTCTTACTATTTGAAACATCACTAGATCATACTCTCTGACAACCTTATAGGCTGCGCGAAATTTGATCAAAATAAATATTATTTTAGCGGTCATGAGATGCAGTCTGGTTCAATGCAGGTTTAGAAAAACATTTTCTTTATTGTGCCAATTTTTTGATTTTTATAGAATATAGACATTTTTTATATAAAATATTTATACATTTTTTTATATAGAAATTTTAGGTTTAATCAAAGTATTTGTACTTGCCCAAAGTTGTTTGCAATGTGTCACGATTGTGTCGTGTTGAGAGTGTTAGTGTTTTTTGTTTATACACTGAGAGGCCAAAAATTCCACCCAATCGATTTTTCTTCATTTTCTCGATAAAAGAAAATTCTTCCCTTAATTTGTCTCATTGTTTTAACCAACAAATATTTATTTATGCTTTGTTTTAAATTTGGAATATCAATTAGAGGTAGTCCATACTTAATCCTTAATCAAGGATTTTTCACTGTTTATTTTTAATGGCGTTTAAAATGTTTATTCAGTCTCATTTGAATAAACATTTTAGTTCACATTTTTGTTTTCTCAATTTGAAGAATTTTTAAACTTAAAAATACCATTTAGTGCTGAGGATGTGTGTGTTGTGGCATTTATGATGGATGTTCCATCAGGCTAATGAAGAAGAAAAATAACTTTATTCTGGGACTGGTGTCTCCAAAGAATAATTCACATGAAATTAAAAAAAAAAATGTAGCTTCTTTTATGAAGTTAAAAGTTTTAAAAAAATGATAGAAATCTAGGCACAGTCTATACCAGTAAGGCAGGACAGAAGAGAAAGTTAGAAGAATATTAAACAAAAATAACAAATATTAACATGAGGTCTCTGCTTGGAGGGAGAGGAGGTGATGATACAGGTGGAATTTAAAGGAGGAAAGGAGGCAGCGTGACGAAGGGGCTCGGATCAGAAAGGATCTTTCGAAGGTATGGGTATGTTGCGGAAGGATAAGGTTGATTGGGAATGACTGGGTCTGACGAATGTGATGAGAGGAATGAGCGTGGATGGACTGGAAAAGGCAGCAACCTAGGAAATATTGTGCATGGAAGGAGGGGAATAGCCAGGAAAGTTGGGAATACAACCCTACACCCGAGATCCCCATGGGGTGCCGTATACAAATCTTACACAATGATTCATAATACGCTTCAATCGCCTAATGCCATTAGTTCGAAGATTTTGAGAAGTTTGTCCTACTATCGAAGGCCCGGTTCTGGACTCCCTAGAGTAACGTAATCTCAGGATGACTGTTTTTTGACTTTGAGAATTTTGTGAAACCGCCACCTTAGCGATTCATCAGGAAGTTCGAGGTGTCCAAATTTCTGAACACACTGGTCGAAGGAGATTAAATCAGTATAGACACCATCGTCCTGTAAGAGGACCAGAATTGATCCATAATCTAGAACAAAGCTATTGGTCTTTGGAAGATTGGTCTGCTGTACTTTTTACCGATGAGTGCAGATTTGCTGTACGAGCTCCAGATAGGTGCGAAAGAGTGTAGAGAAGACAAAATGAAAGATGCAAAGCTTGTAAACTTTTCCCAGAGCCAACCTTTCCAACTTAGCTCAGTGATGGTGTGGGCAGGAATTTCAGTGGATAGTCGAATAAAGTTGGTTGACATTCGTGGAGGGCCTTACAACCACTCACTATGTGGATGAAATTTTCAAACATCATGCATTGCCTATACTCGATCAAATCAGCGACAATCCTATTCTAATGCTCGGTAATGCCCATCTACATGTTGCTTGCATAGTACAAACCTTGAACAGCATAACATCATAGTATTAGCTTGGCCAGCACGTTCTCCGGACTTCAACCGTATTGAACATTTATGGGATAAACCCCCCAAAAAAATAAGGGCACATCCATCACTTCCTGATACCCTCCACAAACTTGAATGGACTCTTCATGAAGAATGGCTTCCAGCAAATTGACACTTCCAGATTGGTAGAAAGTATGCCAAGGCAGAGTTAGGAAAACTAAAATTCGACTAAATCTAAAACTAAATTACTTAGTTGAACTGGAAAGGTCAGCTAAACTAGTAGTTTGTACTTTTTAGTTAAACTAAATCTGCTCAACTAAATTAGTTTAGTTGGTTGGAAAATTAAACTAATTTAGTTGAACCAATTTAGTTAAACTAAAACCTCAACTACTTAAGTTGAAAAATTTAGTTGCAACTACTTGGCAACTATTAGTTTTTAGTTAATAATGCCCAAGTCTGTGCCAAGGCATCTTCGATGTAATTAATGCAAGAGGAGGAAATACACGACATTGAAATGTTAATAAATAATCTACAACAAATTTTATCTCTTTTTTTGCATTTTTCATTTTCCTTAGCAATTTACATTTTTGTGTTTTTGCTTTTTTAGACAAAGACTCAATAATTAAACGTTAAAAAACGTTAATCTTTAATTAATATATAAAAATATATACAAATAAAGTTATATTACGAGTGGGTGGAATTGTTTGCCTGTCAATGATGTTTAATCTTGAAGATGTGGGGAAGGAAGTAGAGACGGGAATTTTTATATACGCTTGAGATGACCAGATGGCACATTAATCACCGATTGGTATCAAAGCCCAAGAAATACAGATCGCCACCTCAACCATCGATACAATAATAAACATGGGCAAAGGGATACTTCACAGAATTATGACCCTGGTCTTTTCACCACAAGAAGATAGAGATACCAACATTTCTTACATAACAATCACTACCCTAAACACATAACTGCAACTCAACACTAACACCATCCACTATCACTAATAATACTAGATCAATTATATCAAATCAACATATTATCCTCGTTCGTTCATGACCCATCACACAAATTAAACATATTTCTTTCTTCTGGTAACTTCCTTCCAAGAAGAGCCTTCCAAAACTATAAAACTATTCACACTCTTTTTCCCATAATTAAAGATCATACACGAGTAACGAATAAGTCTGGTGTCATTTACAAAATTAGTTGTATAAATTGTCCAGCAACTTACATCAGGATTACATCCCAGTATCTGATAAGAGGGTAAAACAACATATCTGTGATTGCAAAAAAATTCAAACAAAATCTTAAAGCACTAGATTCCTACTATTTTGAACACCAGCTCAATTTCGAGTTCAACAATCCAAAAATTACACACAAAACAAACATAAATGTAACTCTTTGGAAATGGTTAACATCAACAGAGCTAAAGACAGCATCAATTACAGAACAGACAGAATCAAATTTAATACCAATAACATACGTATAACGCACAAAGGATAATACAACATATAAAACAATTGTTGCATTCCACAGATCAAATATGTCTACGTAGTCAAATTCTTCAACAATTTCCATAATAATCCCTCTACAATAGCCTGAAAGGCTAACTGGACTTGAACGTCAAAATTAAATGTATAAACAAAAAACATTAATATCTCACTAACACTCTCAACACAACAAAAATGACACATCTATACAGAAAACACACTTTGAGTGAGTACAGATACTTTGATTAAATATAAAATTTCTATATTGTGTACTTCATTGTATAAATTAATTTTCACATCCTACATGTATTGGTATAATTTAAATGTTTGTAAATCCCAGGTCCTGAAGATGATCTTAACAAAGATCGAAATATTGGTACAATAAAGAAAATGCTTTTCAAAACTTACATCACACCAGACTGCATCTCACGATGCGAATAATCTGAATAATCATCCATTAATGGTCACTAATCTCTACACGTTTCGATCTTTATTGAGGTCATCTTCAGCTCAAAGTGTTTGTCTTCTATGTAATTATGACATTAAATTAATATTATGATATTATTGGGGATATAGTTAATTATAAAATATAAAAATTTTTATTCGTTTTCTGAGAAATCTACAGTACCTGATTAAAATATTACATACTGAATAAAACAAAAGTTTTCTAAGTAATTTACAATTGTCAGTATAATGTGTGGAGAATAGTGACCGTCTGTCGATGATTATTTAGAAATCGTGAGATGCGGTCTGGTGTGACGTAGGTTTCAGAAAAATATTTTCATCGTGCCACGTTTCGAGCTTTATTGAGAACATCTTCAGAGACTGGGATTTACGAACATTGTTTAAAGTTAACAAAAACGTGTAGGATGTGTAACAAAGTGAGTTTAAAGCAATGCTCATAAATCCCAGTCACTGAAGATATTCTCGATAAAGATCGAAACGTTGGCACGGTAAAGAAAATTACCGAAAGAAATTTAAAAAAAAATCAGTGTTACGAGCGGGATTCGAAACTCTTCGGCCTAGATACACCGCTGCTCTACGATCTGAATACGATATGTCTCAACCCAGAAGATGACCTAACATATCTAATAGTACCAGCATGATCAGAATTTTTTTGTCATACACTCAGTAAACAAAGTCAGTGAACACCTTCAATGAATAGCTGCAGTGTCTCACACAAACTTAGCTAAGGCAGACATCAATATATTAAAGAGAAAAATAACAGAAACAGATTCAGATTTTATTAGTTATTTAGACGATGCTGATGCTCGCACAGTAATTGAAACTCAGTACACAACAGAAGCAAAATAAAAATTGGCTAAATTGATTAATAATAACTCTTTTTTTTTTCTTTTTTAAAGTTTATCCCAGTCAATCTGCCACCAGGTGTATAGAATCACTGAAAACAGTGCAAGGTTTTGAGAGAAAAAGCTAGCTGCAAGCTTTGTCAATTTACAGCAAGCTTTTGACAAACTATGGCATAAGGGGTTAATATTCAAACTGAAAATTATAAATATCCCAAATACCTCGAAGACATCTTCCTTGATAAAGTAGAAACAGCACAGTTTCCAAAGCCTCAAAAATCACAAAAAAAGTGATTGTGACTCTTCGATGGGCTTCATTTGGCCTGATTGCCTAGGCAGTTTGAGTGAGAGCACTGTTCAGAAATGGTTTTAAAAAAAAATTTGAGAGGAAAACTTGAACCTCAAAGACAAAGAAGGTCTTGGAAGGAGGACCGTTGCTTACAAACTTAAGGCAATTGAAAACGTTAAAAAGCTCAAAAGTTGGGCCCCTCGTGGATTAGACGGCCGAAAAAAAAATCATCATTATGAAGTTTGAGCAACACTCATTTGATAAAACAGAAATGAACTTTTTCCAGACACTTGAGATGACAAGTGGATTCTCTGGAGGAGGAAAAAAAAAACAAAAAAAAACAGCGACCTAGTTGGCCTAGTTTACTTGAAAACTAGTAAACTTGGAAATCTTATATTATATTTGTATAGCAATCTGCATAAAAAATGACATAAAATGATATTTCACATAATTTATTTGAACAAGTAGAATGGCAAAATAAAAATATTAAAAAATGGAAAATTTCAACTTTCAAAAAACATTTGGGCCAAAACATTATTAACGATAAGCGGTGGATACATGTCTGGTAGTTTAGAGTGTAGAATTTAAAAAAAAAAAAAAATGGTCTGAATCCGTGACACACCAACTGGTCATCTCCTTGTAAGCAAAAACTTGGTGTTTAAAAAACTTATAGCAGGTATAAATACGAGTATATTTGCATTATCATTTTATCTTTTTTTAAAATCTGTGTAGGTTTTTTAGGTACATTTTTATGACTGGTTAACAAAATGTAATTAGATAAAATATCTTTCAGTTAGTTATTCATTCAATATGTTTAATGGAGGTCATCTAATGAAATCCTCAGAAATTCAATTTAATTATACTTGTAAGAACCTTTCCCCAGTCAAATTTAACTTTTTAAAAACTAAATTAAACTATTCCAAAACCTAAATTTGTTAGTTGTTAGTAAAAATTTTGGTCTTTTTTGTCATTTTCCCTATCGTCAGTGTGTCTGTTACTTCAATCATATATGTCAGGGTTGAATTAAAGAAAAAAAGTATAATTTTGACAGCTGTTAGTTTCTACGACATCAGCTTATCTCATTTTTTGCTCCACCAAGCTGTGATGGCTTGGTGGAGCAAATGTAACTTTGAAGGTGAGGTCAATAATTTAATGCCAAATATAGTAATAAAATAAAAATTGATATACATAAATTAAGGTGCAGTAATTAAAACTGAAAACGACTTGGCTTGTCATATGTATTTATACTTTTCCAATACAATGATCAAAATAGTTCAGAGAGACCAAAATCCTGGAAACTTCAAATTAAAAGTCGAGTTTAACTCAGCGCACACAAAAGCCGGAATAGACAACTCACTGAAAATAGATAAATCAAATAATTTCATGACACAAAAAGAAGAAATTTAATAAGCAACATTAAATTTACTAATTTCCATGGTCCACTTGACCGATTAATATATTTCAATTAATTAAGGTTTTTAGTTGAGATAAAAAAAGTCAATGTCATGAGCAGGATTCGAACCCACGACCTTTGTCTAGATGTGCCGCTACTCTACCACCTGAGCTATTGTGATTTCGATTCCCATGTATTTTACATTGCTTCTCGTGAATCAGGCGGTGCTGCGTGGTGATCATGGTCACCGTTTTATTTAGTAACAATTTCTCTTTTATTTCCTGTTAAATCTTGAATGAATTATTGGATTTTCAAGTTTTGGGTATGCCACGACTGAACGGATCGGCCTTCCGTGCTCTACACCTCACCAATGACCAAAAGCAGGCAGCATATTTTTAATCCTACATCGATGAAATTTTGCATCTAGTTTCTCAGAAAAAGTGTCAAAATAGCTGCATGTTTTTCATCTATATAATATGACCATGAAATTTCACTGTTTGCTCTGATATCCTTTAGGATATTTTTATTTTATTACATTTAAGTTTTGTTTTGTAAATTAGTTATCTTTGTTTTCTAAGTTGTTCAGTTTATTGAAAGTTAATAAGTTAAATTTTTTAATTATTTAATCCATTATATTTATCTATTGACCAATTTACTTTTTTTCAATTAATTGATCTTTTTATGTGTTTTTATAATCTTAATTATAGTAAAAATTAATATAATATTTTTTTTGTTTTGTTTCAGTACCCCTGATTTTTGTCAACATATTCACGATTGCATTCAAGCTAATTTTTGGATAAAAACAAACTAAATAAATATAACCATTATTTTTATATAATATAATAATCAAAATGAGTTTATACAAATTTATTGACATCGGTGCCAATTTGACAGATCTTATGTATCAAGGAATATACAATGGTTCTAAAAAACACCAACCAGACTTAACTAACGTACTAAAAAGGGGGTGGGACAACGGGTTAGAAAAAATGATAATAACAGGAACTTATTTGGAAGATTGCAAAGAGGCTTTGGAACTCGCTAAAACAGATGAGAGGTTGTACTTGACCATCGGGTGTCACCCGACACGCTCGAACGAATTTGAAAAATCAGGAGACCCGGATAAATACCTGCAGGACCTCGGTGATTTGATCAACGAGGCTAGGCCTAAAGTCGTCGCTTTGGGCGAGTGTGGATTGGACTACGACAGGTTGAATTTTTCCGGAAAAGAACTCCAACTCAAATATTTCGAAAAACAGTTGGAACTTTGTAAAAGCGTGAAGTTGCCCCTTTTCCTCCATTGCAGGAACGCTTTCGACGATGTTCACTCACTTCTCAACGAGCACAAACCCCTATTCGGCGGTGTTGTACATTCGTTCGACGGTACGGCCGAGCAGGCGGATGCGTTCATAAAACAAGGCTTTCATATAGGGGTCAACGGGTGTTCGTTAAAAACAGAAGACAACTTGAAAGCTGTCAGAGAAATACCGTCCGATCGCCTGATGATCGAAACCGACTGCCCATGGTGCGACGTACGCCCTACTCATGCAGGTTTTAAATATGTACAAACACAGTTCAATTCGACAAAGAAGGAAAAGTGGAAAAGCGATTGCATGGTGAAAAGCAGGAACGAACCGGCGAACATTGTTCAAATTTTAGAAATTGTTTCTGGTGTAAAAGGTGAAAATAAAGAAAAACTATGTGACCAAATATATAAAAATACTTTAAATGTGTTTTTTCCTAAATAAATATCTTATAGAATAAATTTTATTATCTATATTTATGAAATAATGTAAATAAATTAAATATTTGAATGTATTTTGTTATTTTATATTATTATTTTTTGTTGTTTAGATAAACTGAATTGGGAACCTATTACCCAGTCATATGAGATTTCTTATTCCCATCTTTTTCTTTTACAATTCTGCTTCATAAATTAAAGTTGTGTAATTAATATTGTTTTGCGCTTGAAGGTCATGCCCAGTGATCTCCCTTCACTGTTCTGGTCTGTCACCACTGAAGATGGTGAAATGTTCAACACAGCGAGGATAGCCAATCTAAATGATAGACCACAACCAAATTACACGTTCATTACCTCATAGACCACACAGTAAAATCTCTCGAACGTCTAACGTAAATATGCAAGCATCTAACACCTAATTATAACCAAACCTTGGACTTTTTCCTATAAGACGAATCACTTAACTTTGTGCATCTCTTTTTGCATAAGAATTGCTTCACCGAAGTGACTACTGTAACTGGGCTTACGTATCACATGCACAAAAGATATATGGAGAAATTTGCTTTTTTTTGACAGGATTGTTCTATTTCTGTATCTGCCTGTGAAGCGGAGTTACTTAACCCTCACTTTTGATATAGTTATATATAAATTTTTTGTTTACCTCGTAACTAGTCCATTTGTCTAGTTTTGTGTTTTCCTTTTTCAGCTCAAACTTAAGCACATCCTCTATGCCTAGTTGTGGTTCATGACCCACGGGTGAAAGGACCTCCTTCCTCTAGATGGTCAGCCTGTTGGTCCCTTCTTCTTCATGTCCTGGAACTTAACTAAAAAAGGCATTGGAAAATCTTGGGGCTATAAACTTAAATAAAATTCCGCCTTAAATTGGTGTGTTTAGATAAAATTTTTGCTACCTTGTCTTCTAAGTAACAAACTGCAAAATCCATGTTCTAAAATGTGACATATGTGCTGGTTTGACACAGAAAAAATAAATTCTAATAAATTCATCAGAGATCACTAATAAATTCATGGATGATTATAATAACCAATATGCCACATTTGTTGTTTTGAGATTGTAAATAACACAGATTTCAAAATCCATGTTTGACACAGTATACAATATGCCATATTTGTTGGTAATAGATAACCCAAAGGCTCCAAAATCTATGGATGACATATCCAAAAACTCCAAAATCCATGTTTGACAAAGTATACAATATGCCATATTTGTTGGTAATAGATAACCCAAAGACTCCAAAATCTATGGATGACATATCCAAAAACTCCAAAATCCAT
>CM077113.1:12941846-12976508 GCA_039619505.1 Cimex hemipterus
TTGGTATGACACAGATAACACAGACTCCAAAATCTATGGATGACATACCAAAAACTCCAAAATCCATGTTTGACATAGTATCCTATATGACAAATGTGTAAGTTTACATAAAACAAAAACTCCATGTTCATGGATGATATAATATCCAATATGGAATATTCGTTGGTTTGACGATGTAGATAACACAATGACTACAAATTCCATGGATGACATAATATCCAAAAAGCCCGAAACCCATGTTTGACAAAGTATCCAAATCTCCAAACTCCATATATGACATAGTATCCAATATGGCATGTGTTAGTGTTATGTTGATAAAACAAAGACTCCAAATTCATGGATGATTATACCATCAAATATGCCATATTAGTTGGTTTGACATTGTATATAACACAGCCGCCAAAATCCACGGATGACATAGTATCCAAAAACTCCAAAATCGATGAAAAATAATTTCCAGTATAGAATGCCGTTTACACGGCAGAGGTCCATTCACTGCATACCTAGACTGCACCGGACTCCCTCAGCGCGGATACTGCCGTCCGTGATCTGTTTTCCGTCCACCTTCTCGAAGTGCTCTTGTTGGAGAGATACCACGAACTGTAGAGTATCGCAAAATGGTGGCTTTCTGTACACATATGAAATATTGGGTGTTATATCATCAATGGATTTTGGAGGGTAATGAACAGTTGGACGAGGCGGCTACAGCCGAGGATGTCCCAACCTTCGGACTTAACCACCCCGTTTGGGCCTCTGGCAGCAAAAATACAATAAAAACCATGATTAATGGAAGGTGGCAGTGGGCTGGGTCGACTGAGAAACTCTGTAAATGAGTGGCCCTCGGAGGATCTGACTCGTAGGTCATCCATCCCCCAAACGTTTAAGAATGCATAAAAAGTTGACACATCGACCCTTCTAATGGGCCCCCATGCAGAGAAAGGTTGCTCGATCCGTCCCACTTAATTGACCGGTGCAATTTCTTGCCTCCATTCAGGGAGCGCGCAGGAATGCCACCCAATTTGAGAATTTCGCTTGAGCTTGGAAGTTCCTTTTCCGATTCTTGGAGGAAACGGCACTTTTCTATTGAATAAAGTAAAATTAATTGTACATACCTAGCTCATGTTGAGCGTGAATGTATTTATTAGTGTGAATGTGTGATGCGAGGTGGTCGATGGCAGAACATTTCGGTAACCTGTGGGCATTTAGGTTTGCTGTATAAATATGGGTAAAAGTTATACAGAGAGTGAAGAGAGTGAATGTATTTATTAGTGCTAATGTGTGATGTAATATAGTGGTGGACGGCTGAATACACCATGCACCCTGAATTAGGTTAGTTGTATATTAGGTGTAAAGGTTGTTGAGGGTGAAGGTATTTATTAGTGTGACGTGAGAGGATACACGACGGAAAATTCAGTACCCCATGGGCCCTGAATTAGGTTAGTTGTGCAATACGTTGTGTTGAGGGTGAATGTATTTATTAGTGTGAATGTGTGATTTGAGGTGGTCGATGGCGGAATATCTAGTACACACATGCACCGACCCTCAATTACCTTTGTTGTACAATATGCGTAAACGTTATGCTGGCAGTGAATGTATTTATTAGAGTGAAAGTGTTTCTCTTCTTGGAGGAAACGGGGTTCTATTGTGTATATACTATCGTAATAACAGTTGTGTACTATCTAACTTGTGTTTTAAAAAGTGAATGTATTTATTAGCGTGATTGCTTGATGTGAGAGGGTCTATGGAAGAATATCCAACGAACCGACCCTCAATTGTTTTTGTTGTATAATATATGTAAAAGTTGTGCTGAGAGTGAATGTATTTATTAGTGTGAATGTGCGATGTGAGGACATCTACAAAGGTGGAGCTGTCAGTGAATGTATTTATTAGCGTGAAAGTGTGATGGCCGATGGTCGATGGCGGAATATCCAGTACCCCATCGATCCTCAATCAGGTTAGTTGTAGAATATGTGCGTGCAAAAGGGCGCTGGAGAAATATCGAGTACTCGATCACCCTAATCGAAAGAATAGTAAATGAATAGAAATGTATGTTTTTAAGAATGAACATGAGCATGAATACGTTCGAAACTGCATTCGCTGGGCGCAGAATTGAACCGGAGCCGAACCTCGTTATTTGGATTAACGACTGCGGTCTGCCGGAGTCTGCCAGCAGTTTAATGTAGCAAAAGCTGGAAGTTCCAGTGGTGTACGAGAAGCTCAACTCGGCATAAGTTTGTATGTTGGTAAATACATGATCTTGTATAATTATTTTGATTAATTATACTTTTTATCCAAGATCTTAGTTGAGATGAAAAAGCTATTGCCTCGAGCATCTAACAATTATAGTGATATTTAAATTTTTTGTTTATGTTGAAAAATTATTTCGTAGATAAATGTATTAATGCTTAAAATAAGAATGATTTTAATTTTATGAATGTTTATGTTTTTTATAATTATTATTTTTTATGAATGAAAGAATGTAGGTCAGTTTCTTCCTCACACTTTTTACTACTTAGTTTACCTCACAAGAATAAAAATAGAGAATGATCTCAACCACTGAGTGAAATAATTACAAAGGGAGATTATTTTTTTCTGTATTGATGCATTATTAAATTTTTCAAATGTCAATTGCTTTGGCCTATTTTGTCTTGCAGCTATGGCATTTAAGGTTGAATAAGCAAATTGTTCCCTATTAGTTTCGCTTCTGGAGAAATCATCTTGCATAATAGACGTATAAGTGTGTGTGTGGTTTTTCTCTCTTACCCAATTTTGTGTGTGGTCAAAGGGTATTTTTTTAAAGAAAAAAGTACAACGGTTCACGGTGGCAAATGTATTTTTTAATATTTTTTATGTTTTTTTTTCTTTTTTTAATAAAAAAATATCACTTAAGTTTATACAAAATAAAAAACAAAACAGCCTGCACAAATTAACTGAATTCGCTGTATTCTTTTGTAATTAATTTTAAAATTTTCTATTTTTATTGTTTCAGTTCATCGGGAAGCGGATTCAGCTGTTTGTGCAAACCTGGTAGACCCGTTTGGTTGTTGCGCGGTTAGGTGTCACGTCCGATGATATTTACAAGGTATTTAGTCAGCTTAGAATGGGACTCCGTAGGAGCCGGAGGGGCGAGAGGGTACTCCGTAACTTCCGGAGGGTGCGCTATAGCTGTATCCACCGCCGCCGCCGCCTCCGTGTCCGCCGCTCTGTTCGAACTGGGCGACCTGGAGGGCCTGTTTGACTCCTTCGAGATCGACTCCGACAACCCTGCTGACGTAATGCTGACTTGGGACTCCGTAGGACGAGGACGGGACTCCGTAAGAAGAGCTGGGAGCTCCGTAAGACGAGCTGGGGTAGCCGCCGAATCCTCCGGAAGAGTGGCTGCTGCTGCTGGCTTCGTCTTTAAGGAGGATCTGACGGACCTGTTCGAGGACCGCTCCGTCGACGTGCTGGCCTTCGCTGGTAGAAGGTCCGGGGGATACGGCTACCAGAGATCCGCCTCCGGAGTATCCTCCGCCTCCGGAGTATCCGCCACCTCCGGAGTATCCACCACCTCCAGAGTATCCGCCACCTGTACAACACATTTTCATTTTTAATCCAACGATCAATTAATTCCTATCAGAAAAAAAATGTGCAAACAGAAAATCATATATGATGTGATTGTTTCCTCCCGGATAATTGTTAATGGGTACGCATTGTTTCGCTGTTTTTCAACCCTTTAAACTTCGAGTTTCACAAGCCAAATTTTTTCAACCCGGTAAAAATAATGATTGCCAATAGAAAATTTCCATATAAAATAGATAAAATGCGCGTTTCTAAATTTCCTCTTTAGGATTTGAAGGATGCTGGACCCCTTAGTTTGATAATTTTGGATCAAGCCTGAAAAAAGCGAAGATGGTCGGACCAAATCGATCCGAAACGAACAAATTACAGGTCTTTATGCTCTTTCAGAAATTTTAAACTTTCTTTGTTCGATTGGCCAGATTGTTTTAAGACTGTGTTTGCAAAAGGTTTCAAAGATTCTGTTCATTGTTCTTTGTTCGATTCTTCCCTCCAGACCCTCATAAAATAAAAAGTAATAAACTTTAATTAACTGTTGGACGTATAACGCAGTAAATTATATAATACAGTTTCATTACATAAATGTCCAAGTTGAATTAAAATTGAAATTCTGGCAAACAAAAAGAAAATGCTCATTAAATTTTCCACCATGTTCCAGTTTTTAACACTCAAAATTTTTCGAAGGAAGTTTTCAATTAATTATTTGGAGTAAGATATATTTCTTTGTTCCATTCTTGCCTCCTCATAAACTAAAAGGCCGTTAAGAGCTTTAATTGAGACGTATAACGCAGTAAAATAAATATATAAAAAAAGCTTCATTCGGATGGGTATAAAATCACCCGATAAAAGAAATTTCCAAGTTCAGTTCAAATATTATTCGAAATTCTGGCAAACAATAAGAAAAATGCTCAGGAAATTTTGCACGATGTTTCTGATTTTTAATATTTTAAGGGATTTTCCAGATAAAATGTTTATAATTAATTATTTCGAGTAAGGTTTTCGTAGAGACGTTAAATTTTTCTATTTTTTATGTTAGGTCTTGGTTGAGATGAAAAGGTATCACGAGCGGGATTCGAACCCACGACCTTCGTCTCTTTGGGCCGCTCGTGATAATTTTTCATCTCAACCAAGGCCTTACATAAAAATAATAATTAATTGAAATAATTAAACAAAAATGGGTTAAATTTTTAGTTAAGCCGTTTTTAAAGCTTAGTTGATCGAATTCAAATTATATATTTGCACTGAGAGTTAAATTTTCTTTTTTTAATTTTTTGGAATGTATAAAAGCATAGATGAACATTTACCTCCGAAGCCACCACCGAATCCACCGGACGGTCTCGAATAGCTGTAGCCTCCTCCTACTGGCGGTTCAGCGGCGGCTACTGCAAGCGTCGCGACTAGACACTGTTACAAAGGAAAAAAAAACATTAAATGCAATAAACAATAAAAAAAAGAAGAGAGAAAATAGAAGAAATCAAGCCAACATAGGATTCAGAACTTTCCAAGTGCAACTGCATCGGAACTTTCACTCTAAAGCGCGGAAACTAGTCGATTTTCTTTTCGTTTTTAACTATCTGCTTTACAAAGTCCGCCCAAGCAGAGAATATTTTTATAACGATTTAATTGAAAATTAGAAAGTCGGGTGTACAGGAAACAGGATAACAAGTGTGTTTGCGTAATCCCCCGTATCATCAGGTCGCTTTCTATAATCAAAAACCGAATATTATTTTTTAAAAAAAAGTTCGAATCCAAAACAAAAATACAATGCGATAAGATGTTTTTTTATTCAGACAAATTTACGATTTCCCGAAAAAATTTTCTTTTGGGCTTGACTCCGTGGCTCACGAAAAAAAAAATCCCGATTTTTCTTTTTCAGAAACTTACCAAAGCGAACGCTTTCATGTTGAATGATGTAAGTAATCCAAAGCGGGCTGAGACTGTGTTTTCCAGACAGGGATGCGGGCTTATATACCAAAAGGAACGAGGAGAAGGGTGCCCAGGGAACGAGTGGGGACCATACGGAAAAAGTCAATCCATTGTCCGCAACCGATATCTTCCCTTGACTTGTCTGTTTCTTTACTTTGTACGAAATCCTTTGGAAAACTGTATCCACTCACTAGGTCAACTGTCAAAAATTTAGACCCAAATTTAAAAGACGTGTTACAAAAAAAAAAAAAAAAAAAAAAGATCATTTATGCAGGTCGATATCCAACTATGAACAAAATTGATTTCCTATAATTATTACATTTTGCTTAATAAATATTAAATACAATCCCATAATTTTATATTATCCAGCACCTTAGCTATTAAAAAAACTCTTATTCCTAAAAACTTTCTATCTTTGAAAGTAACTTATAAAATTAACCTTACATAACAACGAATTTTTCACAGAATTTAAGAAATTTGTTCAACTTTGGTTAATAATAAAATAGACAAAAGCTTTTGGTTAGTTCAACACCATTGGCTCTTTGGCCAAATTTTCATGGACGACCGGACAGTTTAATTTTTCAGCAAAACTTTTGTTTCTGTACAAAATCCACGAATTTAATATTTATTTTGTGAATAATCTTTTAAAGACTTTTATTAACAATTTTTGATTATTATTATTCCTTTTATTTATTTAAAAAAATTGAATTGTCAAAAATATCAAACGCAGGTGGTCGATTATCCTTGTTCTTGTACAGGTTATATTTATGTTTTATTCTCTGACAATGTTTGATCTGGTTCACGATAATTCCATCGTGCTTGAAAATAAAGGTTAAATTAATACTTACAGTTTCGAAGTCCTGATAAAGGTTTGAATGTAAAAACTGATAAAATTAAAATGATCAGTTTTATCCTTGCCGATCATCCCGGTTCTTGGACAGGTTATATTTGTGTAATGCCAACCTTATATAATTTCATTCTACTTGAAACTAAAGGTCAAAATTGTAATTTTGCGGCTCTGATGAAGGTTTTTTTAAAATGTAAATGCACATAGAATCATATAAATCAGGTTTGATCCTGGTGATCATCCTGATTCTTGTACAGGTTATGTTTTGGTATTATTTGTTTTCGTTCTTTATAACTTGAAACTAAAGGTCAAAAGTGTAATTTTGTGTCTCTGATGAAGGTTTTTATGTAAATACTAATAAAATCGTATAATTCAGGTTTGATCCTGCTGATCATCCTGATTCTTGTACAGGTTATGTTTTGATATTATTTGTTCTCGAACTACATAACTTCATTGTACATGAAACTAAAGTTCCAAGTAATGTTTATAATTTTATGGTTCTCATGAAGATATTTCGATGTAAAGGCTAATAAAATCTTATTCCTTTTCCCATCGACTAAGGAAGCTGATTTACATAAAAAATTCGACAAAAATTTGTCGATTCTTTCTTGAAAACTACGTGTCCTACGAGCCTAATTCTTTTTCCAATCGACTCAGGACGTCGATTACCTGATGATCATCAGGGCTCTTTTACAGGTTATATTTTTAAAAGATTTGTTCTCGTTCTATACAATTCCATTGTATTTGAAACTAAAAGTTAAGGTAATGATTATAATTTTGTGGTCCTGATGATGGGATTTTGATGTATAGTCTAATGAAATCATATGAATCATATTTGATCCTGGTGATCATCCTGGTTCTTGTACAGGTTATGCTTTTGTCGTATTTATTCTTGTTCTATGTAACTTGAAACTAAAGGCCAAAATTGTAGATTTTTTGCCCTGATGAAGGTTTTCTTTATGTAAATGCTAATAGAATCATATAAATCATTTTTTATCCTGGTGATCATATCGGTTCTTTTACAGGTTATATTTTTAAAAGATTTGTTCTCGTTCTATACAATTTCATTGTACTTGAAACTAAAAGTTAAAGTAATGATTACAATCTTGTGGTCTTGATGATGGGATTTTGATGTATAGTCTAATGAAATCATATGAATCATATTTGATCCTGGCGATCATCCTGGTTCTTGTACAGGTTATGTTTTTGTCATATTTATTCTTGTTCTATGTAACTTGAAACGAAAAGCCAAAGTTATAGTTTTTTTCTCTGATGAAGGTTTTTTTTATGTAAATGCAAATAGAATCATATAAATCAGGTTTGACCCTGGTGATCATCCTTGTTCTTGTACAGGTTATATTATTTTGTTAACGAACCTTCTCTGGCCATGGTTATTGATAATTCGTTTTACGCTAAACTAGTAATATAAATATTAATTCGGTTAATTATTATTTGTATTTAAGATCCTGGTTGAAACGAAAAAATTATTGTCACGAGCGAAATTCGAACCCAAGATTTTCGGATCAACCGCTAAACAAATGTGGATTAGTAACTGTTAAATTAAAGCTACAATTGATTTAATTAGTTTTCTTTCTTCTTCTTCTTTAATTTCCTTTTTTTAAACTTTTTTATTGATTAATCCCTTTTGCACAAAACGTAGCATTGTGCACTTCCATTCTGTCACACCTAACAAATATTGCTTTCTGTGTATTTTTTCCTTCGTTGATTTCATTTGATATTAGTCTTATTCTTAAACCTGTTTCGGTAACCTTAAAACGGTTTTCGGCGCTTCAGAGAAACTGGGCTTCACACTAGGTCAGGGTAGGTTCGATCTAGGACTAAGGACGAGATAGATTCATAGGCTTTATGAAACTGCAGCCTTACGAGAAATGAGATAAGAAATCTAATAAATCATGTCTGAAATGTTTCGATTTCCTTCAGGACTGTAAGAACAAGGCTCAACGAGAATAACCTCAGAGCATGGCATCCGGTTCGAGAACCTCTTCTTTCCAGAGCACAGGAAATAGCCAGGCTCAGTTCGGGAACATGTGACTCGGACATTGGAAGGTTAGGGAAGAGTTCTCTTTACAGATGGTGAGAGTTGACCTCAAATCTTAAGATGGGCGTAATTTCATGTGAAGACGCTCAGGAGAAAGGTTCCTCGGGTGGTGGCGTTCAACGTTGTGGACGCTCGCACCGAATTGGTTGTATGCGAGGAAGGTCTCTAACGTCATACAGTGCCATTTGCCTCCGCATCGGTAAGCGCGTGTTCTTGCAAATGCATGACTATCTGAATAAGGTTGGAATTGAGTGTGTCAAGCTGGAAGTCCAAATTTGGACCTAATCGAACACATATGGAGGACCAACTTGGTCAGCGACGAGTACGACAACAAAACCCAGGTCCTAACACCTTGGCACAGGTGGAAATGCTTGATGGCTCGGAAAGAATTCTTCAGCAAATTATCAAAAATCATCCCCAAGGGATGCAAAGGGTTTAAAGGACGTGATTCAAGCCAGATTGAAGGAAAGAAGTTTTTTTTAAACATTTGTATTTGTTTTTGATTTTTTCTTCTTTTTTACTAATAATTGTTTTATTAGAATTAATCAATAAACATTTTATTTTTAAATAATTCTTATATTTTTATAACTTTTGCAAAACATGAATAAACCTAAATAAATTGAAAATTATGGTCATAAAATGACAGTTGCAAATATGTCAAGTTTGTCCATTATTCTGATTCGTGCACAGGTTTCTGAATCTACAAGACTTGATTGATCTGATTCTAGATAACTGTATTAAACTAAAGACGAATCCTTTGTGGTGCTGATGAAGTGTTCGTGTAAAATCATAAAAAATCAAATATATCAGGTTTGAACCTCCTTGAACGTCCTGGTTATCGTACAGGTTATATTTCTATTAGAACTTTTTTGGCTTGATTGATATGGCTCCAGATAATCTGATTTTACTTGAAACTGAAGGTTAATACTTGTAATTTTGTAGTACTGATGAAGTGGTTCTTAATGTTAACTCACAAAAATTCAAATATGTCTGGTTTGATCCTCGTTGAATGTCCTGGTTACCGTGGGGGGCCGCGGTAGCCGAGTGGTTAAGGCGTCAGACTCTCGACTATAGACCCCGCGGCTGTGGGTTCGATCCCCACCGTCGCCTCTGGAATATTTCTGACGCCTAAGGGGACCGGTGGCCGCAATTGAAAGAAATTGACATGGCACTCATCAATGGAAGGGGCGGGACTGTATCTCAGTGACCCTGAATCTGGTCCCAACCCCCTTCAAAAATGAGTTTTTTCGATGGAAGAACACTGGTACTACGGGGGCTCAAGTTCACTTTGTGTTGTGAGCCCTCCCCCAAAAATGGAGCCAGGGTATAGTACAATAAGCTGAATAGCTGCAGTGTTCAGGAGGGAACTCCTCCAGTCCCTGGTGACTATTGTATCCATCCATCCTAGTTACCGTACAGGTTATATTCCTATAACCTATTTGACGATTTAAATTCTGCTTAAAAATGTTCTGATTAAAAGTTAATGCTAGTAATTTTGTAGTACTGATGAAATGTTTCCCAGTGTAAACTCATATAAAATAAAATGTGTCAGGTTTGATCCTGGTGGTCATCCTGGCTCTTGTACAGGTTATGTTTATTTCTATTAGGACTTATTTGACTTGATTTAGCTCTAGATAATTTGACGCCTCTGAAACTAAACACGAATTCTTGGAGTTTTGTGGTACTGATGAAGTGTTCCTCGATGTAGTCACATAAAATCAAGTATGTCAGGTTGGATCCTCGTTGAACGTCCAGGTTATCGTACAGGTTATATTTCTATTAGAACGTTTTTGACTCAATTTGGTTCTAGATAATTTGACGCCGCTGAAACTAAACACGAATTCTTGGAGTTTTATGGAACTGATGAAGTGTTCCTCGATGTAGTCACATAAAATCAAGTATGTCAGGTTTGATCCTCGGTGAGCGTCCTGGTTATCGTACAGGTCATACTTCTATTGGAACATGTTTGGCTTGATTTGATCTTAGATAATCGGATTCTGCTTGAAAATACAGGTTAATACTTATTATTTTGTAGTACTGATGAATTGTTCTTCAATGTAAATTCACATAAAATCAGATATATCAGGTTTGATCAATGATTGCCATGGTTCTCGTACAGGTTATGTTATTGGTAAGAAAACCTCCCTTTCCACGTTTTATCTGGTTATGGTAATTTTTGAATATTATTTCACTTGATACCAAAAGAAACCTATGAGTCCTATTGTCCTGAGAAATTTCCATTTTTCGTTGATGGCCTTTTATTATAAAATCGTTCTCTCTGCTCATTTTTTATATTACACCTAGGGGTTACTTTTATGTAAATTTTTACAAATGTTAATAGGAAAATACTTTAAGAATTCTCATCTCCAAGTCAAAGGTCGCAGTATTGGATTTGGATGGCCGAGAGGTTTTTACCGCGCGAGTGGTCCAAGGTTCGAATCCCAGCGAAGCCTATGAATTTCCAATTGAAAAAACCCTAAACGGATTTACCCTAAAGAAACTTGTTTTTATAAAACTGCAAAATTTATATTAAAATCTGAGTTCGTAGTGTTTTTTGTTGAATGATTAGATAAAATTCTATGTATTGATCTGGTCCGCATATTCTCGCTTGCTTTCTTTTTGTCAGACGCGCTTCATCTCCCTGCCGTACTGATCAGAACAGAGGCGATTAAACAGATATTTAGCATAAACGACAGAAAAAAAAATTAAAACATGTACGAAATACATACATGTCACAGTAAACCTTGCTCAACATAACTTTAACATAATCATCAATTACTATAAATTGTTACACGCGAAAACTTTAATTTTTTTAATTTTTTAAACTTGCATTTTATTGCAACGGCTAAGGTTTTAGTACGGCGCTTGAATTATTCTAAACCCGCAAGGCCTTCGCGAATTACAGTCTTTACTCCAGTTTTTAACTAAACTTTTTAGTTGCATTTTTTAATTAATACACTTGATAAACATTTATTTAAACTGTGCAAAATTTGATTTTTAAAAAAATTCAGTTGGGATTTTTACGAATTTTTAAATTGGAAAAACCATACTTCAACATTTTTGTCTGTGTCAAGTTCGATGTGGTTACGAGTTGTCATATTTTATTTAAAACTTAAATTTTACGTCATTTTCATCGGGAACTTTTTTTAATAGATCTTTAAAAGATCCTTGGATTGCAATGTTTGGAAAAATCCCGTACATAACTTCTCAAGCCGAGTTTATTCCGCTTTCTCCTATATTAAGTCTCAAATCATTACGGTAATAGTGCCAATACGGTCTCTTCTTTTAGCACGTCGGAGGAAAACACCGGCCGGGGGGCTAAACGCGCAGAAAATAAATTTCACCTTTTGCAAAATAGCTTCCGGTATGAGAACAGTTTCCTACCTGGCTTGTTTTTTTTTTTTTTTTTTTTTTTTTCAAATGTCGTTTTGTTTGTTTTGGCATCTAGCCTGAAATTGCACACCGAGTTGCGTGAAATGATTTAACAAAAACACACGTTACATGTCTCGATACGCTGAGAAATAAAGTACATGCTTTTATAGTACATTATTCCGAACAACTTTTCCGTAAGCGCCATTTTTTACAAGAATTTATAAAAACAAGAAAATTTTGCTAAAAAACTTTGTAAACTGGCAAAAGTTTACTTCTAAGTGAATTTCCCTTTGATTCGCTTAATGTGAAAGTACTTGGACTTTATGGAATAAAGCGGTGAAAGATCGAAGCAATCTGAAAAGTCTCATTTTACAAACATGGATATGTTTTTCTGGCGGGATTCACAATTTTTTGGGAGTGATGGCGGAGTTAGGTTAGGTTAGGTATTTCTAAGTACCACTCCAAAAATGAAAGATACAATTTATTCCTTGAAATAAAGGTAAGCATACAATTCTGAGATCCCATTTATTAATTTCTCGGTGCGGATAGTGAATCGGCGGTGCTCAGGATCGTGTGTGCTTTGCACAGCTATGCGTATGACCGGCCTGGTACCCTTGGGGAAGCGAAGGATCGAACCACCTAGGCTTGGCCTATGGCGTCCCCCGAATCCTTGTAGCAGGTGGAGGAGCACGGTGCGAGACATTTGACCGTAGACAGTGCTCACCTACGGGGTGGGTAGCAAACTCACTTAAATCGGAAACCGTTGTCGGCTCGTTCCCGGAAGTTTCTACGCTAGAGGAGCCTCTAAACTCAGAGAGATAGAGTCGCCTTCTCTATCGAGGGAGTACGCGGGAGAGCGGGCCGATGTATTTCGGTCAGCTGGCCTTGCGTGCGGCATTAACCATTCTGACGAGGTGGGAGCGTGGTGGTAGCAGCACTTCGGTGTGCGAAGCCTCTACTGTGTGCTTCAGCTCCCATTTTGAGAATCGGATTGTCCGGTATGGGCACTGAGCCTTGTACGGACGTTAAAGATCCTCTTGTCTTTGAGGAGGTATTGACTGCTGCTCATGCAATCGTGTTTTCATGCGTGCACATTAAATCGTCGAGTTTTTGATATAAGCAACCGATGATATTTGAAGAATCCTTGTGCAGTATGGCTTTTCTTACATACCAGGTGTCTCCTGTTATTATGCGTCGCACTCGACTTTGAAGTGTTTGTATCCTTTGGGTTCGGGTCCGTCATGCAGAACCCCAAAGCTCACATCCATATGCCCATATTGGGCGTGTAACTTCTTTGACTTTGAGGTGCTTTTTCCGATTGATTTTGACTGTTTGATCAATAAGCACCCACGTCAGCTTCTCATCAAGGGTTATTCCTAAGTATTTTTCTATTGGTCCAGGAGGATGCTTTGACCGTTAATTTCTATCGGAATATCCGTTACCTTTCTTTTTAATGTAAACTTAACGGGTCCAGATTTGCTGATAGTTAATTTCATTCGCCAGTCCTTGCACCATTTTCCCACCATTATTGCATGCGATTTTATGTCTTCTGCTGTGCTTTGGCCTGTACCTTTTGCCAGTACGACCAAATTTTCAAGGGAAAATCAGAGGAGTATATCAGGTAAGGCCCAATGAAGCTACCTTGTGGTATTCCAGCTCCAATATTAGCGGCAAAGAATGAACAGTTTCCACATTTGACGGGAAAAGTACGATTTGATAGGTTTGATTGAACTAACCTGTACAGGGTGTTTGGAAGTTGATCTTTAATTTTGGCAAGCAATCCTTCATGCCACACTCTATCGAAGGCTTGATGTGTGTTCAAAAGGTTTTAAGCACTGATGAAGATGAGGGAGTAATAGCCGTCCGAAAATTTTAGAAAACAATGGCAGCAGAAACAGGTCGTTCTTTAATTTCCCTGTTTTGTGTATCATGACTATCACAGCATGCTTTCAAGCAGTTGGAAAGTAAGACGAAGTACTGCTTTAAAAATGTGTTTCAGGTACACGAGTGTTCTTCTTGGGAAGGCGTGAAGAAGGGTCTGAACGATCAAATCGTATCCAGGAGTTTTCCTTGTTGGCGACCGATCGCATTTTTAACCCGTGCCGGAGTAAAAAATATATTAAAAGGAGATAGCTGAAGGAGCAAGTTTAATTTAGCTGAAATTGTTCGAGTAAAGTCTGCGTTCTCGACATTTTCTGTTGTACGAGAATATTTTTGAATAGCTCAGCTTTTGAGCAGAATATTCCACTAAAATCAGAATTCCTCACTCCGAAATAAAGGGTTTTATGGTTTTCAAAAAATAAAATTAAAATGAAGATACCTAAGTACTGACACTTTTAAGCCATACCCCTATCACCTGGGTCTCCTGGGACTTCGGATAACAAACCATCCTTTCTATTTAAAAAAAATCGCTTAAGTAAAATTATCACTATGTATGTATATTTCCAATTTTCATTCTGACAACAAATTTTTCAGTTTATCAAATTTAAATAAAAGCCATGTTTTATAAATGCTTTGTATGATTTTTTAAAATTAAACCACGCATTTTAATGAGCTGAACACCAAACGCTTAGATTGATTATTCCTCTTCTTTCTATTTAAAGTGACTTAAATTTAAAAGCAATTGTGATTATGTATGTTTCCACTTAAACAACATTAAAATTATGAATATGTAAATATTCATTTCGACCACAAATTTTTCAGCTTACCAAATTTCAATACAAGCCATTTTTTATAAATATTTTGTACGAATTTTTTTAAATTAGACCAATAATTTTAATGGATTAAACACGGAAGAATTCTTAGATTGATATTTTCCCTCCATTCTTTTTTTCCTAAAATAATTATTATGACTCTGTAAGTATATTTCCACTTAAAAAATATTAACATTATGAGTACGTAAGTATTAATTTTGACCACAAATTTTTCTGTTTATTAAATGTAAATACAAGCCATTTTTTATAAATATTTTGTCCCAATTTGTTTAACCATACCACGAATTTTAATGGTTGAATAAGGAAGAATGTTTATATTGATTTTTTCCTCCTTTCTATTTAGAGAAAAGAACTTAATTGTAATTTTCGATACGTAAGTATGTTTCCACTTAAACAACATTAAAATTATGATTATGTAAGTATACATTTTGACCACAAATTTTTCTGTTTATCAAATTTAAACACAAGCCATTTTTTATTAATATTTTAAAACACCGAAGCATTCGTAGATTGATTTTTTCACTTCTTTTTATTATTAAAAAAATAAAAACGAAAAAAACGCAATTTAGTCTAATTATGACTGTGTATGTTTCTACTTTTCATTTTGACAACAAATTTTTCTTCTTACCAAATTTTTAAATAGAAGCCATTTTTATAATTGTTTTGTACGATTTTTAAAAATTAAAGCTAGAATTGTAATGGATTTATTCTCCTATTTCTATTTTTAAAAAAAGTCCTTAAAATAAAATGAATGGCAAGATTCTTAAAGGGGGGGGGGGAGTATCGTGAGAGACTCGGCTTGGTGACCCCGCGGTCGCTGGTTCGATTCCTCTGGCCCTTTTTCCTTCGATACCCTTCCACCCAAAAAACGAATACGCAATAAATAATTACAATAGTCTGGCTAGATATGCAAAGATCATGAGGCCATAAAAAAATTATTCTTAATGTGTATTCCGAGGATTTTATGACGGAAAATTGCCAGAATTTATTCACATATTAAGTGGATTTTGGGGTTTATGGGGGTTGTTGAACTTTGCTTGCGGACTAATTTGATACTTTTTGATTTTTCTGAATAAAAAACATAACCAACCAGAAAACTCACACTAAGATAGATGTTTGTTAAAAAAAAAATATTGGTACAAAATCAGTTTAGTAAAAGTAATAGTTTTTTAAAATCTGTTTCTCTTTTATCAACCCAATCAATTCCAAGGAAGTGAATTGACCCGTTGAAACATATATTTACAAACATGTCCCATTTGTAGTACCTTCTATTTGCATTTGAATCGAGCCAAGGTCCATTCGCCGGATGCCAAGACGGATTTTACGACTTGCGAAGTCCTCCGACCTTCCTGATGGGGGTTCGGCGAAGTTGAAAAGACCCCCAAATTCATTTTAGGCCGTTTGTAAAAGTTCCGCCTCTATGACCTAAGCAACCTCGAGTGACATCATATCAGAGATTATGGTAACCACCTGCATTTCAGACCGGGCCAGCTGTTTTCGACATTTTAATTAAGATCTTTTAGAAGCTCCTTAGGATGTTATGAAATGATTCGAGAAACTTTGAGAAGCATGGAATAATATTTAAAAATTTTTTTTTTATCTAATTGATTTTTTCTTTCCATTTTGGCCCCTGTAAACTGAAGATTTCGTTTATAGACGAAGGCCTTAGAAATATACACGAACTGAATTGCGTTTTTTCAAAAAAGGAAGTGGAAAAGTTAGAAACCAAAAGCAGGCAGACCCATATTTGTCTCTTCACCGATACTCAATTTTTTTGGTAGAGAAGTTCTTAACTATCTTCGGCTTGAAAAATGACAACAAACGTTTTAAATTTTTTAAAAATTATTCATCAAAACGATTTTCCCTACGTTGTATATTTTTTCCTCGGGCACCTAACGGCAATCAGCCCGCCAACTGGACTGAGACAACAAAAAGACTCCAAAGTGGACTCTCTGAGGTAATGGGCCGCTGAATGTACTAACGTGCAGAAGGTGAAATCGTTCTTGTGTCACATGTAAACAATTGTAAAGTCACTTCACTTTCAGAAGCCCGGCAAAAACTATAGGCCCTTAGCCCGATAAAAACCCGGCTTGATTCGATCGCCTTATGGCATTAGATTCGCCTTGCAAACTGTTTATACAATCCTAGTTGCTGTGAAAACGTTTGGAAACATTATTAGTAATTTCAATTAATTCTACTTTTTATCTAGCCTTGATTGAGACGTGTTTTGATTTTAAAGATAGTATCGGCAGATCAGTTGTGTAAATAGAAAACGGGGGACCTAGGATGCTCCCTTGTGGGGCGCCGGCCTGGATGATCCTTGTCTCAAAGAACTCGTTGGATAGGAGTGTACATTTAGGCACCAATGAGTTTTAGTTTGTAGAAAAACGGGCTTTTCTGTCGAAAGCTCGGGACACAAGAAAACATCGGAACAGTACAGTAGTACAGTAGTAGCGTCTAATAAAGTGGGAAGGTTATGGGGCGACAATCAGCCGAGGTCATCGCCGGCCCATCGCGGGGTTTCCTTTTTTTCTCTTCTTTCGCTATTTTGTTTTAAATTGTAGCTATTTGACCGACTCGATTTGGTTTCAAATGTATACCATGTCGATATCCTAAGTACTAAGGTAAGTTTGAACCTCAGGTTGTCAAATACAGAATAGAAACAAAACATACAATACATATCCATCGTCACGAACATAGATGTCGGGTCACATACAATCCCCAAGAGTACTCGATATTCCTCACGGCGGGGTTGAACCCACTCCACTCTCGCTAATAAATTACTTTTACTCTCCAGACGTCATACACTCACCCCAGAGTACACGATATTCCTCGTGGCAGGGTTCCATAACCCATTTGTTTCACGCTAATAAATTATTTTTACTCTCCAGCCATTGAACACTCAACCAAGAGTACCCGATATTCCTTGGGATGGGGTTATATATAAGCAACACCTTCCTTTCACGCTAATAAATTATTTTTACTCTCCAGACATGGAACACTCAACCAAGAGTACGCGATATTCCTCGGTTACTGGGTTCTGCTGAGCTTCCTCTTTCTTGTATGGGTTAGGTTAGGTTAGGTTAGGTGGCAAAGGTACTAGGAGGTGGGGTTTGTGTGCCCTAGGCACTGCAACCTTCTGGCTTATTGTACCTTCCTAGTTCCTTAGTTTAATCAATAGACTCGATCCTTTTACTTAGGATTATCAAGTCATTGACTGTTATTGCTTCAATGTGGTTCTGAGTCATTTCTGTGCATCAGAGTGAATCTCCATTGAGCCGTTGCTCCGCATTCGAAGATGATATGAGTGGCTGTTTCCTCCTCCTCATTACATAGTCTGCAAATTGGATCACTATTATATATGCCCATGTTTTGTAGATGTTTTCTCAGGTGCCAGTGGCCGGTTAGTAGCCCTAACACTCCTCTGAGATTTGCCCTCTCCAGTTGTAGCAGTGTTTTTGCCAGTTTTGGTGAGGGTTGTTTTATCATGAGTTTACTGTGTCTAGCACTGCTAGAGTTTATCCATTTCTCTCTTTGTTTTATTTGGATCCATTCTGCGATGGAGGATTCTACGTATGTTTTGGATATCCCAAGGATAGGCTCGGGGCCTATGTATGGTCTTGCGGATCCTCCTCTGGCCAGTCTGTCTGCCTCTTCATTACCCAAAATTCCCTTGTGCCCTGGCACCCAGGATACCGTTACCTTGTTGTGTTTTCCCAGGTTTTGGAGATTTTGGATGCATTCACTGACTAGTTTTGATGTGATTCTTGTACATGTTAGTGCTTTGATAGCTGCTTGGCTGTCTGATCTTATGAGGATTTTTTTGTCAGTGTAACCTCTTTTAAGATTTTCCAGAGCACAAGCATTGATAGCATGTATTTCTGCTTGAAAGGCCGAGGTGTACTTCCCTAGTGAGTTTGATTGCTCATATTTTGGGCTTGTACAGAAAACACCTGATCCGGTTCCTTCAGTTGTTTTGGAACCATCCGTATACCATATCAATGTATCCGATGTTCTCCAGCATTCTTCCTCTCCTTTGTAGTCTGTTGAGATTTTGTAGGAGGTCGTGAAGATTGTTTCCGGGACCATATAGTAAGTCCCCATCTCTAATAATGGGTGTCTGATTTTGTTAATTATGGTTGTGTGCCCAAATTGTTTGGTTCCTTTCCAATTTAATTGTTTTTGGAGCCTGAATGAGCTTTTCCTAGCCTCTCCCTGTATGAATATTTCTAGTGGAGATAGGTTTACAGGGTATCTAGTGCATTTGTAGGGGTTGTTTTCATTGCCCCTGTAATACATAGGTGTGCTAGTCTTTGTAAGCTACCTAGTGTACGGGTAGCTACTTTTTGTTGAGCTTTGTTCCACCAGATTAATGATCCATAGGTTATTCTGGGTCTTATTACAGCCGAGTATAGCAAGTAGGCCATTTTCGGTTTCAGTCCCCAGGATTTGCCTAAGGCTCTTCTTGTGGTTATTAGCGATATTTTGGTTTTTGCTATTGTATGTTGCAGGTGAGGGTTCCAGGTTAGTTTCTTATCAAAGATTATTCCTAGGTATTTCACCTCATTTTTTAAGGGTAACATTTCGTTATAGAAACCTAGTCCTTTTATATATATTTTCCTTTTCTTGGTGAATGCGATTAGGGTGGTTTTTGAGGGGTTCGCTCTAAGTCCCCGTTTTGAACACAATTGTTCCACCAAGTTTAGTGCTCTTTGGGTGAGGTCTTTTAATGTTGAGTCGAATTTTCCCCTGACCAGTGTGACGATGTCGTCTGCATAGCCTTGGGCATAGATTCCGCTTTCATTTAGTTTGCATATGAGGTCGTCCACTACTATGTTCCACAGCAGAGGCGTTCTTGTATGGGGAATATAAACACAGTAAGGAGAGGACATGCAGCAAGAAATGGACGGCATCTTCCCTCACCTCGAGGTTAGGGGCGCAGGTTGTTCTCGCCAAGGAGTACGGTTAAGGTAGAACAACTCTCATCTCAACTTGAAAAATCAACTAACACAATGCTTGAAAGTTCAGTACTATGGGCATTTACGTCCATACCGGAGGTGAGAAACTAGGTGCTTAGTTACAAAGTGAGTCGCCTGGTTACTTGGTGGCAGGTCACGAGTGGCCATACCAGGATGACGTTAGTAGTGCTTTGTGTAAGGAAGTGCCCGAAATGTTTCTCTCTTATGAAACCACGTGCTAGTGTGGACGTCGTATGGTCTGCACTGTTTTCTTCGGTGACTCACAACTTGTCACTAGTCACCTCCGGTGTAACCTTAGCCAGTTTAATAAATTTGAGGAGTACTGTAAATCCTTGTAAAGTTAAAAAAAAACGGCTAGATTGTCTAGCTGGCTACAGCCATTCCTCCTGATCACATTGGTACTCTGACGGACGATCATCAACTGCGTACACTTGTCCCTATTTTTTATTTTGGGTAACGAGAGACTGGCTTGAGGAGACAAGACCATACATAGGCCCCGAACATATTCTTGGGATAACAGAAACCAAATATAGAATCCTCTGAGATGGATCCAAACAAAACAAAAGCAGAAGTGAATAAACTGTAGCAGTGCTAGACATAGTAAACTCATGATAAAACAACCCTCACCAAGACTGGCAAAAGACTGCTGCAATCGGAGAGGGCCAAACTCAGAGGAGCGGTAGGACTTAACAGGTTGCTGGCTTCTGAGAAAACATCTACACAACATGGGGGCAAATTATGTAAAGAGGAGGAGGAACCAGCCAATCATATCATCTTCGAATGCAAAGCAACAGCTCAAAGGAAGATTTAACCTAACGTATGGAAAAAACTTAGGGAATCAAATTGCAGTAGTGACAGTCAATGACCTGACACTTCTAAAAAAGAAGGCTTTTGTCTATTCCACTGAACTAAGGAACTAGGAAGGTACAATAAGCCAGAAGTCTTCCTGGGGAGTGAAACCCAGCTTTTTTACCATACCATACCATACCCTAATTTTTTTTAAGTCGGGATCGAAATCGCACAAATCTTACCTCCTCTAAGCCTCTTGAGCCAAAAGTTGTTTAAAAGTTAGAATGCTACATACGAGAAAGGCGGCGAGTAGGTAAGTTTAAAATTCTAAAGCAGTGCTTAACATGAAGGTCGAAGGTGAGAACTTGATCTCGATGAGTCGATGTCTCAATCGTTGTCATATAATTAGGTTTAATGAGAAGTAGGTGAAAAATTTTTCTAATAAAGAAACGCATAACTCTTTCCAACAACTCAAACCATCGAAATCGCCGACATTGGGCGCCATAGCAGACAACTAATCGCGGAACTGCTTTAAAGATTTTTGGCGGAAGGATGGACATTTCTGTTGTTAATAAAGACGTTCCGGACAAGATCAACACCAAATTTAGCAATTGCTATTCCATTAAATGGCACGTCATGGACAAGCGCGGGGTGATGGTTATACCCAGATATTGTACTGTTTAAGTGCGGCTGACCTTATACTGTAAACGCTGATAAAATACGGATTTGAATGAACAAGTCAGGTATTTTTATTGTACTATTGACTACTTGATTTTTACACTTTATATTTAAAGTATGATTGCTTCAGCCTGTCCTCGGTCTTAACCTCTCACACTTCCAGAGTCGAGTCCTTATTTCAAGAATCCTTACAGGATAACCTTAAGATGACTTCCATTTAAAATGATTACTTGAGACGTTAAGTACGCCTTTCATTAAAGCATCTCGATTTGACCTTGTTTCGTCAGCGCCCAAGTTTCTTCAATGTACATAACGCAACCCACGGTACAGTGTTTTCTTTATATCCTTTTGGTCAATTAAACATAGTTTTGACTCCAGTTTATCATCAATGTATATCAACATTTTGTAAAATCTACTCAGCTAAAAACAAATTTCCCATTTTCAACTTTTTTCTAACATATCCCAAATCGTAAATTTAGATTCATCCATCGTTATCAGTCGTATATAATGCAAGATCAAGCTTGCTACGCTGATCCTTCTAATCTGACGAACATTAATGCATGACTCTTATGTCACCACGCCGTTTTTTTTTTCTTTACGAGGGTTCGCAATAGCAGAGTTCATATAAACTCTCAGGGTGCCGGTGTTTTTGAAATTGCAGGGACGCTGGATTCGAACCCGGGACCTTTACCGTACAGTGATGAACGCCGTGTCAAAGATTAAACTTTGCGGCCACCGACGCCCCCACCACGCCGTTATTTTTCGTTTTTCATGTTTGAAATGTTTTTTTGTCGAATTTAAATTTGCTTTTAAACAAAAAAGTTATGTTATTACGTATTGGACATACTAAAGGCAAACTTTTACTGGTACACTGACGGGTCCAAAAACCGACAAGGACACTAGGCTGGAGTCTTCGGGACGAATCTAAAGGACGAACTGACGGTAAACCTAGAAACAGCTTTCCTGAAATGACTGAAATCATAGCGATTGAATCCTGCCCATAGAAAATGAAAACTCTAGGAATTTCCGGAACATAGCAATCTTCTCTGACAGTCAGGCAGCACTAAAGACACGATCATGCGAGGTGAAGGCAAAGAGTGTTTGGAACTGCATGGAGGCTCTGGCAGAAGGTGGTACTATTGACCTGACACTTGCATGTGTCCCTGGGTAGTCGAGGCACTGAGGCAAAGAAAAGATGGAGATGTTGAACAAAACGGGGCCCAACATGGACACTCTGGTCCTGTACCCTACTGTATCTTAGAATCCTGCCCCAAAACAGGATACGTTTTAAAACGGATCTTTAATGAATCCAAATCTTGGTTGGACAATACCAATAGAAGGACCGTCCGTCAAACTTACAAAAGAATAAGAAAGAAGTATCATAAGGATCAGGTGTTCCTGAAATGACTGAAATCATAACTGCCCAGGGGAAATAAAAAGACCAGGAATATATATATTTCCAGAAGTTAGCCATCTTCTCTGACAGTCGGGCAGTATTAAAGACCTTAACTATTAGGACCTTAACCTATTAAACCTATTAAGACCTTAACAGTATTAAAGCCTTGAAGGCAAAGGGTGTTTAGAACTGCATGGAGGCCTTGACGGAAGGTGACACTAATGACCTGACCTTGGCATTGGTCCCTGGGAATTCGGAGGAATAGAAACAACGAGCAGGTAAACATGTTGGCCGTGATGGAGTCGACGGGCCCCGAACCGTACTATGGCTTAGCAGCCTGGTATAAAAGATTATAAATCTTAAAATGGATCAGTCCAAAACTTGTTGGGACAGTGTCACAGGTGTGAGGCACGCGAAGAGATTCATAGAAGGACCGTCCTTCAAACTTACAAAATAATAAGAAAGGAGAATCATCATAATAATCATACTGGCTACCAACATCTCCCGCTTGCCTCTTCCGAAGAGGTTGGTTAGCATTTTGCTCTCAACCGCGAGCCGCGCGGTAAAGGGATATCAAATTCAGAAAATCCGAAAATTTCGTTGTCTTGTCGACAGGTGGTTCACAGTATTGACGTTTGGTTAACCGCGAATTGAAGATCATAGCCCGATGTCTCTGTTTTGATCATCTTCTTTACGTGTTAGTTCAGAGAGCAGATAGAGGCCTATCATTTTCCTGAAATACTGCCTATTGAGAGTGAGAATCAATCCTTTTTCGAGAAATTTATGAACCTCGCGCTTTTTCCCATTGCTTGAATTTTCTCAAGCCATTTTTCTAATTTCAGCTCAAGCCTCTGGTGGAGTGTTTTTTTGTTTTGACACAGGCTTGGTCATTTCAGCCAAGAAGCGCTGGCATAATACTGCTATACACTCCATACACAATCACACCAATAAATACATAAATACATGTACATACATGGTAGGTGAAGTACTCGATATTCCTCCATGTACCTGCTCCCTCTAATTAACTAAATTAGATTTGGGTCGAAGGGGTATTTTTTATAAAATTTACGCCATCAGCCCAAGTCATACACACAACCTGAGAGGCGATGGAGAAGCTACTTCGCCATCAGCCCCTCTCCATTCACTCTAATAAATACATTCACTCATACAAGACAGAGAAACACAAAACACATACCTTACGTCTATATATAATAAAAATTTTCCAATTCCTTTAAAAAGCAAAATAGAGGATTCTGAAACTCGCTGCTGTGTCAGAGAACTCGGTTTAAATCTTGCGGCATGCCTACTCGCGCCCTGTAGAGAGCCAAGGAGCGACATGCTTCGCCTATATGGGACACATCGACCAACCCTTCTCTGCACAGCTGTGGAGCTATTGTTGCGGTTCTGGCACCATTGTTGAGATGGCCTTTTGGCTAGTTGGTCTTCGTGTGCCTTCCTAGAGCCGTCCCGCAATTTAGGTCCTACTGGACTAGTTTGAAGTTGAAACCATACGCAACATCGAATTATTGACCTCGGCTCGCAGGATACCCTATAAAATTGGTAAAATTCTTTAGAAAATTTGTCATGTAAAATTTTTTTTTCTAATTTTTAGAAAATTTCCAAACAACTTTGACGGTCTATCTTTCTTTTTATCGTACTTTCCACAACGTTTAGTACGTTACCGGCATAATTATTGCAATAACCTTTCAACGTTCTCGGCCAACGAGGGCTTTCATTGCCGTTTTACTCTTCAGATGATAACATCAATTTAACCTACTTATTTTAATTTTATGAAAAAAAAGCCAAATGGGTAATAAAACGATCCATTAATAATTAAAAAGTGTGGTTAAAGGTTTATAGTTCTTCCTTAATTTAAGTTTTATAATGTGGATAATTCATTAGGTGTGGCATCATATAATTTCTAATTTTTTAAGAGTTACATTATGCCGCAATTTACGTTACGTAATTGGATAGAGCGAGAACCGCGCAAATTCCATAATCGTCTATGGATAACAAGGGCCTCCGGGCATTACCTCGTTAACGTGTCAGGAATGGCAAAAGAATGAAAATTGTTTAACGAAACAAAGAATTTGGGCAATTTTTGATTGTTGTTTTTTTTTCTGATCGTTTCAAATCAACAATGACAGCGTATACAAATAGAAATAAAGTTAATAACCTCTTTACGTAATTCGAGGCCGAAAAGCATGGCACTTTTACACAATGCTGACGATTCATACGTTGGCTCTCGATTGTTAAGGATTATTTTCTGTTTCGTTCCGCCAGTTTTGTTGAAAAGGATCACCCGTAAGAGTCCATCAGATCGTATGCTCTTCGATTCAATAACGGAAATTTTCTTTTGGACGATTATGCAATTTGGCATATTCCTAAATTGTGTTTGGCTAACAATTTCGAAATTTAAATAGAAAATAAAACGCTTTTTTACAACAATAAATTGTAAAGGTTATACCCCTAGGAAGCTTGTTAAACAAAGCAGTTATGAAAATCGCCAAGCTTTACCGTGAATTTTTACGAAGTTGTTAATTTAAATTTTTTTTACAAATTATACATTTATCAGTTGTTGAAAGTTTTATTGGGTTTTTTAATAAAAAATTAAATTGAAAGTTCTTAAAAGAAATTTATTGGTATGTCAATTCTTTTTTTTTAGATTTCCTTAAAAATGAATAGTTCAGGAAGTAAGAATAGATTTATGACGAAAATCCAACATACATTGAGAGTTGACAAAAATGGCCACGTTTAAAATACAAGTAAATAAAACGGATAAAATCTCCCAGTTGCGTTTACAATTGGATTTTATAATAGATCTTTGAATAGTCTTTGTGCTTCTTAGTTTGGGGTTTTCTTAAAGGATGTTCAATGGCATTTGAAAAATCCAAAATAAGGTTCATTGTCTTTTTGTATGTAAAAGGCTCGTAGGACACGTTTTTAACGCATTTTTCAAGAACAACGAAAAAACCCACAAAAGATGGAAAAATTTCTATTCCCTCTTTCGATGTAAAAGGGCCGTAGGCCCTTTTTGTAACGTATTTTTCAAGAAAATCGCAAAATCTCAAAAAATCTAAAAAAATTTGATTGCCTTTTTCGATGTAAAAGGCTCGTAGACACGTTTTTAACGTTTTTTTTTTCAGAAATACACAAAAAACCTCAAAAGATCAAAAAATTGTTTGTCTTTTTTTATGTAAAAGGGTCGTAGGTACGCTTTTAACGTATTTTTTTAAGAAAAACGCAAAAAACCAGAAGTTCGATAAAATTGTATTGTCTTTTTCGATGTAAAAGGCTCGTAGGCACGTTTTTAACGTATTTTTCAATACAAATGCAAAACCTCATAAATTTCAAAACATGTTTTTGTCTTTTTCGACGTTAACGGCTCTGAGTCATGTTTTTTTGTATTTTTCAAGAAAAATGCAAAAAAAATGGAAAACATGTTTTAGTCTTTTTCGATGTAAAAGGCACTGTCATGTTTTTTTGTATTTTTCCAGAAAAATGCAAAAAAAAAATGGAAAACATGTTTTTGTCTTTTTCGACCCAAACGGCTCTGAGTCATGTTTTTTTGTATTTTTCAAGGAAAATGCAAAAAAAAAAAAATGGAAAACATGTTTTTGTCTTTTTCGATGTAAAAGGCTCTGAGTCATGTTTTTTAAAATATTTTTCAAGAAAAATGAAAAAAAAAATGGAAAACATGTTTTTGTCTTTTTCGATGTAAAATGCTCTGAGTCATGTTTTTTTGTATTTTTCAAGAAAAATGCAAAAAAAATAATAGAAAACATGTTTTTGTCTTTTTCGATGAAACAGGCCCCGAGTCATGTTTTTTGTATTTTTCAAGAAAAATGAAAAAAAAAAAATAGAAAACATGCTTTTGTCTTTTTCGATGTAAAAAACTCGTAGGCACTTTTTGAAACGCATTTTTCAACAAAAATGCAAAAAACCCTCTAAAATTTGAAAACATGTTTTTTGTCTTTTTCGATGACAAAGGCTCCGAGGTAGGTTTTTTACGTATTTTTCAAATGCTTTTTTTTCCATTTCCTCAAAAGTGTTTAGTTCAGAAACTAAGAGAAGATTTAAGACGAAAACCGTAAAATAACTGGCCACCCCCTAAAGTATTGTCTTTCTAAAAAATTATGTTAATCTTTAAATTACCTAGTGCTTATTAAATGAAGAAGATATGAAATTCGCCAAGCTTTACCGTGCATTTTTTCCAAAGCGGTTTTTGTTTTAGTTTTTGTTTTTCAAATTTTACACTTAGAAGTTGTTGACACATTTATTGTTTTCTTTTTATTAAAAAAAATTAAATTGAAAGTTCAAGAAGAGAGTTTTCTTAAAGGAAATTTATTGTTTTTTCAATGTTTTTTTTTTAATTTTTTCAAAAATGAGTAGATTTATAACGAAAACGGTAGATGCTCAGAATTGACGAACATGGCCACGTTTAATATTTTTAATCGCCTTTTAGACATCCCCAATCATAAAATATTTGGCCTGTTAAAAATTAGTTAGATAAAACAAATAAAATCTTCCATTTGTATTTTTATTAAATGCCTATTTATTCTTTTTTATTTTTAAAAATAAAAATACGTTTTGTTAAAGTGTAAACAGTTTGTTCAGCCTTATGTTTTTACGGATGAAGGAGAAGGTGGAAGAAGGACCAAAGGTAGTCTTTCCCATGACCCGCAAACCTGTTTCACTCAATTATATAATTCCTCCGATGCGCCAACTCTGGCCTGAGAAGGGTAATAGAAATTTAAAACTATTTCTTTTTAAGTGTTACAATAGGTCTTTTTAAATGAAATCAATCGAAATTGAAATTTTTAAAATGTTTAATGCATTAAAGCGACAACGGTTTCCAGGACCTTTTCTTAGGATCTGCCATTTTTGATATTATAATGATTAATTTTTTTTAAGAAATTTTTTTATGATATGAAAAATCCGTTTGTTTTTTAAAAAAAGTTTTTAAAATGACTATATCGGTCTGTCGAGAAAGCCTCCGGTCCTGCTTAAGAAGGTCCTTGAACGATGGCCCGTGGCTCGTTTATATCCATCTTGTTGCTTTCTTGTATATGGCGTGTTTGAAATTGCCTCACAATTTGCAATTTCACCGCTTTTGACCTAGTTGAAGGATGACCGTTCTATAAAGGCCTAGATACTCTGTATAATTTCGATAATCCACTTATCAGTGGAAAAATACCGAAAGAAAATCGGTGAATTTGAACGAGAAACTAGTCGTAATTATAAAGCCCACATTAAGATATTTCGACCAAAATTCAACTTATTTTCTTTTTCGGTCTCTTTCTTTCTTCGGTTCATCAGAAGGCTTGCAGGCTGATGATGAACGGGCTGGCCCAGTTTTGTACGCAAAATATGACCAAAAATGAATGCCATCCTCAGGGAACTTCTTACTCAGAACTACGAGATTCAGAGCTGTCTGGACCAACCGGGCCAGTAGCCAATAATTTTTTTCGGTTTGATAAAAAATATTTGGGATAGACTCCATTGCCACTACAACCGAAGAATGTTTCGGCTTCAGCAGAGCTATGAAAAAAGTGTTTCTGTGGACTGAAATGGAGCGAATGAACACATAATAAACAAACAAGAAATGACTCATGAATAAACAATAATTTACACGGGATAATTAGTTCCAAATGAATGCGAAATAAACGATTAAAACAACAGTTCACCCTGAAACAGAGGATTGATTAAACAATCAGATAAACGACGATTGACCCGAGGGGCGTCGGTGGCCGCATCGGGTTAGGCGTTGTTGACAAGGCGCTCATGACTGTAAGGTAAAGGTCCCGGGTTCGACTCCAGCGGCCGTGTATTTTTTTTTCAAAAACACCTGCACCCCGAAGGCTGTTTTAACATCTGCTGTTGCGAACCCTCCTGAAAAAATTGAATAAATAAAAACAAATGACTCATGAATAAAAACAATTAAAAAAACACCAGTTCAACCTGAAACAGACGATTGATTAACCGATCAAATATGACCAATAAATAAACAATCATTTACACAGTTTAATAAGCTACAAATGAGTATGAAATATGCGATTATTAAACAATAAAAAACAGTTCATCCTGAAACAGATAATTGATTAAACAATCAGATGAACAACAAATGACTGAAAAATGAACAATAATTTACACAGTTTAATAAGCAAGACAAAATTTTTTTCAAATTTCTTTTCAATTCATATTTTATTATATATGCATCTATTTTACTCTGTACATTACATTAAGAAATACTAGATTGATAATGAGTAAGTGAATTATGACCAAGTGAGTAAATATTCTGGGAGCGAATGTGTATTTATTGTTCAGCGCAAAATTTGAAAAATGGCAAAAAGGAGGGACAGTACAAAAGATGGTGTTGAGATGGGAAGTTAGTTTCCGAGTAGATCGAGGTCACGATAGCTCATGTTGTAGAGCAGCGTTTCAAGCCGAAGATCGTGGGTTCGAATCCCGCTCGTGGCACTGACTTTTTTTATCCCAACTAAAAACCTTAATTAATTGAAAGTTTGTTTATATAGTTTATATCTAAATAGCCCCTTCTTCAAATTCAGAAAAGCTGTATTAAACATCAACCCATCTACGTGAAGAGGCATAAAAAATTACGCAGTTGAACAAATGTAACTCAACCTGGTCGGTCGGTGACAGCAACGGCTTAGGCGCTCATCACTTAACGTAAAACCCCCACGGTTTGTGAACTGTAAGGTACAATGTATTTATACGCTTACTAGCTCCCTATAAGGAGGCCAATACCCAGTTTTTCGAGCAGGTATGATATCTTTATACATGCCACTATCAGATATTGTCTATCCCATCCACATGTCTACAAGGCACGCTGTACCTCGAACTGTGAAGATCGATTTTGTTTCTCTATTTTTATAGTTTCAGGTTGTTAATCAAGCTCCTCAGCTTTGCCATCGGCGTTTATTATATTTTGCGGCTTTCCTAGTTCCAAAGAGTCTGTACTTACATAGACCTTCACAAAAAATAAAAGGTACTCTGCGACTGGCAGCATTTGCACGGTGTTTCCTCTGTCGGTACTTCTACCCGGTTGCATGTGTCTTCTTGGGCGGCTCTGTCAGGAGGTCAACCGGATCCTGGTTCTGTTGCGGTACCTTCCAGTAATTCTATTGTATATATTTCTTATTAATAAGAGCCAACTATTAATCTGTTCATGCTTGGCATTGTTTCATCAGGTTTTGGACTCGTTAAGAAATTTTGGGTGAATCTTTTTTGTGTCTGTGATGGCCCGCAATAGAGGTTTCATATTGGCTTCTTTTTTGGTTGTTGCTCTATGTTACTTCTAAACCGGGTTTCCCCCCAATCAGGTTAGGTTATTGGTGAACTTGGGATTCCATGCAGTTCCAGACTCTTCACCTCGCATAAGGAATGACAGTCGGAAAAATCGTAATATCTTCCAAGCCTTTTTATTCTCTGGTACAATGTTCACTAGCTATGTTGCACGTCTGAAAAACTGCAAAAACCTAAGTTTGAAGTTAGTTCGGTCTTCGGATCCATAACGAGGACCACAGCTCCCGTTCTTCATCCGTCAGTATACCAGTAAGAATGGGCATTCAGAGGGTGTCACTTTGGCCCACTCTTTCCGTTCTGGTGCGAGAACCTTGTAGTTGTCGGTGAAATTATTATTCGGAGTAGCGGCATCGATTGGCTTTATATCCTCCCACGCATCCCATGGTTCGTTGGCATGGCCAATCCTTGCAGATGAGCTTTTATGAGCCTGTGAGCCCTGCAATTCATAAATGTGCCGTCGGCAAAACTTACAATAAAATTACTGGAAGGTAATCGCAAGAAAACCATGATCTGGTTGACTCCTGACAGAGCCGCCTAAGAAGACATATGCAACACATGACAGACAGAGGAAACACCGTGCAAATACTGCCAGTCGCAGAGTACCTTTTTTGCATCCAGGAGAACAAAAGCCTCAAGATCTTATAAATGCCGATGGCAGAGCTATTGAGCTTGATTAATAACCTGAAACTAGCCAGTTATCAAAATTGAATAACACAGTTCGGGGGGCCGCGGTAGCCGAGTGGTTAAGGCGTCAGACTCTCGGCTAGTTGACCCCGCGGCTGTGGGTTCGATCCCCACCGTCGCCTCTGGAATTTTTCTGACGCCTAAGGGGACCGGTGGCCGCAATTAAAAGAAATTGACATGGCACTCATCAATGGAAGGGGCGGGACCGGACAGCGACCCTGAACCTGGTCCCAACCCCCTTCAAAAATGAGTTTCTTCGATGGAAGAACACTGGTACAACGGGGGCTCAAGTTCACTTTGTGTTGTGAGCCCTCCCCCAAAAATGGAGCCAGGGTATAGTACAATAAGCTGTACAGCTGCAGTGCTCAGTCCCTGGTATCCATCCATCCACAACACAGTTCGAGGTGCCTTGTGAACTTGTAGATTGGATCTGATAGTGGCAGGTATAGAGAGACAAGTAGACCTACCTGCTCGTAGAATGGGGCATTGGCTTCCTTATAGGGAGCTAGTAGGCATATATACACATCGTACCTTACAGTTCATTCTAATACGATTGGGCTGATATGATTCCATTGAAGAAGAGAAAAAATTATCATTCCATCCAATAAATCACATATTAAGGTTTCTTCGTGGCATCTGATGGATTTTTGGTTAGGAGGCCAAAATAATGTAGATATGTGACAAAACGACCAAACTAAAATTAAACTGTATAACCTTCTGTAAATGGACTGTTATACATTAGAAACTTATTTTTTATTAATCCGTCGTTTTTATGATTTTTATTATTATATGTGTACCAAGATGTTGTGGTTTTATTTTCCAAGTTATTTTCAAGTTTCAATTAAACTTAACGGACGCGGGATTGCAGTTGGAGTTGGAAGACTGGAATTTTATTTTGGACGCAGCCGGTTCTGAGTTATCGGACCTTTAGGTCGAAATGAGATTACCGGGCGATTATCGCTAATCGTATGGGAACAAGTTCCCCCGCATAAAAGTTATGATTTCGAAACTCGGGTTTCATAGGAGGGGAGAAAACCCAGCCGGGAGAAGAGTTTTGACCCTTTAACCAAAAAATGCGCAGGCCGAAGAAAAGCCCGGCACGGTTTTGCCCTTTCGAATTTGGTCAGAGACGTAACTCGTCTGCATAAAACCGTTCCAGTTTTGCATAATTTCCAATCAGATCGAGCCTTTTCTGACAAGATTCTCAATAAAACATTTGTCACGAAGGATTCTATAAAATCCATTACAATGGAGTTTATCTATCCAGAGGATTCCTTCGTGTTAAAAAGTGTTCTGAAGAAGCATAGATAAAAATAATTGAGTGAAAGCCTCGGTCAAACGTAACCTACTGCAGTACGTACAACGATTTTATATAAAGTTTTACATAATGTCGTATTTTTTTCTGGTATTCCCAACCGTTTAAAACGGAAAATAGTTCATTACGCTGCCTGTCATTTATGCTCGTGAAACCTCACAAGAGGATTTTACTTATATCCGCAAAGTCTGCCCCTGAAGATTACACGTGATGATCTGGAATAATTGAAATCTTATTAATATTAAACACGCTTTGTCAAATGGTCCAGTAGACAGAAATCAATAGAGAGACACTGAGCCCGGTGACTATACAGTAGCGAAGCATGTTCACATAAAGCAGAAACAATAGTGGGCCTAGTATGCTCCCTTGAGGGCCTGTTATATTATTTTTATGGGAATCAACCAAAAGGAGGCCAACTTTTTACGTTTTAGTTTGACCAAGTTAATTATTTTAATTAATTATTCTTTCTATGTAAGGATTTGGGTGAGATAAAAAATTCAGTGTAACGAGCGGGATTCGAACCTATGACTTTCGGGATAAGTACACCGCTACTCTACCACGGACACTCTCCATCTCAACCAACAACCCATCGAATTTTCCCCACTTTTTTTTGTCATTTTGAAATATTTTGTAATCAGGGTAGGGTAAAACGTGTTAACATTTAATAAGTAAAAGAAGTATCACTTGATTAAACAGCTCCCCTTGGCTACTTCATAACTCGCTGAGAATCCAATCCGGATTACAAGACATTTGAAACTGTCAAAAAAAGTGGGGAAAATTCGATCGGTTGTTGGCTGAGGTGGGAAGTTAGTATCCGGTAAGTTTGAAATCAAGTTAGCTTAAGTAGTAGAGCAGCGGCGCATTTAGCCGAAGGTCATGGGTTCGAATCCCGCTCGTGACACTGACATTTTTATCTCAACCAAAACCTTACATAGGAAGGATAATAAATTGCCTTGTAGAAATCCAATGTCCAAGAAACTCTAAGGCATTCGAACCCGACTTACAAATGCGCTTTTTTCCCAAAAAAATCGGCACCACGAGGGTTGACATGACCTCTGCTGTTGCAAGCCCTCGTAACGAAAAAGTCCAACAAACTTTTCAACCTCCTTTCTTGTCTTTGAATAAGATGACAGTATTAGGCCTTTTCAAGTTCAAATCAAGCCCAGTTCATTATTTTTAAGTTTCAGGTTCGGGTCGTTTGTACCAACTGGAGGTGTGCTGACCTCCACAAATCACATCAGGAGTCACAGTTCAGATGCGCGCTCTCTCTCTCCCTCCCTCTCTCTCTCTCAAGTCAAGCGCAGTTCCTTATTTTTAAGTTTCAGTTTCGGATCGTTTGTTCGAACTGCAGGCGTATGGTTCTTTACCTCTCAATCTCTTTTCTTCCTACATTCTCTTTCTCTATGCCTTTATATCTCTAACTATGTATCTATGTGTCTTTCTATCTATTCATTTATGTTTCTCTCTCTCTCTCTCTTTCTGTATCTTTCTCTTTCTCAATCTATCTTTCGTCTGCTTATCTGTCTCTATTTATCTGTGTTTCTCTTGTTGGTTCTCTCTTTCTAGCTCTCTAACTATCAACCTACCAATCTGTCTGACTATTTGTTAATCTGTTCTCTTTCACTCACTTTTTTTAACTTTGTCAATCTTCCTTTCACTCTTTCGTCTACTATCTGCATCCATTTATACATGCTTTCTTGTTCTCTCTCACTCTTTCTCTATCTTTCTATCTCTCTTTCAACCTATCAGTCTGTCCGTCTATTTATTCATCTGTTCTCTCCCCATCTATTTCTTTCACTCTCTTTTTATCACTTTCTCAATCTATCTGTATTTCGTCTGTTTATCCGTCTGTATTTGTTTATCTATGTTTCTTTTCTTCTCTCTCTAACACTCTGTTTTTATCTCGATCTTTCTCTTTCGCAATGTATCTACCCTTCGTCTCTCTATTCGTCTCTATTTATTTATTTATGTATGTTTCACTTGATTGCATCTCTTTCTCTTTCTATCACTCTCTCTCTTTCATTCTCTCTCTATCACTTGTTTATCTTCACTTCTATGTGCACGCCCTCTCACTTTGGACCAATCAGCCTTTACATACAATTGATATATTTTGATGAATGCAATGACTTTCGTAAGTGGTGTCATCATCTTTCGCCAACAAATTTGCCAACGCGGGTTTCCTAAGTATTATTCGATATCAAACGGACCAGTGGCTACATGTAATTCTACGCCTTAATCAGAAACCGCTGTAATCTCCGGAAAAAATTTATTGATTCATTATGTTGGGCGGTCAAGCCCATTTGCCAGGTTTTTTTTTACCCGCCGTCACCCTCAATGAGCAAGGATCGAAAGGAGATTTCTGCCGAAACAAATAGAATCATCTTTAATTTTTAACTTTCAACCTTTTAAATGGGAGGTTGAAATGTGAGTAAATCAACAGTGTCAGTTGAGAACAAACGATCGGCGTGAGCTAGTCAAAGATCGAATCGTCCTTTTTTTTTCTCTCTCTCTCTTTCTAGGTTAGTCGTAAACGGAGAACACTGGTTATTCAGGGGACTTTCTCCCAGGATTGTTCGAAGAAATTCAGCTTCCACGCTTCTAACTTAAACGAATACGAGGGTCTTCGGTGGCCGCGAGGTTTAGTCTTTGACACGGCGCTCATCACTGTAATGGATAGGTTCCGGGTTCGAATCCTCCAGCGACCTCAAAAAACCCCTCTTTTGGAGAATGTAAGACTTGGTCGACCCGTTCACACGTCTAACTACTCAGCCTCTGAAGGGAGAAAGGAAAAAAAAACGTGAGAGAGAAGGGGAGAAACATAGATAAATGAATAGAGGCGGAAATACAGACGGAATAGAGATAAATTGCGAAAGTGATAAAAAGAGAGTGAGAGGGATAGAGGGGCAGAGAAAAACATAGATGAACAGACGAATAAATACACAGACAGATAGGTAGGGTGACAGTTAGAGAGAGAGAGATAGATAGATAGATAGAGAGAGAGAGAGAGAGAGAGAGAGAG
>CM077113.1:12979508-12989520 GCA_039619505.1 Cimex hemipterus
CGCAAGACCATACATAGGCCCCGAGCCTATCCTTGGGATATCAAAAACAAACGTAGAATCCTCCATCGCAGAATGGATCCAAATAAAACAAAGAGAAAAATGGATAAACTCTAGCAGTGCTAGACACAGTAAACTCATGATAAAACAACCCTCACCAAAACTGGCAAAAACACTGCTACAATTGGAGAGGGCAAATCTCAGAGGAGTGGTAGGACTACTAACCGGCCACTGGCACCTGAGAAAACATCTACAAAGCATGGGCATATATAACAGTGATCCAACTTGCAGACTATGAAATGAGGAGGAGGAAACAGCCACTCATATCATCTTCGAATGCGGAGCAACGGCTCAATGGAGATTCAATCTGACGCACAAAAATGACTCAGAGAACCACATTGAAGCAATAACAGTCAATGACTTGATAATCCTGAGAAAAAGGATCGAGCCTATTGACTAAACTAAAGAACTAGGAAGGTACAATAAGCCAGAAGGCTGCAGTGCCTGGGGCACACAAACCCCACCTCTTAGTACCTTTGCCACCTAACCTAACCTATCTCATTGGCCCTCGAAAAAAGGAGTAGCCTGGGTGTGGCATCGAGGCTTAAGCGCTTCCTACCCTCTCATTATTTACTTTTATTACCTAACTAACTGATCGCTGTTTCCGGGAGAAGTGCGACAATGAATGCTCGGAAGTCAAACAGATAGAGGCAGGTGTATGGCAAGGTAGTGTCTTAGGTCCTATCCTATATATCATTTCTACTGCTGACCTATCAATCCTGACAATATTACTACAACATACGCTGACCAAACCGCAATACTATCCCTTAACTCGAATCCTGTCCAAACTAGCTTCAACGTCCAGGAACGCCATGAGCTTATCGAAGACTGGTCAAAAAGGGAAGGACAAGATTGAAGTATACTTTTACGCTGAAAAAGCAGTCTTGCCCGACATTGTACAGCAACAACAAATAGATACTATTTTCCATTCAAGACAAAGACCAGGGATTACATATCGAAAGCAGACTGACGTGGAATACCCACGCGAGACATAAAAACCAACATAATACAAGACTCCTCAAAGAATGTGTTCTACCGATGCGGTGCTGGCATGCCTGCTAGTGTTGCGTTATGTGATTCATTTTAACATACATACTTTTATAGTAGCTACCATGTATAGGTAACAAATAAATTTTAAAAATCTATTTATCTACTATTGTTCTATTTATCCAGTTCTATGTATCTATGTACCTACATGTCTATCTCTTTACATATATTTATTTTTCTTTCTTAATTTTCTCTCTATCTTCTCTCTTTCTTCATCTGCAGTTGTATTTATCTATGTAGCTATGGATCTGTGTGTTTTCATATCTATCTCTTTTTCATATATTTATTTACTTATAATTCTCTCTCTCTCTCTCTCTCTCTCTCTCTCTCTCTTCTTTCTTTCTTTATCCACAGTTCTATTTATCTATGTATCTGTATGTCTACCTATCTATCTCTTTACACATATTTATTTATTTTTATTTCCTTCTCTCTCTTCTCTCTTTTTAACTTTCTATTTATCTATCAATGTATCTCTATCCCCCCTGAAATGGCATGTACATCAACATGGGGCCTAGAATGGGACCCTGAGGCACTCCCAGTGTTACTCCAGGTTCCGAAGAAAACCTTCACATTACCACTTCCGTTTCCAAATAAGACCTTACCTAATATAATGATAATATTTCTAAAAGTAATCTATGAGATGCAATGTAGAAAGACTTACATAAGTCTATGAAAGTTGCAATGGAATTACCCTTGGTGATTGCATCAAGCGGGACGTTTACAAAGCTGAGGACACTCTCGACACGACACGCAAGAATGGTACAACTACACAGAAGAAAAACACTTTGAGCCCTGAAGATGATATCAATAAAGCTCGAAACGTTGGCACGACGAAGAGAATGTTTTTCCGAAAGCGACATCACACTAGACCGCATCCGAACAGTAATTACGAAGGGAATCAAAGATATCATTTATATAAATTTTAAACAGAAAAGGCCCTAAGTGGGACCCTTGAGGGAGTCCAGAAGTTTCTAGAAAACTAATGTTTAAGCGTTGGTACGATTTTGTGATTAGGACTGAACGAAAGTCCTCATCATCAAATAATTGTAATTGTATTATAAAATATAGTGAACTTTAAAAACACAAAGATTTCTTTTACGAGGGTTCGCAACAGCAGGGGTCATATAAACCCCCAGGGCGCCGTTGTTTTTTTGAAAAAAAGCCAATTTGAATGCGGGCCGCTGGATTCGAACCCGGGACCTTTACCTTACAGTGATGAGCGCCGTATCAAAGACTGAACCTTGCGGCCACCCACGCTCCCTTTTGTTATTATTGTTTTTCTACTTAAATTGGTGTAGTAAACTCAAAAATTAGCACTATTCTCTCCATTTTTTGGTCATATCAAAATAATTCTAGACTGATTTAATTTAAAAAAAATTTACCATTGTAAAGAGATAGTTTTTATATTTTAAATGTTAGTGTTACGAAATAGTACCAAGTCGAATTTACCCTATTTCGTAATAGTTTTACAGGTAGTGGTCTAATTGTGAAAAGCCGACCGGGTTCGAATTGAAATTCAGCGTGGGTCCGCTTGTGAAGCATTCCAATAAAAGATAAGGGCTCAGTTGTCTTCCTTGGATCATGTTTTGAATTTATTCACTGGCCGTAATCCTAATCCGTTTTGCAACGAAGCACTCCTCCTTTCGAAACGCCTCAATTTAGGTCTGTTACATGGAAAGTATTATAAAATGTTTCCTAGATTTTATGGGCCACGGTTGCCTAAGGAATTGAGAGTTTAAGTTCCCTGGTAAACAATGCTTAAATTACTAGTGGTTTATCTTGCATTAACGTGAAATCGCCTCTGGAGCGAGTGGGCTTTCAGCTTCCAGTAGAACGTCTCTCAATGTACCTTAGTGCAGTCAAAGAACGATTTTGAATAATCGGTTCGGTATGGGCATGGACGTAGATTCCATTCCCGTACCGTAACCGACGATCACTTTCTTGTTGAAGCGACGACACGCAAATTTTCTTATTGTGAATGCACACTAAGTTTTTCTCACTTACCTCTATTTTTTTTTGTACCAGCAAGATAAGCTCAAGGTGTTCTTGGATGCTGGAGGTGCCTTGGATGGTAGGAGTTAAAGGGCCAATTTGCCGTATCGTCCGCTAGGGTGTGCAAAGGTCGACAGTGTAAATGATAACAAGAATGGGTCTAAAAACGCTCCCTTGTCGCACGCGGGCCAGCACATATTGAAAAGTTCAACCCATTAGAATAACTTGATTTGTATATATATATATTTAAACGAGGGTTCGCAACAGCAGAGGTCACATAAACCCTCAGGGTGCCGATGTTTTTGAAAAAAAGCCCATTTGTAAGTATGTCGGGTTCGAAAGCAGGGCCGCTGGATTCGAACCCGGGACTTTTACCTTACAGTGATGAGCGCCTTGTCAAAGACTAAACCTTGCGGCCACCGACGTACCTCCTGATTTGTATATTGTTTGTTTAACAATGTAAAAATAAATATAAATTGCTAGACTCCTCGACTTTCTACCAGTCTGGACATATCTCCTTGCTAGATCGGGGGGGGGGGAGTCGTGAAACTCTGTGTGTTCTGATCAATTCTGGTCCTCTTACGAGATGAAAAGCCATCGGTCCATACTGATTGAATCGTCTTCAAATCGTCTAGACACCTCTTCTTTCTACCAGTCTGGACATATCTCCTTGCTGGAGGTTATCACATTCTTTATGAAGAGTCATTTCAAGAACGTGGAGTGTATCAGGAGGTTATGGACGTGCTCTTATTCATCTTTTGAGGTTATCCCATGTCTGGAAGACGGGTTGGTCAGGCTAAGACCCTGAGGTTATGCTGTTGAAGGTTTGTACCATGCGTGCGAAATGTAGTCGGGCATTATCATTAGGATAGAACTGTCGCTGATTTCATCGAGTATAGGCAACACATGAAATTCCAAAATTTCATCCACATAGCGCATGGCCGACACAGATTCTCCACGAACGACAACCAATTTTGTACGACTCTTCCATTCGCCGACGCCATCACTGAGCTACGTTGAAAAGTTTGGCTCTGGGGAAAATTACAGTCTTCGTACCTTTCATTTCGCCTCCTCCACACTCTTTCTCATCTACGCACAACTTTTAAACATACTGCAAGACCAATCATCCAAAGACCGATGGCTCGAGCAAATGGGAGCCGTGAAACTCCTGTGTGTTCTGATCTATTCTGGTCCTCTTTAGAGGCGAACAGCCATCGGGCCATACTGATTAAACCCGCCGCAAATTGAACCCAGCCCACAGGCAGCACACGCCCTGCCCAATGCCCAACACATCCCATGAACTCCACGTGTTGTCGACGCACCGCATATTGATCCCCGTACTGACCCAGTAACGACGTCCTCCTTACGGCAAGTAATTCTAGATGTAGAATCTGAGTGCGAAACTGAGGAATTTGTTTTATTGTGTTTGTTTAAAGAAGTGCCTACTTAGGTGCGCGAAGTATTCGTGGAGAGTATTTGGTATCTGAGGAAGTTGCAGAAAACTTTTTTAGGGGTTGTTTCTGGCTAAACAGAACGCAGTTCGATGAAGTGCACGAATTAATAAAAAATGATATTGCGGGGATGCTATAGAAAACATTGTTAAGGCTACGACCATACTTCACAATTATTTAAAAACCAATGCCGTACAATCGAACTCGATAGATGTAGACGACGAACATATGACTAGTAACAATGATTCTATTTTAGTTGTTTTACAAAAAAAAAAAAAAAAAAAAAAATCGTATCAGAAGTTCAAGACAAGCTTTTTTAATCCGAGGAAAATTCAAAATGTGTTTGAAGTGCACAAGGTTCTGTTGAGTGGCAAAATAGAGCAGTTCAGAGAGGGCACTACTGTGTTCCATTATTTCCTTAAACCCATGACTTGAAGGACAGATGAAATCTGTGCGGCTGTCACAAACGAACCACGCGTGGTTGAAGTCAAACTGGGCTGGCCGTGGAGTGGGTTCGATTTGCGTCTCATCATGAACTGCATTTCACAGAAGAGCCACATGTGGACTGAGCGTGTGCTGGGTTCAATTTGCGGCGGGCTTTAATCTTCTTCGAAACGTGCGTTCAGAAATTCGGGCACCTCGGACTTCCTGGTGCTGATGAATCGCTTGAACAACAGTTTGCCGGATTCCCCAAATTCACAAAGCTAAAAAACGGTCATCCTGTGGTCCTTTTACTCAAGGGGTTCCAGAATCTAACCGTTTATGGTAGGATTGCGTTTCTCGAAAACGTCTAACGGCGTCTAGCAGAGTTTCGCAGGGACGTCCGACGGCAATAGACGCATCATACCTGACGGAACGTCCATCATCAGTAACCGCCACACCACACGCACCATCCTCAGCATTAAATGGCATTTTTATGTTTAAAAATTGAAATGCAGAAAACAGATGAAAACGAAACAGTTTATTGCTTGCGGATTCAAATGAGACTGAATTATTTTAATTTCCGCAAAAACTAAACATTGAAAAAACGTCCTCCAGTTTTCGAGGTCCGTTTGACCAATTAATATATTTCAATTAATTAAGGTTTTTAGTTGAGATAAGAAAGTCAGTGTCACGATAGCACGATCAGTATTCGGTCCGAGTCACGATAGCTCAAGTAGTAGAGAAGCGGCGTAGCCGAAGGTTGTGAGTTCGAATCCCGCTCGTGGCATTGACTTTTTTTAATCCCAACTAAACATTTTAATTAATTGCGAAAATTCTTTAAATTTGTTTTGGATAAATGATTAAGAGTGTTTACCTCAAATTGATATTTATCGGTAAAAACAATAGGACAAATAAGAGCAGAATTTTGTTATCGAGGAAAAAATCTATTGGTGTAAGCCTAGAAAGTTTTGTTTTTAGTATATGTGGCAGTTTGCCCTTTTGTTAATACAAGAAAATTATAACTTACAATCCGTTAATTAACATATTTAAATGCATTATTTTAGGCCAAGGGTACGTTAAACACTTCTGGGGCTGAAACATATCTCCGCGACATTTGAACGGCGAATTTTCCCCTTTTCCCGTCCGAAATCGACGCCCATCGAAATTAATTCGAAAACGTGCCCAGGTTTTGGCATTCGTCCCGGGTCGTGATCCCTAGGAAAACCTCAAGGAGGTAAATAATTACGGATTCGCTTTTTGTCTGAACCAGGAAATGCTGCGTGAAAGTCGTCCCATTCCTCTCGGCGTAGGTGATGCGGCTTTAAAAGCAGTTTAACTTACCGTTTGCCAGCATTCGTTGCATAAGAACAAAAATAACGTGAAAACTTCAGCCGTGTTATGCAGCACGCACTTATCTAGGCAGTTAGCAGTTGATTTTTTTAAATGAAAATTTCCTGTCCAAAATGATCCATACACAAAAAAAGGTATATTGCGTATTCTACTAAATACATTCAAATATGAGTGTAGAAAGATAGAAGAAAGGAAAATGAATTAAGAAAAGGGAAAAGAATGAGAAGTGGGTGAGCACGAGAAAGAGACAACCAGAAAGACAACATGTAAATGGTTGTAAAAAAATAACGTTGAATGGAAGCAAGGGTGAGATCGAAAAGAAAGATAAACAAGGAAAGATAGAAAGTGAATATACATATGAGTGTAGAAATATTGCTAGATTATTAGAAAAAGATAGTAATATAGATAAATGGAGAGAGAAAGAGAGAGAGAGAGAGAGAGAGAGAGAAAGAGAGGAGAGAGAAAGAATATGGATTGAATAAAGTTCTATTTGAATTGGGAAAAGTTCAATTTAAGTAGGAAAAAGATACTCGATATGAGAAAAAACAATATGGGTTGAAAAAGATCACTTTCAGTTGGGTAAAGTTCAATTTAAGTAGAAAAAAGATACTCGATTTGAGAAAAAACAATATGGGTTGAAAAAGTTCAATTTGAATTCGAAAAAGATGGGAAAACTTCAATTTAAACAGGAAAATTAAGTAGAAGAGGCAGTTAGCAGTTGATTTTTTTTAATGAAAATTTCCCCTTTTTTTAATATTTTTTTAATATTTTATTTTATTTTTTTTTTTTTTGAGCGTTTAATGCAGACGTTGTGCCTGGTTTTTCTTTTTCTGCTTTGCCTCATTTTACGAAAAAAAAGGACTGCGTTTGGTAACGTCTGGTAATTAAACTTTTTATCTTGGACACAATTTATTCCGAACTTTACCTTAACAAAAAAAAAGGCTTAAAAATAAATTTAGTAAAATAAACAAATCACATAAAAAAGAGACATTCAACATAGCGACCAACCAAAGCAGTAAAATTGGGCAAAATGTCTGCGTTAATCACCCAAAAGAAAAGAACAGCAATACAGAAGTAGCAAAACCCAGTTCTAGCCTAAAACGAACAAAAAACATGGGTAAAAAAATTCAGTTTGAATTGGCAAAAGACCCTTTTGATTTGGGAAAGGATCAATAGTTGGAAAAACTTTAATTTAGTTTGAAAAAAAAATCCAATTTGAATGGGAAAAAGATGGAAAAGTTCAATTTAATTAGAAAACATATTTTTATTAAGTTAGGGCTTCTGTATAGCTATTTTTTTTTTAAATTTTTTTTAAGCGTTTAATGCAGACATTTTGTCTAGTTTTTCTGCTTTGGTCGTTGGCTATGTCGACTGTCTCTTTTGACGGAAAAAAAGACTAGGGTTAATCTGGTAATTAAACTTTTTATCTTGGACACAATTTCCGTACTTTAATAAAAAAAAGGCTTAAAAAGAAAAAACTTAAACAAATCACATAAAAAAGAGACAGTCAACATAGCGACCAACCAAAGCAGTAATATTGGGCAAAATGTCTGCGTTAGCAAAACCCAGTCCTAGGCTAATAGAAAAGCACTAAAAGGCCTAATCGAATATAAAAGTCTAAATAAATACATAAAATAGTACAATGGACATAGTGAACAACCAAATTACGTTAATTAATTTTTTGTTTTCAAATTTGGTTAGAGCTTTTTTTCTTTTCTTTTGTCTGTGTTTAACGAAGGCATTTTGGTCTAATTTTTCTGCTTTGGTTTACAATCTCATTTTTGTGCGTTTTGTTTTTTTCTTTGTTTTTGTGCTTTACTATCTAGTTAAAGTTGGGAAATAAATTTTGTCCAGAACAAAAAACCGTATCTACCCGATAAATTCCAGCCACCATTTTCACACCATGGATAAATTTCAGGATTTTGGTCCAATTTGCCAAGCTTTACTGCGAAATTTTGCAACGAAATTGCTAATTTAGTTTTTTTGTAAATTTTACAAAAAATTTATTTTTGTTAAATTAAAAATTAAATTTAAAATTCTAGAAGGGTGTTTTCTTAATTTAAACTGAACATTTTTGTACTTTTCGATACTTTTTTTTTAATTACTCTAAGAATGGCTAGTTCAGGAGTTACGAGTAAATTTGTGAGAAAAAATTAGTAACTGCGAAAGGGTTGAGAATAGCATCATGGATTCTGTCACTCCGGAGGTGTTAAATTCACTTCCAAATTTTGTCTACCCTGACATCTTATTTTATATATTCAGCCATAGGAGAATTTTTGTAACGTTTTTTGTTAAATTTTATTTCGACACGGTTAACCTTCGACACAGATTTTGAGCCTGGCGAGAAATTCCAGCGAATGAGACGTGATCGGACTCCTGGGGTGAAGGGTCGCGCGTCGGAACAGCCCCGCGGCCAGAAGCAACTGTCGGAAATTTGAGGTAAACGTGAGTTAAGAGATTTGTCGAATGATGGACCGGTTTTTGAGAGGATTTCTTTCTCCATCTCTCATCTCTCGTGCAAATAATAAAAAAAATCACTACCGTACAAGCCACAACTTTATGAGCGGTAATTAATACCCTCCGCCTTTCTATTTTATTCAATTTAATTTTACTTTCTTTACACTCCGTGGTAGATGAAAGCTCAAAGTTGTGCAATTGATTGAAAGCTTTGGAGCCGTTGAAGATCCTTTCGTCCAAGTTTTACTCTTTTTATCCAAAACGGTCAGTGTTGGAAGATTTTTTTTTTACATTTTATGTTGCCACTTTCGGCTTTTCTTATGACCGGATCTGGAGGTCCAACTTCATCCAGAAGAAGAGACACGATAAGAACCAAAAACACAAAAACCAAATTTGGAAAATTAGCGTTAAAAGGCGAGACGAGTGAGCGCAGCATGGTTTTTATTCAGACGATAAAACGTTTTCTCAGTTGAAACCGATCGGAAATAAATAGAAGGAATATGTAACTTTTTATTTATTGGACCACATCATTTATGATTTCGTCATCCTTACGGAGAGGAATATTTTTATGGTTTTTATATATTACATTCCTTGACTATAGGTTTGTTCTTTTCTCTTCTACAATTTCTAATCATTTTTTGTTTTCTTTAACATGTGACATTAAATACTTATTTTAATCCATAAACGCTTATTCATGTCATATATTTGAAGACATACATAAAATAAATGATAGGGAAAACGAATATTGAAAAAAAACAAAAAAACATACAAAACCTCAGAATGGGTCACGCAACACCCGATCAAATCTTTTCGACCAACTCTGCCTTAACATGATATATACATTTTACAAAAATAAATTACAAAGTAGAATTGCGCTGAGTACGCCTTGTTGAAACTGCCCAGAGGCATATATGATAAGAGTTGCGAAAACAATGAAATCGGGACATAGATATAGGTTCAATTGTAATTCTATTTTATTTCGATTTTGCTTTTTAAGGTATTCTTTGATTTAAAAAAAAATCGGTACCGAAGCACTAGTTAAAAAAAGATTCGGAATTTATAATCTATTTTTAAAAATTTTGTGAAACTAGATAGATAACTGTAAAAATATAGAAACAGAAAGAAAGGCAAACTTTTTTTGAGTTGGGAACAGATTGCCTTATGGGCAATAAAGACACACACAGAGGGAGAGAGAGAGAGAGAGAGAGAGAGAGAGAGAGAGAGAGAGAGAGAGA
>CM077113.1:13012473-13027325 GCA_039619505.1 Cimex hemipterus
TTTGTTTCATTTTTTCAATTTTTCTTCGTTTCAAACAACTTTGGACCATGTTTTTTGAAAAAAAAAAATTAATTAGTCTGGGTTTAAATTTGAAGATGTTTTTTTCTTATAGAAGGTAGATAAATAGAAAAATTCAATATAAACTGTTTGAGAAAGAGAAAAGTAAAAAAAAAAGGAATTTTACCTTTATTTATACAGGGTGAATTGCTACTCGTGCTACAAACTTCTCCAGTAGATTCTTCACCCTAAAATGAACAAAAAAGTTCATATTGTCCATGGTCCGATTCTCAACCATTTCAGAGTAATTTCGCTTTTTATCGATTTTGAAAGATATCACGTCCTGGGGTCGGAAAATCGTGATATCTTTTAATCTAAACATTTCTCTGAAAATCTAATAGAACCGTTGAAATTCCCGTTAATTTTTCAATAAGAAGATGATGGTGGCAAAATGTTTGGGCTAATTTTTTGTGTTTTATTTCAGCCAGAACTACAAAAAGAGTGGAAAATTTGTGTAAATCGGAAAGTGTATAAAGTAATCCAGAGTTTCTAATTTTAGTCTCAGAAGGCAACAAATTTGAGGAAAACTACCTGATTTAATAACGCTTCCAACGCACTCGTCATTTTCTTATTTAGTGGTTGTGAGACCAAGATGTTGATGACGAAAAGAGAAAAAATGGTGGTTCAAGGATTGCTAATGTTTGAGAGTTCAACTTTTTAGATTGGAAAAAACATATACATAGAAACTCACCAATAATTTTTAAAATTCATTTATTTTTATTCATTTTAGTTTTTGTTCAAATTGAAAACCGTTCTCCGAAATACACAAACGTGCCCGTTTTCTCATAATTCCAACTGTCACACCAAAACTGAGAACACGTCTAAGTTTTTCAGCAGCGGTGAAGATCCTTGCTCTCAAATCGTCGACGTTTGTCACTTCAGTGCGATAGACTAGTTCCTTGAGATATCCCCAGACGAAGTAATCCATGGGGTTAAGATCAGGAGATCTTGGTGGCCATGGAACTGTCCCACCACGGCCGATCCATTTTTCGAATGTTTGATACAAATACGCCTGAACTAATCTAGAGGAATGTGGAGGCGCACCATCGTGCTGAAAAATTATGTTTCGTCTCAATTGTAAAGGAAGGTCCTCCAGCAAGGTGGGCAGCATGTTTTGGATAAAATTTAAATAAATTGGGCCAGTTAATCTTGCCGGAAAATCTAAGTAGGGACCGATGAGGACATTTCCAATAACTCCCGCCCAAACATTGATTGAAAAACGTCTTTGGGAATGTTGCTGACGACTTGCATGTGGGTTTTGATGGGAGTATTGGTGCAGATTATGGGTGTTAAATACTCCGTCTCGGGTGAAATTTGATTCATCTGACCACAAAATTCGATGAAAGAAGTGATGTTCCTCAGTGTCAGATTGTACAAGCCAGCAACAAAATTCCTTCCTACGATAATTGTCACCAGTATGCAATACTTGAATCTTTTGAACGTGGTAGGGATATAGTTTTTCCTTTTTCAAAATTTCACACACCTTGAACTGGGAGATCCCGAATGCTCTCGCGAGGTCTCGTGTGCTGATATCTGGTTGAGCCATTACCCGATCGATCACCGTTTGTTCCAAACCAACATCAGTTTGCTGATTACCTAATTCGCGTAAATTTGTGGGGAATCTACCTGTTCTACGGAGACATTCGTGGAGCCTAATGAAAACACCGATACTAGGTAAACGTCGGTGAGGATACCTAACTCCATATTCTTGACGCGCTGCTCTCGCGCTACAACCGCAGAAACCATAAACAAGATGCATATCTGCATACTCTTCATACGAAAATGTAGACATTATCACAAATTTTGTTAACTGCACGAGTACACTTTAGACAATGAACAAAATTCAAATCTTTTCATTCGTTGTGAGTAAACACCATTATCTTATTAGGTATTAATCCTAATTCCAATTGTGTAAATAAAAGACTTATTGGGCCTTTCTTCCTTGACCTTCTAGCTGTTTGTAAACTTCTTAAGCATTACATACTAAATGGGCATTAAATTAAATTAAAAAATTTCAATGGAATTGTGATTTTGAGAGAAAAACAAAGTGAATAAACTTTTTGTGGTTTTTACAGTTTTTCTCTTTTTGTCATCGACATCTTGGTCTCAAAACCACCAAATAAAAAAATGACGAGTGCGTTAGAAGCGTTATTAAATCAGGTAGTTTTCCTCAAATTTGCTGCCTTCTGAGACTAAAAGTAGAAACTCTGGATTACTTTATGCACTTTCCGATTTACACAATTTTCCACTTATTTTGTAGTTCTGGCTGAAATAAAACTCCAAAAATTAGCCCAAACGTTTTGCCACCTTCATCGTCTTATTGAAAAATTAACGGGAATTTCAACGGTGCTATTAGATTTTCAGAGAAATGTTTAGATTAAAAGATATCACGATTTTCCGACCCCAGGACGTGATATCTTTCAAAATTGATAAAAAGCGAAATTACTCTGAAATGGTTGAGAATCGGACCATGGTCAATATGAACTTTTTTGTTCATTTTAGGGTTAAGAATCTACTGGTGAAGTTTGTAGCACGAGTAGCAAGTCACCCTGTATATGAAATTACATTTTCTTATAGCCTCTCTCATTCTCTCTATTTCTCTCTCCTCTCGTTCTTCAAATCGTGAGGATTTTTTTGTTTCATTTTTTCAATTTCAATTTCAATTTCAATTTTTCTTCGTTTCAAACAACTTTGGACCATGTTTTTTGAAAAAAAATTAATTATTCTGGTTCTAAATTAAAGGAGATATTTTTTATATCTCATTTTGTCTTGAAATGTCAAATTAAAATAGGAGGTAAATCAAGATTTATTTGATTATTTATGCATTTACCTCCATGTTCAATTTAAAAAAAATATAAACACGGTTAAAGGTCGAAACGTCGACAGGAAAAAAAGGAAAGGTATTTTTCTAAATTATTAAACACCGGTCGCCAAAAACACACACGTAATAATAAAGGTACAACTTTATGATTTTTTAAATAAATTAAATAGGAGGTAAGTGCAAGGTATTTTCTTGATGCGAAAGACTTTTGGTTTTTGTTAAAAACAGCGAGAATAGGCGGACCGGAGATTTAAATGTCTTCAAATCGTCTCAGAAAAATTATATTTTTGATAAGTTTACTATGTGAATGAACCGGAAACGCTTCTGACCGTAGCGACGGCTAAAATGAGAGGATCATCACTGAAGAAGCGTGAAGCCGAGGGCGTGTGAACTGGAATATTGCGTCTCGCCTATCCTTACGTTTCCGATTTCCGTTTTGTTATTAGCGCGCTTTCGTTACGTTGCGTAAAAGTGAGTTTAATGAGGAAAATTTCATCACATAATAGCAACTGTAGCGAGTCCGGCTGGAAGCAGAAACCCACACAGAGGATGGAAGACAAGAAGGGCAAGGTCAGGAAGAGAAAGCAATGTTACATCATAGAAATCCCAAATTACCTCCCGATAAAAAGAGCGTCTTGATACGATCATGTTCGGACGAAACGACTTTTACGGTTTAAAAAAGGATAATAAAATAAGTAGACCTGTAATTGAGTACTTTCACCCTCGACTGACCTCATCATTGTAGTACTGACACCCCGGCCGGTATTAATTTTCACTAACACTTCTAAACCCGCCTAAAAGCTTGAGGTATTGTCAGTTTATAGGGTTAATTTGCTAATTTTCTGCTCTGTTCACTAGTTGTTCCGGTCCAGATTCTTGAGAATCGATTAAGCCGTAGAAAGCATTCGACTGAATCAACTTTGTAAAGCTGTTTGACGTACGATGTGTTTGATAATTACGACTTATTTTGCTATTCCGTCGTGCACTTTTAAAATGATTAATTACATAATACATAATAATTGCCAGGTAGGTTGCATAAGACTAGTAAACGTTGTGAGGTAAAAAAAAATTTAAATTTAGATAAAAGTCCATATACCTCGTGGTATTAATTCAGGATAAATCCCTTCATTCACGCTAATAAATTACGTTGAGGTCTCAATATTCCTCGATATAATTTGGGAAAATTCCCTTCATTCACGCCAATAAATTGCTCTTACTACCTCCGAGTAGTTTATATTCCTGGAGGTTATTTTGAATAAGTTCGTTCATTCACGCTAATAAATCACATTTACTCACCATAATTCATTCGAAGTACACAATATTCCTCGAGATAATTTGAGAAAAGTACCTTCATTCGGGCCAATAAATGGCATTCGCGCTGCCGCAAAGTTACTCGAGGCCCCTCCATTCACGCTAATATATTACATTCACAATACGATGGCGTAGACCATATTCCTCGGGGTAATTTTGTAACAAATCCTTCCATTCGCGGAAATAAATTAGATTCAAACACCACAATTCATTCATACTACCCCAGAGTAGTCCATATCCCTCGGGGTAATTTGGGAGAATTCTTTTCAGTCACGCTAATAAATTTCATCACTCTCTAAAATTTGGTCACACTACCTCACAATACTGGCTATTCCTGCGGGTAATTTGGGGCTAATCCACACTATTCAAGCTAATAAATTACATTCCCAATACCCAAGATTAGACTATATTCCCCAGAGTAATGTCGGATAATGCTCACCATTCACGCTAATAAATTATATCACACACCAAAACTCATCACACTACCTGAGAGTACTTGCTATTCCTACGGATAGTTGTGGATAATACTCACCATTCTCGCTAATAAATTACATTCCCATTACCTCAGCGTAGACTAGATTCCCCGAGATAATTTGAAATAATTGTCACCATTCACGCTAATAAATTACGTCACACTTTAAAATTCGTAAAATTCACACTACCCCAGAGTAGTCCAATCCCTCGGGGTAATTTGGGAGAATTCTCTTCAATCACGCTAATAAATTTCATTCACACAACCATTACTCAGTACTCCTCAAGGCAATTGGACATATATCTCACTATCCAAGCTAATAAATGACATTCACACTACCCCATAGTAGTCCATACTCCTCAGGGTAATTAGGGATAAATCTTTTCATTCAAGCTAATAAATGACATCCAAACACCACAATTCATTCACACTACCTCAGTGTAGTTCATATTTCTCCGTGTAATTTGATATAAATCTCTTCATTCACGATAATAAATTACATTCACACACAACAATTCATTCATACTACTCTTACTCGGTCCTCCTCCTGGCAATTGGGCATAAGTCCATGCCATATATCCATGCTGATAAATTACATTCACACTCCCCCATAGTAGCCCTTATTGCTTGGGGTAACTTGGGATAAATCCATTATTCCACGCTAATAAATTACATTGGCACTACTCCCAGAGTACCTCATATTCCTTGGAGTTATTTGGGATAAATCCCATCATTCACGCTAATAAATTACATTCACTCTACCCCCAGTGTAGTTCATATTCCTCGGAGTAATTTGGGATAAATCCCTTCATTCACGCTAATAAATTACATTCACTCTACCCTCAGTGTAGTTCATATTCCTCGGAGTAATTTGGGATAATTCCCTTCATTCGCGCTAATAAATTACATCCACACACCACAATCCATTCTCACTGCCTCAGAGTACATGATATTTTTCGAGATAATTTAGGATAAGTCCTCCATTCACGCTAATAAATTCGATTCAAATTTCCCCAGAGTGTTCGATATCCCACGATATAATTTGGGATAAGCCATACCATTCATGCTAATAAATTATATTCACAGTACTCCAGATTTCTTCTCCTTCTTCTTGTAATTAGGGATATGCGTTTGAATACATTCGTACTTATATAGGGTGGGATGGAGTGTGAGAGAGAAAATGAGAGAGAGAGAGAGAGAGAGAGAGAGATAGATAGATAGATAGATAGATAGAGAGAGAGAGAGAGAGACAGAGACAGAGAGGGACAAACAAAGGAAGCAAATGTAAAAAGAAAAAAACGTTCTTGTAAATAAAAAGACATACAACCTCTACTAGTACAATTCCAAAAACTGCATAAATTAAATAAATAATATATGCTTTAGCATAATAATTGTGTAAAAAAGCCAGGAATAATTTAAATTTACAACAAATTTAAATGAACAACTCAGCTTCTTTCGTCAAGCTTTCGAGAAATCCTTTCATCAGGACAACGAAAATATTTATTATAATCATGGTTAACATATATATACATGTGCTTGCCGAATTAAAATATTTAAGCCATAATGTTTACTGTAAAATCATGAGAAATAAATTTCAATGTCTGATTATGGAGTAACTGGGTCCTTTACTTTCTTTCAAATAAACATCAAATTTCATCCCGTGGAAATCAGTAGCAAACAGAGCATAATTTGAAAAAAAGTTGACAAATGAAACCATTATAAAATTATTTTTGCCTAGTTTAATTTGATCTTGCAGTATTACAGCATTATCAATGAAAAATGGTGGGGGGGCATAGGTGTTGAGCATTAAGCCCTATCTTTTTTTTCTTATTAACGAATTATAAAAATTTGTTGTAAAATCTGTACGCTGATGACACTAGGATCAAAAAACTTTTGTTTAACAAACGAACAAATAAAAAAACTTAAAACTTATGTATATAAAAAATTTGCTTAATTAAATTTCAATATATGATTTTCAATGTATGATGAAAAAAAAAAGATTTGAACAAATATAAAATCATTGTCCATTCGTGCGGAAAAAATGTTCAATTGTTTCTACAATCCTCGTCCTTTTGTAATTAAAATAAAATAATTAGGTGTATTACTGGGCCAACTTTTAAATATTGATTTTCAGATCAAAACATTTGCAAATCAAATTTTTGTTTCAAATTTCGAATTCTTAGAATCGTTTTGCCTTTATCCGCTCTAATAAAATCGGTTTGTTTTGCACACAATTCGAATTATGTTATGGACTATATTATACGCGCCCCAAAAGCCATTCAAAATTGTTTTATGTAAATAATTCTAAATAAACAACATAAATTTATTATACAAGAAATTTTAAATTTGAAACAATGTTTTATACAATTTTCATGCCTTTGTACGTTAAAATTTGAATTATTATAATTATAAAACCTTAAATTATATCACACATGGTTTAACTATTGGCATGATTTACCTAAAATAAATACAATTAAATTATTTTTTAATAAATCAAATATATTTAGGAAAATATTAACAAAAATATCAGTAGTTTTAGAAATTTAGTCAGTCACAAATCAAAAAATGTATACATTTATAATTTGACCCAAGAGATTAAATTCACTAGTTTCGTGGTCCGCTTGACCAATGTTTCAATCAATTAAGGTTTTTAGTTGAGCTGAAGTTCGCGGGTTCGAATCCCGCTCGTGAAACCGATTTTTTTTAATCTTAACTAAAAACCTTAATTAATTCTAAGAGATTAAGTCAAAGTCTTTTTTCTCTAAATTATTAAATTTCACTAATTATCTACTAATTATTTGTTACTTTTTCTCATTTGACTTTGAATCCAAAAATATCTTTTTTTGTTTTCCTTTATGGCGAAATGAAAATTTATTGTCATTATATACAACTTACAAAAATAAGAACGGACAAAAAAAAATTAAGATGATTCAAGAGCAACTGGAACAAATGTTAATACAATTGTAATCGTAAGGAAAATATTTTTTATGTCAATAAAAAGTTTACAATGTTTTAATCATTTTGAATCCATCACAATAAATAAAAGGAATATTTTTTGTTTCCTCTTAGTTCTTAAATTTTCACAAGACATTTTTCTAAATATATATTTCCAAATACATTAAACCTTTTAAGGTATTAAATTTAAAAGCTGAAACTTTTAGGTTTTTAATTAAAACATTGCAAACTTAGGGGGGAAAACAGAATTATTTTTGATTCCTTTCATCAAAATTAGTGGTTAAAAATACAAAATTGCAGATATATTCATGCTGTTTTAGATGCTCTTTTTTTAAATTTTTTCTAAAGGCAGCATTTCAATCTTTTAGCATGCAAAATTTTAATTAATTAAATTTACCTTCTATTTGAACTATGTTTCCATTTGAACAGGTTTAACCTTTTCTTACATACAATTAAACAGTTTAAGTTAGTTTTTTTATCATTATTAAAATTATTGTGGCTAAAATAAAAAAGGTTTTTGAGTAATAAATGGAAATCAGAATGAGAACATTATAAAAATACTACTTTATTAAAGTAGATGATATACACTAGATTTTTTTCATAAATATTACATATTTAACAAATAAATTATCTTAAGTCTTAAATACATTTTGAAAACAAAAGTAAAAGGATAAAAAATTTGAATTTAAATTTTGGCACGTTGACTGTACAGAGATTTCTTTTCAAAAAAAAAAATTGAACAACCCAGTCTAAATGAAATTTGCACGCCATTAGCTGGCCGTCAGATGGAAAATCGTGTCGATTTTCAGCCTGTTGTTGTTGTAATATTCTGAAAGTTGTTTGACACTGCCGTACGTGTCCGCCCGTGTCGCTTTGCACATTTTGAGCTGCTGGGCCTCCAGGGTGAGGTCGCAGTCGACGACGTGGAAAACGTGGACCATCCCGAGATCCACGGAACGGAAAATGGTCGTGTTGGCGGCGGTGGCGATGAATTTGTCAAAAAGGTCGACATCCTCTTTACCCCAGCCTTTGATGTCCGTGTTGAAACCGCCAACCTGGGAACGAAAACAGGGTAAATTTGGCTAAGAATTGTTCACCTAGGGATTTGGTTCCTATACTGCTATAATTTTTTGTACTATCTAGGACATAAATCTTACTATGCCAAACACAAATAACTTTTGCATTTTCATATTAAAGCAACGTGTACAGGATGGTTCCAGAACGCCCAAGGAGGAGCTTTTACCCTGGACAAAATGATATACCTTTTTTTCTTTCCCACCTATTTGGCCATTACAGTGCTTGGAAAAAAGTTTTTGAGCATAATTTTCCACCTGGCATGGATTTGATTGTATGCTCGGACTCTATACTCTGCAAGCCCCGTAGTATAATGCTTAGGCAAATTCCAGTTCATTAAAAACGATAGAGCTTATGAAACAGCTAAAGAAGCAGCTCTATGGTATGCTATGGATTAACTTAATTTAAAAGAACATTTCTCCAGATCCTTCCAGATAAAAATAAGACATGAAAGAATAAAATAAAACAGAAAACAATACATAAAAATACTGATGGGTATAAAAAAAACGTGGTATGGGATCAGGAGTCAAAGGTGTCATAGCGAAACCTCTAGCGGCCGCACTTTCAATTTTCCCAAGCTGTGATCTTCCTAAGATTGTATTAAAAAGAGACAGATGAATTTATTGTCACTGCAGCACTGCAGGCTTTAGATTCCACCCCAGACTCAAAGCTCTCCTGGGAACGGCAAACTTTTCTCTAACACACTAAAAAACTTGTCAACTTTCAAATGAGCAACAAGCAACAATCGTATATTTTGAACCGGAAGGGAAATATGTCACGCCCAAAATATTATAAAATACAGACAGACAGACTAAACCAATGTATAAAGAGCGAAATGGTTACAACTGGATGAACTCGCAAAGATCAAGTGATTGGGGGCAACATAAAAATTGAGACAGAAGCCTGCAGAATTTGTCATAGGAATCCGTCAAACCTACCTTAAAAGTACATTCACATGTCAGATGACATCACAAATCATTGACATTACCCAAGAATATTCGACATTCCTTGCAGTAAATAGTGACAAGCCCTACCATTCACGCTAATAAATTACACTCCGCCTGCCCAAGGGTAGATTACATTCCTCGGCGTGATTTGGGATAATTATCATCAGTCACGCTAATAAATTACATCACTCACTAAATTTCATTCACACTACCGCCATTCCTACGGATAATTAGAATAATCCACACTACTCAGGCTAATAAATTACATTTTCATTACCCTAGGGTAGACTAGATTCCTCGAGATAATTTGGGATAATTCTCACCATTCACGCTAATAAATTACGTCACACTTTAAAATTCGTTCACCCTCTCTCAGAGTAATTGATATTTCTACGGATAATTAGAGATAATCCACACTACTCAGGCTAATAAATTACATTTTCATTACCCTAAGGTATACTAGATTCCTCGAGATAATTTGGGATAATTCTCACCATTCACGCTAATAAATTACATCACTCTCTAAAATTTGTTCACACTACCCGAGAGTACTCGCAATTCCTACGGGTAATTAATTGGGGATAAGCATTTAAGTGAATAAATACATTCCTTCCAATAAATAACACATATCACTTACATAAAAGTGCAAAGATGCAGAAAAAATATGTATGGCTTGGAAATTATTATTAAATTGCATATCCTATGAATAAATAATGAAACAATTATTTATGTTACGCTAGAGTTATTACATGTGATACTTAATTGTAAAAATTACGAATCGCCAGGTTTGGCCATCATGCCATCACATGTAAGATGTATTATCTATGCTGTATCAAATAATCAATAAGAGCAAGTTTTTAAGTTTTTCCCGTGAGAGAGTATATTATATTATTATAAATGCATAATGAAATAAAAATAAAGTATACCTTTAAGAGGTCTGATTTGTAAAGACTTCCAATTCCGAAACCATACTGCCTCCAGTATCCAGTGACGTCCGTGAAATTGAAATGGCTCGGTGAAATTTTCTTATTGTAAACAATTTCAGGATCGTATTCGCTATAAACAATGGGAAAATAGACCGATTTTCCCCTGACCGTGTTAGTCCGAATTCTCCTCAAACACTCACTCTTAAACACTATGTCGACATCGATGAAAAACAACAAGTCCTTGGGTTCGCTGACTTGCGAAGCACCGATCGAAAGAGCGTTAGCTCTCGAAAAATTGTCAAACACCGGTACGGCAACTATTCTAGCGTAGGAATATTTATTTTGAAGCGATTTAATAGAGTCTAACACGTTTTGAACGGTGTTTTCTTTATCGCTCGGAAACAAGACGACGATCAGTGCGACGTTTTCGTTATTTTTAAGACAGACCTCTTCGAAATTCGAAATGAACCTTCTAAACACTTCAAAACGGCCGGAAAGGGGCAGTATGAAATTGATTAATTTGTCGTTGATCCTTTTCGAATCCCCTTCGGCCGAGGGGAAGATGATCGAAGGCAGGTTCTCGTTGATTTTCATCAATCCCATTTCGAAAGTTTCTTTGATTCCGGATGGGTTTCTTTTTGCGCCTTCTCGCTCCCGGCCCGGCGGGACTTCTTCTCCTTCGTAGACTTCGCGAAAAGCCATTTCTGTAAATGAACAAAACTAGGTTAAAAATGATCATTTGTGCCGTTTGTCGTATGAAACCTGCATCACCGGTGAATTGCTGTTGCAAGTAAGCGTGCCTGCGGACCGGCACAGTCATCTTTCGGCCCCTGTATTTTTTAAATACAAGAAGCATGTCGAGAATGTAGTCAGAACCGAAAACAGGGTTCATCCTGTGATAGCCGTACAATAATTCTTTGAAGTCTATCACCCTTCCACGTTCTTTTGAATACATATTGATTATCTCCATAACCTAAAACTCAAACACAATAATAAAACAAAAAAACAAAATTAGTTAATGCGATACTCACTTCTCTAATGACATCGTCTAATCCTTCCTTGAGAGAAGCATCGATTTTTCTTCTTGGGTTGGCACTTAAAGCAGAAAACTGAGATCTCTGAATAAACTCCCAATGAATAATTTCGGCTTCACTCCGTATTACTGATTTACTAAGTCCTGGGGGTTGCCCTAAAAAAAACATCATATAATAATGATATATGCGAGTATTGTATTGCTAGAATATTGATTACTGATTTATATAATCTCAAATCTGCACATCAACGCATGTACAGAGTTGAGCTTATCACTTCAAGAGTTTTTGTACAATACGAGAAAAGATCGGCAGGCATCGAGAATCCCTATCCCGAGGCGGACCTCGAGGTGGGTTCCTAGTGCTATCGACAGCCACACAGTTGAGGTGGAGGAGAAGAAGATTCCATCATCACCCTTTAAGGGGTCCATACACGCTCAATATTATTGCACAATATTTTGTCGGAGGCCCTACACTGCTCAATATTATTGCGCAATATTTTGATTTGTGCAATAAATTGTATAGTATGCAGGCAATATTGATGGTTGTGCAATATATTGTACAACCTTCAAGGCAATATATTGTACAATTAGTTACAACCAGAATTTCATGTTGTGAAGTCATGTTGAGTGATAGTGATTTGTGCTGTGGGCGCCAGTGCGAAAAAGAAAAAGAGCTCGCAAAAAGGCAGAAAATAGTATTTTTCTAACAACACTTCATACTGCTCCCCCTTCTTCGCACGATTAGTATAATCTTTACGCTTCACATCCCACAGAGCTGGAAGGCCACGATAAACGTCAGTGAATTCGAAAATGAATTACCTATCAGCTTCCTTGGCAGCCTAGATGACGCGTACTCTACCACGCGTTGATACTGGCTGCCTACAGACGGCACAACGTTTTCCTTTTTGCACAATATATTTTCAAGGATTTGAATTTAGCACAATATATTGCACAACCTTTCAATTTTGAGTACACACGATCAACTGTATTGCACAAATCTAAATATTGCGCAATAATATTAGCGTGTATGGGCCGCTTTACACTTATTATACACTAATTTAACTAGTAGTTGATAGAGAATTCAATATTCCGCGATCGACCGTCTCCCAGCATTCATGCTAATAAGTACATTCACCCACAACACACTGCGGTATAACTCAATATAAGTGTTTTACATTGCTCCTGCAAGAACCCGAACAGGGCACATTTGATATTAACTGCCGTGCTCAAGCACAACTCTCATACGACTTTCAGAAGGTTCCGGGGGTGCATGGTTTTGTCTACTATATGGTAAAAATGTGTGGTGATTAGTGACTGTTAGTCATCCTGGGGGGCGGTCTGGTGTGATGTAGATTTCAGAAAAACATTTTCTTGGCCGTGCCAACGTTTCGATCTTTATTGAGATCATCTTCAGTGCCTGGGATTTACAAATATTTTTTAATGTAACAAATATTAAATTATAATTGGAAAAAAGTGAATTTATATAATACAAAAAATGTATTTTTTATATTCAATCACGATTTCCAAATAATATGATAAAAAATTGTCCAAAATTTTCGAATTAGGTTAAATTAAATTTACTTACCCAGAATTTTAGATTTTTCTAATTCAGATTGGTTGAAAATCTTCCGAGGGAAATTCGTATGCCTAATCAGACTTTCAGTTCGTAATATTTCTCGTTCGATTTTAACAATGTCGAACCTTCTATCCTGTATCAACAATTGCTGAAAAAAAATTAGAAAAATGGATGTAAAACATATATTTAAAACTGATCTAATGTTTTGTTTACTTCACAAAAATTACTTCGGTTTTATACTTTAAAAATATCAACTGCCTTTATATTTGTGATAGATTAACATTAATGGACTCGATTTATACAAAAGAAAACTGAAGTTATGATATATTCGTTAAAAAATATATTTTTTTCACGTATTCTTCCAATAAAACAACAACAAAAGTGTAGTTAGAATGACGTTTCATGCTTTATTTAATAATTTTTACTATTTGAAATATGCTTTTACTTGAGGGTTTTTAATTATGTAAATAGTTTGAACAATTCATATTTCAAATTGGATAATAAATAATAAACTCGGGCGGCATTGAACTTAATAACATCGTAAGATTTAAACCTTTAATACCAGGAAACTATGAAATACAATCTTAATATTTTTTAAAGAAAGGAGATAAAACTTAATCATATAATAAAGTGACGTTTTCATATAAATTAGCCCACTCTGTTCCGGAGAAGATATGAAAATATTATCTCCTTTTAACTTAATTAATTTAAACAATTATCGTAATGATTGGGGCATTTTTTCCGGAATAATTGGGATCGAACCTCAATCGCCAAATTGCCGGGAAAATAATTACATGCTGAACGTTTAGAATTGTTAACTAAATTACCGTCATGTAGTTATCAATTCTATAGAGGTTTTTGTACTTTTTCACTGGATGGAGAGAAATGGCCCTGTGGATTTCCTTTCGCTTCAGGTTTCCGCTGTAAGCCTCGCTACCGCTGGAATTGTGGTACATTATTGTCTGCATCTGAAACAGAAAAAAAATAATTGTAAAAAATATACAAGAACAGAATTTAACGTAATATTTCTTAAGTTCTGCAGCCAGGCTGACTTTACATTAAGACAAATTACAGGCGACCCGGTTAAGGATTCAAATGTCATTTGGGATTTCAGTGCACATGAATTTAAACCCAGAGAAATTATAATTAAGTATTTCAAAAGCAGAATGCCTCGCGATTGGTCAGATTATACCTAATACATAACTACCAGGTATCTGTAAAAATTTCTTTTCAAATAAAAAATATATTGAGACTGAAAAGTAGTATAAACAATTGAATAATTGAGAGGAAAAGGCACATACAGAAATAAAAGAAAGCGTGAGTGAAAGGCGAGAAAAGAGGAGAGAATGATAGATTGATTAGCTTTTTTATTTCACCGCTCAAAATCTTTTGGATCGTTCTTACTTCACGTGAAATATGCAGTTTACATTTACACTTATTAAGATTTATACTCCTATGGTCTTTGGCAATGTATTTGTATTATCTGTACTTTACAATTATGATTTATAATTAAGAGAGAGAAAAAATTTATCAATTTGACAATATTTTTAAATATATTTGAACGAAAGAGGGAGAGGAAAGAGACACGTAGAGAATAAAAGAAAGGGTGAGTAATAGGGGAGAAGAGAGAGAGAGAGAGAGAGAGAGAGAGAGAGAGAGAGAGAGAGAGAGAGAGAGAGA
>CM077113.1:13049361-13110853 GCA_039619505.1 Cimex hemipterus
TCTCTCTCTCTCTCTCTCTCTCTCTCTCTCTCTCTCTCTCTCTCTCTTTCTATCTCTGTATCTCTCCCTTTCGTTTTTTCTCTTGCTTTCTCTCTTTTGTTCTCTCTTTCTTTCTCTTTTGTTTTTCTTTTGCTCTCTCTTTCTTGCTCCCTTTCTCTTACTTTCTCTTTTTGTTTTTCTCGCTTCTCTGTTCTAAAACTCCCTCTTTACGTTTCTCTCCCATTTAATCTCTCTCTTTCTTTTTCTTCCTCTTTTACCTTTCTCTCGTACTTTCATTCTCCTAATTTCTCTCTCTCTCTCTCTCTCTCTCTCTTTGCGTAAGAAAGATTCTGGAGAGCTATTTTTAGAAATAAATAAGTAAACAACCAATCAATTCAACTATCTATCAATCTCCCTCTCTTTCTTACTCCTGAACTCCCCACACACCATCTGTCAAAAATTATTAACTGGAATTTCTTTTTTTATAATTTTTTTGTAAGCATCAAATTATTATTTATTAATATTTAATGCAATAATACGCCAATTGAGCTGTTTAATAATTTCAACAGTAATGAGAATACAAAAATTACAAATTATTTGTGTACAGACGATTTTTATTCTTCTGAGGCATCCATGACCACGTAGGCTTTTATTCATCTCAGAAAAACCTGTGACTACGGGTTTTTCCCGACGTCTCCCATGAATAACACTTAACCAGATTGATTAACTATATTTTTCGACAATGGGAATTTTTTTGCTTGGGGTATATATTTTTGAGACGTTTTGTCACCGGCCTATTGTGGAGCTTTGACATATTGCCTGTCTTAATACCTGGCCGATTACCCACGCCACACCGCCAAATCCACTCGAATACCTGGGAATGCCTACAGCCATCCATCATTCACGACGGATTATTTAAGGGAAAAGTACTGAAAGGTTGACGGAGTATTTACTGAAAACGTTATCGTGTTGTAATAGAGTTGCATGAGATTTCAAAAAATTGGAAAAATTTTGATAATTCCACACTTTGAAGCTTAAAACTGTAATACTTACAAATAATTTGTTTTACATATTCTTGCACCGGCTTAACAGACATTATGTGTAAGCAGTTTTCCATGAAAGTGAAATATATAAATATAAAACGATAAAACCCGTAAATAAGCAACGAACAATTTGACTGAATCGAATGAAATATTTTTTTATACAGTAACACAACCTAGTAAAATATTAGAAAAATGTGCGGTGATTGGTGACTTGATATCGCACTGTACTCTCAACACGACTCGCAAGAATGACACAATTGCACATAAGAAAAACCCTTTGAGTCCTGAAGATGATCTCAATACAGATCGAAACGTTGGCTCTATAAAGAAAGGGTTTTTCTGAAACCTACATCATTCCAGACCGCATCTTACATTTCGAAATAATTATTGGAAAAATGTAAACAAAATTATTTAGATATGATTAATATCAGCTTTTCAGTTTCTTTCCTTGGCCGTATCCCTAGAAAAATATTTGTAAAATTTCATATTGAAAATTAGATATAAAGCCAATTTGAATGTCTTTTTCCAGACCTTACCCCCCAAATTTTCATCAACAATAAAGTTATAAATAGAAAACAACCATTCTATAATAAACTTATTGAAAAATTTATATTTATTTTATTTTTGCAAACCGTTTTTGTTTTTATTTGTGTATTCTTATTTATTATTACATCTATGGACGTATTTTTCAATAATGAATAGTAAATAATTTTACTTACATTGAAATTTGAACACAGAACATGGAAGCAACAGGAAAAGCAATTTGAAAAAAATATGCTATCTATTAAGTACATACTGTTTTCGTGTATAATTCCAACTTTTTCAAATTAAATTGAACATATTTTGTACACAAAAACGTTTCTTTGCAAGAAAAATTAAGCAATATTAAATTGATTTGGTATTTTTTTAAATGTCTGCGCTTTAGGGGAAAAATTAAATGGAAAAACGAAATGGAACTTTATCAAAATCACGAGTAATCTGGATCACGATGTAGTCTACAGGAAAAAAGCTAATCAATTATCACTGCCAAAAGTACAACCTTTTTTAGAGTCATCGTCCGGGCAAAACTATCTTAAATATTTCTACAAATTGACATAATTAAATGTTTAACAGAACATTTCAAATTTTTTCGAAGACCGACTTAGCCCCGACAATTCAAAGTGCAGTATCGCCCTGAAGATGGCCTTAAAATAGGTCGAAACCTTGACAGTAACAATTGAATTTGCTTCTTTTCTTTCATCAAGACCATGCCGTGATTATTTGTGAATGAAAACTGGTCGATATATCCAATACTTAAAGCTGGTTACATCTCAATAAATCATACGAATTTAAGCAGCATTGTAAAAATTTGTTGTTTCGTTTTTTTTCCAATATATGGTTACACATCGATGTAAGTGGATCTTTATCAAAAGAAATTATTGAAGTTTCACGGAAAAAGGTAAGGGTGAAAGTGTCGGACGTAAAGTGAGTTGAGCATAGGAGCGAAGACACCGCCCTGTGGGACTCCACCTAGAATATTATAGATACTGATAGGTAAGGAAGTAATCTTAGCATAAGTTGACTGGTAGAATGCACATGAGAATCCGCAAGAATCCGGAATGACATAACCGGTCAAAGGCTTGATCCAAGAACCTGGGCAATACTGGTTTAGCTGGAGGGTTCTCGAAAAAAATTTTTTTGATGGTGTTTCCTGATATTTTTATGGTTGCGTTAGTAAATGAAATAATAATACCTGAACGAACTTTACTTAATTATTTTAATTAATTTTTCTTTTTATGTAAGGTTTTAGTTGGGTTGAAAAAGTCAGTGTCACGGGCGGGATTTGAACCCACGACCTTCGGCTGAGTTCTCGGTAAGTTCGAATCCCGCTCGTGACACTGACTTTTTCAACCCAACTAAGACCTTACATAAAACGAAAAATTAATTGAAATAAATAATTTTACCAATTAGGCCTTAACTTTTTAAAATTGAGAATGAATTCGTTTGTAAATTGTGTAAATAGTTTGGAGAAAAATTTGTGAATAAATTTTAAAAATGTTTTCGTAAGGCAGTGCCTAGTTATTGCGTACGTAAAAACCTGCATTGGTTCTAAATGATGACTGTGCAAAAAATTTACTCGGTGGACACAGACCTATTAAATAATAGAGCCAATTCACTGTCCTGCCGGCCGCTGCAGGCCCCTTTTCATGTTGTTATCAACTTTTCATTTGATCTGAATGGCGTTTATGAAAATTTCGCTTCGAATTCCGTCGATTCGGAATTTTGATGACCAGTGTTGGCGAGGATCGGTTCCGTGTTTGCTTTGTGTTAGATGTGTTTTTTTTTCGAAACAGATAAGATAAGCAGAAATAGCATGGGAAAATAATTTGGCAGATCTTACAACCAATCTCATTTTATGCTGATAAATAGACACCACAATAACTGCTCAATAATAGCTCATAGTGTTTTTCTGCAAACAGGCAAATTCTTTCTTTAAAAATTCACATTTCAATGAGCTTGCTACCTATTATTTTTGGCATCTTTTTATATGCAATCCTAGGTCAGAAAATATCGCAAGACAATTGCAATAAGCTTGGTTGAAAAATGTTCTATTTTTTCAAGCGAGGATACGTTGCAATCAATCGACTCTTGTCCATTTCTTATCGTTTTTTACTCTTATCTTTTCCCAGTCTGAAGAAAGCTCTTTGAATATCGTAAAAATGAAAAAAAAGCGCGAATTACTTAGAATTTTTATTTCAAAAGTGTCACTATTATTTTATAATATTCAACCAGAAGCATCTTGCAACTTTCTTATTTTAAAGAATACTATCATTTCAAGTGGACAGAAAAGTAAGATTTTCGATTTTACATCAATAGTTTTAAATTTTAAAAAAATTAGATAACGTGTATAAAATACCTGTTACATAAAAAAAATTCATATTGATAAATGAGGTACTTAGTAACCAAGAGAAAATACCATTTTTTGGTCAAAAGGTTTGCACAATTCAGTTCACTTGAGGAGTTTGAAATGTCAAAAATGTAACCAAGAATAAATATTTATTGATCAACAACACTATAGAAAATATTTGGTCGTTATCGATTATTTTGGGTCGCCTACTCTATCTGGGTTTGTCTCTCTTTCGCAATCTTTATCGTTGGTTCTGTCACGTTACTACTTAATATAATGTTAAAAGTTACATCTTTTTACCTATCTATCTGGGAGATTATGATTTCAATGAATATCTAAGTTTGCAACACATTAACCATATTGCGTGTCAGAAAGTTGACGACCACAATCTGACAATTTCCGCCTCGAAGAATATCGAATACTTTGGAGTGAGAATGTGACGTCTGGAGAATGAAAAAGAGTTATTAGCAAGAAAGGTGTGAGTTCGATCATGCCCCAGGTAATTTCGAGTCCTCTGGGAGAGTGATGTGACCAGACTTCTATGTTTGAGTAGAGTGTTGTGTTTATATTAATTTATTACAATGAATGTCATTTATTAGCATGAAAGGGAGGAGTAGCTTAACTCTGCCCTGAAGAATATCGAGTACTCTGTGGTGATTGTATGACGTCTGGAGAGTAAAAATAATTTATTAGCGAGAATGGAGTAGGTTCAACCCCGCCTCGAGGATTATCGAATGCTCTAGGGTGAATGGTTGTTGTCTGAAGAGTAAAAGTAATTTATTAGCGTGAAAGGATGGAGTTGCTTACAACCCCTACTCCGAGGAATATCGAGTACTTTGGGGTGATTGTACGACGTCTGGGGAGTAAATGTAATTTATTAGCGAGAATGGATTGGGTTGCTCATAGCTCCGCCCTGAGGAATATCGAGTACTTTGGATGATTGTATGGCACCTGGAGATTAAAAGTAATTTATTAGCGCGAGTGGAAGGGGGTTGCTCATAACTGCGCCTCGAGAATTATCGAATAATCTAGGGTGAATGTTTGATGTCTGGAGAGTAAAAGTAATTTATTAGTGTGAAAGGAAGGGGTTGCTTATAACCCCTACTTCAACGAATATCGAGTACTCTGGCGGAATGAATGTGACCATACTTTTATGTTTCTATGGAGTGTTGTGTGGTGATTATACGACGTCTGGAGAGTAAAAATAATTTATTAGCGGGAATAGAGTGGGTTCAACCCGACCACGAGGAATATCGGGTACTCTGGTGCGAATGTCTTTCATCTGGAGGTCTGAAAAGTAAAAGTAGATTATTAGCGCGAATGGAGTGAGGTCAACCCTGCCCCGAAGAATATCGATACCAGGGGGGGATGTGACCAAACTTCTGTTTGATCCTTTTTTTCTCTAAATAGTTTCTATACACAGTAAGTTGTTTGGGCATGGTTGTACAAATCCTACAACCTGATGATGAGCTAAGGGAGCTAAATCCGGATCGGTGGAAAACAACTTATTGTAAGTAGGAACTATCTTTAAAAAAAAAAAAAAAGATTGCACTCTGCACTCACTCAATCATTTATCATTTCTATAAACTTTTGTTTCTTCCGGTGGTGATGTGTACATCTATACTGTATGTAGTTGACAACCTGACATTAAAGAATACACGTGAAAGACAAAGAAAAAGAAGGATACAGGCAGAGGGCCGGCGATGACCTCACCTGTTTGTCATACAGCTTTATACACTTTCTTTAAAAATTCAATTTTTAACATGAGTTTTAAGCAGGATTTCTGCCCCGTTTATTTATAATGGAATTACTCTGTGTCCAAGAATTTTTTTTCTTTAACAGAATGTATAGTTGGTTTCAGTATCACTGGAATGGTGATCTCTCGGTTATTGTCTTTTTAATTGTCGAGGAGGATTAGACGGAATTCGTCGGGATGAAAGTTTTGATTTTGAGGATTTGTAGGTAGGCTTGTACGAAATTGGCGGTAACGGGGAGAATTACATCTTGGACAAGAAGAATTTTTAGGTCTATATGGGTACTCTCTTTGTGAACAAAAAAAGGATTGTGGATTGGCCTGTCTGTAAATCCATGTCGGCCTCACTATGAAATTATAAACTGCCTTTTGTTTGGGAAAGGTAAGTAAGCCGTCAAAAAAAGCTGTGTCATCAGAATCATATAGTTCAACATTAACTTAGTGACGTCATTAATGTAAATGGTGAACAGTATGGGCCCATGAATTGAACCTTGGGATCCCACGAATCTTGTATGGGAATACTATTAGAAACATTGTTCTGTTGATTTTTGTTAGAACAACCCTTTTAACTATTTCATAAGACTGCTGTGGCCGTAACGGTTTAGGCGTTGACACGGCGCTCATCACTGTAAGGTAAAGGTCCCGGGTTCGAATCCAGCGGCCCTGCATTCCAACCTGACAATTACAAATGGGCTTTTTTTCAAACGGCAAAGTGAGGGTTCATATAGCATCTGCTGTTGCGAACCTTGTAAAAAAGTCCGTTTTAAAACGAAAATGAACGGTTTACCGTATATGTTGACAGTGACAGTTCATAAGCGGATGGGTCGCAATTTTTGTGTATAACGCTTAAATAAATTATTGCACATTCCGTCTGAGCTGGGCGTTTTATAGTTTTTAAAGTGTGAAATTAATTTGCGTGAAAAAGGGGGAATGGCAAGGTTAGAATTGTTAGAGCGAATTTTTCCCCCGTATGTTTAAACATATCGTTTTATGTTCAGGGCTGTAAGCATAACTGGCACCAATAAATTCCACCTTTTTACTGAGATAGGCAGAATATTTGTAGATTTAATTGTATTTTATTTTAAATAATTTGCCATCACCAGGGAACATTTTGCTGAGTATACTGCGCCAATTTTGTAATAGTTTAGAAATTAATAAATTCAATTTATTTAACAGTTTATAAAAAAATTTCTAGTAAACCACTAATTGTTGAACTATTGAAATACTGTCTGATTGCACAGGATAAAAATTAAAATGGTCTGCGTCAATTTTCTTGTTGAATAATAGATTTCTTTTTGTCATGTCAGCATTCATGACGTTCTAATTCACAAACGTGTACACTAGGTACAAAATTACGCCGCTTACTACCATTATTCACTCTGTTTATTATTTTTTTATGCGCTATTTGCGATTAGTTTATTAGGGGATAAATTTGTTTAGAACTCAGCGTTTTTCACATTATTGCTTAATTTTCATCTAAGCTAAGTTGGAATTGCTAACTTGAGTGTACCGTTGGGAAGAGCAACAAGTAATTTTTTTGCGAAATTCTGTCTAAACGAAAAATTCACAATTAAATTGAAACTTTTGGACTAAATTTTTCCCTTTTAAAATGTCTGTATATTTTGGATTATTTCTGTTACAAATAAATTTGAACAAAAACCTTAATAAGACATGTTTTCTATTATTTTTTAAAATTTTTCTTCTATTTTACAGCTGGATTCGTTCGATGTAACAAGAAAACAGAAAATTTATACATAGGAACCATCAAAGGGAAAGGACATCAACCATTGTATCAATTTCCTTTGAGGATTATTGAGGGTTTTGAAGAAAGGGTGATGATGAATATAGTTCGGAATGGAATCTTTTGTAACGGGGATTTGGTTAGTTTCTCTAGATGAGAAAGAAAAACAAGTCGGTATGTTAACTCGGTCTGACATACGGACATCTGCTTCTGGGGCAAAACCCGCGCAGTTGTCCCGGTTGTAGAGAAAGGTTGCTCAGTGTCATCTTGTCGAGGAGTGCCAAGTCTTGGCCCCCTACAGGGAGCGAGTAGTCATGAATCCTGACATAAAAACGGTACTCGGGCGAACAAGTCAAATATCCCCTATTCCGCTTTTTAAGAGAAACGGGGGGGGGGTGTTTCCTCACTTGTAAATAGTGTACAAAACGTGTATATGTAAAATATGTGAGTAAATAAGTGTATCTGTGTTGTGTTTTATTGTGTCGTGTATCTATTTGTAAGTAATTTATTTGTTTGTTGTAAGAGGGTGAACTTGTAGACTGTAGGGCCGATGGCGGAATATTGAGTACTCCATCGGCCATAACAGTGCAGTGAAAAAAAAAGAAAAAAAGTCGGTAAGTGGAAGGTGTAAACTGAGTAAAGCAGAGGAGCGAGGACACTCCCCTGTGGGACACCTGCGACAATTCGCTAGATGGGAGATAATGAAGTTTTATAAGATATTTGGAAGTCACATTAGTTAAGAACCTTACGACGTAGAGACCTAGGTAATAGGCGCTAATTTTTGAGCTTCCACGATAGCTCAAAGCGACATACTCAGCCAAAGGCTTGTTGTATATTCAAGAACACACCAAGGCAATATTGCTTTATCACAAAGAATGTATAAATAAAGTCTACGACGCGGTGTGGTTCCTGGAGAGCCGAGTGGCATCTTCCAAACTCGAAATGGTTGATGGGGAATTCTATTTGTAGGAATTTTTTGGCAGGCGGATCTAGGAGCTTTTCCAGTATTTTGCCAATGATGGGCAAAAGACTGACGGGCCAGTAAGAGCCAGTATTGGGTGATTAGGTTTCTTCCGGTTTTGGGTTCATTCTATTCGAAGAAAGGTTGTGCACAGGACGGCGTTGGATAATAGTTTATGAAGATAATAGCTTTTTTAGGTTGGGAAAAGATGAAGCGAGTTATTACGTTGCTTTTCTTTTTGCGATGAAAGATGATCAGTTTTTAGCGTTGGGTTCAAATTTGTACTAACACTAATGGTTCAGAAAATATTCCCTTACTTTAGTAACAAACTTGAGTTTTTCTGGAAAAAATCTTTATATTGGGTTGTCCGGAAAATAATGCAGGATTTTAAGTTTTCATTAAAAAAAATCTATATAAAATATTCTGTTTACGTTTACAGGATTACTCATTTGTATGAATGTCAACACTTATTAATCCTCTTCCAAATGATATTGTTTGTTTACCTCTGTAGCATTCCGCTACTTGGAAATAATTCAGTCATCCTTATAATGTCAAAGCGAGAATTTCGTACGATTTTCTTTTACGAGTTTAAACTCGGCCGAAGCGGAGCCCAAACGGCTAGAAACATTAACCAAGTCTGGGGCGAGGGTTGTGTTAATGAGTGCACTGTGCAAAGGTGGTTTAAAAAATTTTCGGTTGGGAGATTTCAGCCTTGAAGATGAAGAAGGTCGTGGAAGGCCTTCCTCTCTTAATGATGATGTTCTGCGATCAGTGGTGGAAGAAAACCCCAAAACAACTGTTCGAGAACTTGCAGAGCAACTCAAAGTCAGTAAAACGACCGTCGCTGACCACCTCAAGGCGATTGGAAAAGTGAAAAAACTCGAAAATTGGGTTCCACACTCATTAAACGATCGCCAAAATTATTGGAGCTTGGCTATGAAACTTTGCCGCACCCACCCTACTCTCCGGACCTCTCGCCTACTGACTACCATTTTTTTAGACACCTGGACCACTACTTACAACACATAATATTCAAAAATCAAACGGAACTGGAAAATGCATTTATTGACTTTATCAATTCTAAAAATTCTGAATTCTACTCAGACGGAATTAATAAGTTACCAACACGTTGGGAGAAATGTATTGAGAGTATGGGAAATTATTTTGATTAAAGAACATTGCTTTAAAGTAACTAGTTTCTTTTTTTTTGTTTAATACCAAAATCCTGCATTATTTTCCGGACAACCCAATAATAATCGAGAATCAGACAGAGGTTAACAGAGTTTTCTTGCATTTTAGAAGTAGATCTTTATTATAATATTCGTCAATCACCTGTTTATACTACAAAAATAAATCAATTATACTCCATATTTGTTTTTAATCATAGAATTATTCAGACTAATATATATCATCCAATAAAAAATGTAATATGGTAGCATCGAAAACAAGATAAGTTTTTAAATTCTACTATCTATCCAATTGGAATGCAAGACGATAAAACGATAAAAGAGAAATTTAAGTTTTTATCTTATCTGTCACGTTGTTTTCTTAATGCCTTTTTTCTCGATCGCGGATTTCCTAGAAATTGGTATTTGTTTACTGATGAAACTATGAACGCCTGAGGGATAAATAAGCAACAATGAAATTTCTGTTTCATCTTTCCCCTCAGGGCTCATTGATATCACTAAAGGCGCTTTTGTTCACGTCCGAATAGAAATTTACTTGACAAAAATGAATTCACAGTTGATTTCTTTATTTTAAATTTACAAATTATATCTAGGATTTTTTTTCCACCTTATTAAATCACCTGTTACGATTCTTGAAGGAAACAGGGTTGTCATATTGTATATAGTTTTCTGTCCCGAGCATGTGTAGAGAGCGAATGTATTTATTAGCGTGAAGGTGTAGTGTAAGATGGCGGGTTATTGATTACCCATCGGCCCTCAAATAGGTTGGTTATAATAAGTGTTAAGGATAATGGAGGAAAATTAAATGCTCTGCCACCCTGAGTTAATGTAAATGAAATAAAGCATGTATTTAAGAATGATTGAGAATGCGTCTAGACTGAGATCTAAAAACCGCAGTTTTTGGTGCTGAATTCAACGAGCTGCTGCCAGCACCCGAGGTGCTCGAGGCATGCCGGTGATTTATTGTAAATTATAAAAGCTGGAATTGCCGACGGTCTGGAAAAAAGACACTTTTGTACATACATATCCAGATTTAAGTTTATATAAGTCCAAATATTTTAAACTTATTTGATTTTGCAAAAACATCTGAATTTCCAATATCACGATATAACTATTTGATCTTTAATGAAGGTCGTGAGATGCGATCTGGTGTGACATAGGTTTTAGAAAAAAGTTTTCTTTGTCGTACTACGTTTCGATCTTTACTGAGATCATCTTCAGAGCTCGAAGTGTTTGTTTTCCGTGTAGATGTATCATTTTAGTCTGTCGTGTTGAAGGTGCTTAGTATTTAATATTATAATTTTGTTTCTATTGACTAGTCAAATCCCGATTATTACTTTTCTATTCAAATATTTTAATTTATAAAAGTCGAAGTTAAGGCTAATTTGAAAATAAAGGAAACACTTAGTTCCTTCGTCAAGCTTTCCACGTCTTCATCACTAATTTGAAACTATTCTTAATACTTCGCGCGCTCAACAGATATGATCATCTAATTAAACTTTCAAATATTAGGATATGTTCATAAAAAGGTAAATTATTTCAAACTTATTACTGGGTGTTTTTTTCCCTTCGATTTGTCAATATCTTCGATTTTGTGTTACGAAGGGACAAGTGAATTTAAAAAACGCCAAAAAAAGAACGTGTTCTACTTTCCCCTACCCTCGTTTATCTGTTGTTTTCTAACAACACGCAACTATGTCGAACTGCTTGCAAAAATGTCGAAATGTTACGATCTGAACGACAATGGATACAGTACACCAACGAAAAATCGTTTAAAAAAATTCTACTTAAAATCGTTTTGAACGTTTTCATTTTAAAAAAATATATAAATAAATTTTGTAATTCATTTTAAAGAGTATTTTTTTAATTTTGTAGTTTAATGCACAAAACGTCAAATAAGCCTGGCATAAACAATAAACCGTTCAGTATGAATTTATAAAAAAAATTCGTCAAAGTATATCATTTTAAAACTAGAACAGAAGATCTTATGTAATTTATTTGTTATTAAGACAAAAATTGGATTAGTTCAATCGTCGTTTTGAATATCCCTATGACTAAACTTATTGGGTCTTCTAAACGGTGAACCCATGGGTTTTTAAGCCATCGTTAGTGAGTATTTATGTTCGAAAAAAAGGCTCAAATGCGTTCAACTCAAACCCCGGGGAGGAAGACGGACCCAGCGCCTGTTCAACATCCCTACACTAAACGGACCTCATCACGCAAAAAATATACCTTGCTAAAATCAACTACTTTAATATTCTCTATCATTAAGCTCGTAAAACCTACCGAACGATAAGGGTAGACTAAGATAAACATGTGGACCAAGAGATGGTGAGAACATCTGACCGACAACATGAAAAAAAGGCATTTCACACTAGATAAAATATTTTTTAAAATTTTTACCATAGTTTTCATCGGCATTTTAAAATAAAAGATGGCTAAGTTGTAATTTCTGTCCTTGTTTGCTTTAAAACCTATTATAAAAACGATCCAATGGAGGCAAAGTCAAGAAAATACGTACAGATCAGCCACTGTTTATGGCACAATGCAGAAGCACGCAGAGAAAACTGGCAAGCATAGATGATCATCACAATTGGGCTTTTAGAGATTCAAAACTGTTGTTGTTTTTCGCAAGACTGGATTTTTTTTCTACAAAAAAATGTAGCTTCGTTCTCTCGTTATTACATAATGAATATCAGATCCAAGGGGGAAAACGTAAAGGCCAACCATCGAAGATGGTGGAATGCATAAGAACGGCTGTCAGATAAAACAACATGGCAGCATGGGCAGGTTGATCCCTGGACATAGTTAATAGACAAAAATTGTAAGTCTTATATTTACTAACGACTTTTATCCCTGTTTGGTTCAACGATTGAAAAGTCAAAGGTGGTCAGGTTATAATTTACATACGTATTTGTAAAACACAATTTGCCATAAGTGGGCTATTAGACTTTCAAAACCGTTACGTATTATGTTATTTTTGGCAGTACATAATATTTCTTTAAATGTTAAAGATGAACATTGCGTATTTATGTAAAGAAAACAGTTAGTATAACCTTTTTTTATATTCCACACTTGCAAAACTAAAGAATTTCGAAGCACAAAGGGGCAGAAACATTAAAGAACCCTTGTAGCTATAAAAACATTTATGACCGATTTTTATTTCGTAGCCTTGAGTAAGGCGTATGTCGTTAAAACATTTTAAAACATCATCATTCTATTTAAAACTAAAAGCCAGCTGTTTTTTTAAGGGATGATATCTATGTACTTTTCTCGAGGGTTGGCGAAGAAGAGAAAATTTCAAATATAGATTTAAAACAAAAGATAAATATTTATTCAGGGTACCGGTGTTACAAACTTTGCTCGTATATTCTATATTCAAAATAAAACCAAAAAGTCTAATTAACTATGGTCCTAATCTTAACAGTTTCGCTGTTATTCACCTTTTTTCTGATTTTTTAAAATTTCACAGCCTTGCTTTAAATAAACAATGATAACTCCCGAACTAATTTTGTTTAGACAGATTCGTAGATACCATTGAAAACTACGTTAAATTCTCGATAGGATTTGATAAATATTAAATTTGTAAACGTTGGATAAATAAGCGTTTCAGTAGCCGGAACATAGAAAAAAAATTTACTTACTATGATTTTAAACTAATATTTCCAAACCTAGAGACCAGAAAATTTCAGAAAACGTACTCCATTTAATATCCTTTTTAGTGGTGTAATTGCATTTTTAATAATTACTTATTTTAAAGATGAAGACATATATAAAAAAACGAAAAAACTATGGTTGTTGGATTGATAAAGTGGAACAATTAAAAAAAACACTGTTTTTTAGTTTGGTTGGAAACTGAAATAGTGCACGTGTTTCAATTTAATCCTTTCCTTGATAAATTTCTTCATCTTTAAAATAAATAATTCTTAAAAACGCAATTACACCACTAAAAAGGATATTAAATGGAGTACATTTTCTGAGATTTTCTGGTCTTTAGGTTTGGAAATGGTAGTTTTAAAAATTTTTGAATTTTTTTCTTCCTCGCGAAAAGTTCGTAGACATCATCCCTTAAATAAAACAGCTGGCTTCTAATTTTAAAAAGAATGTATGATGATGTCTCCGGTGTCATTTTAAAACGATTTGTACAACATACGCTTTACTTAAGGCTACAAAATAAAAATTGGTCATAAAATGTTTTATGCCTGTAAGGGTTCTTTTATATCTGTGACCCTTTGCGCTTCGAAATTCTTTAGTTTTACAAGCCTGGGATTGAAAAAAAAAATTATATTGACTGTTTTCTTCAAAATTACACATACAGAATGTTCATTGTTAATGTTTAAAATTTTTATGCACTGCTAGAAATCGCAAAATACGTATCAGTTTTGAAAATCTAAAAGCCCATTTATGGCAAATTATCTTTATACGTGTAATTTTCTAACAGGATTTAGAGTAAATAAGCATGAAAATTATAACGTGGCTTCGTTCGACGTTCAAATTGTTGAACCAAAGATGACTAAAATTTATGAAAGTAAAAAAAAATAGTTTACGAGTTATCTTTGTTTATTTTAAACAAGGTCGTGAATTTTTTTAAAAATCAGAAAAATAGAAAAAACTCCAAAACTGTTGAGATTTGGGCCATACTTAATTAGGACTTTTTGGTTCTATTTTTAATCTTGAATTGAATATTGTATCTACTTGCGAAGTTTGTAACACAAGTAGACTAACCCCTTGTATAATGGATTAGCTTTTTTTAGGTTTAATTTTTCATTTACTGGCAATAGGCCATTTTATTTCAATAATTAGAAAAAGACAAAGAACATTTAAAATATGAAAAGCAGTGACAATTTAGATACCAATATTTGAATACAACAGAAATAATTGGGATTTGACTAGAGTTTAAAAACAATTATAAATTATATTAATTATTATTTTTGATGACGGTTATTTTTATTTATTAAAAAATTATTGATTTATCTCAGAATCCGAAATATAGTGCAAATAAAATATGCCGGATTTCTTGTTTTAATATATTTTTTTATCGTACAACCACCATATAATTTTTCAAAAATTTTCAAAATTTTACAGTTAGCATTGTACAAGGCAGTTGTTCGTCATGCAGGTATAATTTATACATCGTTAATATTATCTTGATATGAACTTACCGTCGAAGGAACAGCTGTAAGGCCAGTGAGGGAAGAACTGAAGGGACATCGGCCTTGTGGAATATAATAAAAAGACGTCCCAAGGCTTGGAGGGGGCACGCGCGGTTCCACACGTCACGTCGCAACACCCAACCGGTTCTGCCCCGACGTCTACATCTCCTGGGCATATAATTTTCCAATTTTCGCCCGTCCTCCCCCCCCTTCCCCAATTCAACGCAAAATAAGTGTCGACGAGGGTGCAGCATCGACGCAGGATGCAGATGGGGATGCAGGAATCAGCGGCTGGGGAAAAGGCGTCTCGCCCACCCACTTCATCGGCCGATTTTCTTATTCCCAAATGTCCCTCGGCCAAAAATTTATACAAAAGTTTAAATATACAAAATGATTCAGTTTTTCGTTTAAAATAAGTTCCTGTTTATAAACAAATTTGAATGATTCAATTCCCTAGTTGACTGGTTTACATTATACTGATTCATCCAAACATACTAGTAAAACGAAAGGATTTAAAAAAAATAAAATAAAATAAAACCCAGTACTAAACTACTATTAATTGTATTAATTAATTAATTAAAGTACTCGTAATACTCTTAATAATGTTTTAAAAGAGTAAAGAATGAAAACAGGAGAGGGATGAAAAGGCAGAAAAATAGGGAATGAGAAACAAAAGGGTTAACGGGAGAATAAGAAATGGAGATTAGTAGCGATGAAGAAAATAGAGTGCAAAAGGGAAAAAAATATGAGAACGAATGGAAGAGAATTAGAGAAAGAGAGTTAGTGACAATGCAGAGAGAGAAAGAGGGAGAGGGAGAGATAGAAAGGGAAGAAGAACACTAGAAAACACTAGAATGAGTACATTAATTTATTGCTTTATACAACGAGAGATAGATAGGTAAATAGATGAGAGAGAGAGAGAGAGAGAGAGAGAGAGAGAGAGAGAGAGAGCGAGCGAGAGAGAGAAAAGGATAAGAGAAATAAAAAAGGGAGAGAGGGTGAGAGAGAGAAAGAAAGAAAGAAAGAGAGAGAGAGAGAGAGAGAGAGAAAAAAGGATAAGAGAAATAAAAAAGGGAGAGAGGGTGAGAGAAAGAAAGAAAGAAAGAGAGAGAGAGAGATACTGAGAAAGAGAGAAAAGTATGACTAAGATAATGAAAAACAGTAAACCAGAAAGTGCAAAAAAAGAGAGACAAATATATAGAAAAAGAGGCAGAGAGAAGAGTATTAAAATAAAGAGAAAGAGATACTGAAAAAGTGAGAGCAAGTGGAGAATAAGCGAAGGATAGGAAGTGAGAGGGAGAGAAGAGAAAAGAATGAGCATGGGAGAAAGTGATACTGAGAAAGAGAGAAACGAGAGTCAAAGACAGGAAAAAGAAAGATCAAACAAATAGAGACAGAAATATAGAAAAATGGACAATTAGATGAGTAATAGAATGTAAGAATGAGAGAAAAAGGGAGACAGTGAACGAGGAAAACTTAGAGCGAGAGGGTAGAAATAGAAAGAATAAAAGGGAATCTCTAAGAAATAAAAGGTTTTACATGTTCGCCACGTTGTTTGTTCGTTATTGCCAAACTGATGCCTATGCGTCTGAAAAATAAAAACCTCGTACTGCTTCCTCAACTGAGCAGCTACGCAGGAATTACAGAAATTTGGATAGAAAAAAATCAGTAATTCAATCGAACTATTGGATTTAAAATAGACCAGAAATTGTCTGTTCAATCGACAATTATTTTATACAGGGGTAAGGCATGATACGACATTAAACGATGCTATACTAAAACGACAATTGATCTAAGAACTCTTCAATAATAAATAATTAAATTTGTTACAAGGAATAATAAAATAATAAATTGTAACAATTGTGACAGGCAGAACGGAAAAAAAAGTTATGCTGACACAATCGTTATACCATTAATCTCAGTAACATCATAAAAAGAAGGTCATATATCAATCCGAGATTTAGATAATACACACTTGTAAAATATTCGATAGTTTGAATGATAATCATAAAATCTACAACGAAAATGAGTTTCGTTTTAACAAATGATTCAAACCGATTTTTCTCTCGAATAAAAAAGAGAGTGAGAGGGAGGGGGTGAGAGAGTGAAAGGGAGAGAGGGAAAGAAACATACATTTCTTAAGCATATACACCTTCATATACAAAAGTATTGAACAAGAACAAACTCACCGACGTACAACTGAAGTTGGTGAAATGCCACAACACGTCTGACAAATAAATCCATCGATGATAAGAAGACAAGGATGACAATTCCATAATGTGCAGATTTGGACATCTACAACAGAAATAATAATTGTAGTTGTAATAACATTATTCGAATAAACGAGTCAACGTATTATTTTATATCAAGCTAATTCGGAACCCTGAATTAAAATATGGTAAGGAACAGTGGACGCATTTAGTTAAACCTTAGGTGTCCAATAATCCAATGTATCGATCTCTCAAAATATCAACATTACCATTGGCTGTACATTTGATAGAACATTGGCTATAGATCACATTAGAACGGTAAGCGTGACAAGGATCGCAGTAGTTCTTACAGACAGTTCTGTGACATAATGAAAGCATTACCCTGTCTCCAAAGTGAATTCAGGAAAACTTGAATATTCTACTAGATATAAATGGTACTTGAGGTTTCGAAGGAAAATTAGGACATCTGAGAGCGGAACGTCGAAGGTTTGAAATATGGCTAGTCCAAACCTAAACAATCTGTCATAATCTAAAATAAAAGTTCCTTCCCAAGGTTGCATGCATATGAGCCAATGTGAGCCACTCCTCTAAGACACGATGCACGGAATATGAAAGGCCAAAAATACAAGCAAATATCTATCAGAGGCTGATGATTCCAATAGGAATGCCGCGATGGTATAGATGTACAATTGATGATGAGTGACTTGCCAGTGAACAAGTTTAGTACATATTCTGAGAAAGACTGTAGACCAAATAGTGAACATATTAGTAAAGATTAAAGTAATTTTCCAATCTAAAGGATTCAGTGGAACAAGAATAACACAACATATTACAATAATGACGTAAAAGAATAAAATTAAAAAAAAATGCCCGAAGGCTTTCTCTTAAGTTTTGATCATATTCACGTCACTATGTCATCACCATTGTAATAGCTCATTTTCACTGGGGTAATGTTTATATTATAGATTTAAAATATCAATTTTCTTCTGACTTAAATTTGAACTGATACGACCTAGGTATTTTTGATTACTGAAAGTTTGATAAATGTTATTCTTTTTGAGAATTGTCTAATTCTTAGGTTTTTTATATAAACCGAAGATAAAAACTATCAGGCAAAGCGTACAATTATTACTTTAAGGCTTCCTTCCCGATCCTAAAATTTAACAAGCCAAAAGTCAAAATCATTCAAAATGATTTTTTTTTCTCTAGCGATTTACTACGGATTTACATCACGGACATTTCGAGCCCTAACTCACTATAATTTGGAATGATTGCGTCCTAGGTACTGATTGTTATTATGACTGATTAATTTTTATTGCTACATTGGTTTTTGTAGTTGTATTTTCCTTTTATTTCCGGTCGACAAAGAGGCTACTTCAGCCCGCGTACGACCCCTATCCAGTCTTCCAAGCAGATGTGGTAAGATAAATGAAAAAATAAAAGTGAGAAAATCGCTGGGCATAGAATTTGTCGAATTACGGTGGAAGGTGAACGGATGCCGTATCGAGAAGAGAAAGTGCAAAACGTACCAGGCCCGTATAGGTCAATCTAGGCTTACACATGGGCACTAGCTGGCGGGAAAGAGCAGCTATGTCATGAATGATTGGAACATATTTTACAATTCAGAAAACTAGAAGTTTCCAGGTATGAGCTATGAAGTTCCTGTTGACCTGTTTTGCCTTACGACACGACTAGTGGGCTGTTTCAGTACTATAAGAATTTTTAAATATACGTCCTGTGTGTTTTACAGTGTATGTGAATGTAATTTATTAGCGGGAATGGAGGCGTCTCGACGATTATTGAGTACTCTAGGGAAACTAGTGGTTTCCAGAAAGTTAAAGTAATTTATTAGCGTGAATGAAGGGTTATAAACCCTCTCTTAAAAATATCAAGTACTCTGGACGCAGAGTGTGTTTTCTGGAGAGTTGAAGTAATTTATTAGCATGAATGGAGGGTTATAAACTCTCTCTTAGGAATATCAAGTACTCTGGAGGGAGAGTGTGTTTTTTGGAGAGTTAAAGTAATTATTACTGTAAATGGAGAATTCAAATCCACTCTTAGGAATATCAAGTACTCTGGAGGAGTGAATGTGACGAGATTTGTCTTGATATAAGAGGTGTCAAGATATTGGCATCATCGGAATATCCATGCTTTCCTGCTGAAGGACTGCAGTACTAGTGGGGTTCCTCCACACACTGTACGGTGTTCCAGCCGGGAGTCAGGGTACTTGTCTCTAGCGATTTCCAAGGGAGAAGCTTGAAAATCTTTTGTGTTGCGTGTTTATGATTTTCTTGTTCTCTTAATTGCTATTAAGTAGCCTGAGGTACTTTGAGAGATCAACAAATGAAGAAAATATGAGAGGACCAGTGGCACAGATATGGAAAGAAGGATGACCACATGACGTTTGTCGGCTCATAAATAATACATTCATTCATTTTCCGGTCGAGAGAGTCAGGAATAGGCAGACTAGGCGGTCAATCAAGCACTACAACATTAATTTCAATGTTATCATAAACAAATTGAACTGAAAAAAAATAATCCTGCAGAAGATTTAAGAAATCCAGCACGCTTTGTTTATCCTTGTTTAAAAACAACTGACGTTTAGTGTTGATTTTTTTTTTTTTTTTTTTTTTGTAAATAAACAGAATTACAGACCTATCATCTACAACAAAACAATACTGGATGGAGTTCATTGTTCAGTAAAAATCCAACTTTTGTCACATGACAAGTATCGACTTCTGGAATTATGACCCATTTTTTAGTGAAAACATACACTCACGAAAATTTGGTAAAACTGTTTTAATTATATTTTTTCATCCAACCGCAAAAGTACTTTTGCAACCTATAAAGGTATTAGTGAATCAGTTGAAAATCCAAAAAAATTATATTTTAGAATTTTAAATAACGCAACAATTTTAAAAATTTGGCTAAGACAATAATAAAAAATTTATAAGCTGAGATATCTGAATTTGTAATTATTAAATATTTTATTGTGTCATTCAACTTGACGTATAAATTAAATTTAACCTCAATCCATTAAGAGAACAAATAAATCAGGTATTGGTAATGTATTTTAATTGTTAATAAAAAAAATATAATATTAATTAAGTACTCAATTTTTAAGGTGTCAAAAAATTTGATTCATATGTAAATTAATATTTCTTTTTTGCAATAGATTTTTTCTTTTAAATTTACTCTATTTTACTATTATTCAGATTAATAATTATCTAATTTAATAAGTATAATCATTTTGGAATGATATTTATCTAAATTTAGTATTGAAGTTGTATCAATGGAGTTGAAACATGCAGTATGACTAGGGATACCTTTCAATTTTCAGCAAATTATCAATTTTGTTACATAAGTTTAATGTTAAATATGCTGGAATTGGAGATAGATGAAGCGAGAAAAACATTTCTTGGTTGATTTTATGATTTGCAAATTTTTTACAGAGCCTAATTAGCCATGTACAATATTATGTCTTTAAGGCCCCCTATTTTATTTGTTTATTTTAAAGGTAAATTTTTTAAATAATAAAACTGGACATCCATCAGGGTATGAAACAGCCTACAAATACAATAAGTATCAGAAGATGGATATGAAATAGAAAAATCCTGCGACACGACCAAATAAAACAAGGCCTCTCCAAATCATCCTAGAAGCCAGAGATTTTTCGAAAAATATTTCAAGCCAAAATTTAAAAGGGATGTATCCAAAATAAAATAATGAGATCATAGGTAAATAACCCAAGCTGATCTTAATCAGTGAAATTCCGTGCATAAGAAATAGAAAGGATTGTTGCACACCTGTAAATGACGGTTCTCCTCGCAGATTTATTGTTTACAATGATCCCCATTTCAAGCATTAAATATTCATCAGTAATTACAAACATTTCTCTAGACATGAATTGTAATAGTGATCCACCGTCAATCTGATATTCCAACAAGATGCTGGTTTTATGTCGCTCAATTTAGTACGTGGGAAAAATGTGAATTACAGCTCAACTAAATATTATCCTAATTAACAATGTAAAAAAATAAATTTAATACTTAAGTATAACAACTGATCAATGAGCAGTACCTAGGTCCTAGAGTACCAAAATGACCAAGAATAGCAACAAAAATAGTCAATGACCTTCTTGTGGATTTTTCAAGTCTGTTGAACTGGGGTTGAGATTACCAAACCTCTGCTTCCTAGTATCATCATCATCATCATCATCATTATAATAAAGAAGTGAATCTGATTAACACTTGAACTGAGCAAAGGCCAGAAATAAATCAAAATGGAAACTTTGAATACCAGGTTTGCAACAATAAAAGAAGAATGTAATTGTTTCAAAATGAGTGTAGACAACAGAATATTTTAAATAATTTGATATTATTTTTGCATTTATAACATTGAAATAAGTACTTTGATAATTTTCATTCATTTTGATTGATTTGCCAAATCACTGGAGATGGCGAGAACCCAAATTGCAACCGACATACCAAACCAGATCAAACCCCAACTTCATTGTTCATCATACCACGTACTGACTTGAAAGAATAATTTAACTTTAATAATTAATAATACTTCTGCTGATCTTATACTTGCTGATACTGACCTTTTTATTGGGTGCATATATTTTAAATGATAAACCTTTTAAGATTATTTTTATTTTAAAGATAACTTAAAATTGTTTGAAACTAATAACGTTTTATATGAACACAAACTCTATTTTTTATAATTAAGTTATAAAAAAGAACTTTATTAACTTTGATAAGCAACAACTATTAAACAATTTTATAATTGATTTTAACAAATTATTAAAACAATCAGAAACTAACAAATATGTTAAATATTATTAATTGGTTAATATATGTTTCACAATCATAATTGATGTATTAATTATTTCAAGTAATTACGCTTCTTTTAAAGTTTCTAGATGAAAAAATTATTGACACAAATAGGATTCGAACCTTCGGCACATTGAGCTGAAGATCATGGGTTCAAATCCCGCTCATGATACTTCCTTTTTCAACACAACCAAAACTTTAAATAAAAAGTATGATTAAGTGAAATTATTATTTGGTATTTAAGCTACTCACAATCAGAATTTTTAACACAAGATTCTTTTCTTTATTATAATAATTGCGAAACGTTATTGTGTAGTTTCCGGTCATCCATTTTTTTAAAATAACTGATGTTTGCTGGGTGGGTATAAGTTTAGCTGCCATTGCGGTAACTGTGGCATTTATGTCCTCTTCCTTTCATTTGTTAGAAATTCAATGTTATTAGTATTGTAACAACATACAGTGTTGATTTGCAATTAAAAATAAATTATTTGTATATCGTGATCTGCGGCCTGGTGTGATGTAGGTATAGAAAAAATTTTCTTTATCACACCAATGTTATGATTTTTTCTGAGATCATCTTCAGGACCAATGATTTACAGTGTTTGGATTATACAAATACATGGAATATGTAAAAACATATTTATACAATGATGTATGCAGTATAGTTCAAATTATCTGTATTCTTTCTACATCGCGTGCATCATCGTATAAATTTATTTTTTCACATCCTACATGTATTGTATAATTTAAATAATATTTATAAATCCCAGGCCCTGAAGATGATCTAAATAAAAATTGAAACGTCGGCACGATAAAATGTTTTTTCAAAACCTACGTCACACCAAACTGCATCCCACGATCTGTAAATAATCGTTAATTACTGGTTACTAAACACAACACATCAAATATATAAATAATTTATTAAACTGATTTTTTAAAAAATAACTTGTATTTGCTGGGTCTGCAATAAATTAGCCACCATCGTGGTAATTGTGGTATTTATGAACTGTTCTTATCATTCATTATAAATTCAATATAATTGCTTTTATAACAATATATAAATAATTTATTAAACAAAAAAAATTTATTTAACTTAATTAATTAATTTAATAACTGGTCTTTGTTGGGGGTCTGTATTAGTTTAGCTGCCAATGTGTTAATTGTGGCATTTATTGAATGCATAAATAATTTATTAAACATGTTTTCGACCTCAGCAGTTAATCTTATGATTTTTCCTTTTTGAAGGTGTGATAATAGGTGATCTCAAAAAAAAAAAAAAAAAAGAAAAAAAACAGTTTTCATCCACAACATTTTGGATTTATTTTAACCATTCCTCAGGTGAGTTAATGCAATGGTTAAATAATAATAATTTATAATAGTTTATTAAAAAAAAAATAAAAAAATAAAAAAAATAAAAGAGCCAGTTATTTAGACTAGGAAACAAACGTTCTTAAAACGTGTTAGAAAAACAACGAAATGTCATGGATGAAAACTGTTTTTTTTTTCTTTCTTTCTTTCTAGATGATTTATTATCCCATCTTCAAGAAGGAAAAATCATAAGATTAAATATTGGTGTTTGTTGGTGGCTGTATCAGTTTGGTGGCTATTGCCGTAATTGTGGCATTTATGAATTATTATTATCATTCATTATAAATTGGATATAATCACTTCTATAATATCCTACTATGTAGAATTTTAATTGAATACATAAATAATAATTTATTAAACAGAAAGTTGTTTTATTAATTTTTTTTAATAACTGGTGTTTGGTGACCATTAGTCAACGATTATTTGAAAACATGAGATGTGGTCTGGTATGGCGTTGGCTTTAGAAAAACATTTTCTTTATCTTGCCAACATTTCAATCTTCATTGAAATCACCTTCAGAGCCTGGGATTTACAAATAGTGTTTAAATTTTACAAATACATGTAGGATGTAAAAGCAAGAAGGAAAAAATGAATTTATTCAATGCTGTACTATTTGTTCTTTTTTTTTACATCCTACATTTATTTGTAAAATTTAAGCATCATGAAGATTGAAACGTTGGCACGATAAAGAAAATATTTCCTAAGCCTACATCAAACCACACCGCATCTCACGATCTCTAAATAATCATTAATTATCGGTCACTAAACACAACACATTAAACTGAATGTATAAAACAGAAATGTTTTAAATAACTGGTGTTTAAATGCGCAGTGTTTAGTGACTGTTAGCCAATGATTATTTGAAAATCGTGAGATGAAGTCTGGTGTGACGTAGGTTTTAGAAAAACATTTTCTATATCATGCCAACATTTCGATCTTTATTGAAATGTAAAAAAAAAAAAGAAGGAAAAATGAATTTATACAATGCTATACTCTTTCTTTCTTTACGTCAAATATGTATTTGTAAAATTTAAGCAATGTTTATAAATCTGAGGTTCTGAAGATGATTTCAGTAAAGATTGAAACATTGGCACGATAAAGAAAATATTTTCCTAAGTCAGACCAGACCGCATCTCACAATCTGTAAATAATCATTAATTAACAATCACTAAACATGATACATTAAATATATACGTATTATTTTTATCTTATATTATTATTAAACAGAAAGGTTTTTTTAATAACGGGTGTTTGCTGGGTCTATAATTAAGTTAGCCGCCATTGCGGTAATTGTGGTATTTATGACTTCTCTTATCATTTCTTGGAAATACAATATAATTACTTCTGAAACAACTTACTATGTAGATTTGCAATTAAATTTATAAATAATTTATTAAATAGAAAGTTTTTTTAAAAAATGACTGTTTGTTGGTGTCTGTATTAGTTTGATGGCCATTGGGTGAAGTGCCATTTGTAAACTGTTTTTTATCATTCCTTATAGCTTCAATTTTTAATTAATGCTGTGATCACTTACTGTGTTGTATTTTCTCAAGCTTTTAATCACTGTTTCCTTTTGTATATTTTCTTTTGACATTTTAAAACAAATAAATTTCGTGTGAGTCATTTGTTTTTGCCTCCTGTTTTATACTGACGGCCGGCGAACGGTTCGAAAAGGGGAGGGAAAGTCAAACAGTTGATCTGACGGTCGCCTTACTCGAAAATAAGAAACTCGGGGAGAAATCGTAGAAAGAAATTTTTAAAATTTTTGAATAAATGTCCGATTTTTGAACCGGTTTTCGGATTGTATTAGTCAATTAATAAAACGAAGCTCGGAGCAGTTCTGCCCTTACGATATTGATAACGGCCCGATTGACTAGATTCGGTCGGGTTCGTTTCGGTCCATCCTCCTTATAAGCCTAACCTTAAAGCGAGATTTATTCAAAAGTCCGTCTCGAGGAAAAGTGATTTTTTCCCGACGGAACGAGCCGTCGGCCGAAGAGAAAAGCGGAAAATTCATTTTTAAGGGTATTTTAGCGCATGCCTGTTCTTACCTTCACATCGAACGAGTAACGGTAGCCATTTTGGTTCTTTGCTGTACACACGGATACAGAAAGACGCTTAGTGACCCGGCGCCTAATTGTTCAACATTTGTAAAATGCGCGTTAAAACCGAGATGGACGAGGACGAGCAAGGGTAAGCATTTTATTAACAATTACCAGGGAGGCGGAGGAGTCGGAAAAACCCCAATTTTACGGATCTCACCCTTTTTCCTATTTCTCTTTCGGCTTCAATCCAGTCCGTCAAGCCACTTTCCATTTAAGCCATATTGGAAATTAAATCGGGTTTTTTTCTCCGACGCCGCCGCCCCCGGCACATTTCCACCGCGTTTTTATCCAATTTACACCCTTTTCCAATTTAAAACGGCCGGTTTTCGATCTATACGAGTTCGCCCCGTTCTTTTATTACGGAATTCGCACCCGGAGGGGAGTTGGCCGTTCGCAACTGGATCCCAGGATTTTCCCACGTGACCCGTCCCGTTTCCAGTTCGACCGGCCGTTTTCCGCCCCCCGAATGGAAATCAGTCGAAACCAGTCAATTCCGTCACCAGGGAAATTTAACATTTATTTTATCGATCTCATCCCTAGAACTGTGAAAACTCGGAATTAAAACGATTCCAGAATAAATATTAAGCCTTTAAAGCTCGGCCCAGCAATAAAAATATGTTTTCATCATGACCGCCTGAAACGGCATTTTGACATAACACATTTGTTGCTTGAACCCGTTCAACTTGACATATGGCCATTCGAATTTTCAACAATCATCTCATTTTAACATATTCTTGACCATTTCTCTCCTAGGATTGGCCAAAATCCATCGAGACAAAAGTTATGAACGATTAAGAAAGATAAAAACCACCAATCTATCAAAATTCCACATCTGTTTCCACACGATTTTCTTCCCAAAACCTTTAGGGTTACAGTTTTAAATAAATAATTAAAATGTTAATATTATCATTACAGGCTGCATTACAGTACTTGATATATGCTAGTTATTTCTTCAATTGTGAAGGGCTATCTTAAAATAAAAATTTGGTGGTGTTAGATTATGTAGTTTTAGTGCAGGTTTGATGAAAAAGGTTCATAAAATAAAACAACCAGTTTGGAGGCTAGTAAAATTCTCTGAAAACAGACTTAGTTTAGTTTTTAAAGTGTTTAATTGTACTTGGCAGCTGGTTATTTCTTCTGCTTGACTTTTCATCCATGATGGCCACATTGACCATTTGAATTGAAACATTTGGTGATGTTAGATCCTGAAGTTTTAGTGATCCCTGATTTAGAATTAGATGATACAGTTTGATGAAAAACTTAAAAAAAAATTATCATCGACATTTTCGGAGCTTAGTAAATACCTCTAGAAACTGATTTAGTTGTTCATGTTGAAATGATTGTACATGGCACATGGTGGGTATTTCATCAATTTTTCTGTGATGGGCTTCCCCAATTAAATTTTTTGTGGTGTTATATGTTGTAGTTGTAGTGTAGGTTTGACAAAAAAAACCTTTAAATTTATGATTGACCTACTTGAAGATTAGCAAATTTCTCTAAAACCAAGTTTTGGTTTTTAGAATGTTTACGAGCATACTAGGCAGCTGGTTATTTCTGTTGCTTTACTTTTCATCCATGAAGGGTATAATTAATCTTTTCTCTAATTAAAAATTTTGTGTAGTTAGATGATGCAGTTTTAGAGTAGGTTTGATGAAAAAGCTCCAAAAGAACAACCAGTTTGGAGATTAGTAAATTTCTCTAGAACCAGGGTTACTTTTAGCTTTTAGAACGTTTACGAGTGTACATGGTATATTGGACTTTGGCAATTCATGTTGATAGACATGGTTGTGGAAGTCCTTCAACCCGATGATGAGCCAAAAGGCTCGAAATTTGGATCGTTGCAAAACAACTTAATGTCAATATGAACTATTTTTTTAAAAGGGATTGAACCCCTCACTCACTCCATCATTGATCGTTTCTATTAATTTGCTACTCAAAGCAGTAATGGTATATGATGGTTATTTCATCAATCGTACTTTTAAATCATGAAGGGCTATCCCGAATTAAAAATGTTTCACTGCTGCACTATGTATTCTGTGTAGATTTGATGAAAATTTTCTCTAAACAGGGTTAGTTTTGGTTTGTAGACTCAATATACTTGATATTTGCTCGTTATTTCGTCAATCATACTTTTCATTCGTGAAGTGCTGACTCGAATTAAAAGTTTGGCCGTGTTGAATGATGTAGTTTTAGTGTACGCTTGACGAAAAAGCTTCAAAAGAATACCGGAACCATTTTGGAGATTAGTAAATTTCTACTAGTACCAGAGTTAATTTTTGGTTTTAAGAATGTTTATGAGAATTCTTGACATATGGTGGCTATTTCATCAATTGTACTTTTAAATCATGAGAGGCCACATCGAATTAAAAATTCGGTGGTGTTAGATGATGTAGCTTTAAGAGCTTAAAAAATTATAAATTTTGTTTTCATTGACCTGTTTGGAGTGCATTAAAACAGGCTTAGTTTTGTTTTTTAAAAAGTTGATGAGTGTACTTGGCAAATACTCGGTATTTCATCAATGTTACTTTTTAGTCATGAAGGACTAACTCAAATTAAAAATTAGATGGTGTAGTTTTGGTGCAGGTTTGATTAAAAACCTTCAAAAGTTAGAAGTTATTGACCTGTTTGAAGAGCATTAAAATCCTCTAAAAGTGTCAATCATATCTTTCAATTGTGAAGTTCTTTCTCGAATTGAAAATTTGGAGGTTTTTAGTGCAGGCTTCTGGTACCAGTTTGGAGATTAGTAAATTTCTCTAGAGACAGGGTTAGTTTTGGGTGTTTAGAATTTTTATAACTGTACTTGGCAGGTGGTTATTTCTTCTGTTTTATTTTTCAACTGTGAAAGGCATATTAATAACAAAATAAAAAAATTGACGATATACTTTTAGTGCACGTTTGACAAAAAAGCTTCAAAACTTTAAAATAAACCAGAATGGAACGCTGTAAAATTCTCTAGAGGGTTAGTTTTATAAAAATGGTCAAAATGTTTGTTAATATAGCATAAACTGAACAAAAATGAAAGGATATTTGAAATTTATTTTTATTAATTCCTAATTTTAACATATTTTAAAATTTTTTATATATTCTTATTGGTTGGATAAACCAAAAACCCTCTTGCAACGGCGTCCTTGATGATTCATTCTCACAATAATATTGCGAACTTCAGGTTCAAGATGATCTTTCCACAATTATAGAGAATACAACTGGAGAAAAGACAAGAAAAGTGTTTGTTTATAAAATTAATTTTCATGCTTACTATTCTTAAGTAAATTCGTTATTAAAAATGAAGATTAACATTTTTTTTGTTTATTTAGAAATTGTGAGATGCAGTCTGGTAGCAGACCTCATCTCACGATTTTTAAATAATTATCGATTAACGATCACTAATAACCACACATTTTTTGTTTGTTTTTGGTTTATATTTTCTGCTTTTCTTTATCCAACTAACAAATATATGTGAATTTAATAATTTAATTAAAATCAATAGAATATACAAATATCCCTAATCATTTTTGTGCAGTTTATATTGAGTACTTTTTAATGTATTATTTCTGCTGTGAAAAGTGTATTGCTCGTTATCTTGAATTAAAAATTTGGTAGTGCTAGATGATTTAGTTTGAGTGTAGGTTTGTCAAAAGTTTGAAAGTAAAAATAATAATGTATCAGTTTCATACAAATAAATTTCACTAGGAACAGGGTTTTTATTTGATACAAACGGCTGAAATGTTGATGAAAGTACTGACATACGTTGGGAATTTCTTCATCTAATATTTCCGATGTGAAGGGCCCGATGAACCCAAATTTACAGTTTATTTATACAAGAGGTTGAAATTTTAGGGAAAGTCAAATGCTTCAAAAGTTAAAATAATAAGCGATCAGTTTAGATAGATCTGCAGAAAAGGGGTTAATTTTATGAATATAGGACAAAATGTTTAAGAAAGGCACATGGCTTCATTATAATTTTTCCATCGTGAAGGGCGAATGCTCATTTACATAACATAAAAAAAAAATTGTGCTGCTAAATGATGTGATTGTAGTGCTGATTTGGCAAAAAAGGCTTTAAAAGCAAAATTTATAGCTGATTTTTTTTTAAATTAAAAAATCCAAACATAGGGCTAATGAGGTAAATGATGAAGGAACTTTGCATTTTTCCCTTTTTCCCTTTTTCAAATTGTCCTTTCTGTTTTTTAAATTTATTTTTAGTACAAAATTAATTTATTGAAATCACCTACGTAGAAATAATTCGTATGGTTGGTATCTTGGTACAATTTGTCTAAACTCGAAGAAAGTTAATTCTACATTTTTTTTGGTGATCAAATTGGCAGCCAGCTTACATTTTTAATTGTGCTGAAGCTAATCAAGCTGGTTGCTATTGTTAATGTCGTTTTTTTTAAAAAAACTGTAAAAATTGAAATTATAACTGCCGTTTTTTGACTTGTTAATTTATGTACGAGCACTCAGCGTTTTATGGAAATAGTTTTTTTAAGTACTAAAGGGGGGCCCAACCCTGACCTCCAGACTGCTTCGTGGCAGCTCGCGGTTTTGCCACTCCATTTTTTTCATTGCCCTCTCATCCCTCACAAAAAACCTAATAGGTGACCTATGAGCAGGAGAGCAGTGCCTCCATTGGTTTTGTGTAATAGGCAAAAAAAGAGCAACTCCAAATAAATGAGCTCAAAAAACTTATGCGCCTCTAGATTTTTGTCAGGTTCGCTTAAAAAATAAAAAAATAAATAAATGGGACAGATTACATGGCATTGGTTTTTCTCAATTATTTATTTATTTATTTTTTTTTTTAAATTAATATTAAATAGCTGTTTAAGTACTGTGTAAAAAAAAGAGGGGGGCTGCCTTGTGGAAAAATTTTCACAATTTTAATCCAAACAAAAAACTCGCACCTCACTTCCGTACTAAAATAATTACTGAAAGCAATTGTTTGCAAATTTCAAATTAAGTTTATTTTGTAGAAAAAAAAGTTACTCTTTCCAATTATGGATGTGATGGTTTCTTAAAAATTAAACCGAGAAAATAGTACGAGAAGGGAAAAAATTTATTAAATTTCTTTTATCCTCCTCCTATTTTTCTCTCTTTCTATACCATTAAAATCATATAGTAGTGGCCACAATGGTTTAGGCATTGACACACTCATCACTGTAGTGTAAATGTACCGGGTTCGAATGCAGGGCCGCTTACACACTTACACTGCTGTTGCAAACCATTGTTTAAAAACATTATATAGGTCCTTCCTAAGAGTATTGCTCACCATTATTAACGGGATATGAGAATTCCAAAATATTTGGGCTTCAAGTATGCCTACAAATCAAAATTTAAAGAGGAAAAGAAATAAAATAAAAGTTTGGAACATAAACAAATTGCTTTTATTATAAAAATAAAATAAAATAAAATACTACTCTGAACTGAAATGAAAAGAACGAAACCACAGGAAAATGAACTTATTTGCTTCTCTTAGCATAAATAAAATAAACAAGGCTCTTTTAAAAACTATTATAATAATTCTATCAAACAAAAATTATCTTTTTTTTATGAAAGGAGCGGGCGCACTCCCAGAAGATGGAAAGGAAAATGATTTTCTTTTCACAGGAAAAAAAGGAATAGACTCGCCTGATGTAGCAAGTACTTTCATGGAGCTCCAAACTCGGAATATCCTTTTGTTTTGATTTTCTTGCAACGCCCTATCGATAGGGAACCTGATGGATTATGGGAGCGATTGGAATGTGCCTCTGACATTTGTTTATTTAAATTGGTGAAATAGGATTTTTTTTTACATATGAAATTTGGTCTTTACACTATATTGATTTTAAAATTTGATAACGGTAGGAAAAAAGCTTCAGATGTTAAAATTACAACCGGCCTTTGACATACGCTAGACATTTTCTACATTTGCAGTTCATTCGAGCTGGGTTTGCCATGGTACTAGCATAAATCCAGTTGAAATTTGGTCAAAGTTTTTTAAATTTAAGTTAGATCGAAACCTTTAAGAAGCATAGCTTGATTTGTAAATTCAACTGGTTTTTATGTATTAGAAAATCGTAAAAAATTTCCACACGGGTGCCAGGCATTTTGTCTTGAGGGATAGTTTCGCCCAATTGTATGTGTTCAAACATATATTCCAAATTAAAATAATAAATTTTAACATTCTTACATATTACCTTCAGGCAATAAATAAAAAAATCGCAATATCTATTTCATGCGACGCACCTTCCGTTGGTTTTATCTACACGCCATTGGAGGGAAGTGCTCCAAGTAACTTGAAAACCAATACATTGTACAGATATTTAAAAAAATGTAACATTTAAAAAAAATATATTCAGATCCAGGGAAATAAAGAAAGTATTTTATTTACAAGGGATGTAGTGTTAAAACCTTCAGGATTGAAAATTTTTAATAAATGAAATAACTGCTATTGAAGGTTTTAAATAAATTTATGCAGTTAAATAATAATTTTAAATTTATAATTCTTTCATGAATATTCATGAATTTTTAATAAAAGGTTTGATGTTTTTGCTACTTGCAAATACGTTCAGGTATGACAGAATGAAATGGGAAAGATATATATATTTTTAAATTCATAATATAAATCTTTTTACTATGTACTTGTGCTGCATGAAAAGTAAGTTATTCATGTTATCCATATGTCACTTAATTAATATACCTTCTCCCTGAACCTATTAAATGGTCCACCATATTAATTATTCCATTCAATTATTAATTTTATGTAAGGTTTTTGGTTGAGATGAAATATTAGCACCACGAGCGGGATTCAAACCCATGGCATTCGGGTTTAAATATGACTGAAAATATGGCAGAAGAGGGGTAAAATTTGAGTGGTTGTTGGTTGAGATATGAGGAGTTGGTGTCCAAGGGGATTGAAGTCATGATATCTCAAGCGGTTAAAGCAGCAGCGTACTGAGCCGAAGGTTGTGGGTTCGAATCCCACTCGTGACACTAGTTTTTCATCTCGGCCAAAAAAAAACCTTAAATTTAAATACTAATTACTTGGGATTATATATTATTTTGATTGGGTGTAAAGTGGTAAACAAGAAAGTAGAAGATGAAAAATTCATTAGGTTATATTCTCTGCACGATCTGTGATGGAGTTTTTTTTTAATTTTTTTTATTTTTTTTATCCCGGAAATTGATAAATTGCCCGAAAATTAGGATTCAATTTAGTTGAGATAAGCTTTTAAACCAGCAGGTAGTCGTTGGAAGTTCATTGACCTCGAATCAAAAAAAGTCCATTGGATTTACAAGTTTAAATGACCTATTTTTTTTCCTACATCACAAATCAAGTTAGAAATAACTGTTTCGATGAATAAAAAAAAGAAAATTAAATATATTAGTTTTGTGCCTGTTTGTAGAAAGGTTAATGACCACCTGTTACGAGAAAAAAATATACATACTTCTGCATTAAATAAATTAATCTGCTCTGTCATAGTTTAAATAGTTAATGTATTTAATTTTTACCTTTATACGTGAGTAAATTAACCTGTTATGTTTTGCTTTACAGAAAACTTTTTGTTGGCGGGCTTAGTTGGGAGACCAGCCAAGGTAATATAAACAAAATTAATAACGAAAATATCCCCCCTCCCAAATTAACGTTGTTTTTTGTTCCTGTGTCTGCAGAAAATCTTCAGAGATATTTCAGCCGCTATGGGGAGGTGATCGACTGCGTAGTTATGAAAAATAGTGAAAGCGGCAGGTCGAGGGGTTTCGGATTTGTCACCTTCTCCGACCCTGAAAACGTGCCGCTTGTCATCCAAAATGGCCCACACCAGCTGGATGGGCGTACGGTGAGTGCTAGGCAAAACTTGACTAAAAGAAAAAAAAAAATTGTTAACAATCGCGAACAATAACTTTCGATTTTCTTGGCCTGTTGTTTTATACTAAATTAATTTGATTAATTAATCAATTCATAACTTTAATATTATTTTGAATAAATATCCTCCCATTTTATCTCTTGAAAGATAGAGTTAAATTGCAAAATATTTTTTTTTATCACTTCCAATAATCTTGATTCATTATACCATCCTACAAAGTATGTCATAACAATTTTTTGTTCATTGCTATCATTAAATGGTAGCAGACATTTGTGTATCCCAAAAACTTTTAATTCTGAAAAAACAAAAAAACAATAGCAATGCAACCAGTGTTTAATTATCTGCCTTTTAGAAAAGTTTTCTTGATAATTTGATTTTTCATTATGAAATGGAAAGAAAATTTGTTAAACAAAATGTGCTTGTGAATGTTGAAAGTATAAAGTGACAGGCCACTTTCTAATTTTGGAAATCCATTACTATCATAATCCATTCTGAATGGGTTAGTTCCTCATAGTTTATGGTCTTACTTGTGTCAATGGTTTTTTTTTTTCTTATAGGAAAAGCAATTAGCCCTTTTTGAAAAGCTCCCATTTTAACCATTGGCCAAGAACTTTCATCTTATTGTTCACCCCGTAGGGTTTAAACTATCGGTTATTATTATTAGCGGTTATAATAAATAACAATTTACGCCTAATGAAGTTTTATTTAATAAATGAATATTGTATGTTTTCGGACAAAGATCCCTGAAAAGTTGGTGAACATAAAGTACAAAAGTACAAACTGTTTTTGAAATACTGATGACTGAATCCCACACCTACAATCATTTATAAATTTTGTTTATAAAAAAATAACCGATATATTCTAATTATTTTGGACAGTTTGTATGTAAGATTGGACAACACAAAATGACCATTTATTGATTGGTTTATATATTGCCCATCAAAAATTAGAAGAAGAAGAAAAACTGGGTTGGCTTATTTTCTCAGGCTTTTAACTCACAGATCTATTGGCTAGATGAACAAGATTGCTATTTTAAATATTTTTTTACCTTAGTTTTACATCGCTAAATTCAAAAATTTGAGAACATATTAATTTTTGCACTTCTTTCACTGCACTTCACAAAAACTTCAAATTGAGCTTTGGCACCAGAAAATTGTCCTTTTGCAATCGATAGGAAATTTTAATAATATTTCAATTGGTCACTTTCCACTTTGCCCACTTTCTGAACCGTTTTTTGACTTTGACTTGAAAAAATTTCTTTGCTTTTTACTTGCACTTGGAAACCCCTCCCCCTCTCTCTCTCTCAGAGAAAAATTGTCACTTCCCTTTTCATTTTTTTGAAAAAGTCTTCGGAACAAAAGTAGTAGAGTGTAAAATTTGCGAAAACATGACAGTTCAGAAGTTATGCATTTTTGAAAATATGGAGAGAGTGGGGGATGGCGCACTGTGGTGCTGCAAGCCTCACTCTCCGTCAGATTTTTGGTCGTGTTTTGCATTTCATTTTAGGCTGCAGCAAGCTGCAACAAAATCAGCAGCGTTTTGTCGTTATTTGCCTCGACTTGGAACACCATATTTGTATTCTTCCTGCTTCCAAATTCAGTTGGGGAGTTCTGTTGCCGTCGGAACTGCTTGTAATGGAAGATGAAATTGATTTTAATTTATTTATTCACGAAATAGAAAAATGTACTGAAATGTGGAATGTCGTATCTATATATTAATCTGTAAAAAAAAAAACAAAATTGTCTATGGGAGATTTTCTGTTGATATAAGCCACTGATGCTGCCATTTTCTTTTTATCGTTTTTTTTTTTTTTTTTTTTTTTTTTTTTAACTGACAGATCGTGATGGTCAGGTCTGGAGGTTGGGATGTCATGATCTTCAACATAATCACCATAGAATTTATATACAGTAAAAATCCGTATATCCGGACTTGACCAGGATTTGTCCAGATGATCGGAAGTCAATATAATCTGAACATTTGTGTGATATTATTAGGATCATAAAAATGGACTTTATTCATATGTCAATTTTTCTCCCTTTACTAATGACTCTTTTGTTTAAGATAGGATTCACCTTTTTATTTAAAAAAAAAAAATATTTTTACAATTTACAAAAATATGACTGTTGACCTCTCTCACCTGTTCAATTGTTTGGAACGGCGATTTGGTGGCCTCTACAAATTTTGAATGATGAATTACAGGTCCCATAGTTGAATTATGAATTTTTAAAAAAAATACATACCTTGCGAATTATGAAAAATTTATAAAAAATATTTTAACAAAAAGGTTTCCACTGTATTTACGTATATTTTAATGAAAGTTCTATGGATTTTCCTTTACTTATGGAATATTTTGTAGTTTTATTATTTCCAACATTTCTCATACAGGCTGTTTACAATGTATTCATTAGTTTCAAGTATTAATAATTCACTAAGAGGGACAAAAAGTGGCCATTCTTATGTTAAATTATTTCTTAGACAATCCTCCATTGATTATTATTAGGCGTTGGCATAGTGCCCACTGTAAGGTAAAAGGTAATCGTCCCTGGTTCGAATCCCACGACCCTGCAATCAAACCTGACATACTTACAAATGGGGGGGGGGACCAGCACTCCCATGGGTTGATATAACTTCTGCTCTTACAAACCCTCATTAAAAAAAAACAAAAAACTTTCTAATGTTTCGGTGGTTTCATTTTTTAAAAGTTGAACCATTTTTAAGGTTTAATTTGTTTGAGAGATGTTTCGATACGGATTCGGTTAGAATCAGAATACCTGGATTATGTGCGAGTAGGCCACTGTCTTATTGATTAAATTTAGAGGAAATCTCATCAGTTGGTGTTAGCAAGATTGGACTAAAATCTTGTTTTCAGATGAGTCAAGCTTTTAACGATGAAAATAAATTATCGACCTACTGGATACAAGAAATTCTTTTCAGAGGATCTTAGGAAGAGGTTTAACCTCTTCCGAAGTTGCTCTGAAAAGAACTTCTTGAGTCGTTTTGTTTGAGATCTTCTGATGGGCGAGAGAAAGGATTCATAGAAGAACTGGAGAGCAGTCTGTGAAACATTTTCACTCCAGAAGACCTGGTGGTTTTTTGGCCTGGGCAGGCATTTCTCTCGAAGGTCGCACAAACTTGGCCTTCATTGAGGGTTCTGTCACAGTGGCACAATACATCGAAGATGTGTTATTTGACTAAGTTGACTTATAATCCACTAATCGGCGACGGTTTAATTTTTATGCATGACAGCTAGGATCATTTCTGCCTACTTGGAATTTAATCAATTTAATTTTTGGAATGGCCAACATGAAGGCCTGACTTAAACCCTATCAGACAGCCTCGGAACAAGCTGTCTAAGAAGAAATGTATCCCAGTGATGCTAGAGAATTTGCAGGAATTAGGAATTACACTTATTGGAAGTGTATGAAAATATTCCACAGCATTTCATTGAAACCACATAAAATCGTCGAATTCAAGTATTGATTACCTGAAGAGGAAGCATTTCTCCTGATGGAATTGAATATTTTCTTCATTGTATCGATAGCAACATTTAAAATTTGTTGTTTTCAGTTTAATCTTATATTTTTCTTTAAAAATATCCAGTAAAAAAAAAATTGAAAATACTAAAAAAAAATTAAGGGTGGCCATTTTTTTCGCCTTTCAGTAGATTTAATTTCTGGCTTCAAATTAATTCATAGTATTTTTAATTGACCATTTTAGAGGAGGCCATTTTTCCGTATTTTAATGTTTAATTTTTAATTTAAAAAATTATTTCCAGATTGACCCAAAACCTTGTAACCCAAGGACATTGCAGAAACCGAAGAGGAGCTCGAGTTATCCTAAAGTGTTTCTTGGTGGTCTCCCGAGCAATGTGACCGAAACTGATTTACGGACCTATTTTGCGCGTTTTGGGAAAGTAATGGAAGTTGTAATTATGTACGATCAAGAAAAAAAGAAATCTAGAGGTGAGTCCAGTTCATTTAATAAATTGGCTTAAAAGAACTGTTACAGCATTAATAATGGTTTTTATTTGAATATGAGTTCATTTGTGAATTTTGCTGAATGTGAATAAACAACATTTTTATAAGATTTTCTAGAAGTAGGTAATGTTTTTTTAAAATAAATTTTTCCCCTTGTTTTCTACTTTTTTTTTTTTGTCTAGGGCAACAATAGTTACTTAAAAATATTTTATAATTTTAATTATAAACTTTTGTGTCATTTATATTTTAAATATTTTTAAGTTTTTACGACAAAAACCTAGTAATTTTTCTAGTGATGAAATTAGGCAAAAATTATATTTAGATGTATTCTGTGAAATTTTAAGTAAGATAATTCCTAGTTATTAATTGTTAATTTGTTAAGCATATTTTAGTTAATCTTCTAAAATTGTAAAATTTATTGTAAAATTGTTTATGTCTGGTTTTAATTACTATTATTAATATTACTTCTCTACAATCCCATATTTTAAGCTTCCAAGGCTGAAAAGTGTTTTTTAACTTTCACATTCAAGCAAAATCCATTTGTATTTGAAAAACAATTTTATTTTTGTAAAAAAAAAAAAAATTTTGCTCTTTGAGGTAACATAAAATCCGGTAAAGGGTAGAGGTTGCAAAAAAAATTCATAATTGAAATACAAATAATAATTTTTTTTGTGTATATTATTTTAGGTTTTTTATCAATGTTTATTTTCATGGAAGCACTCACTGCTGCTGAATTTTCCATTATGTAACAATAATTACCACTTGTCGAAGATTAAATTATGATTTTAGTTTTTCACAGATTATAATTGTTGTTTTCACTTTTTTTTTCTTTTGAGTCGCATATTAGGGCATTTAACCTTTACAATAATTCGTGCGTTTATTCCATTTGCTGAATATGTTACCTCTAGCCCAATTGTTCTTTTACTTATTTTGCTTATATTTTTTTTGTCTTTTTTTTTTTAATCAAAACGATACAAATTTTTTTCCTTAACAAAAAAAAAAAAAATAATTTTTTTTCTTGACAATGATTATTTTTAAAAATATAATTTAAAATAAAATATGTTTATTTTTTTATGATAGAATAAACATAGATATTAAGTTTAGATCTAAATTATTCTTGTGAATTTTTATGTATTAAGTTTAGTATCATCATTTAGATTTATATTTTATCATTATCATTATATTTTTTAGCACATAATTTTCCCCTTCCGGCTAAAAGAGGTACATTCTTAAGCAATTTGTAAAATATCCGTGCCAATGTTGAGAGGCCAATGGGTATCATTAATTTCCTTATACACATTGAGGTCATTTAAAAAAAAAAAAAAATAGTGTTTCTGCGGGAATTTTTCTGTGAAGAATCATGTTTTTAAATCTGATTACCTTTTCTTCAGACTTACGTCTATAAGTAATCTTCACATCCTCACCCAGTCTTAGACATGATGGTTATTTTCAGCTGGTCTTTACCACGCTCTATTTTCATTAAACCTTTTACTCTATCAAAGAACTTCATTCATTATCATACTTCTAAATAAAAATATCTGAAATCCTCCTTCTTGACCTTATTACCACATCTATATTTCTAAGAACTTTCCAATCGAAAGAATAATATCAGTTCTTTTACAATTTTATAATTATATACCTTAAAAATTTTTGTATCTCCTTACATCACGTCCTATCCGTTTGACACAATTATTTGGGAAATTCATTATAAACTCTTCCTTAAACGAGTACATCCCTTACTTGAAACTCCGTCATTCCATCCCGTCAATTCTACCATTTCACCCCCTTGAGCGGAAGGAATGCTGCTTGGGCGATTTCCTAGTCCTAATACACACGCCCTTACTGGAAACTCAAAACCTCATCCTAAAATCCTGTCTGATCGTACTTTTAAGTACAAATCACAAAATGCCTGTTTACGCAGCACATTATGTATATGTAAACTATCATTTGAGCAAACCCAGTAGTGGCATTTCGGGACCATCTCTCCTGTTTAAAAGAAATTGTTCAATGAAGGATCGGATTCACTGTAATAAAATCCGAGAAAACCCACAAAGCAAACAGCAATATTAATATAAAATTCTTATGAAATAGGCTGTAGTCTTTGATAGACTTTTTACTTTTTCAATTTATTTTTTTTTTACCTTGAAACACACAGGCAATATTATTAAAAGCATTCCCATTCTAGTTATCAGTTGGTTAAACTTATGGTTTTATCTATTTTATGCCTATAAAATTTCTATTAGTAATCACACTAGTGGATTGTCAATTTTTTTCTTTCCAAAATATCTTGTTTTGCTATAGTTGGAGAATGTGCCTCTAGTCTAAAGGAAAAAGGGATTAAATAAATATTTTGTGCTCGACAAAAAAGAAATATGATAAATTTAAACATTTGTAGTTATAAATTTTAAGTCAAAATTTTTAGTGTAATTGCACCAAATTAATTATTGTCTTTCCTTAATAAAAGAACAAGGTGACACATCACTCAAAAAAAAAAAAGAAAAAAAGGGCACTGATGGGACATTGTATTGGTTGAATGCCCATTGGAAAAAAAAAGCAAAAAATGAGGAAAAAACTTTTTGAACTTTTTTCATTTCAAAAATTTAACAAAAGTTTTGGGAATCTTGAGCAGCAGTGATGACGGCTGTGAAGCCCCTACCAACAACTCCATCAACCACACCACCACATTGCATTCTTTGTGTTTAGGGTTTGGGTTTTTATCATTCGAAGATGAAGATTCTGTGGAACGGTGCGTATCGGAGCATTTCGTCAACTTAAGTGGCAAACAGGTACTTAACAGCCACCTATCCAGTCTTTATTCTCATTATATTGCCGAACATAGGTTTCATTATCGATATTTTTAACAAATTTACAATTTAATTTTTTTTTTTAATTAACAACTTTCTTTATTAACCATTATGTTTTACATTAACATGTTTCTTAGGTTAAAGTTTATACCTTATTTAACACAATTAACAATTGAAACCACTGTCGGTAATATTTAAATTACTAATCCAAATATTTTACTGTAAATTTTAAATCGATGTTTGATCTGAATTGAGTGATTTTTAATTTAAAAAAGTTTAAATGAAGAGTGTGACAATTGAAATCTTAGTATATCTTAAATAGTGTATTAAAATTAATATATCATAAGAATGTTTGTAAATTAAGAACTAGATTTTTAAGGTTTAGTTTCACTATTCCAAATTATTATTGTGTATTATTTATTAAAAATATAAGCTTTCAAAACTTAGATATATGATTGTATATTTTTTAAGATTTTCCTATATCTTATGTTATCTTGTGATGATGTGTAATAAAAAGAATATTTCATTTAAAAGAAAAAAATTTAAAAAAGCTGTAGTTAAGATTTCAATATTTATGTGTTAACGATAAGTCAGAAGGCTTAAATATTTATTTGTGGTTGTAAGTTTAAACATTACTGTAATAGTATGGTATTTATGTTTTTTTTTTAGGGGAAAAATTATTCATATCTCTTATATTTAGTTAATAAGTCGTAACGTTAATTTACTTCATAATATACTACGAAGAATATACTAAGAGTTCAATGGTTAGAGAGATAAAATTAATATTCAAATGAAGGGACTTCCTTTTTGCCGAGGCGCAAAATTGGTAATACATATCTGTTGCTTTCTCTGTTAATTATAGGTTGAAATTAAGAAGGCAGAGCCAAGGGATGCCAATAAGATGAATGATAATGCTGGTGGTAGCTCCTGGGGTCCTCAGCAAGGGGGTCATATGTCCATGGGCGGTGTAAGTATTATTAAAACTTACTTTTAATAATAATTTTGCTGCATTTCTGAAGAGTTTATTAATACAATTATACTATTTAAAACTTAAAAAAAAAAAAAAAAAAAATTCTAAGTACTCATTTTGCTTGTATGCTTTAAAATTAATAAGAAAAAAAATTATAGATTAAATTTATTTTAGGAGTGTTGAAATAAATTTGTTTCAGGGCATGGGAATGGGGAATGCAGGAGGAGGAATGGGTGGTCCAATGAGCGGTATGGGACCAATGGCGCCTAACAACATGATGCAGAGCTATCAAGGTTGGGGATCGACTCCTCAGAGTGGTTACCCAGGTCAGAACCTGTCTTTTTTTTGACAGAATTTAATTTAAAAAAAAAAAAGAACACCCCGACTCAAACAATATTTTAAATGTTTACCGTTAAAAAATATATAAGACAAAAGTGTCAGAAAATACGTAAAAGGTTCATGCTAGAACCTGATAATTAAAATTTTTTTTTAGCATCCCTTTGGTACAATTAGCCTCAATTTTGTGATCTAGTTTTTCGTTTTCATTAATTTTGTTTAATTTTTTGTTTTTCAATTATATATTTTATTAAATATTTTGAGTGAATAGGGTTTCATTATTTTCTATGTTGTCATTTCAGGGCAATGGGGCCCTTCGAATCAGCCTCCCATGAATGGTAGGTCTGGCTTATGTTGGTTTTTATTTTTTTAATTTTGTTTTTGCATTACATTATTTGCATTTTTTATTGGAGTTGGCTTATTGTGTCTGTTTTTTTAAATTTATTTGTTTTATTTTTTTTAGTTTACTTAGTGCATGGTATGAATGTCCTTTCCTTCTAGTTTTAGATTTGGGAAATTGCAAATTTATCAATATTAGATCGGTATAAGTAGTTTTTCAGTTTTTTAAGCCCTTAACAAAAATATAATTATATATTAATTTTGTTTTCACTTGGTACTAGTCATTCATACATGGCAAAAAATATATTTAAAAAAAAGTGATGTCAATTTTTGGAAGTGTTGTCCATATTTTTCTTCCTTTTTATTTTATGCTAGTTATTCATTCCAAATGGTGTTCATTGTTTTGATATGCATGATTTGAACTTATTAACATGTGGTTTAATTGTCATGACGTAGAATTTTAAAATTAAAAAATTTAGTTGTTAATTCACTGATCTGATTGAATTGAACGTGCAGTGTGGGACGTGGAGCGATTATTATATTTATTATAGCTCCTTCATATTTGTCACAACCCACCACATTCCTGATTTAGATATGGTTTTTACCATCGAGCAGTTCAGCATGATACAGAAGCTTGTGTTTAAACTTTTATTAACTTTTTCTCCAGCGCATTTTTAAAAATTGAAGCACTCTTTATTGTGCAGTGTCAACATTGTTGGTGCTTTTTAACGAGTCTTTCTTCTGGCAGGATGGAATCCTTCACACACTGAGGCCTCGATGAAATATCGCCCTTAATCAAGTGCAAAAAATCACCTCGAGTTAATTGAAATTCTAGAATAATTGAAATGCGTTGGTTCATTTTCATGTAATTTGTGAATTTATCTCTTAAATAAGACCTAATACTTGTTATGCCACAGTCTTCTTTGTTTATAGCGACGATAGAGAAAATAATATCACAGACAAAGGAATCTTCAACTTCCATTAAATTATTTAGAAATTGGAACCAGATCAAATCTCATGGTTTCTGAATAATAATCAATCAACGGTCACTAATCACCACATTCCACCATCAAATTGCTCTTGTCCCTAAACATTTATTGTACCAAGCATTTTTAATTTTTATAAAACCACTTGTATTAATTTTTTTTTCATATAACGCATTTTTTCACTACTCAAATTTAGTGAACTAACATCAGATTTATTATGTAATATTTTTTTAAATAAGCTTCTGCCCAAGAGTTTCTCCATGTCAATCACAACCACATCAAAGTTTATTTCATGATTGGTTTCACGATGATGCCTTGACAAATCTGGCCTACTGTTGTCCGAACAATCATATCTATGCTTTGATTTGTACATAGTAAACTAATTTTTACCTGTGATAGTGTAAATAAACCATGTCAGAATATCTGAAATGCACAACACATGTATTCTTGTGCAAATTTTCCTACCCTTCTTATCGTTGCATTTGAAAACGAATTTTGAATTATTTAGATGGCTTTACAACAGAAACTTAATATTTTTATGAGCATCTACAATATATACCGAAGGTGAAAACCTCTCCATCCGATCCCCGCTAATACTGTTGTCAAGATGAGATAACTTTCTTTTTGAGATAAGATAATGCCTAAATGTCCTGTCAATAAGATGACACTCATTTAGTTTTAATTTAGTATTTTTGTCCATGTTGTATCATTCTATGTCTATTACTTACAATTGGTCACCTCTCATTTGGTTACTTCTATAATTATTATTATATTTAGAGTTAAATAATTATTATTTTTAAGGGCGTTTTAATAGCTAAGGTCATTTCACGCCCTAACATCCCAAACCTATCTTAGTTTAGCTATATCCCTTCTGCTATTCACTGACTCCAAACATTCACTCGTAAACTAATTTATCATATTGCCATCCAAGCTTTAATTTATTTTTAAAATTCTTAATTTGGAACGCCAAATATATGCAAAACTCCCATTTTAAATTTATACATATAAAATTTATTTCTGATTTTTTTTAAATTAATTAATTTAAAAAAAAATTAGAATTCTGAATCTTTGTTCCATAATTTAAACATTTCCCTTAGGCTTGTATGGCTAATAATAATAATAATGGAGTCAGACTAGTAACAGTCCCAGTGTAGGCTCATCCTTATCATTTTATGCTTCTATTCAAATATGATAAACAAACTAATTCTACATAACAATAAAAATAAACAAAACACAATAACTTTTTTTTTATTTATTTATTTTTATTTTTTTATTTTTTTAGGGTGCTATTTTTATTATTTAAATTGAGATTTTGGGCATTGCAGTTTATTATTGGGTTGTCCGGAAAATAATGCAGGATTTTGGTATTAAACAAAAAAAAAAAGAAACTAGTTACTTTAAAGCAATGTTCTTTAATCAAAATAATTTCCCATACTCTCAATACATTTCTCCCAACGTGTTGGTAACTTATTAATTCCGTCTGAGTAGAATTCAGAATTTTTAGAATTGATAAAGTCAATAAATGCATTTTCCAGTGCCGTTTGATTTTTGAATATTATGTGTTGTAAGTAGTGGTCCAGGTGTCTAAAAAAATGGTAGTCAGTAGGCGAGAGGTCCGGAGAGTAGGGTGGGTGAGGCAAAGTTTCATAGCCAAGCTCCAATAATTTTTGTGACGTTACACGTGACACATGTGGTCGAGCGTTGTCATGCAACAAAATGGGCCCTTTCCGATTGACCAAAGAGGGCTTCATTACTGCCAATTTCTGATGCATGGTATTAATTTGGTTACAGTATGATTCAGCATTGATGGTTTCGCCAGGATTTAAGAAGCTGTAGTGTATTAAACCAAATGAAGCCCACCATACCGTAACCATAACCTTTTTTTTTCACTTTTCCAATCGCCTTGAGGTGGTCAGCGACGGTCGTTTTACTGACTTTGAGTTGCTCTGCAAGTTCTCGAACAGTTGTTTTGGGGTTTTCTTCCACCACTGATCGCAGAACATCATCATTAAGAGAGGAAGGCCTTCCACGACCTTCTTCATCTTCAAGGCTGAAATCTCCCTCCCGAAATTTTGTAAACCACCTTTGCACAGTGCACTCATTAACACAACCCTCGCCCCAGACTTGGTTAATGTTTCTAGCCGTTTGGGCTCCGCTTCGGCCGAGTTTAAACTCGTAAAAGAAAATCGTACGAAATTCTCGCTTTGACATTATAAGGATGACTGAATTATTTCCAAGTAGCGGAATGCTACAGAGGTAAACAAACAATATCATTTGGAAGAGGATTAATAAGTGTTGACATTCATACAAATGAGTAATCCTGTAAACGTAAACAGAATATTTTATATAGATTTTTTTTAATGAAAACTTAAAATCCTGCATTATTTTCCGGACAACCCAATATCTCGCAATTTGTATTTTCTCCCATTTTATTTTTTCGCTCCATCAGTCTCAAAAATCCCTGAAAGAAATAAAGAAATCTTGCAGCAGGCAAACGCTGAATGGTATAACAATTTCTGAAAAGGCCTAAATCTCATTATAAATTCCAATAAATTTGAGAAAACTGAAAAGTGCCCCTCGAAAGAAACACTGGGGGCCGAGTAACTCCTCTAAATCACTTGAAAGGCTGTGTTTGTCTAAAAGGTTGCAAAGTGGGACAGTCGACCAAAATATGTTCTACCGTCAGAATGATACGTAGTCCACTTTGCATAAATCGAGGACAAGTTGGAAGGTTGTTGCCTGTTAAAAGCCTGTTATGGGATTAGCCTGACCTATTTGCAATCAGGAGAGAATCACAAGTTCTTTTCTCTCAAGTTTCTCAGTTCACGGCTTAATTTCTTTTATACTATCTCTACAGACATTCCATCTTGCCGCCCACTTTCATTTGATAATGTTTTTAACATAAATGGCCATATCATCTGGGCGGAGAGGAAATTGATCTGTTCTTTGTGGATGTTTTGCAGTGTGCCTTGCCTGTTGATAAGTTTTTCATTTCTGGAAATGCTGACAAGACTAGGAACCCAAACGAGTACCACATGTTTGTTAAGTGTTCTGATTTTATAGAGATATTTGTTTTAGATAATTTCTAAGATGTATATTGTTGTTTTTTAATGTTTTCATTATAATATTTTACTTTTAATATTGTGACGAGTAAGTTACCCATCATTTTCTCACATTATCGTATTGCTTATTATTAATTATAAATGTTGTTACTTGTAGAGCCCTGATTATGAACTAAAGGTTGAAAGCTTGATTAACAAAACTTACTGTTTTGATGACCATGACCTTGATCTCTACTTTACTGATGGTCGGTTCATTCTTCCTTCGTAAATGAAATTTTATTTAGCCCTTGTGGGCCTAAGCTCACTTATATTTCCCACTCAATTAAAGGTTAACTGGGTCTTGTTTTACAATTTTTGATGGAAACAGGGCTATTTTACTGTATATAATACTTTATAGATGCATATTGTGTTATTGAAAATGAATGCATTTATTAGTTTAAAATATGTAGTGATGGTGAAATATTGAGGTTGGAGGTTGATGGATGATTATCAAGTACTCCAATGCCTTAACTAAGTGAATGGTATGTAAGTAGAAAAGAATGCGTTTAAAAGTGATTGTGCGAGTGGGTATGGATTTAGACATGTTTTTAGCTGAAAAAACCTAGCTTGATTAGCCCTTGGAGTTCGACCTAAGTGGCTGGACTGATAATAACAAAGTCTGACCCTGGACTCCCAAATATCAAAATTTAAAGTAAAAAATTCCCATGTAATTTATCAAATTAGTAAAGTAGTCAGGCTTATACAAATCAGTAATCATTATTTAGCCTTTAGTAAACGACAACCTAGTTGTACAATTTGAAAAGGTAGTAAAACTCACTGATTTATTATTATTTTGGCTTGAATTGGTACAATTGTTCACATATTAATTTAACCAACAATACACTAACACAAACAACTGAAAACACTTTGTAATTAAATTTAAATTTTAGATTTTTTTCAATGGATTTACAAAGAAATTTTTAGACTTTGTCATTTGAAGCAAGTCCAAGGATGAGCAATCTTTTGGCAGTTGGGCCAAGAAAATTTTGGCAACAGGCTCTCTTGCTTTGCCGTACTCTCCGCCATATCATTAGCCCCGAAACCATAATGGCTTTTGTCTGTACAGTTGTGATTATTCGCCTTTACATATGAGGAACAATTTCTTTAATCTTAAACTTAACCTTATTTTGATAGCTTACCACTGCACTGGAACAATTACAATATTTTATAGGGGACAGTAGTTCAGTGGTTTGATTCCCACCGACACCTCTGGCCTTTTTTTCACACTATCCTTCCCCTCAACTGTATATATGGTGTGAAAACAATCAACTACATTTTTAAAAAAATGTGTAGCCAGTCTTGGGTATTTTCTCCAGTTGTCTATATACGTTTTTTTTTAAGTATACAAGTCTCTTGAACGAATCAATTTTGATTCCGAATAATGGATGTAGACAGATTTTTATGGTTATATTCTGACTAAAACTCGTCCAAAACACCATTTCCCATGTGTTTAGTTGGCCTTCCAATTTCGCCGACAGAAGTCTTGGATTTCTAGACTTTGTTTGTACCAGTTTGCAAACATGTGTTTGTACTAATTCAGGTTGACTCGGATTTCGATGAGAATATATAAAATGTGTCTCCCTATGTGTGTTTGACTTGGGAAAAAAAAAAAAAAAAGTCAAAAAATAACTTTTGGAGAGTAGGCTGTGAAGTTTTTTTATTAGAAAGACAAATACATTTCAAAGAATAAAACAAAAAGAACTTGTAAGATCAATTTTATAAACCCAGAAATGACCCATCCCACTCAATTATATTTAAAAAAAGCCTTAGAATTTGCCAAACTTTTCAGTCAAATGGATTTTAAAAAGTATCTACAAGTTGGATTGACAAATTAGAGTACAGCATAAGATTTTTTTTTGTGAAAAAGTTTAACAATACTGTGCCGATTTTAAGCCCCATAATATTTTTAATTGCGATAAGACCATCTTATTTTTTTAACACTTTCAGATAAAACTATTTAGTTAAAAAATGACAGTTGTCATGGAGGGGGGTTCAAAGGATGTCAGGAATGAGTTTCGTCATGTCTGATTTTCTGTGCTTGTAAATTGAATTATATTTTTTTCTATTTAAATTAATTGTACAATGGAAACAGTTTATAAAATACTGGTTATAAAGAACGACCGATTATAGCATACTAAATCTCTCGTCCCGTGAAATGTCATAAGGAAAAAAAAAGGATTTTTTTATAACAAACTATTAGTTATAACCAGTAACCCAAGGAAAAATTGCACCCTTTTAAAAAAAAATTCTAAATGTGTTTAAACATCTCTAAATAAATTTAAAAAAATATTAACTAAAAATGACCTTAGTCACTTCTGAGGAAAAATTCGCGATAATTTCTTGGATCGAATCAGTAGATTGTGCGAGGAGTCTCGCAAGTGGAATGGGGATGTCTCGTTCCTAAAATATCAGGAATGGTGACAAATAAAGAGAAAATTACCAAAAAATTTAATACGTGTTTAAAAAAATGAGGGGGGAAAGATAACAGATCACATACTACAATGATACTGTAGTCAAATAAGTCCATTTATATTTATGTATTATATGCACATGTATGCATTATGTCAGCAGGGTAAGAATAAGAATATATTTTGTACTTCCTCATAAACCAGGATGCCTTATATAATTACTAATTATATAATTACTTACATAATAAATACTGCTCTGCCATAAATGTACACATTTTATCTCAACCAAGACCTTAGATAAAAAAGTATAATTAATTTAAATAATTAATACAGTCAGTTATGACTGCTAATCATATGCGGATTTTTTCTTTTATTTCTTGTTTAATAAATCATTTGAAAGTGGATATGAATTAAATTGATTGATTATGGCCCATTTTGAAATATTAAACATTTTGCCACTCATCTCCTAAATGTAAACATAGGGGGTCCATATTTCCTAAAGGGTGTCCGTTGTAGGAAAGTTTCACCGTATACTCAAGAGCATTTTATTTATTTTTTATAGAGTTATGTGCTTGCATATTAGCCAGAATATGATTTATTATTTCTTATATATAGTTTTACTATGTATATGAACATGGCATTTTTTAAATTTTTTTTATTGCCTTACGGGCTTGTATATTAGCTAGAGTATGATTCTGTTGATTATTTATCATATATAGTTTTGGGAAGAAGAGTTGCATAAAAAAAAAAAACAGACAGTGCGGATCGGACCCACATTCACTGTCTATAAGCTGAGAGCCAATTAGGCTAACCACTTGTCTACCCCAGTCCGCTAAAACTTGACACTTTCAGTGCTAACTTGTTGATACAAGGTTACTTAAATAGATGGTGTTCGACTTGAAGGCCAGGACAGCAAAATTTCATTACAATTTGTATATTATAATTACACTTAATTATAGAAGGATTTAGTTAGTATAAGCTGAAAAAATTCAACTTTCTACAATTCGACTAAAGTGTCCGTACATCTTGAATTTTTGTCGAGGATTTTGCAAAACTCTCTCCACCCTAAATTTTTGTTTACAATTAGTTCTTTTCGCTCGAGTTTAGGTTCTTAGACTCTTTCTCTGGTTGGATTTCCTTTAAAATTTTTATTAAATATTATTTATTACTTCATTTTTCCCCGTCTTTTTTAACTTTTCTGCTTTATTTTTACATTAAAATCTGTAAAAATAAAACCGTAATAAAAAGAATTTTTTTATTAACCCCACCATAAAATAACACTTTTTATAAAAGGCAATAATTCATTATTTTATGATTTATAATAATTCGTTAAAAAAAACATCTATGCTATTGTACATAATAAAACCAATAAATAATAAAGTAAATATGGATCGGGCGAGTTAAGAATTTAATGGAAAATTATTAGGATTAACCGACACACCATTTGCACGTTTTAATTATTCACTAAAATAAAAAATAAAAAGCATTAGTAAATAATTATTCTAGTCGTTAGAGTAATTGTAGCGTTAAAGTAGAAACATAGGCACTAGTATAATCCAAATTGCATGCATATTTTATAGATTATACAAATGTATGTTGGTTTTCTAGTATCCACTTGAAATGTCATGTATAATTATTTAGTTAGTTATCATTTATTATTAATTATTATTTCCAATTTTTATGCAAAGATAGTTGAGAAGAAAAATTACTGTAATGTCTCGCTCGTGACACTTGATTTTTTTTTTCTCAATTGTTTTTGTTTAAAACTAGGAAATTTGACTTGTTCTAAAACCATTGGACTGGAAAGTAATGTTTTTATTAAATTTTATCTTCGTTTTTACAACCGTGATGAATATTTTCGCTGTAAACGTAGTTTTTTTAAATGCTGAAGTTAAAAGAAAAATTAAAATTTGCTTGTTTTTCTGTGAAACATTTTATTATAAACGAGTAAAAATAACCTTATATTCATTTTCAACTTTCTGCAAATTCTTTACCTATCAAATATTCTCGTAACAAAGGAATTTCATCAGCGAAACTTAATATATTCTATTGTTAGTTGATGTACTGATTCATTTTTCCTTCACCCTCATTAATTAATTTATTGTTGGTATGAGTGATATTTAAATTAAAAGCCTAGGTTTTTTTTTTGATCAATTTCCCCAACCGTCAGTAATATGGATGGCAGGTGCATGAGTTTTTTGGCATTCCGTGACGCTCCAACCCAAACTCAAACTGTCAGTTTTTCATCACATTTTCATACTAGATTCGTGACTGGTTTCGGACCATAGAAACACTCGGAGGATTTTACTAGGGACTGGTAGTCAGAGACATTCGCAGATGTTGATCAGAGCTTTTGCTATTGTTAGTTAAATCACCAAGTTTTACACAACTTAGCGTGTACACAAAAAAACTTAGCATTGCATAAATTTTTTTTAATTCACTAGTTTTCATGGTAAACTTGACAAATTATTTTTTTTACCATTTTTTTAATCTAAAATTTTCTAGCTTTGTATAAATTAATTTATTTTTTACATCCAACGTTTATTTGTAAAATTTAAACAAATTTCCTAAATCCCTAGCCCTGAAGTTGATCTCAATAAAGGTCGAAATTGAAACGTTGGCGACATAAAGAAAACATTTTTCTAAAACCTATGTCACACCAGACGGCATCTCACGATCTCTAAATAATTCTCACACAATTAGAGACCGGATTTATTTGTGAAATAATCTAAAGAAAGAAAGTAAAATATGACTATTATTTTGCATTTTTTAAAATAATTTATTTATATATAGTATTTTTTTTAAATGTGTGAAAAGGAAGAATATAAAAAGTTTAATAAAAAGTTTTAAAAAAAGCCAATAATTTAGTTGAAATAACAAACATTTTTAAATGTTCATAAATAAAAATGTATCTTTCAATTGAAAAATTTTATAAAATAAAAATGCATTAAAAAAAATTACTAGTTAAGTTGTTTATTGAAATCTTAAATTATGGTAAAAAAAAATTAGTTGAGAGAATTATTTGCTATGTTCATTATTCCACCGAGTGTACTTTTTAGTTGAAGATATGCAATAAAAAAGTTCTATGTAGTGGATTTATTAAATGAAGATTTAAAAAAATTCTAGAAGGGTTGAACAGTCAATATCATTTTTTAATAATTTTCCTATAATAAAATTCTTCATCGGTTGATTCTGAAATATAGAAATAGCTCAGATCTTTGAGAAGAAATAAGAATAATTTATTTATAAAAATGCAAATATGTTCAAAAGCGTGATGTAGATGTTTCAGGCTCCATGCCTTTAAAAAAAAGGCTTTTATTACTATGTATCTGTTTTTCTCTCTCTAAGTGGTTATCAAATTATTAGCATGTAGTAAATCTATTCAATTTCCACCTATGCGATGGTTTCACTAGTTGGTCTGTTTTTTGTTACATTCTCTAGGTTTTGAAATCAAATATGAAATAGTATAGTGCATTTATGAAATTTTTTTATATGAATTAGCTAACCTGCATTTTTATTTATTTATTGTTTTTTTAATACCATTAGTTTATATGAAGTTGTATGTTTTTAGAATTTGGCGAAATTATTATCCACATCTATAATGACCTATTAAATATAATTTTTGTTTTTCCTCTGTTGAGAATGTTTTTATTTTCAGGTTACGGTAACCCTTCAGCGCACGGTGGATATCAGAGTTGGGGAGCACCCCCCGGACCGCAAGCCCAGCAGATGCCACCTCAGTGGGGCTCCAATTACGCAGCCCCTCCCCAACAAACTGGTTACGGGTCATACGGTACGTATTTTCAACGTTACTTTATCTTCCACTTTGAAAAGACTTACAGACTTCTTTCCGTCAGGCTCCAATCAAGCAGGGTATAGCAGTAACTGGAATTGGAACATGCCTCAGAATGGGCCTGCGACCCAGGGCGGCCCTCAAGGTAAAAAAATTAAAGAAAAAAAAAACAATAATGAGCTTCAACTTTGAATTTTCTTGTTTCAGGAGATATGTACTCAAGAGGGGCGGGTGGTGCAGGAGGCGCTCCGTCGGGACCAACGCCTCCAGGAGCAACTGCTCCACCTAAATCCAGTGACTATAGTTTTGGCTACACTGGATACCAACAAGTAAGTTTTAGCCTTTAGTTTTCACCTTTTTGCAATTCATAATGAATAATATTCAACAATCATTGCTCCTCTAATTGAATGATATATTTTAGGTTGGGCCTTAATTAAAAAGTGATAAATTGTAAAAATTAGTTTAGTGTGATCTTTTTCTTACTATTTTGTGTTAAGCAATGGTAAATTTATTGCTCAAATTGAAAATTGCTAGATGAATTTGTTTTTATAACTTATTAAAAATTGGATTTTAAATAAATGACCAGTTGGTTTTTACAAAATTATAAAATTTGTTAACATTGAAAAGAAAAAAAAGAAGCCTCAAATGTATAAGTTTGGCGAATTCAAGCATCTTGGCTGCGCCAAATTCTTTTAATTTCATACAATAATTAACCAGGCCAAAAATCCTATTATCCGACTCCTGTTAAAAATCTTTTTCAGCTTTATTTCCCCCCCAATTTAAAACTTTAACAGACACAAATAATTTATAATTACGACAGACATCGGCAAACAAGAATAACAAAACATGGCATGGATCCTTGATTTTTTTTTTTAAATGATTCAAGTTGCAGGTTATTATTAGGTTTTTCTCCGGTATAGTGATTTATTAGTGAGCTACAAACAGTAAAGGAAATTTTTTTTTAAGAATTTGTAAAAAATAATTATTAAATTTGATAATTTTTTTATTACATCTTAAAATTAATTACTTAATTAAATTACATCTTAAATTTTAGCAAGGGATCATCAAATTTAAACATTATCTTACTATAATGTCCCCGTATGTCACAATCAGTACCCATTTTTACAGAAAATACATACAAAGTTCCAATCAGACCACAAAACATTTGAATAACAAGTTATTGAACATACTTCTTTTTGAAAAAAAAAAAAAAAAAAAGAAGAAGAAGAAGAAAAAAGTAAACTTTTTCAGTTTTTTCTCCATCAGCAGATTTGTTAATTAGAGAATTATTGCAAAAATTAAACATTGATTAAAAAAAAAAAAAATTATACAATGGCTCGCTTTTTTCTCCGTTGGTTCTGCCGTTTTCGTTTTCATCATTTCATTTTCAATTTCACAATTTCACAATTTCATTGCCCTGGGGTTGAAGAAAAGTACAAATTTCAAATGTCAGTCGCTACATTGTTTGTATGTGGGAAGGTTAGAACAAAACTCGCTTAAAATTTTATTTTTACTTTAATAAAATATCAATAATGAATTATATAAACAAATGAAAATTAAATAAAAATTACTTGAAACATCTGTGATTCTAATTGTCAGACCTCGTTCAGTAGCAGTTTAGATTAAAAACAAAAAAGGAAAATAAAGAAAATACATCATAAAATTCATACTTTTGATAAATCATTAAATTTCCAGATCTATTTAATATGCCAATAATTTTAAATAATGGCTATTTGTACAATACTGGTGTAATATTAACATTGTAATGGATCTCATTCATGAGAGTCAGTACTTTTGATTTAGAAAAAAAAAAATTAAAAATTAAAAAAAAGGTTAAAGTTCTATTTTTTATGCAACACAAGTCCTATGGTAAATTTTTTAAATTAAATACTGCAATTTCAGTTCAGAAAATTTATAAATAAATCCTACTTGTGACACTAGCTTTTTCATTTTACCCAATACCTTACATAAAGATTAATTAATTGAAAGAATTGAATTTGACATCTTAACGGATTTATAAAATACAGTTGAACATTTTACCAATATATTTTAACTAATTTTTGGTGTGATGATGATTTCTGCTAGAGTTCTGAAATTCAATGTGATTATAATATCAGATCTCGTTCGTATTAAAATAAATACTGAGCACCAAAACGTTAAAATTACTTAGTAAATTCGTGAACATTTTAAAACTAGAATTATTAGATTGCACACAACCCTGTATATAATGTCAAAAAAGTTTCAGGGATAGGGGTGTCAATGGCCGCAACAGTTTAGGCGTTGACACATCGTTCACCACAAAGGTAAAGGTCTTGGGTTCGAATCACGGCTAGCCTGAAAAAAATCGCCCTCCAAATTTTTATTGAGTACTTCAAGTACTTGTCCCTGAGTGCATCGGTGACCCCAATGATTTAGGTGTTCACACGGCGTTCATTACTCTATGATGGAGGTCCCAGGTTCGAATCTAGCGGCACTGCGTTCGAACCTGACGTTACAATTTTTTTTTTTTTTTTTTTTTTTTTTTTTTTTTTTTTTTAAACGCCGGCACTCTGAGAAATCATGTAACCTCATAGTTCGAAATACATAAATGTCATTAAACATAAGCCTTTTTCTTCCCCCGATACAAGTCCAAAAATTATTTATGTTTTCTGATCATTCAAATTGATCATTCAAATGATTGTCCGGTATACTTTAACTTACATTACTAAGTTGTTATACTTAGGCAATTTTTGGTGTGATGATGATTTCTGCTAGAGTTCTGAAAATTTTACATGATTATAATATCAGATCTCGTTCGTATTAAAATAATTACTGAGCACCAAAAGTAAACTTTAAATTGCTTTATAAATTCCTGGAAATTTTTAAGCTGTTAAAACTAACATTGGTTAAATTGGGCGATATAATTATATAAACAAAAAAGGCTTATTTTTAATTATTACACACAACTTTTACATTGATTATTCTAGTCTCAAGAATGAGCCATTATGTGATTAATACATAATTAATTAAAAAATCCCTGCTATGATTTAATTTTTCCAGTTGACAAAATGAATTATACAGTTGAATAATTTTTAAATAAAAACATAATAAAATAAACTATAACTTTGTTTTTAATTATTCCAAAGGTTGTTTCTTTTTAAAAATTTTTTTAAAGTTTTTTTTTTTTTTTTTTTTTGTTAAGAAAAATTAGTAGGGGATCACATTGGCCAAGTAGTTGATAGGTGTGAACAAGCGGGTAACGACTAGTCTGGAAAAAAATTCCCCCAAATTTTTGATTAGAAAACTTCAAATACAAGAACAGTAAAACCTTTCTGGGTACATTTGTGGCCGCAATGGCGCTCGTCACTGCAAGGTAAAGGTACCAGGTTCGAATCGAGCAGCCTTGAATTTTTTATTCCTCCCCCAAAACACCGGCACTTTTCGAGGGTTCATACAAACCTCGCAGGTGAAATAACCTCGTGATATAGAGGCTCCACACTCCCACTTTCCATTGAGTGATGTGACGCAAACTTGTTGGAGGGATCGAGAATGTGAAGACAAAAATAGAAATTTACTAGGCCTTTTTTTAAAAAGATTTTTCTAGTTGTTGAGACAATATGTCATGGTGTGTTAAAGATTTCTGATATATTTCTTAAACTTTAAAGTGATTCTATCGGATCGTGTTTGGATTAATTTAACGACTAAACGCAAAAAATTTTCACTTTTTATGTTGTTAAAATGGACAAGCTTTAAAGAAAAAAACTGTAATGATTATTGCTAGGGTGGCGTTGACATGGCATGGCTTTGCTTCAAAAACACCCCCAAAGCTTCATATAACCTCGGAGTTTAAATACTCTGGAAATAACAACAAAACAGCTCATTGTTAGCTGAGAATTAGTCTTTAAAAAAAATTAATTTTTGTTATTAAAATCTTGGATGGATCAATTTAAAAAAAAATATGTACTTGTCAACCACAAGTTTTTCCAATTAGAACAAGAGAAAAAAAATAGTATATGGGGAAATGAACGTCGCTTTTTATCAATTTTTCCCCTATAAAATATTCACATAAATAAAATTATTGTTAATCTATTAAAATAAATAAAACTACTAGAATTTTCTATTGCCTGGTTTTGAAAAATGTTACCTTTAACATTCAATATTGTACGTATAGAACATATATAAAGGATTTACTTTGAAAAGATTTTGAAAATTGTTGCCCACCCGCGGATTTGAATTTGTTGAAAAAAAAAAAAAAAATGTTAAATGATAAAAACTAATCTTTGGTGTAGTGATGATTTCTGCTAGAGTTCTGAAATTTGCATGATTATATCGTCAGATCTCGTTCGTAACAAAAATACCTGAACACCAAAGGAAACAAGCTTTATCTTACGTTGAATAAAAATCTAAAATCATTTGGATCATTTTGTATTTTAATACAGAGTAAATACTTTTTAAATATTTATTAGAGGTTTTTTATAAAGTTCCACTGACTTTTTAATGTAGTCTTTTTTACTAACTCAGTTTTTATACTAAATATTTTATCCGAACTCGTTAGGGGCAAAAGTTTTTGCAGCTTAAAGGGAGGGGGGAAGGTTGACTGTAGGAAAAATTCGCTTTTGTTGTAGCTTGGTTTCGCATTTTTAATTGTTTAGGATTTTTTTCTGTTTGTTTCATTATTTTAACAGTTAATAGAATCAGTTCTATTTTAATCGAAAAAAATATAAAGTATAAAAAGTTGTAATAGTATGTTGATAGAAAATTCTGAATATATATATATTTTTGAAAGAGTCTATAAAAGCAGATTGTTTAAGTGTATTAAAATTCATAGGAATAAAATTTGAGCTTTTTGATGTTTTTTTTTTTTTTTTTTTTTTTTTTTTTTAAACATTTGTGCCATTAATATATTTTTAGTGAAATCAGCACACTTATTGCAATTGTGCTATATAATTTTTTTTAAATTTGTACAACTGAATAATAAACAAATCAATTATTTGTGTTGAATTTAATTTCCAAATGAAAGCTCAAAATTTCTACAATTAATTATTCACTAAATTAAACATAAAAGGAAAAAAACGAATCTAATATATTTAATTACTCTATTATACTGCTGGTGGGAGGAGGGGATTTGATTTTTGTAAGAGATAACAGAGGAAATAAATGGTAATAGCCAAAATCAGACTTAATTGGTGTTTCTAAGACCGGGCGGCTCAACAGTTGTGTGTCCTCTGTTGTAGGAATCTACTAGCTACGGCGGCGGAAGAAATTACGGGCCGGAAAGTGGCGCTCAAGGTACTGGAGGTGGGTACAACAAGCCTTATGAGTTTAAGGAATGGCCCTCCTCATGATTGACACAGGCCTGCCATGTGTTATCTCCGACCTATTGGTCAAATATAAGTGAGATTAGGGCGTAATTATTGTCTAATTAAATTAACATAAATAGTGAAAAGTAAATGTCCTTATTATTATTATAAATGTACTAATATTACATATTTAAACAAAGGACAAGCAAAAGTGTCTTTTAAATCGCTTAGTTTTTAACGATCCATCGACTGATTGTACATACAGGTAATAGGAAATTTCTTAAGGTAAAACAAATCGTAATTAAGTATATTTAATGAAATTGTGGTTACTTTAACTTGTCCCTGAATGTTAAACCTGTTGTCCCACTTGCCCTGAGATATCCCTTCCTTCCTCTGTAATTTAATAATGATAATAAGTGAACAGTCATTAATTTTAAGAGGCCATTGTTTTTATATAAGGAGCAATAAGTAAAATAAAATTGAAAAAACATAGATTATTACTTAGTATGAACTTTGTTAAATACTATCAGAAAATTGTACAAATTTTATTTTTATCCTAGGATTACACATTTAAATTTTAAAGGTAAAATAAGTAATTTATACAATTAATCATAATTAAATTTAAATAGGTTTATTCAGGCTTAATATAAATATTTAGGTTTAGAAATATATCTAACTATATCTGACTGGAACAGAGTACAATTGTAAGATTCCACTTATTGGAGTTATGTAATTTTTAAACTGCTATTTTTATTATTGATTATGGTTATTTAAATGTTTGTTTTGCCTGTTTTTATTCTGAGAGTTTTATTTTGTATTTTTTCTATAAATACTTGACAAAAGTTCAAGTCCGTGATGCTATTAAAACGTAAGAAAATTCCTATTAGACGATGTATTATTGTGTTAATGATGCTGAACGCAATATAGCGATGAGAGATCACAAAAGTTGTCTTTGTTTTAAATATCCTGTTTTAACTCGGCAACATTGCGAGTACTCACTTTATTGTTTATCATTATTAATTATACTATTATTGTTCTATTCCTTGAGGGCAAGTTGAAGTAATCATGATTTATTATTCAGTTTGGTTTGCCTTTAACATCAATCACATTAACTTTTTTTCTTTAGTGATTTACTATTCGTTTTTTTTTATTATCAGAAAAAAAAAACAAATGGCCGGTTTGTTGATATCAGCAGCAAGTACTTGCAGTGTTGCTAAATTATCTTCCCTTTCCTTTCCGACTTTACAGTATTTTTTTTCTACTTCTTTCTCTCCTGACCATTGGATGTTAATTAGCCCCAATCATTTTTTTTTTGTATATAATAAATCAACATTTATGAAACTGAATCATGAATCGATTTATGGATAAGAATTTTTCATTTTGGGTTTTTGCACTTGTCCACTTTTATATTATATACATATATATATATATATATATTTAATTCAACCTAGATTTAGTAGTTTGCACTTTCTAGTATTTTTTATTTTTATTTTATCAGCATGACGTCAAACAATAGTTTTATAATTTTTACTTTAAACATAAGTTTTTATTTATTTATTATATTCAGTAGAATATCTAAATTATAAAAGAACTCATTTTTTTTTTGTAGAATTTGTTAAAATTTGTTGCCAAATAGATGTGAAGGTATTTTATTTCGTATTTTTTTTTAAAGTCTTCAATTGTTGCTATATTCTTAATTTTATGTTTTTTAAATCTTTTTTCTCTTCAAATGAATTGTTATGTAATATCTTAAATTATTTCATCTTTCTTATCGTTGTTATTGTTGCCCCTTAAAAGAAAACTAATAAACAAAAATTTATGTAGATTTTGATGTAGGAATTTTAATTAATTCAAACCAAAAACATATTTCCTTTAACAGCACAAAAAATTTTGAATAAAAACACTGCAGGTATGTACAGTATGCTTTATATAAATTACACTAAAAAAAAAAAAATAACTTTTAAACAGACAAAGGACAGAGTTGGTTTTTCATAAAATAAAATACAACTGTTTTCTGTTGTACAATAATTATGTCCCAAAACCTTATTTATAGGCGTTATTATTATTTTTTTTCTTTTCTAACCGCTTTCTTAATTTCACTTATATTCATTTAAATAACAAATGACTTTCTGTTTTTTCCTCTTTCTCTTCCTTTCCTCGAAAAAGAATTTTTTTTTGCGAAGGTAAACAATTTCGTATCATTCACAATATCCCTTACAAATTAAGCCTTATGTCTGCCCTAGCTGTATGTTCGTTGGAATGATGTATGCGAGCGTGTATATTTTGTGTTTTTCTCCTTCAGAACTTAATTTTTTTTTTTAAATATGTTTTTTAAGCTTTAAAAATAGTATTAAGATCTGATTCTCATGGTTTTCTTTTCGTTTTGTACATTATAATGTGCGAATGAGTGGATTTTTTAAAATTAAGTAATATAAGACAGTAAGCGCTTTTATAAAACATCTCATCTGTTAAAACAAATATTCAAAAAAAAAAAAAAAAAAAAAAAAAAAGATCAATATTATTCCTTTGAAATACCTACCTTTCCTTATCCTAATTCCTTTTCCTTCCTTTTTGTGAATAGATACGAAATTCGATGGCCGATTGAGCGAATATCCGCCATGCATGATCACTGGTGCTGTCCCATATCTGACTTTGTCTACTGCAAACGCAGGTGGAGATACACCCGGAAGTTACACAGCGGCCCCAGGACCCCAGAGGGGCAATTACTCAGCGGCTCCTGCACAGCAGTACCATCCATACCGGCGCAACTGAGTGTGCGATTTCCGAGGTGGTGATTATTTAAACGATGTTTTCAATACTTGAGTTATGTTTTAATTTTAACTGAATGTCTCCGTTGGATCCGACTCGATTGAGGGAAATTTTTTTCAGTTACAGCAAGGAAACACTTATTTTGTATTTAATAATATTGTAAAAAGGAATGATAGTCCTATATTATATAAACAACTAAACTGAATCTGTCTTGAATGTTAGAATAATTACACCTTCATTCGCATTGAATATTTTTGTATATGTTATTCTATTGTTTTTGTACAAAATATGTGTACAAGTCATTGTTATATTGGTCTTAAAATTTTTTTCTGCCGTTGGTGTTTTTTAAACATTTTACATACTGTATGTATTGAACTAGTTATGAGAAAAAATGTGTTTATTTTTGTAACAAAAAAAGAAAAACAAATTAATATATATAATAAAAAATGAATTTGTATGATAAGGCCTGAAGACCAGGTTACTCCAAATGAAAAGAGCTAACAAAAAAAAATATATATATAATGTAAAAATCCTATACGGATAAGATAGAATTTGTTAAAGACTAAATTATATTGCATATTTTCGTACTGTTTTAAACTATGCAATTAATTGTTATTTTATACATGGACTATAATATACATATACGTATGTATATTATGAACAGACCAGAAAGAATCCTTTTAAAAAAAATTAAATTATTACGAGGATGAATTGCAAACTAAGTGAGCAGAAGACAGTGTATTTAATAGGATTCTCCTTTTATTTTTAAAAATTTTATTCCAAATTTTTGTAATAAATGTAGCCCTTGATGTGTATTACATTTTTGAGATTTACCCTCTTTTTTTTTTTTTTTTTTTTTTTTTTTTTGTACGAATTTTTAGATTTTTCTACATGAATTAATGACCGATTTAATAATTTTAAAAAAATGTTCAAAAAAGTTGAGGTAAGTGAGAAAAAAACGTTTGCATGTATTTGTGCATGAATATTGGCTTATGCTACAACATGAAACTTAAATTACACTTGTTAAAAATAATAATAATAATAATAATAATACACAAATGATATAAAATTTTTATTTTTGTATTAGTCTTTTCTCTATATAGTAAAAATGTATAAAATTATAATGAAAAATGATAATAAAAGTGAGATTTATAATAACATTATTTTATTGTTAAGGATTTTTTAAATTACAAAAATGTGTCAAAGATAAGTATTTATTTTTGTAAGTTTCAAACCAATTGGGTATACATTTACTAATTCATAGAAATTAAGTATACAACAGTATTTTTTTTTGGGGGGGGGGATATATAAAATTTGGATTTAACTCAATTTTTTTTTCTTATAGGTGATGGGCAATTCCAGCTTTTACTATTTACAGTAAATTGCCAGCAGTCTTGAGTGTTGGTTATCCACTGAGGTTTTGCTTGTGGGGGGGGGGTGCTGTTAAAAGCCTAGTCAATTTAGCGCCCAACACAGTTCCAAATCTATTAGTGCTCACATTCTTTCTTAAATATGTTCACTGCTATTAATATCCATTCGTTCTGTTACGATGGTGGAGTACTCGATATTATAATACAACTAACTAAATGATGAGAGTACTCGACATTCCTCCATATTATAATATAACTAACCTAAATGATGGAGTACTCGACATTCCTCCATATTATAAT
>CM077113.1:13110863-13127544 GCA_039619505.1 Cimex hemipterus
ACATTCCTCCATATTATAATGTAACTAACCTAAATGATGGAGTACTCAATATTACGCCATTGACCTAAGATCACATATTTCACTAATAAGTACGTTCACTCTCTACACAACTAGGTGTACCCAATTCCGTTTTCTCTAAGAATTGAAACAGGAGACGCAATTAGTATCTTGCTCTTATTACAATTATCATCAGGTGGCATTACTTTGAACTCTTTCTGGAGCCTGGGAATTACACCCTTCAATTAGGTGGGATATATCGAGTTACTTTTCTCTCCATGCCGGACACATACACGGGCCTTGGGCCAAGTGTGTCAGCCTCGCATGGCCTATTCTTAATCCGGTGAACAGGGAGGTCGTTTAAGCCCCTAACGTGAGCCGCTTCGACTCATTCTTAAATGCATACCATTCCCTCATTCTACGGTAATGTAGTGCTGGATATTTCACCTTCGGCTTTCACTCTAATAAATACATTCGTTTCCAATATAAAAACGGGAAGTCAGAATACCCCGTGCCGTTTTCTAGCACGTTGTATATTGAGCTAAGGAATGTCAATCGGGAAATTTCCAGCAATCTTTTTCAGCATGGACAAATTCTGTTTTGAGGCAAAGTGTACATGTGCCAACTTAGGAAATCGAGGTGATGATGTTCTTGGTGTGACGAGCTTCTCTGACGATGCGACCCGTTTCCCTTTGTTTATTTCATTTTTTAGTGTCTTAGGATCGTCTGGGCCAGGTAAGGTTGGGACGACCGTATTTTACATAAGAGCCCGGGACCGACAACCGTTTTATCGGTAAGCTCAATTTCAGAGTATCCTACGAGGCAACGACGACAGGGTCCGCAGAAGACTCGTAACGAACAGCTACCATGCTGGAGACAAGACAGTCTGGTATGGTATGGTCTGAATCCAACCTGAATGTCAAACCAAACAAGTACCAAAGTGTTGCTGGAGCGGCCATGAAATGCAACCACATTGGACATAGCGCACGACCGTGAAGAGGCGGAAACAGGTGTACTTGGATGTAAGTTACAAGAAGACCGGTTTTGGAGCAGGTGTACCGTGCTTAACTTCTAATATTAGGCTTTACTGGCATCTAAAAATGCGGATGTCCCGGTTTGACCTGGATTCTGGCCGAAGGTAAGCTGCTCTTTCAAAGTTCAGACGGCAGCTCTTCGAGCTTGCAGGACATTCTGGCGAAAAGGATATCCAGGCTTTTGGCTGATTACAATCCGCAGGAAAACTGCTTCTGCGACCAAAAATTGGCTCTACCACCTCCTTTTAAGCCTAAGCCCTTGGAGGTTTTAGGCTCGCAAGCAATAATTTTGCTCCTACGACTGAAAATTTTCTTTTTCTGCATATTAACAAAAAGAAAAAAGATAGGACGCGATATTCCTCGGCAGGCCCGTCTACTTATACTTATCCATTCACGCTAATAAATGCATTCACACTGGACGAGTTCAACGGATGCCTTCGAGTCCTCTCACATCTCTATATATGTTCCCTAAACTAATTCGGTGGGCTGTGGGCACTATTCCGTCACAGCCTCACCCACGTGTACTTAAGCATTCGCGCTAATAAATACATTCATAAATAATAAAAGTGGGGAATAAATGTGTGGTTGTTTATATATGCCCATACGCATTTACTGATTTTCAATATGCACTGAGATTATCTTTATTGTCGCTGTCTTGCCTCAGAATTCTTGACATATCTTCAGGCAAGTCGCACCATACTCTGTGCGGCGCCAATCGATCGCATTCTTCTAAAACCTGTTCCCTGTTACACACAGTGCATTTCCTGGGTACTTTTCCAATGCTGGGTAAGGTGAGTGTAGCGAGAATTATCATTTCTTTCTTTTTCATTTTTTCCATGACCCAGGGTTTGATTCTCGGTTTCACCGCTTTTAACTTTTCAGTCATCACATCCCAGAGGGCAAGTTCTTTAATTGTCATTCGATACTAATTATATAGATAAAGATTTGGCAAGAAGTCGGTCCCAGGTCGACGGAGAACGGTTCGAAAAGGGAAAAGCCATACTGACAAGACTACGCATAGGTCATACAAGAATAACGGACGGGAACCTTCTGGCCGGAAAGCGCCCGCGTAGTTGCCTGTTATGCAAGGATACAATAACGGTCCAGCACCTTTCAATTGCAGACAGCTTGATGTATATTGACAATACTTTGGCATATCATCGGACCTGTGCGTAGTCTTGGGACACAGCAGCGGACACAAATCGCGGTTCCGGTACATCAGGGCTGTAGGGCTATTAAAATGTGTATAGTTCTTTATGTGTGTCTGTGTTTGACTTTGTTTTAATTTATTGGTAATGTAATTTATTAGCGTGAAAGGATGGATGTGATTTAATACCATCCCAAGAAATATCGAGCACTCTTGATTGAGTGTGTGAAATCTGGAGAGCAAAAGTCATTTATTAGGGTGAAAGGAAGAGGGTTGAAAATAATCCTGCCCGAGGAGTATCGAGTATTCTAAGGTGAATGTCTGACGTATGGAGTGTAAAAGTCATTTATTAGCGTGAAAGGGAGGGGGTTGTTCATAACCCCGTTCCAAGGAATTTCAAGTACTCTGTGGTGAGTGTGTGAAGTATGGAGAGAAAAGTAGTTTATTAGCGTGAAAGGAAGAGGTTGCTTATAACCCCGCCCCGAGGAATCGGGTACTCTTAAGAGGTGACTGTGGCCAGACGTTGTGGTGATGGTACAGATGTTGTTTGGTTTGTTTCTATGTTGTATTTGACAACCTGAGGTACAAACGAGAGACTAGCGCTCTAGGATATCAACGTAGTATATATTTGAAATCAGAGAGTCAGTAACCAGATCGAGACGCTCAAATGACTGCAGTTGAAAACAGGCGCGGAAGACGAGAACAAGAAGGAAAACACGCAGAGGGCCGGCGATGACCTCAGCTGTTTGCCGGCCTATAAGCATCCCACTATTCCACAAAAAAATTGTCAAAAAATTATAGTTTCTTCTTTATAAAGTATAATTGTAAAAACCAAAGCAGTCTAAATTACAAAATTGGCAATACAAAATAAATCATAAATGGGATTTAATGAAATTTTTTAATAGTCATGTTTCGTTTTATTTTACTAAAAAATTCTGGTGGAAAATACCTTAAGATATGTATTCAAATATTTGATATTCTTTGATTTTTTGTTGGTATATCATAAGGGTTTTATTTACCCATTCCTTACCCATACTTTCCTCCACGTACGAATTTGTACGTTTTGCCTTGTCAAAAAAATTCGACCCCGTGGGTGGTGTATCGTTTGGAATTTCCCCCGCGTATTTTATATTGTCCTCACGATTTGCATGCAGGAGACATAAATGAAGCAGACCGCGAGACCGCGATATATATGAGGATTCATTAATACAAATGATACGATCCTTTCAGCCCTTCCGAGTTTTTAACTCCGGCCCGTACCAGCCGCTGCCAAAAACAGAAAAAAACCCCGTATATTATGCAATGAAATCCGATGGTTTTCGTGATTACTTTGCCCGGTGAGACGGGGAAAAAGCTGTGATGGAAAGTTATAAAACATAATAACTTTGCCTAATATACGTATAACTTTTTTCAGTTAATTAATCTTTATGAAAGGTATTGGTTGAGATAAAAAAGCCAGTGTCACGAGCGGGATTCGAACCCACGACCTTCGGCTCGACCACTTGAGCTATCGCGTGACCTCGATCCTCTCGGACACTAACTTCCCAACTCAACCTCACCTCTGAAAAATAGCAAAGTAGGAGGGAAAATTAGAGAGATGAGGCTGAGATGGCAATAAGACACATTCTCGCTAATAAATACATTCACTTTCAACACTCGTTGGTCAATGGACACGACCAACTATAATGGATACATTTAACTATTATACAGGGCGTCGTTGTTAGATGGTATCTATAAAAAAGTTTAAATTTTTTAAACTAGTTTAAATTTTTACCTTTTTTTTTGAGAAACATTATACAGGGTACTTCAGGCCCAGTTCAATATCAAAATTTTAAATATGACCATACAGATCCTGAATTTCCATTTTATAGGATTTGTAAGCTGACAACAATGGTGCAATGGGATTTTTAATTTTCAGAAAAAGTTTGCAAAAAACAGTCATTTTGTTTGCTACTGCCCTGAAGATGATCTCAATAAAGATCGAAACGTTGGCACGATAAAGAAAATGTTTTTCTACGACCTACGTCACATCAGACGGCACCTCACGATCTCCAAATAATCTCCTTGTTAAAACTGAGAAACTGAGCACCTTTAAATTATTTTCGTAGAAATAAGGCCCAAATTCAAAGAACGTCAACAGTTAGAAATTCTCGCATATTTCTATACCCACGTTCAAAAATTCCGAAAGTTGCCTTATAGGCCAATTTGGATTCATCAGACAAGAGAATACGACATTTGAAAAATAGCAAAACGGAGGGAAAATTCGACAGATGAGGTTGAGATGGCAATAAGAAACTTCTCGCTAATAAATACATTCACTCTCAACACTCGTAGGCCAATGAACACGACCAACTATAATGGATACATTTAACTATTATATAGGGCGTCCTTGTTTGATGGTATCTATAAAAAAGTTTAAAGTTTTTAAACTAGTTTCAAATGTTTACTTTTTTTTTGAGAAACATTATACAGGGCACCTCAGGCCCAGTTCAATATCCAAATTTTATATACGACCATGCAGATCCTGACACACCATTTTAAAGGATTTTTAAGCTGACAACAATGGCGCAACTGGATTTTTAATTTCCAGAAAATGTTTGCAAAAAACAGTCATTTTGTTTGCTACTGTCCTGAAGATGATCTCAATAAAGATCGAAACGTTGGCACGATAAAGAAAATGTTTTTGTTTTTAAAGACTACGTCACACCAGACCGCATCTCACGATCTCCAAATAATCCCCCTCATTAAATTGAGAAACCGAGCACCATTTAAATTGTTTTCCTAGAAATAATGCTCAAATTCAAAGAAAGTCAACAATTAGAACTTCTCGGATTTTCCTTTGCCCAAGTTCGAAAATTCCAAAAGTTTAGAATTTGGATTCATCAGATCGTAGGATACCACATTTTAAAAATGTCAAAAAGGAAGGAAAATTTGAAAAGTGGGGTTGAGATGGGAAGTTATTGTATCAATGAATCGAAGTCACGATAGCTCAAGTGATAGAGCAGAGCGTATTGAGCGGAAGGTCGTGGGTTCGAATCCAGCTCGTACCATTGAATTTTTTTATGTCAACCAACACTTTATACAATGATTAATTAATTGAATTATTATATAACGTTCATAATTTTTCTACAAAAAAGGTCAAAATTTTGTTGGTTCAAGAGATATAAAGCAGGGCTATCTAAAAAGGAATATATACCCTCCCCCCCCCTTGTAACCGAATGGAATAAACGGTTCAAGTTTCCCTCCGGATTAAAATTATTGTTTAAAAAATATCTTTTTTGCATGCAATCATACTTTCAACGAGCACTATTTCAAATAATAGCCGCACATATGAAACGACTCTACACGTCCTTGGCATAAATCCAGTCTAATCGTGACGGCAGATTTGAACTTGTAGTTATTAGTTTTGATGTGAAACTGGAGCCGGGGGCAACCACTCACGACGGCTTTAAACTCATATCCCTGTGGGAAAATTACAACTGAAACGAGCAGTCTATGGGTTTTCCTCTTGGGTTACCCCAAAAAATTATTGGCTTTTTTTTATAGTAGTCCTATATTTTTTTTTTTTTTTATACCGGAGATCTGTATGTATTGTACATTGTTTGCAATTATTTTTCTCCTATATTTCATGTATGGCTTTCGCATAACTGTTTCCATTTTATGAGTGGAGAAACGTTTGAATGTTTGGGTATTTTGGAAAATTTAATTAGTTTTGTAATGGCCGGAAATATTAACCTAATAGTAATAAATTATATACGATTAAGTTTAATTAACATGAAAATACTCGGATCAACGCAAAACTATTCTTTTTTTTTTTTTTCTCGCCAAGATTTATTTGAAAGCAAATTTCAAATAAAACTCCTTTTGCCAACTCGTTTTGATTTATTAAAACATTATCAGATCTAGAAAAATAACCGAATATTACAATCAATTCACCAGTTTTTGTGGTCCGCTTGACCAATTAATATATTTCAATTAATTAAGGGTTTTAGTTGAGAAAAAAAGTCAGTGTCAAGAGGGGGGATTCGAACCCACGATCGTCGGCTAGATACGCCGCTGCTCGAACACTTGAGCCATCTTGACTTCGATCCACTCGGCCACTAACTTCCCATCTCAACACCACCTTTCGAATTTTCCCTCCTTTCTAATTGCCGAATTGTCCCTCTCAAGTGGGAGAGTAGCGGAGTTTCTAGCTGAAGGTCGTGTGTTCGAATCCCCCCCTCTTGACACTGACTTTTTTTAAAATTTCAACTTAAAAACCTCAATTAATCGATAGATATTAATTCGCCAAGCGGACCGCAAAAACTAGTGAATTTAATAAGTTCAAATTAATTATACTTCCACTAAAATCTCTCCTAGGCCATTTTCAATTTTTCGCCGAGAACCAAATAGATTACACATTTGAAAAATGTCAAAAAGCAGAGAAAATTCAAATGATGGGGTTGAGTTGGGAAATCAGTGTCCGAGTGGATCGAGGTCACGCGATAGCTCAAGTGGTCGAGCCGAAAGTCGTTGGTTCGAATCCCACTCGTGACACTGACTTTTTTATCTCAACTAAAAAACTTTAATTGATTACAATCAATTTAATTTGTATAATATTTCTAATTTCATATTTGATTTCTTCTCACAAAAATTAATAATTTAAAATTCAAATTTTTTATTCAAATGGGATTTACTCTCGCGTTCAACTACCTTTTTTTTTGGATCTTTTTGAAAAAGTGTGCGATTGAGACTTATTGGAGATGACGTCCATCGGACTTAAGTTTCTTCTGGATAAGTTAAATGTGTAAATTTAAGGAAAATCGGTAGGAAATCCGTTAATTGAATGTTAAGGCTGATGTTTTAATTTTTTTATTATATTTGGTGATTTCCTAGGCCTCTTTCTAGTTGAGAATATTTTTTACTTCATCAGAATGTTTTGTTTTAGGTCGAGTTTGTGTCGTGTTGTCACTAAGTAGGATTTTAAGTCGGACCAAGCTTTCATCTTTTTAGTTGTCTTCGGTGTATTTCTTTTATTTCTCTCACTTCATTTTTTTAATTATTGGTATTTTATTACAACTGATTTCCCTTCGGTTAACCCCCCCCCTCGCTCTAATTTATTTATTTCCTACACGTTCTCGTTCTGTCAATTCTAACGGGGTAACGATCGACACTTCGGCAAGACCGTTGCGCGTTGCGGGTTTAGTCTAACGAGTTTTGTTTGAACGTTTGAACATGGCACGAACCCACATTTTACCTTTTTTCTTCCTGAATGCGTGATCGTCAGTGAGTGAATAGGCGAGATAAATGGATCCGATGGAGGAATAAAGCGAAAAGATTTTTCTCTCGAAAGTATTTTCGAAGGATCTGAACGATTATTTTTTACCATTTTTACTGTTTCCTATCATATTTAATATTTATTACTTATTATACCTAGAATGTTTTAAAACCTGGAAGGAAAACTTGATGAAAAACAATGTACCGTTAGTTTAAATATTATGTAAAACATCAAAATCTGCTCGTAAATAGTATTTAGAGATTTTTCTGCGTCACGTTTACACCAGATCGAAATAATCTTGCAGTTTACAGTACTTTTTCCCCACCTGTAATCAACAAGTAGGTAAAAATATCCAGAGAGAAATTTCGTACATTCATAGTGAAAACTATTAACTGAAATTGCATCCGTCCTTCTCTTACTGGGTTTAATTAAATCCGTTAGAAACGGAATGCTAATTGCTTACTTGTAACGGCTTACGTTGGAGTCGAGATGGCACGTACTGCGATTCTTGGAGATTAATTCCGAGTTTAGTTGAGTAATTATATATGCCGACGGCTAAGATATTCGGCCCTTAAAATGAAGCGGGATCGGAATTTTTAAATAAACGCAGTTATGAGCGGGTGGCGTTATGAGTTTATAAGAAAAGTTGGAACAAACAGGGTTTTTTTGGTTTGGAGTAAATGGTTATAGACGGCAGAAGCCTTCAGCATCCAAAAAAACATTAAAATAAAAAAAAGTAAAAATTGTTGCTTACCTGGTCAATTTTTTGAAAAAAAAAAAACCACTCGGAATAAAATTCATAGAAAGTAAAATTTGCGAAAACAACGTTGCGTTTTTTTTTTCACGAGCACGTAAAAATTCACGTTTTTCCCCTAAAAATCGCGAATAACTTGAAAACGTTTGAATATTCGGGGAAAGTAGAAGGTGACCGTTTACAATTTAATTAAAATTTCCTATAGATTCCTAATGGATGTGCTGGCTCTACAGCACAATTTGAAGTTTTCGTTAAAACTGCTGGAATAAATGACACCAGGATTTTTGAATCTACTGATATTTATAAAAACTATCTTGCCCAGGGTAGAATTCTATAAAAAAATCATACCTGACGCAGTTCTGTGATTTAAACGCCTGAGAAAATATCCATTTCGAAACTTGATCATTTTTTCGTGAGAAAACCATAAAAGCTAATAAAGAATTTAATCTTATTAGAGATGGTTAGATTTTGGAACCTTATCTGCAGTGGTATGACATACGATTTATGCTCACACACAAAAAATAATTTACCGATTTTCTTTTTCAAAATTAATTACGCTGGAAAAGCATATTTAATCATAAAATACCTTGCCACTGACTTCACTCCACACTCTGACATGTCAAACCAAACACGTTCAGACCACTGATACGCAAAGAAGAAACTTTTCTCTTATTTCCTCCTAGAAAGTGTACGTCTGAATAAACTGAAAAAATAAAAACAGGATACGGCCTAATTACTCAGAATGTGCTCTGCAACCTTCCTTAAAACCCCCATACTTTTCTACCTTTAAAAATCAATATTTTAAACGACCCATGCTCTGGAAATATTCAATAATTCCCAAATTCCAATAAACCTTCCCACGTAGCGATACAGACATTTCCTTACCCTCAATTCTATATAAAGTCTTAGATAAAGTTATCATTAAACTGTTTAAAATCTTGACGTTGATCAAATCTTCGATCGGTCCTGGCACCCAGGGCATCCCTCCGTATAAAAGACTTCTCTCCTCAAGTTATTATCTGGTCCTAGAATCCTAGTGCCCGATAGGTATTGCCAAGTCTGAAGAGGTGCAGATTTTTTTCGCTTTCTTCTTTATCGGGGCTGGTACCTCAAGGAGGCATCCTAGGTCCTGTCATATGTTCAATATGACATATTCCTTGCTATAATCGCAGACAACACTCTTATTCTTTTATCGCATCAAAACCTCGACCTGCCATCCATCCAAGTTCATCTAAACGGTATCCATCAATAAACCAAATGATGGGAAATAAAAATTAATCAAAATAAATGCATCCCCATATTACTCTCTGCAGTGCGACATTTCCAAAACTGCTTTAACAATAGCGATCGTACGTACCCCCTACTGATGCACCTGTTGCCTGAAAGGTGAGGGTTCACTAACCCAACCTTTCCCGTGTAATCGGTCGTCCTAAAAACAACAATATGGATCTTTAACGTCCGCACCTAGCCTATTCGGCCTTATCGGTTTCTCAAGATGAGCGATGACGCACCACCACATACGACAGAATAGTGTTACTTCCGCAGCATTGGGGGTAGAGCCACTCAGCCCCGAGGGGCTACGTCAACCTAGCTCCCCACATGCCTATTCCAAGTGGTAGGGTCTGCATTAAGCATCAGACCGTATGCCGGGCGCAAAGTGTTACCTAAGCCGAAATACATCAGCCTGATCTCTCGCGCACTCCCTAGATAAAGAAGGCCACTCTATCTCCCATAGTATTGGGGCTTCTTTTGCGTAGAAACTACCGGATCCGCTCCGTTCACGGTTTGTTTATAGTGGAATTGCTTACCACCCCCTAGAGGAGTACCGTCTATGGTAAAAGCTTCCAATCGAGCTCAGCCTACACATACATGCAAAGCATACTCGAGTAGGAGCAACCGATTCAATACCCGTTCCCCTCCTCAACGCTTGTACGCTGACGACCGATCCGCCGTGTCACGTGAGGCCGGATTTTTAACGGTGGTCATAAGCAAGTTTTGTGGGAAGATCACAGGTAGAAGACAGCCTCTTCCCGAAGTTCTCGCCAGGGGCGTCACCACGTACTACTACGAATCCCCATTGTAACAGAAGCTGGATTTTGGAAAATTTCTGTTACCCCCGTAGTGCATGTTTATGCACCCTCGCGCGTCTATGCAGACAGGGTCTGGTACCCTAACCTTCCTGGGCCTCTGATAACTCGCCGCCCAAGCCGACCCGAGGCCGACATGAATATAGCTTGTGCTTTAGAGAGGTTGCCACGCCATCTGGGCTACATCTTTATTTTACGCCTGGACACCCTCTTGTAACCAAGGGTTGAGAGGGGGTTACAGGATAGAATGAAGGAACGTGGCTGAGGACACGAAGTGCATCTTTTCAGGACTCCGAGCCTTAACCACATTTTACGACCAGTCGTGGCTGTAGTTCAACTCCCTGGGTGGATGAGATGTGATGGCCGTTCAAGAGCCGAACGGGTCAGCTCTGTCCCGACCAGTCACCTCGACCCTCACGGCCCGTAGGTCAGATTGCGATTGTTCAATCTCAGGTATTCATTCTGAGACCGGATCCGTAGGATTTCACAGACTCCCTCTCGAGTTCCTCACACTAGGGCTTGAGAGATCCGAGCCCAGAATCGCAATGGAGTTATGGGGGGAGAACGGACTAGTAGTAGTTACACCAAATTCCGTAACGGCATAAGTGTACACACCAACCAAGGTGGCGTCCAAAAGATATGCTCCCTACGAAATCCCGCCTGGTCAACCCGCTGCATATATCTGCAGTAGCCAAGTGGCCTACTTAATACCAACTAGGTTAGGTGTCTGACCAGTCTTCATAACATTTGTTTTTTATTTTACTCTATTTTTTAAAAATATTATATATATGTATATCATTTTTTATTGCATCTCTAAACGTAGTAACAAATTTTGCACAAAAATAAACTTAATAATTTTTCGTTGCGCTCACAATTTCTATTTTTTTTTATCAATTTATAACAGGGCGTCCGGATTGAGTCCTGAGTAATTTAATAGGCTGGCGCTATTGTAATTGAAATTTTTTTTCTCCAACATCGCAAATGCAATTAATACAAGATTGCCCTCTATAGATCTAATCCGGGCTGTTCAATTTTCCCGTCGGCTGCCCCGACGTCTCTGTTATTGCAATCTTCGTCCTCGCCGATGATTACAACAGTCTGTCGACGCCATTTGTGCGTAATGACAACGGGCAATTAAACATCGGCCCCCACTTTTCCACCAATGGATGAAATATTTATAGAATTATAATAAAACAACACACTGTTTGTAATACTGCAGTACGAAGAGGTAAACGGATGGAAATAAGAAAGGAGAAAAATCGGAGTTGTCTGTTTCCTTTGAAATCAGGAATTTTCGGCTCAGGAGTCACCGGGCTTTGTGGGACGGCCGATCCTTATCCTTTGTTGAATAAGGACGGTCTGACGAACGGTTTTTATTTGGAACATTGATCGCGCATGAGGATCCAACCTTTGTAAAAAGATACTATTGTAGGTATTTATCTCAACTTTGAACGCTTTCAAAACATTATTCAAATCTACATACAAAACATAATACGACAATAAATTCTATTATGTTCTGTGCGATCGGTAATATTCGGTTTACTGCACACTGACAGGCAGAAAATTCCACCCATTTGTAATATAACTTGATTTCTATATATTTTTATATATTAATCAAACTTTTATCTTTAATAATTGAGGGTCACAAAAAGTAAAAAAATAAATAAAAAAACACCAACAGATAAATTTGTTTTAGATTTTTAATTAACTTTCAATTAATTAAGGTTTTTAGTTGAGATAAAAAAAAATGAGTGGTCTTCAAAGATCATCCACGAACAACAACCATCACTGTGCGACTCTGAATTGAAATTTCCGCCCACACCATCACTGTGCTAAGTTGAAAGGTTTAGCTCGGGGAAAAATCACAAGGTTCGTACCTATTTCCTTTCTCCTTCTCCATCAATCTGCTCATCCGTAAAAAATACTGCAGACCGTCCGAAGAAGGATTGGTGTGTTCTCGAACAAATGCCAGTCGTGAAACTGAGTTAGGGGCGAAAAGCTATCAGTTTATAACGACTTAAATTTTTCTAGTGCGTTCAGAAATTTTTACACGTCGTACTTCCTGATGAATCACTTGAAAAACAGAAAGGTGCTGGTTTTTTTTTAAAAATCTCATCTAAAAAATTTTACTCTGTCACCCTAGGACGTCCAGAAGCGGGACTGAGATGGTAGGACAAACTTCTCAAAATCGTCTAACTACTCGTCCAACATCAATAGTGCCACACCACGCGCATCATCCTCAGTATTAACTGGCATTTTTAAATTTAAAAATTGAAATTAAGATTTAAAAAAAGCTCCAAACTAAACAGTTTTTCGCTTCTGAACAAACTCTGTTTTCTGGTCAATTCTGGTCCTTTTATGAGAGGAAAAGCCATCGGTACATACTTTTTCGAGCTTCTCCAAAATAAAAATTGGACGTATCGAACTTCCTGGAGCAGATGAATCGCTTGATCGGTTTCAAAAAATTCCCATAGTCAAACGGGGTCCGGTAAACTCCGTAAAAAGTACTTGATGGAACGTCCATCATCAACAAGTGCCTCACTACGCGCGACATCCTCAGCAGTAACTGGCATTTTTAAATTTAAAAATTGAAATTAAGATAAAAAAAAATGCAATTCAAATGAGACAGAATAAACATTTTAAATTGCATTAAAAAAAATTTTAAAATTTTTCATCGACATTTTCCATTAAGGATTAAGCGTGTTTACCACTAATTTACATTCCAAATTTAAAACATAGCATGAACATTCAGAAATAAAAATAATGAGACATATTAAAGGCAGAATTTTTCTTTTATCCAGGAAATGAAAAAAAAAAAAAATCAAATGTGCGAAATTTTTTGCCTGACAGTATATTTACCCTATACGTATATCTATACATCATGTATTTGTTACAGATCTATACATCGTCAAATGTTATAAGCAATTATATTATCAAATTAAATTATGTTATCAAATTATAACAAACTAACGAAGTCTGTTTACTGTTATTTAAATGTGAAATAAAACAATAACCATATTTTTTCATTGATTTCAATTTTCAATTGTATATGTACAGTATAGACAACCAGCTGATTCGATTTCAATTTATGATTGTAGCGTTAGGGGCGTTATAGAGAAAGCTACACATTGGCAGTTGCCCTCGTAATTGTTTCGAATGGACTAATCGAATTTGTAATTTACTATTAAACCGTCTGTAATAAATTTAATTATTTTAATAAATTAAAAACAATTATGTAAAAAAATTAACCTAATATATTACTAATTTTGTGGTTTTTGAAACCATACCAAATGGCTTACATCATTTCCCAACAATTTGTGCTCTAGTTTTTTTTTTAAATATTAAGCGTTGCGATACAAAATGATTAACTTTTCTTTTTATACCTTTTCAATAGTTAATCCATATAATTATTTAATAGTCATAATCGACCTTTCAAATGATTTTAATTAATTATCGCTTTTATTTAAGGTCTCGTTTGTGACAAAAGATCAAGCGACACTAGCGGGATTCGAACCCAAGTCCGGTATAGCAGCGGGGCATTGAACCAAATATCATGGGTTCGAATCCCGGTCGTGTCGATAGATTTATAGTTAAATCAAGATATTACAAAAACTATAATTAATTTTCCACCATTAATTAACACACTGAAAACTAGCCATTTCTTAATTAGTTCGGGAACATGTTTTTTTGAATATAGTTTCCAACACCTTGGTAAAACTATTGACCCAAAAAAAAAACAAAAAAAAAAAACGGCATAAAATCCGTAGCTTTTGTCCATGATCTCGGCATTATCATTGATGTCTATTAAATTAACCCTCAAAGGAACGACGCGGTAAAATAGCTAGATGTAGATAAAAAAATATTTTTAATGAAAAATTAAGCACAACCTACACATAAAATTATGAAGCCAAGTAGGTATTTGTCGGTAAGGCTAATTAGCATATAAAGAAAGTGACTATGGCTTTACGCATCGTCAACAGACAGTTTACTAAAGCTGAAGCTCCCTTTAACCTAGATAAGGGATACTACAATAAAACAAGAATATAGCTGTCATGTCAGATAGCCAAGCAGCCATCAAAGCACTAAGTTCAAATATCATTAGCTCAAGAATGGTACTGAACTGCAAAATCAAACTAAATATACGCAGAATAAAGTCAGCCTCTGCTGGGTCTCAGGACACATGGGAGTAGATGGCAATGAGAAGGCGGACACCCTTGCGAGGAAAGGGGCAGCTACACCGCTGACAGGACCCGGACCCTTCTGTTGCATAGGAATCCACACTACCAATGAATATCTCCGACAGGAGGACAAAAAGAAAATAAGGGAACATTGGAATTCGCTTATTGGACACAGGCAATCAAGAATCTTCTAACCAATTTTGGGAAGAAAGAAATCACAGAATGTGTCAAAGGAGGCAGGAATAAACTGCGAATCCTAACAGGATTTCTAACAGGGCACTGTAGATTAAATGGACATCTAAAGAAAATTGGAATAATCCAAGATGGCACATGCAGATTCTGCAAAGAAGCAGAAGAGACACCAACACATCTACTAACAAACTGCGGAGCAACATTAGCTCGCAGGAGGAGGTGTTTTGGGATGTACGATGTAACCATAGAAGAGCTTCAACCAATAAAACCGTGCCTATTAATCTTGATGAATTAGGACTCATCGATGTGCTTTAGGCAGAGAACGGGGGATACAATAGCTCTCAAAGGGCGCAGTATACAAAACCCCGAAATATCATCATCATCATCATCATCAATGTCCATGGATATACAAAAATACATCAGGTACTATTAATACCCGCCCTCTATATGGAGATAAGAAATTACACCCTTCAATTGAACATATTGGATAATCTTTCTCTGCTTGGTTGATTTATGCGGGGATTTAGTTCGAAATGAAAACCGTTTATGTATAATTGTCGGTCTGCGTAGGTTAATTGTTTTTGTAAAATTTATTATAAATAATACAGTTTAATTTTTCTTCGGTTGTAAGATGACTTATAAATGGATTGTTTGAGATAGATATAATGTTTCGAATATATTATGTTAGTTGAATATATTTAAAATACATAGGACAATTGCTTAAAATAGAGCCTGTCGAGATACCTGACTGAAAAGTTCATAACAAATAAATTAGGATCGTCATCGCTCCGAGGCAAGGGGAACTAGGGCTGTACCGCCTTTATGAAAGCTCTTCCATTTTCTTTATAGATTTTTTTCCCATTTTGATTTATATCCCTTTTCACGGCGGAGCACAATATGCGTAATGAATCAGGGCGAAGTGCAAAGAAAGGAGCCCCTTTCGGTTTGATTCATGTTACTCGCTGTCAGTTAGACGGATAAAGCGGTTTCCACTCCGTTCCTTTTTTTTTTATCTTACTCCTAGAGCTCAGGAATTCCGGCTTGATCAACAATTCATTCACATCTGCCGATACTAAACGCCTTCCGGTTAACATAGATTTTTTTTCAAGAATGGGCACATTTTTCAACAACAACCGAGATTCTGGAAAAATCTTCGACACCCTTTCGCCTATTACAAAGCACCATAGTCAACAAACGATAAATTTCACGTTTTTACTTTAAAAAAAATACGCCAAAAAAGTTGAGTAATTCCTGGAGGTCCTGACTCACAGACCTTCGCAATGTTCGTACTTAATAGGTCTTCAAGTAAAATGGAGATAGCATTTATAAACATAAATAGGTCAATTTGTAGACATATTGAAGGTTGCACTGATGATGACCTTAAAATAAGTCGAAAGCATAGCAGAAGAAATTCTTTTACAACTGTATTCTTCGATTCAACAAGTAAAACATATAATATTTACATATAAACAATTATAACAAAAGCATGAATGTTTGGACAGCTACCATCCAGTGATTTTTTTTCTTTCTTCAATCCATCCCAGGGACTGGAGGAGTTCCATCCTGAGCACTGATGAAGTACAGCTTATTGTACTATATCCCTGCCTCCATATTTCTGCGGGAGGGTTCGCAACACAATAAACTCATTTTTGAAGGGGGTTGGGACCAAATTCGGGTCCCGCTCCTTCCATCAATGAGTGCCGTGTCAATTTCTTTCAATTGCGGCCACCGGTCCCCTTAGGCGTCAGAAAAATTCCAGAGGCGACGGTGGGGATCGAACCCACGACCGCGGGGTCTACTAGCCGAGAGTCTGACTCCTTAACCACTCCGCTACCGCGGCTCCCCTCTCTTACTTTCAGTTCTTTTCTTTCTTTCCTAAGTTGTTTTATGTCTTTCTTACTTTCTTTTCTTTTCCTTTCTATCAACCTCTCTCTCTCTCTCTCTCTCTCTCTCTCTCTCTCTCTCTATCTCTCTCTCCCTCTCTAATAGTTTCTTTGGTTTATATATATATTATTATTTGGTTGAACTGGTGTTT
>CM077113.1:13127944-13144977 GCA_039619505.1 Cimex hemipterus
CTCTTTTTTTCTTTCTCTCTTTTCTAAATTTCTTACTTGCTTTTCTTTTCCTCTCTCTCTCTCTCTCACACACACACACACACACACACACTGGGCTACCGCGGCTATCCAGTGATAACAGCCGTCAGAATATCGCTGAGCGAGATGGACAGATGGAAGTGTTAAGATTGTGGCGAGGCCAACGACCCTTCAGTCTTCTGTTGGGGTTATTGGATAATATAGTGGATGACTGGTTTTTGACGAAAGGTTTCAGATGAGAAGGTAGTTTGGAATGGAATCTTTTGTATCGGAATCGGGCTAGCTCGATGACAAGAGAACATTTAGGTCGATATGAATGTTGAAATTAGATAAATAGAAAGAGGTGTTGACTATCATTCTGAGGATTTTGGATCAAATGGATTGGATTTGATTGAGGTTGGAACGCATAGCAGTCCCTTAAAGTTTTCTTTTGTTTGTGAGAGTGTTAGCCTGAAAAATAGCTATTAAGAAAAAAAAAACAGTTGGAATTGCAATTATATGAATTTATTAGTGAGGTAATTTTAAAAAATTGGTTATTATATATAAATTATTATTTTCGTTAATTGTTTATGTTATATACTAATTTACATAGATGTCTTGCTCACCATGTATAACTGAAAGCTGGCCATACGTTTCATAACCTAAACCAAAGCACTTTTACAATAGTTTTTTACGGTGAGAATTTTTTTCCTTTTATCTTTTGGGAAAGCATGCATAGTTGTTTTAATTGTTTTGTCGAATTAATATAAATTATGTATATTTTTCAATCTTAATAAATAGGCTCTGATGATGACAACATAGCGTTGTTGAAAGCTTGGCCATCTCAGAACTTTTGTCTTTCTTTTACCTAATAAAGACCTTAAAGAAGATTTGTACTGTATATTGATTACAATGTGTAGAGATCAGTTAGGTTTTAGAAAAACATTTTTTTATCGTACCAACGTTTCGAACTTGAATGAGATCATCATCAGAGATCAAAGTGTTTGTCTTCTGTGCACTCGTGCCATTCTTCCATGTCGTGCTGAGAGTGCCACGACACGAAAGAATGGCACACGTACACAGAAGACAAACACTTTGATCTCTGATGATGATCTCAACAAAGTTCGAAAGGTGGCACGATAAAGGAAATGTTTTTCTGAAACCTACATCACACCAGACCGCATCTCAGGACATTTGAATAATTTAAATCACAAGTTACATTTTATATTAAAATAATTTATTTTTAATATCGAACATTTTCCTTATCTTGCCAACGTTTCAACATTTACTGATACCATCTTCAGCGCCTGAGATTTACAAACATTATTTACATTTAACAAGTGCATTTTGAATGGGGAAAAGTGAATTTATACAATGCAAAATATATTTTTATATATTCAACAACTGAAGATGATTACAATAAAGTTCGAAACGTTGGCAAGATAAAGAAAATGTTTTTCTGAAACCTACATCACACCAGACCGCATCTCACGATATCTGAACAATTATTGATTATAATATAGTTAAATATTAAGCATTCTATTTTTTGAAGCATCTCCTTTTAAGGAATGTTACATTTCTAATACGGAAACCGAATTAATACTTTTCTAACTGTGAAACACGGATTTAAAAATAACAACTCGTTTTTCAATTATGAAAATATTTTAATATATAAAATGTAATATTCAGATGGAATATTATTGTTAATAAACTGTGAATTTGAAGCTGTTTGTTTATAATATTGTATAATCTATTTTGAATTTTGATATAATAGTGCAGTATCGTCGAGTCTGTATGGGTTTATTTTATTATTGTGATCACTGGTTACTGATGTTGCGCTCAGTTAAGCACGCTCGTATGCAATCAACCCCTCACGCGTGCAAAGTTGTACCTAGACCAGCTTTTGTGTAATTGACAATAAATTACCGGCGCGCTTCGAAAATCACATAACCTCGGGGCTGGCTGTCAGGGGCCAGAGGTTTTATCCGTCCAGCAAGGAAGTAAAGAACCTCGGTGAGGAGAATTATCTTTTCTGAAATGTGACTTGCCATACTCAATCTACGGGGAAAAAAAGTTCTATAAGTCGTACTGGCACTGGTACGACAAGAACTGTAGCGTCTCGGTGAAACATTGGTTGTTGACGGTGTACCCGGACACCTAGGTCTGGAGGGTAACGAAAAAGCGCGTCTAATACCGGATGGGATCAGTTCGTTGACAAAAGGAATGTTGAGGCTTTGTAGATGAGAGAGGTTAGTAACACAATAAGATGCTTTGACAATTTGTCTAAGGAGTTTCGATGGATGTACTGGATCCGCTGGATATTCGATGGCTTGGCAGTACTCCACAGTATGGCCATATTTGCCTTAGTAAAGTCTTGCACACTGTTGCTTTGTCTTAATTGTCAAAGTCGATTTTAGTCTTAGAAGTCTTCGTAATAGTCCAAGTCTTGTAACAAGTTTTTTTTGTAAGTCGTTCAGTCTGCTGTCGAGATATAAGGTATTTGACTTAAGTGGAAACTGGTACTTTGTTGTTGGTGTACAACGGAGGGCAACTACTTTTTAAACGTAAAAGTACACTGAGTGCATTTCTCTTCGTTCAGTTTGTCCTACACTTTTTTACAGCAGTACTAAGCTCAAGGTGTTCCCGGATGTTGGAAGTAGCTTGGGCAGGATTCGAGGATAGGAGTGCGTTATCGTAGGTGGTGATAATAGGGCGTATTGGTATGTCAGTGTTATAAATAATATAAATGGTAGGACCTAGGATGCTACCATGTAGCACACCGGGCTGTATCTGTTTGACTTCCGAGAATTCATTTAGATCAGTAGTATAAATGATGAAAAGAGGACGAATGAAATTTAAATAATTCATGAACACTCAACATAAAGGCCTTGAAGAGCTTCGACCTATTTTAAAGTCATCATCAGGGCCTATATTAATGTCACATTACAAAAAACATATTTGCATAATTATCTTTTTTCATAAAGTGAAAATTTGATCCGATACTGCATAAAATGCTTCACTAAAAAATAAAAACAGTCTTAACTCGAAACGTGCCCTTTTTCCTGATAAATATCCACACCAAGCTCGACAAAGGACTAAGTTACGCCACTTTTCGTCAACGGTGACAGTACTTTCCCGCCACTCCAAAAGTGACGCATATTGCTGCTTACCTGTTAAACGTACACCTACAGTAGATTGCATTTTTTCTGTTGCATCACATACTTCAAAAAGCTGAATAATCTTTTGTTTGGAAATTTTGGAAGCTATTAATGAAGTGGAACGTTTATAGGCCGATAAACAGATGAGGTCATCGCCGGGCCTCTGCGTGTTTTTCTTTTTTTCTCTTCATTCAGTCTGGTCACATTCATCCGCCAGAGTATTCGAAATTCCTCGGGGGCGGAGATATAACCAACTACTTCCTTTCACGCTAATAAATTACTTTTCTCTACAGACGTCAGACATTCACCTCAGAGTACTCGATACTCCTCGAGGCGGGGTTGAACACACTCCACTCTCGCTAATAAATTACTTTTACTCCCCAGACACACTCACCCGAGAGTAGTCGATATCCCTCAGGACGGAGTTATAAACAATCCATTCCTTTTACGCTAATAAATTACTTTTACTCCCCAGACATTACACACTCTACCAACTGTACTCTCTATTCCTTAGGGTGGAGTTAAATTATCCCTTCCTTTCACGTTAATAAATTACTTGTACTCTGTAGACATCAAACATTCACCCTAGATTACTCGGGCGAAGTTTTGAGCAACCCCCTTTCATTCACGCTAATAAATTACTTTTACTCTCCAGGCATCACACACTCACACAAGATTACTCGATATTCCTCGGGGCGGGGCTGAACCCACTCCATTCTCGCTAATAAGTTCTTTTTACTCTCCAGACGTCATAAACTAACCCCAGAGTATTCGATATTCCTCGGGGGGAGGTTATAAAGAATCCATTCCTTTCACGCTAATAAATTACTTTTACTCACCAGACATCACACACTCATCCCAGAGACTCGACATACCTCGGGGCAGGGCTGAACCCACTCCACTCTTGCTAATGACTTACATTCACCTTCCAGACGTCAGACATTCACCACAGAGACTTGACATTCCTCGGGGCGGAGCTATGAGCGACCCCTTTCCTTTCACGCTAATAAATTACTTTACTCCCCAGACACATTCACCCCAGACTAGTCGATATTCGTCGGGGTGGAATTATGAGCATCTCTTTCCTTTCACGCTATTAAATTACTTTTTCTCTCCAAACATCACACCAAGAGTTCCCGATATTCATCTGGGCGGGCAAAATTATTGTCAGTGAATTTGTAAATTTTCAAAAATCCGTAGTTTTTTTTGTACTTTTCGCTAATAATTTGGAAGTGCATGTCCACCATTAATTTATGATCCATTCCGTTTTTTCATATACCTCACTACGCCAAAATAGACGTATATAAATATATAGTTTCGTGTGTTACTGAGTTTATTCGCCTCAAATCGCTTATATGCTCTTAGGAGGCTGGAACAACCATTTAAAAAAAAAAAATTTCGTAATGATTTTTTAACAAAAAATACGCGTATTTCATAAATATTTCGTGACCCAATTCACAAATTATCCAAGTGCGGAATATCCGATCGTTATCTTATTAACGTTGAACCAGCACGACTGTAAAGTTCGTTCGTCCGCCATTTGCCACGGCCTGTAGAGACAAGTCGGGGTGAATTAGAAAAGAAATGGGTTGATGAATTATTGAAGAAGGGCATCGCTTCTGGACGAACCCTTGTACTTTCACAGGAACGATTTGGTGTGAGGTTTCTCATTATGCTCCTCCCTATCGAGAAGTGCGAAAACGGTTATGGGTAAAAATAATAAAAGGGGTACCGACACCCGGATCAGCATAATATCACAGCTGAATCAATATTTGAAAACCGTATCTCTTCTGTTATTCCGAGATGGTTTGTTAAGATATCGAGGTACACGCCGCCGATTATTTCCGGATTTTACACATCTTGATGCAAGCAAGACATCTTGAAAAATTTTAAAAATTAACTTTGTTCCTAAAAACAAAGAAAATACATTTTGTTTTGCTTGTTTGAAAAAATAAAATTAGATATGTCTTTTATGGGCAAAATTAATCAACAAACGGATCCCAATCAATTATAACATTCCCCATTTTTGAAGAATCTCACTTTTACTCGAATTTATCGATTAGTAAAAGGACTTTTACTATTTTCACTTTTTCTTTCCTTTCTTCCTCGACCTGCTTCTGTCACTTCTCTCTCTAATTCATTTCTTTCGCAATTTTTTTGTTTCCCTTGCTTTCTTATATTTCTCTCCATGCCCATCACCTTCTTTTTCACTCTCACTCATTCTTTCATTGGTGTCTCATCTTATCTTCTTTCCCTTTTTTGTTCTCACTCTCATTTTGTATTTTTTTTATTTATATATTTAGTGTACTCGCTGTTTCTCTCACTTTCCGTTCTTTTATTTCTTTTTCCTGTTGTTTTCTGTCTTTCTTACTTTCTTTTATTTTTTTCTCTAGCGACCTGTCTTTATCTGTCTGTCTCTTTCTCTCTCTGTCTCACTTTCTGTGCCTCTCTCTCTCACTCCCTCCAGCCCATCACATCTCTCTCTCTCTCTCTCTCTCTCTTTCTTTATGCCTCCTTTTTTCTTTCTCTCTTTTCAAAGTTTTTTCTATTTTTTTTACATACTTTTGTTTTCCTCACTTTTTTCCGCTTTCCCTCTCTATCTCTCTTTCTTTCTTTATGACCTCTTTTTTCTTTCTCTCTTTTCTATATTTTTTCTATCTTTCTTGCTTGCTTTTCTTTGCCTCTTTCTCTCTCTCTCCTTCTAGAATCACTATATACATAATACTATGTATAATTATCAACGATTTCCAGAATAATCTGAAAAATTACCTGTTATCAATCAATTATTGATGATAAAAGTTCACTGTTTTAAGTTTATATTTTGTTTCCTTTTTCCTTGCTCACTACCTCATTTCTTTCTCGCCTTGCTTCTGTCACTTCTCTCCCTATGATTAATTTCTTTTCCAATGTTTGTTTCTCTCGCTTTCTTATCTTCCTCTTACTTTCTTTGTCACTTTCTCTTCTTTTCCTTTCTCCTTCTCTCTCCCATTCTTTCTTTTATTTCTTTTTCTTGCGTACACACTGTCTCTCTCAGTTTCTGTTGTTTTCTTGCTCTCTTTCCTGTGTTTTTGATATATTTCTTACTTTCTTTTATTTTCCTCTCTCTCTCCTCCTTCCTTTCCTTTTTCTCTTTTTCTTTTCTTTCCTCCTTTTCTATATCCTTCTTTTCTATCTTTCTCACTTCATTGCTTTCCCTTACTAGCGCCCTGCTTCTGTCAATTCTTTCGCTATGATTCACGTCTTTTGCAATCTTTTTTCCCTCGCTATCTTTTATTTCTCTCCCTTCCCTTCACTCTCTTTTTAACTCTCTCCCTTTCTTTAATTTATTTCTCAGTCTCTCTTCTTTCCCTTTTTTCTTCTCACTCTTATTTTTTCTTTCTAGTAAAAGGACAAATTGGCAAAATAGACACCGATCCAGCCCAAGGGATTATTTCCAATGTCGGCCCCATTTTTCAAAAATTAAGGAAAGCCGTAATTGACACTCCGGTCACGAAGTGGGGATCGAGAATTTTTCACTGTGCCATCTGACTTTGTGTTCAACCCGAAGTCACGTCAAGCCCACCCACACTTCATCATCTAGCTTCCTATCTCTTGAACAGCAAACAAAATAAATTACATAAACGCGCTTTTAAAGAAAACAACGCAATATTAAGGCAGATTTGTTATAATTAAAAAAAAAATTTATTGTAATTAAGTCCGATCTAAATAATTAATTTAATATACAAGCTTAAGGATTATTCATTTATGTTTTAGTGATCAATCGATCAAATTATATCGTTCACTTAATTATTCTTTTTATGTAAGGTCTTGGTCAAGATAAAAAAGTTAGTGTCACGAGCGGGATTCGAACCGAGGATCTTCGGCTAAATACGCCGCTGCTCTACCACTCCAGCTATCGTGACTTGGATTTTCTCGAACACAAACTTTCCATCTCAACCACACCTCTGAAAAATGGCAAAAAGGCAGGGAAAATTTGAAAGGTGTGGCTGAGATGGCGATACTACACATTCTCGCTAATAAATACATTCACCCTCAACACCTTGTTGGACTCAATACTGATACGATAAAACTGACCTGTTTGTCCCAAAATATGTAAGATAGGACCAACATACTTGCTGCCATGCTCAAGAACAACTCTCATATCTGGTGGCATTACAAGATGGTATCGGAGTAGTGATTAAAATTTCATATTTTTCTTCGTACATTCGAACGATTGAGATTGCCGTTTATTTTTATGTTTTTAGAATATTTTCGCCGTTGCAACTTCCAACAACTTGAGGTCGAGAGTGTCATAAAACAAAACAAAACGGATCCAGTATTTACAGGATGTTGAACCCGAACAGCGGCGGTTGCAAAGTTGAAATTTATGTCAGCTCTTCCACCGTTGGGCAGCTATTAAAAGTTTGTTCAGACAGATTCCGGCAATTTCGCCCGGCCATATTCAGAAAAATTATAGACTGAGAATTATAGCCTTAGGAAAAATTAAGTGAAGGTTGCAAATTTATAACGAACAAGTTTATTTAATCGTACTTTGAACGGAGCTGAACTTAAAAAATCCGCCCAGCCTTCCAAAAAGAAAAGTTATAGTAATTAATAGCTTTTTAAAACCTCTAAACTCTTTTGAATCCGTTGTTTTTGATCTGCTAATTAATGGCAGCAGGTAATTTATATTCTAAAAGGTATACATATTTAAGTTAAAGTGAAAAAATGCATGTTTTTTAGTGATCAGTGAGGACCGGGCAAGAAAGAAGAATAACTCCTTTTTGATTTTTTTTTGCCGAAAAACCGCCACATTTTCGACCGCAACAAATTATGAAACAACTGATCACTAAAGAACATTCATTTTAAAAATCATTTTTTGATAAATACAAAATAACACATTTTATCCGGATTAATTTGGACTGGACGAGGTCAGAATAATCAACCATCAATTGGCTTTCTTGCAAAAAAAAAAAAAAATAAGCAAAATTACAAAGAAAAAATTCGTTCTCTAATTTGTTGAATGTGAGAGGAGCGAACAAGAATGAAGTATTTTACGAAAAGGTTTTTCATTTTTTTTGGAAATAGGTGTTGTTTTATACCGCCACGTTTTTGACAGCCCCTCACGACTTCAACAAATTATGAAACAGCTGATCACTAAAAAATATGCATTTTTATCTTTTTTTCAAACTGTGGTAATTTTTTGATAAATAAAAAAGAAATCTCATTATTTGGATTAATTTTGGACTGGACGAGGTCAGATCAAATATCCCGACAATTGGATTTCTTTGTAAAAAAAAGTAAGCAAAATTACTTAGAAAATTACTTTTTCTATTTTGTTTAATTTTTTTATTTTACCGAAAAAGGTGTTTTTCTAAAATACTTCATTCTTATCCGTTCCTTCACGAATTCAGAACGTAATTTTGCTTAAAAATTTTTTTTTCAAAAAATCCAAATGTCCGCATGTTTGATCAATCTGACCTCGTCCAGTCCAAAATTAATCCGGATAATTAGAGTTCTTTAGTTAGAGTATGAAATAGTTCGTTCAAAATTTATATTTACATCTTAAATCGTATTTTCTCAAATCACCCTGAAGATGATCCCAATAAAGGTCGAAACGTATTTTTTCTTAACTACCTCATGCTTGACCGTTCCTCATGACTTCAACAAATTATGATACAACTGATCACTAAAAAACATGCATTTTTTACAATCAAATTTGATTGATTAGTGATTTTTTAATAAATACAAATAATAATTATCCGGATTAATTTGGGCTGGAGGAGGTAGGATTAATTAAATATGCAGACAATTGGAGTTCTTGAAAAAAAATTTTTAAGCAAATTTACAAAAAAAATTAAGTACTATACTTCGTTGAATTCGTGACGGACGGACAAGAGTGAAGTATTTTAGAAAAACTCCTTTTTCATTTGTCCGAAAAAGGTGTTTTTTGTCATCTAGGCAATTGGATTTCTTGAAAAAAAAAAAACAAACAAATTAAACAAAATTACAAAGAAAAATTACGTTTTCTACTTTGTTTAATTTTTTTATTTTTCCGAAAAAGGTGTTTTTCTAAAATACTTCATTCTTATCCGTTTCTTCACGAATTCAGAACGTAATTTTGCTTAAATTTTTTTTCCTAAAAAAATCCAAATGTCCGCATGTTCGATCAATCTGACCTCGTCCAGTCCAAAATTAATCCGGATAATTAGAGTTCTTTAGTTAGAGTATGAAATAGTTCGTTCAAAATTTATATTTACAGCTTAAATTGTATTTTCTCAAATCACTCTGAAGATGACCCGAATAAAGGTCGAAACGTATTTTTTTCTTAACTACCTCATGCTTGACCGCTCCTAATGACTTCAACAAATTGTAAAATGGTAAAAAATGCCATGAAAACAACCAAGTTCTTTTAAAAAAATCACATCATCTAATTCATCATAATCATAAAAATATTCTATTAATAGTCATAATAATTAAGAAGGATTTATAAATACGAAAATATCTCTAGGCTTTGTTTTCTTGAGACAACTCTAGGTGAGTATTCGCAGGATTTCCTGCCTTAATTGTGTTAATTAATAAATCGTATAGTCAATCAACGTGGAGAATCCGATGATGGAGTCTCCGGACGGCTCGTAGGAAATGGTTTTGATTGGCCAAATGGAAAATTGCGTGAATTATTCATGATTTGTTCCGGGCTCCGCTCAGCCCGAGGTTGTGACGAGCGGCCGATCTTGTCATTTTGAATTTACGTCAGATTTGAAATTTAAGATTGGCGAACTCTTTCAGCCCCGTCGGTGCTGGAATGTTTTAATCATCGGGCCGTCCAAAAACCAAAGATCCGATGAGGTGAGAAAAATTTATTTATGTTAAACTAAAACATACCAAAATATAAACTTTTGTGGCCTTGCCTATACCATCCATACATTAATTATTTATTTGTAACTTAATTAAATCTTTTATTAGAATATTTTTTTATTTCACTAGTTTGTTTAATCATTCATGCATCAATTTCGAATGCTTTGAAAAATGAAAAAAAGTCCTATAAGGAAGAACTGTCGATACTATCTTTCTACTATTACTATATTTCTTATTTTTTTAAATTTTCCCCTCTAGCGTTTTTTCTTCTCTCTAACTCGCTTTCTCCCATTCTTTTATGTTCTCTTTGGTCATTTTATCTTTACTATGTTGTCCTTTTCTCTCTTTCTTACTTGCTTTTCTTTTCCTCACTTTTTTCCACTTTCTCTCTATTTCTTTCTAGAAACACTATGTACGTAATACTATGTATAATTATCAACCATTTCCAGAATAGTCTTGAAAATCACCTCTTACAGATTACTGTCTTAAATTTAATTTTTGCTGTGAGTTTTTCTTCACTCACTGTCTCATTTTCACTTTTTCTTTCCTTTCTTTCTCGACCTGCTTCTGTCACTTCTTTCTCTGATTCATTTTTTTCGCAATTTTTTTGTTTCCATTGCTTTCTTATATTCCTCTCCTTGCCCCTCACCCTCTTTTTCACTCTCACTCATTCTTTCATTGGTGTCTCATCTTATCTTCTTTCCATTTTTCGTTCTCACTCTCATCTTGTATTTTTTAATCTATATATTTAGTGTACTCGCTGTTCCTCTCACTTTCCGTTCTTTTATTTCTTTTTCCTGTTGTTTTCTGTCTTTCTTACTTTCTTTTATTTTTTTCTCTAGCGACCTGTCTTTATCTGTCTCACTTTCTGTGCCTTTCTCTCTCACTCCCTCCATCCCGTCACATCTCTCTCTCTCTTTCTTTCTTTATGCCCCTTTTTCTTTCTCTCTTTTCTATGTTTTTTCTATCTTTTTTACATACTTTTCTTTTCCTTCTTTTTTCCGCTTTCCTCTCTATCTCTCTTTCTTTCTTTATGCCCACTTTTTTCTTTCTCTCTTTTCTATGTTTTTTCTATCTTTCTTGCTTGCTTTTCTTTTCCACTTTCTCTCTCTCTCTCTCTCTCTCTCTCTCTCTCTCTCTCTCTCTCTCCTTCTAGAATCACTATATACATAATACTATGTAAAATTATCAACGATTTCCAGAATAATCTGAAAAATTACCTGTTATCAATCAATGATTGATGATAAAAGTTCAGTGTTTTAAGTTTATGTTTTGTTTTCTTTTTCTTTGCTCACTGCCCCATTCTCACATTTCTTTCTCGCCCTGATTCTGTCACTTCTCTCCGTACGATTAATTTCTTTTCCAATGTTTTGTTTCCCTCGCTTTCTTATATTCCTCTTCTTTCCTCTTACTCTCTTCGTCATTTTCTCTTCTTTTCCTTTCTCCTTCTCTCTCCCATTCTTTCTTTTATTTCTTTTTTTAGCGTAAACACTGTCTCTCTCAGTTTCTGTTGTTTTCTTGCTCTCTTTCCTGTGTTTTTGATATATTTCTTACATTCTTTTATTCTTTCTCTCCTCCTACCTTTCTTTTTTCTCTTTTTCTTTTCTTTCCTCATTTTCTATATTCTTCTTTCCTATCTTTCTTACTTCTTTGCTTTCCCTTACTAGCGCCCTGCTTCTGTCACTTCTTTCGCTATGATTCATTTCTTTCACAGTATTTTTTCCTTCGCTTTCTTTAATTTCTCTCCCTTCCCTTCACTCTCTCTCTTTCTTTAATTTATTTCTCAGTCTCTCTTCTTTCCCTTTTTTCTTCTCACTCTTATTTTTTTCTTTCTTTGATTTTTTTCTCTAGCGTACACTGCCTCATTCATTTTCCGTTCTTTTCTTTCTCTTTTCTGCATTTTTTCTATCTTTTTTACTTTCCTTTTTTGCCCTCTTTAGCAACCTCTATCTCTCCCTCTCTCTCATTCTTTCTTTTTTCTTTCTTTCTCTCTTATCTTTTTTTCTTTTCTATCTTTATTTCCTGCTTTTCATTTCCTCACTAGCTCTCTCTCTCTCTCTCTCTCTCTCTCTCTCCCTCTCTCTCCCTCTCTCTCTCTTTCTTTATGCTCTCTCTTTTCTTTCTCTCTTTTCTAAATTTCTTACTTGTTTTTCTTTTCCTCACTTATTTCCCCCTCTCTGTCTGTCTGTCTGTCTGTCTGTCTCTCTCTCTCTCTCTCTCTCTCTCTCTCTCTCTCTCTCTCTCTCTCCCTCTCTGTCTGTCTCTCTCTCCCCCCTCTCTCTCTTTTAGAATCACTATATACATAATAATACTATGAGAAATTATCAACGATTTACGGAATAGTCTTTTATAAATCACCTCTTATTGATGAAAATCACTCTATGATTGATGCTAAAAGTTCACTGTCTTAAATTTAACTTTTTCTGTTTTTTGAATAATACCAATTAGTGGTTAAAAATTGTATTACATGATTTGTACTAAATTGTATAGCAAAATTATTTTATTGAAAAAGCATTTTTTTCAGTTATAATATTAATAATTGACTTTTTAATTCTTCAATTATTTTGTAAACAAGAATATTTATTTCAATTGGAAATTTGCAATTGGGACCATATTGATAGCAATAATCAAGTAATTAAGACTAATTAATATTTAAGAAATTAAAAGTAGAGTACTAAACTCGAGACCAAATTTTGTACGATTGATAAATTAATCTTTGACTAATGATCAACGGTAAGTAAGTGAATACCACATGAGTTAGGATGGTAACAAAAATTGATGTTATTAATAAAAAATAAAAGTCCACTGAGAACGTTCGCTGAAACGTTCCTGTCGCAAAAAGTTGAAAGTGTATAAGAACACTCTATACGTGGGATGGGAAAAAATTGCCAAAACGTTCTTCAAGAGGAAGACTATTAACTCTAGAACGGAAAGGAGAAGTTTAGATTGTATCTAAGAACATGAGTGTTAAACTTATACGGATACCAGGTCATAAAGATGGAAATGAGAGAGCAGATGATCTTGCTAAAGGGTTCTAGAATCCCTTTTACTGGCCCGAACCTGCAATACTTCATGCTTCGTGGCTTAGCCGAAGGGTGGGTCGGGGGGAAATTGCCGAAAGTATAAATCGAATCGTTTTATATTTCATTTACCGTATTGTAAATAAAAGAAATATTTTTAAAATTATTTTAGAATCGTAAACAAATCAAGGTTTTTCAATACGTACACGGTTTAATCAATTTTTTTTAAATTTCCTGTAGTCTTTAATATTTTCAAATTGTTTCGTGGTAAATTTATAGAAGGATTTTAATGAATGCTAATCCTTCTTATAGTTAATGTTTACGCTTAACCTGACCTTAGTTTATGCAAATTTATACAACGGATCTGATGACAAAGGGATTTTAGTGTGTTTTAAGCATCAAGACACCACGGCCCCTCGTTAATCTCACGGGCACCGGACTACCTTCGATTGCGGTCAAGTCAACCCCTATCACCGCAAGGTGAGATAACTGGCAAAACTCTTGTCTTTTAGTTACAACGTCATAGTCATTTGTACAAACCGAAATTTCTTCATTTTTTAATCATAGAAAAAAATACCAAGATCGACTTGAACTGTTTTTACTTTTAAAAATTTAATAATAAGGTAAATTTAATTAAATGAGCATAAATCGTAGATAAAACAATATTATTTTTCCTGTAATAACGACATTGTTCGCTACAGTAAAAACTAAAACGTTCCACGACTGAGAATAATTTAATTTGTTTCGTTTTAAAAAGAAAAATCAACAAAATAATTCTCTTTTTCCACATTTTAACCGACTCTGTAAAATTCTGTAAGGTAATTAGTTCTGCAAAAGGTCACAACTTGGGTCTGACCTCGTCGTCGAGAAATTTTTCTAAACCCAAATCCTAGCGTATTAACAGTCAAGTTGAATTGGAAAATTGGAAAAAAATTGTAATTTTCAAAAGCCAAATGGTACTTTTTACAAATTCTATTGGAATTTATCGAACCCCAACTTGCACTGTATCAGGCCAAATTAAATTAAAAGCAAATTGGTAATTTTTCCAAATCATATTGCAATTTTTCCAAACCCAAATCGTACAGTATGAAAGAATTAGAATTTTTTCGACAACGATATTGAAAATCAAATTGTACTTATCAAAAACCAAATGGTAATTTTTCCAAATCAAATTGCAATTTTTCCATACCCAAATCGTATAGTATGAAATCAAATTGAATTTTTTCTACGAGAAAATTGAATTTTTCGAAAATAAAATTGTACTTTTCTCAAGCCAAATGGTACGTTTAACGAATTGCATTTTTAACGAGTCAAATGGTATTTTGTACAAATTAAATTGAAATTTTTCTAAACCCGAATCTTCCTGTATCAGATCAATTTGCATTTTTTATGGAAGCAAATGAAATTTTTGAAAAATCAAATTGATCTTATCAAAAGCCAGTTGATATTTTTTCCATATCAAATCGAAATTTTTCCAACTCTAAATTGTACAGTATCAAATCGAATTGAATTTTTCAAACATGAAATAGAATTTTTCGAAAATAAAATTGTACTTTTGGACAAGCCAAATGGTACGTTTAACGAATCGAATTGAAATTTGGCCAAACGCAAATTGTACAGTATCAAATCAAATTGAAATTTTTAAAAATGAAATTGAATTTTTCTAAAACCAAATTGAACTTTTCACAAGACAAATTATACGTTTATCGAATCAAACTGAAATTTTTCAAACGAAAATTGTACAGTATTAAATTAAATTGAATTTTTCAAAAATTAAATTGAATTTTTTGAAAATCAAATTGCAATTTTCACAAGACAAATGGTACGTTTAATGAATCAAATTGAAAATTTTCAAAAATCAAATTGCAGTTTTCAAAATCCAAATGGTCCGTTTTTCAAATCAAATCGAAATTCTTCTAAACCCAAATCATACTGTATCAAATTTAATCGATTTTTTCCACAAAAAATTGAATTTTTTTAAAATCAAATTGCAATTTTCACAAGACAAATGGTAAGTCTAATGAATCAAATTGAAATTTTTCAAAAGTCAGATGGTCCGTTTTTCAAATCAAATCGAAATTTTTCTAAACCCAAATCATACTGTATCAAATTTAATCGATTTTTTCCACAAAAAATTGAATTTTTCGAAAATCAAATTTATTTTTCATAAGCCAAACTGTCCTATTTACAAATAATATCGAAATTTTGCCAGACTCAAATCCTACTGTATCAATCTAATCGGATTTTTCCACAAAAAAATTCAATTTGTACTTGTTACAAATCAAATTGAATTTTTCTATAGCCTAAATTGTACAGTATCAAATTAAACAGAAATATTTACAAAAAAATTTTTTTTTTTTTAAAACCAAATTGCACTTATCCAAATGCCAATGCTACGTTTTCTAAATCAAGTTAAAATTTTCCAAACTAAAATTGTACAGTATCAAATCAATTTGAATTTTTCAAAAATGAAATTGCACATTTCCAAACCCAAATCGTACTGTATCAAATCCAATCGAATTTTCCCACAAAAATTTAAATTTTTGCGAAAATCAAATTCATTTTTCACAAGCCAAACGGTCCTTTTTACAGATCAAATTCAAATTCTTCCAAAACCAAATCGTATATATCAAAACAAATTGGATCTTTTCTACAACAAAATTGATTTTTTTCAAAATCAAATTGCATTTTTACAAGACAAGTGCAAATTGTACGTTATCCAAACAAACGGAATTATTAGGAAGAAAATATTTTTTTTGATAATCAAATTGTACTTATTGAAATTCAAATGGTACTTTTTCTAAATCAAATTGAATCTTTTCAAATCAAAATTGTACAGTATTTTTCGAAAATCAAATTGCTCTTTCCATAACCCAAGCGATACGTTTTACAAATCGAAGTGAAATTTTCCAAACCATAAAATTTCATTTTTCAAAATTGAAATAGTATTTTTCAAATATAAAATTGCATTTTTTTCAAGCCCAAATGGTACTTGTTACGAATCAAATTGAAATTTTCTACAGCCAACTGGCGGATTTTGCAATGCTGCGCAAATTGAGCTTTTCAAAAGCTTAATTGACCAATTCGTCTTTCTCCTAATTAAATTGAACTTTTTTAAATCCATAATAAGGTCATATGGTATTAGTAATGTCTCTAAGTCTGTCTATAAGTAAAAACAAAAATTGATATAATATTATAAAAATTGTTAGTTTTGTATACAGAGGATGTTATAACAGGGGTACCTTACGGATGGATTTTACTCAAGTCGTAAACATTCCTTAGGGGAAGCACAGGGTTGCAAAAGTAAAAAGGCGTTCTGACCGTCTGAGATTTAAAGTCCCATTCGATTATCTCCAATTGCCCATTAATTACAGGGGTGTTTGTTATTCGGCAAAAGTGTTCTCCAGGCACACAGACGCTGGTAATAATTTCTTCCATTGTACACACGCTCGCTCAATATGTCTCCCCTTATCGCTTGGCTTATTTCATTTTTTGACAAACGCCTCCACGCCTGTTATGACTTTCGACCCGGGAAACCTTTATTATTTGATCCTAATCGTTTATACTTTGTCTGCTTTATTAAGTGTAAAGGAGTCCTTTGAACAAGGCCGGTTAGTTTTGAAGCTTTTAATTAAAATTTTATTACGGCTCGGATGTTGGGGTACTTCGGGACGGGCATCGATTTAACGTAAAGAAAAAATTGATCTTGATATTGAAGCTATATTCGAAAGACATTTATTAGTTAATGATTTTTCACGATAGAGATTTCAATAGGTAAAATAAAGATGAATTTGTTTCATAATATATAATTTACCTCCTTATTTTTTTAGCAAATTCACATTAAAAAATATATAAAATTAAAATATTCGGCATAATTGTTCTGAAATGAAAGTTTTTACTAGGTTAACATATGTAAAAGATACGGCCATTGAAAATCAAATAGAAGTTTTTCCAAATCCAAATCAAATTGAATATTTATACAAGTAAATGGAATTTTTCAAAAATTGAATTTCATTTTCAA
>CM077113.1:13144987-13159423 GCA_039619505.1 Cimex hemipterus
TCTTACAGTACCAAATCCGATTGAATTTTTTATACAAGTAAATGGAACTTTTCGAAAATCAAATTTCACTTTTCAATAGCTAAATGTTTACGTTTAACAAATCAAATGGAAATTTGTCCAAATCATAATCATACTGTATCAAATCAAAGTGGATATTTTCTACAAGAAAATTGAATTTTTGAAAATAAAATTGCCTTTTGAACAAGTCATATGGCACTTTGTACAAGTTAAATTGAAATTTTTCCAAATCCAAATCGTCTGTAACAAATCAAATTTTATTTTTTACAAGTAAATGGAATTTTTCAAAAATCAAATTTTACTTTTCACAAACCGAATGCAAATTGAAATTTTTCTAAACTCAAATCGTATTGTATGAAATCAAATTAAATTTTGTATACAAGTAAATGTAATTTTTCAAAAATCAAATTGTGCTTATTAAAAGCCATTTGGTATTTTTTTACAAATCACTTTGAAATTTTTGTAAATCTGAATCGTACCATATCAAATCAAATTGAATTTTTTCTACAAGCAAATTGAATTTTTTGAAAATCATATTGAAATTTTATAGAACAAAACTACAGTATCAAATTAAATTGAATTTTTCAAAAATAAAATTGCCCTTTTCTAAACTTAAATGATATTTGTTACAAATTAAATTAAATTTTTCTATAGCCAAATTGTACAGTATCAAATCAAACTGAAATATTTACAACAAAATAATTAAAAAAAAATCAAATTGCAGTTATCCAAATCCAAATGGTACTTTTTCTAAAGCAAATAAAAAATGTCGAAACCAAAATTGTACAGTATCAAACCAAATCGAAATGTTCAAAAATCAAATTGCAGTTTTGATAAGTTAAATGGTCTTTTTTAAAAATCAAATCAAAATTTTTCCAAACCCAAATCGTACTGTATCAAATCTAGTCGAATTTTTCAAAAATTAAATTCATTTTTCACCAACCAAACGGTCCTTTTTACAGATCAAATTTAAATTCTTCCAAAACCAAATTGTACAGTATCAAATCAAACTGAATTATTTTGGATAAAATAATTTTTTTGAAAATCAAATTGCACTTTTAACAAACCAATTGCAAATTGAAATTTTTCTAAACCCAAATCGTACTGTATCAAGTCAAAATGCATTTTTCATTCAAGTAAATGTAATTTTTCAAAAATCAAATAGCGCTTTTTACAAGCCAGTTGGTATTTTTTACAAATCAATTTGAAATTTGTCCGACCCAAACAGTCCTTTACAGTATCAAATCAAACTGAATTATTTTTCACGAAGTCTACGAACTATGCCAAAACACACAATAATAAAGCGGTTGTATATTTTTTAGTTCCTTCTAATTTTTCCCAAAGTGTCGCTCTCGAGTGTTTCTCCAGCAACCTGCAGAAACCTAAAAAGTTTCACGACATGCAGAGAAATGAAAGTTTTTTTTTTTTTTGTTTTTTTACGAGGGTTCTCAACAGCAGAGGTCATATAAACCCTCAGGGTGCCGGTGTTTTTGAAAATAAGCCCATTTGTAAGTATGTCGGGTTCGAATGCAGGGCCGCTGAATTCGAACCCTGGACCTAGACCTTACAGTGATGAGCGCCGTGTCAAAGACGAAACCTCGCGGCCACCGACGCCCCTCAATTACTTTTTAACAACAGTGAACTTTTCCTATGCATATTAAAATATAATTTTTCAGTTAAAACATATATTTTAATCGTACGAACAATATGATGATATCATTTGTTTATTCTAGGGTTTACTGATAGCATTTAGGAAAAAAATTCATAAATTTTTTTGTAAAAACCCTCCTATTACAATTTTTTTTTTTTTTTTTATCATTTGTGTTAGTAGAGAAAGCGAGCATTAGCTAAAAGCGGTGTGTGAATAAGAATATGAGATAAGGATATTACGGCGTTATTAATATTACAGATCGCTCGGGGAAGTTCCAACCCCCTAGATTTTATCTCAACGAGGAGCGATTACGGCCCAACTTTACCTATATATGTCCGACAACAATAAAATACTCCCTTAGGTACGGAAATTAAAGAACGATTCAAATGGGAGGCGGCTTAGAAGACCTTATGCCTCCAAAATTGTTGTTCAACGAGTTTTTAATTGAACCGGCCTTTTATTGCTTAAATCCTATGGCAATAAAAACCACCCAAGATAAAATTCCTCCCCTTAGTTACAACTTTCTCAATTTTCATTTGACAGGCATGATCGGTTTTAAACGGTAATCGGTTTTTCAAATCTTTTCATTATCTAAAAAAAATCCCTAGCAATATAACATAACGCTTTATTTGCATATGTAAACATTTAAAAATATATGCGCATATGTTCATCAAAGTGACGCTGTAGCTTGGACCGCACCCGAAGAAAAAATTTAATGAGATTCAAATCAGGTCGAAGGTGAACTTTGAAAAAAAAAAAAATACAAAAATGAACGTAGATTAAAGAGAAATAAAATTAAAAAATTAACAACTGAAATTTAAAAAAATTAAATTTTATTTATTTATCAACATGAAGACCCACAATCAGTGTAGTATATATTCGAAAAAAATACTATACACTATTTTTTTGTTTAAGAAAAAATGTACAACACAATATACATATTAAATTCATTAGAGTTCGTGGTCCGCTTGACCAATATACCTTTCAATTAATGAAGGTTGTTAGTTGAGATAAAAAGTCAGTGTGATGAGCGGGATTCGAACCCACGACCTTAAGCTCAACACGCCGTGACTTCGATCCATCCGGTAGAGACACTAACTTCTCATCTCAACCCCACCGTTTGAATTTTCCCTCCTTTTTTTTGCCATTTTTCGAATGTCGTATCTCTTTTTCTGGTTGAGGTGCAGTGGATGGCAAGACTTTTTTTAATTTTTGATATTTTTTCTTTTATGTAATTCAGCGCCTGATCCTCAAATTTTTTCAACAGACTTTTGTCCTCCCAAGGTGTTCTTTGATGTTGGAAAACACATGGAAAGGATTTGTCTTATTAAATTTCAGTATGATTCAACGTTCCAACCAACCAACATGATGGGACCCAGAATACTTCCTTGCCGGAACGCCGAACACTGATCGAAAAACGGTAAAAACCTAATTTCTTCAAATCTGAACATCATGAATATTAAACTGATACAGTATTGCGTGTGTGTACTCTAGTCCAGAAAGTTACAAATAATGATAAGGAAGAAAAATAAAACCACGAAAAAAAAAATCTGGAAACTAAAAAAATCACAAATATCCAGGAATATTTTTTATTTGTGGTGTTACTATGTTTACCACTCAAAAAATTACTTTACACTTCCGTAAAAGTCGGTACTTTCTTTCGGGTTTTCTTATTCTAGAAACACGACAATGAGGGCAAATCCAAGTTTAGACATTTTTTGGCCTTGGATTACAAAATGTTTGTTAAAATAAACAAAAATACAGGATTTGATTGATTTATGTTCTCAAATCATACCAAATTAGAATATAGAACACACTAGTTATTATGTTAAGATAACGACTTTTCAAAAATCGAAAAATTTTCAACGATCAAAATATCAATCAATTTTAATTGAAACAAATTGCGTTGTGTTTCTTGAGGCGGTAAAGTAAAATTTTGTATTTGTTTGAAAAAAATTGTGACCTATTTTACTTGAAAAATATAATTTTTAAGATATTTTTTTGGTTAAGGATAAATTATATATGTTTTACTTTATTTTTACTGAAATCTATATAAAAAAAGATAAAAAATGATGTCACATAGCTGATGTTAGCAAATGGATCGGCGAAATAAAAATATTAAAAAACGGAAAATTTCTATTTAAAAAAAAAGACGAAACCGACGCCTATTCACAAGAATTGGCTGATACGGGTCAAATATTTTGGAGGGTAGAACCTCCAAAAAATAATTTTTCTCCCAAATCCGTGAGTCAAAAATCTGGTCGACCTTTTGTTACATAAAAATAAAATAACGGAAATAATTTATCAAAATCTAGTCGCTAAAAATAATTCGCAACAATATAGCCTGCAAGTTATGCCACTTTTTTTCACAATTGTTAATCTTGAGTTTAAAAAAAGCAAATATTTTAACAAATTATTCAATTGATTTTGTTTTGTTTACATCAGCAATTGCTCGACGAATAAAGTAGGTTTTTAAGGGCAGGAAAGTTAATTCTTAAAAATAAAATTAGGTGTCTCTCAAGGATCGAGTTTAGGACCATCTCTTTTTCTTATTTTTAAAATGTCTTATATCAGATTCTCCAGGGACTTTCTGGTACAAATCTTTTAATAAGCTTTTAAGCTCAACTTTTAATGGCTTGAGAAAATGGATTATCATTGACTAATGAAAAGCCAAATAGTATAAGTTCATGGGTCTAATATGTTACCTAAGACATTAAGTTTCTCCAGTAAGTATTTAGGTCGATCAAAGACAAGTTGAAAAATCAAATAAGCAAGACAAGGGGAATAATTTATCAATATCTACTTTCTAAAAGTAATTCGAAAAAGAACAGGTTGCAGTTTTTTTTTTTATTAAAGGGTTAATATGAAAGTAAAAATGGTTAATTTGACAAAAAAAGTTGAATTGGGCATCGTATTTCAGAACAATTCTTTATCTGGAGTTTCAAATATAAATCAAATATTTTGAAAACTTATAGAATTGATTTTGTTTTGTTTACAGTATCAATGCTCGAAAGAATAAAGCGAGTTTGGTGTATCGAAATCAGGAAACGTCGTCTCTGGAAAAAGGGGTGAATAGTGATTTGTTCACTCTTCCTCCAACCTCTTGCCATTCGGATAAGGCTCTGATTGAATTGTATCTGAAGTGTCGGATCGATGCAACATGTTGCGTTCAATGCAAGCTAATGCCGGCCGGAAAAAGATCCACTCCCATTATTTATTCAATCCATGAACGGTCAGAAAAAGTGGCCGAATTGTCGTATCGTGTTTCGATTTTTTAAACTCTCGAAGATGCATTGGACGTTAAGGGTTTCTTTATCGATGTCTTGGCGCTGATAGCGTCATAAAATTTTTAAAAGGGGTTTTTCATTTTTTTAAATTATTTAGCCGAAGTTCAGATGAAATCATTCAACCACACAGTACGGGTAGTTTCAGATTAGAAGAACTTTTGATAGCTGTGACAACAATCAACGTTAAAGTTCAATAATACGACAATACATCTACCGAATTAACGTTTTTGATTCGGTGAACTAAAGTGACTTCATAATGACATCATTTTAACTCATTTAATTCACTAGTTTCGTCGTCCGCTTGACCAATTAAAGTCTAGTTTTTATTTGAGATAAAAAAAAGTCAGTGTTTATAAAAAATGGCAAAAAGCAGGGAAAATTCAAAAGGTGGGGTTGAGATGGGAAGTTAGTGTCCCTACCGGATGGATCGAAGTCACGGCGTGTTGAGCTTAAGGTCGTGGGTTCGAATCCCGCTCTTGACACTAAATGTTTTAATCTCAACTAAAAACCTTAATTAATTGCAATATATTAATTGGTCAAGCGGACCACAAAAACTACTGAATTTAATCAGCCAAAATGGAGTGTACCTTCGCGAAAGCTCTCCTTAGCCATTTCATTTGCCTCCAAGAATCAAATGGATTATACGACATTTCCAAGTTGGCAAAAAAAGTAGGGAAAATTCAAAAGGTGGGGTTGAGATTGGAAGTTAGTGTCCGAGTGGATCGACGTCACGATAGCTCAAGTGGTAGAGCAGGGGCGTACTGAGCCGAAGATTGTGGGTTCGAATCCAGCTCTTAGCACTAAATTTTTTAATCTCAACTAAAAACCTTAATTAATTGCAATATATTAATTGATCAAGCGGACCACGAAAACTGGTGAATTTAAATAAACATTTTTCTATTTTTAATTATCGTTTCTTAAAGAAAGAAAAACATCTTATAATATGTAAGTTTATAAAGGAAAATTACTACGCATTACAATTCAAATAAAATAACCGTACAAAATTTTAATTTTTTCGCCTTTAGATTTCACATCTCCTTCTTTTTTTTTAAATTGAATTAAAGAAATATACAATTTGGTGTTAAATAGTGTTAATTTGAAGAAAGAAATATTAATTTCAAACTGGAAAAAGTTATTTTGAAGTTGAGAACAATAAACGAAAGAACTGTAAAAACAAACAATTTTTCTATTGTATTAAGATTTGTAAAAATATAAACTATTTATTTTATTAAAGAATTATTTCATAGTTAAACTAAATTCGAAAAATATTCACGACTTTTTACATTTTATGTCCATGTTTTCTATCACCTTAAAAAAATTAATTTCACATTAAATTAAAAAAAAATAGAAATGACTTTAAATTAAATATGGTTATTTGAAGTTAAACATGGTTAATATTAAATCGTTGTAAAGCTTATTTAAAAAAATAATTTGACAGATAAAATTATTATTACAGTATTTTAAAATTTTTTAAAATATAAAATGTTTATTTGTTAAAAATCATTATTTTACATTTAAACAAAAATGTCAAAAATAAACGATTCTTTCTTTACACGCATTTTTATTGCACATTGCTTATTTTTATTTTTATTTTTTTTTTTGTTAAAAGTTAAGTCGAATTTAAAAAGGGTTAATTTGAAAATTAAAAAAGGTTATTGTGATTATTTTATATTTAAATTTTGTAATTTCGCCCAAGTTTTTTTTATTGAATGAAAGAAAAGATTAATGAAACATTAAAATTGTTAATTTTTTATTTAAAAAATAGTTAATTGATTTGTAATTTAATATGGTTAATTTGAAGTTAAAAACGATTAATTTTCAAATGGACAATTTTTTGAAAAAAAAAAAAAAATCAATTTGGCAGAAAAAATGATATATCTATTACTTTGAGAGTTTTCATTAATATTATGTTGTTATTTTGAAAAGTAATTATTTTATATTTAAACGAAAATCGAAAAAAATGCACTGCCCATCGCACATGCTTTTTTTAAAATGGTAATTTTAAAATTAAAATAGTTAATTTATTTGATATGAAATAAGGTAATTTTTGAATTGAAAAGTTTTTTTTTTTAATTAAAAAGATTTAATCGGACAGAAAAAATCGTCTTCTCTTATTTTAGTTTATTTTAATATACAAAATAAATTTTGGATTTATACAAAAATTGCCTACATACACGAATCTTGTTTTTTATATGCTTATATTTCATACCATCTCTCAAATTTTTTTACTGCTTTAAAGAAAAACTTAATTTTGAATTAAAAACGGTTTGAAGTTAAAAATATTAATTTATTTTAAATTAAATAAGCTTAATTTACATTTGAAATGGGTTAATTTACTTCTAATTAAATTAGGTTAATTTAAACTTAAAATATGGTAATTTGAAATTTAAAAAAATTTAATTACAAATTATTGCAAAGGGTCAATTTGATTTGTTTCAATTATAGCTTGGACCAGGGTATTTCAAGTACGAGATTATATGAACCCTTGGGGGAGCAGGCCCATTTGTAAATCGGTTTCGAACAGGGCTACTGGATTCGAACCTGGGACCTTTTACCTTACAGTGATAAGCTTCGGGTCAAACGTCGCGTCCATCGATGCCTCCTCATTTGAAATTAAAACGGTTAACTTGATGTTAAAAATAGTTAATATGTTGGAAATTAAATAGGGTTACTTTGAAATTAAAATTAAAAAAAACAACTGAAATTAAAACAGATTAATTTGATATTAGAAAAAGTTTTGACAAGAAAACTGCGTTATATTTAATATAAAAAATTTAATTTTATTTTATTCATTCAAGTTAAAAGAGCAACTAGCGTTCATTTTTTGGAGTTCGATCAAGAGTAAAGTTTAAAGAAATCGTTGTGATATATCATGATCAAACTGTCCAAGTTAAAAAAAAAGTTAATCCAAGGTGGACTCCCAAGTACTTTCGATGTCAAACCGTCCAAGGGAAAAATTCAGAGAAACATCTGTTCGAACATTATTACTTTCAAGTATTTTCAATTTCAGACCAATACCCAGTTTCGCATTCGTGTACTTTCAATGTGGAAGTAAAAAACAATAGCCAAATTCTATTTATTAAACAAAACGTTAGTTTATGTATAAATTGTACTTTTTTTACGTGGATAATTTGTTTTGAATAGTCGGACGTCGAACAAATTGGCCGTTTGTTTGGCTTCGTCGGGATCGTTTTCATCACTAGCCGACAATAATTGGCCGTAGGTTGCCGTGGTTAATTTATTATTATTACCATATGTCCGTTTCATATTACATTCCGGCTCAAATTTTACTTGCCTCTATGTTTGAATATCGTCCAACAAATGGCCCGCACTATCAGACTCTGGCCCTTGAACGAATGATTATATAAGACCTGGAGAAACAAACCGGGGCAAATTGTAATCTGTTGCGTTTGCAATTGCCAATTTAAATTACACAATGTTAACGCTGTTTTGAATTTGTTCGAGCGTGTAAATAATCATTTACTTTAGACAGAAGGCCGGATATTTTCTATGTAAACTTGTTTAATTATGGTGAGATAATATAACCAAACGTGTTAAAATGTTAAAAGATCGAATTTTTTTAAAAGGATTATATAAATCATCTTTAACATACTTTCAAACTATGCCCTTACTTATTAATGCTTTCAAACTTCATTATTTCATAAACAATAAAATTGAAAATGAAAATATACAGAACCAGTCAAACATAACCAACAGATAAGTTCTCTACGGTAGTGGTGAATTATTTATTAGTGTAAATGCAGGATCTATCCATAATTATTCGAGGAATATCGAATTCTCTGGGATATTGGTAAAGTTATTTATTAGCGTAAATGGAGGACCTATCCCTAATTAATCGCAGAATAACGAGTTCTTTGGGGTAGTGGTAATGTTATTTATTAGCGTAAATACAGAACCTAACCCTTATTACTCAAAGAATATCGAGTTCTCCGGAGTAGTGGTAAAGTTATTTATTAGCGTAAATGGAGGACCTATCCCTACTTACTCGAAGAATATCGATGTCTCCGGGGTAGTGGTAATGTTATTTATTAGCGTAAATACAGAACCTATCCCTTATTACTCGAAAAATATCGATGTCTCCGGAGTAGTGGTAAAGTTATTTATTAGCGTAAATGGAGGACCTATCCCTACTTACTCGAAGAATATCGATGTCTCCGGGGTAGTGGTAATGTTATTTATTAGCGTAAATATAGAACCTATCCCTTATTACTCGAAAAATATCGAGTTCTCTGGGGTATAGGTAAAGATATTTATTAGCGTAAATACAGAACCTATCCCTTATTACTCGAAAAATATCGATGTCTCCGGGGTAGTGGTAAAGTTATTTATTAGCGTAAAGAGGATTTATTATTAGTTACTCGAAGAATATCGAGTTCACTGGATTGGTAAAGTTATTTATTAGCGTAAATGGAGGGCCTATCCCTAATTACTCGAAGAATATCGAGTTCTCTAGAATAGTGGTAAAGTTATTTATTAGCGTAAATGGAAGATTTATCCTTAATTATTTCGCAGAATATAGAGTTCTCTGGCGTTATGTTTAGGTTAGTTTTAATTGATCTCACTGTATATACCGTTGCGTACATTTTGACCTTACATTTTCCTAGGTAGATAATTAAAAAGATAATTAGAATACAAAAAAACAAAAATATAATCACGGCCACCTAGGTCTAATATTTGAGAAGAGTGGAAAAAAAATGAGGTTGTTTAGAAAATTACACTTTTCAATATTTTGTCTACGTTTCGACCTTTATTCGGGTCCTCCTCAGGGAATAAAGTGTAGTGCTATACTTGCATTGGTTTAGTCTGAAAATGCTGTGAGGGAAAAAACATACGGCACCGTAAGAATAGTTGAACATTTTATTTTACTGAAGATGACCCGAATAAAGGTCGAAACGTGTATTTTTTCTAAACTAACTCATTCTTGACCGTGAGGAGCTATGAATCAATAGGTCACTGAAAATACACATTTTTATTATTGCAAAACTAAAAATGATACGTTTTTGATAAAATAATATCCAATTAGGAATGCTTGGGAAAATAAATTCCGAATGGAATAAACTAAATTTTAATTTCTGCGGTTACCTAAAAAAGATTGCCGTGAAGATTCCAGTGGTCCATAATTCATATTTTGTGATAATGCAGGACAGATAGGAATGAAAATCCTCTGAGATATACCCTTTTATTTTTGTTTTCAACCGGGTCAAAGGACCCGTTTCCTCGGGGCAAAAAGTTATTATCATTTTATCTGGCAATACGAGGAAAAAGGAAAAACCCCACCCTGACTTCGAGCCTAGCTAGGATTTTCTAAAACTGACTAGAACAAGCCGTCTCTTTGTGAACTGGAACAAAGCCCTGAATCGCTAATACACTCTGAACTGAAGAGGGCCAATTTGAGTCCGAATATGAAATACCAGATGGGTTTCAGACCGTAAGCCGATTTGAAATATAAAATTGAATGTATTAAACAGGCTTGGGCGATTTTAGGATTTGAAGGCATGATAAACGAAGCTAACCCGATTTTCACTGTTCAAATTTTTTTATACGGCTTAAACAAAACTTTTCCATTTTCATTTATAAATGATATTTTACATGCCAGTGATGGGTTCATGTCAAAAACCTTGTATTTATGAGAAATATTGTTTATAGAGGAACAATTCTCTGAATTATTATTTTTAAATTAAGCTTCAATCCTCATCAAGACTGGCAAAAACACTGCTGCAATTGGGGAGGGCCAAACTGGGAGGAGTGGTAGGAGTACTAACTGATCACTGGTATCTGAGAAAACATCTACACAACATGGGGGCAGGTTATGTACTGAGGAGGACCAAACAGCCACTCATATTATGAGGAGCACTGCTCTATGGACATTTAACCTGACGTACGGAAAAAAACTTAGGAAATCAATTTGCAGCAGAAACAGTCAATGACCTGATACTTCTAATAAAATTAAATTTCCGTAATGCCAGCCGGATCCTAAATGTTTTGACAAGGTCTTTATGAACATAAACGATTCCTGATAGCCGTTTTGTGATGACCTGCAGTAACAACCCGCCACCAGCAAGCCAGAAGAATACTACAGTGTACAGTCAGATGGAGAGGGAAAAGTCGACCAACGCGCCCGACAGTAGTTCCTATATAGTCCGCACCGCCCCACCGACCTAGTGTGCGCCCAGCTTTTGAGTGCCAATAGAAGACCTGGTAGTGGATCTAAGTGCACAAAGGTAAGGAAGGACAGAAGTGTTTATAAATGCAATGCTGCAACCCGGAACTCTTTCAATGCATTGCTGCAATGCCAGGAAGATCCAAATATTTTGGAAAGGCCTTTATGAACGTAATCGTTTGTGAGAAGTTGGCCTCACATCGTAGCCGTTTTGAGATAACCTGCAGCAATAAACCTACACCAGCAAATCAGAAGAATAAGGTGCAGGGAGTATTTGTATAGTGATGGCAGGTGAGGAAGTCGGTACATTCCCCAGAGCCGTGTCCTCTGTGGCAGTTTTGAACAGGTGGTGCAATGGCCTTGGCTCGGATACTGGAGGACGAACTAGACTCCATATCGCTGAAGGTGACCTCACCGCAGTCCGTTTTACCTAATAAATTATGGAAGAACTTATCCCTCAAACCAGGGAGATGTCACACAAGTGCCATCCCTCTTTGACAGAGTTTTTTCGGTTTATGGATAAAGCCAGACCTCATGTAGATGTAGATGTAGATCTAATATCCAGGTTGTATCCCCCGTTCTCTTTAAATGTCCATATAGCGTGCAGTGTCCTGTTAGGATTCGAATTTCTTTTCTTTCAATGGCCTTGGCTGGGACACTGGAGGACGACCTAGACTCCATATTGCTGAAGGTGACCTCACCGCAGTCCGTTTTACCCAATAAATTATGGAAGCACACATCCCTCAAACCAAGGAGATGTCAGACATGTGTCACACCTCTTTGACAGGGGTTTTTCGGTTTATTGTTAAAGTCAGACCTAATGTAGATGTAGAGGTGTTAAGAATCGAATTTCTTTTCTTCCCAAAGTGATTAAGAGATTCTTGGATTTCCCGTGACCAATGCATAAATTCTCTTGTTTTCTGAGATACCCATTAATAGTGTAGGTTCTTATGCTTCAGAAGGGTTCAGCTCCTTCCAGCTGTTTGGCATCCCCTTGCCTGTCAAGAGTAACCGCTTTCTCGCTGCCTTCTACTCCCATGTGTCCTGGGACCCAGCGGGGGCTGACTTTATTCTGCTTACGTAATATATTTAGTTTAGTTCTGCGCTCAGCACCTTCCTTGATCTAATGGTATTTGAGCATAGTGTTTTGATGCCTGCTTGACTATCTGACATGGTAACTAAATTCTCATTTTTGTACCTTTTGCATAGCTTGAGGTGGTCCTTTCGATTGCGTGAATCTCAGCTTGTAAGATGCTAGAAGTAAATAATAACTTTCAACTGCAGACCAAAAATGTATTCGATGTCAACGAGTTATAGCATGAGCCATTTTTGCGATTTAGTTTCCATTCACGTACTTCGTTTTTATGCAGAAACTAGGATAATTCACTGAAAGACGAAAACTGAAATTTTTACATAGGAAACCATGCTTAATTAGAATCTATGTTCCATCCCTTATTTAATAAAACTTGTCTCAAATAAAAAAAAACATTTGAATTCATTGCTATTTCATTTTAGGAAAAAAATAAGTCATTCAACAAAATCAACAAAATTGCTTGGTTTTCAAGGTTGGAGAAAAAAGTATGTTTCCTATCACATAAATTCTGTAGCAGACAGACCAGAACTTGTCTGACAGTCCGCCCAGGCGACGCCCTGTCTTTGGATTTCACGAAAATAGACAACCCGCCCATCCTATTGTCTAATTGCTATTTGCAAAACAAGAATATTTTGATCAAAGCATAATCAAAATTATAAACATTTAGTCTTTACTAAAAACGCAGGGAAATTAATATATTTCAGTTTATCTTGATAAAATTGACCATAATTTTCTGTGTAAAATATTTTTATTGAGCGAGGCAAATTTAAAAAAAATGCTCTTTGGTCTTTGAATATTGATTTAGTATCCAGTTTCGTATAAAGTGTGAATTTTCTTTTTGTAACCAGTAAACCGAATTCCTTCTACGTGCATAATTCACGTTTCCGGTAATTTTCCCCTAAGACGTTTATATGTGGATCGTCTCTGGTATATACGGTTTTATTTTTTGCTCATCTAACGGGTCAAGGTTTATTCCAACACTGCCGGAAATGGCTTGTGTATTATCCGCCTTTTTATCTTCTAGTATAAAAAAAAAATCTGTCAACGCTTCTTTTCGCCGGTAGATAAAATTTTTAACGTACGTGGGAAAAAATGACGGCCCAGTCTTCTCTGGAGGGGGGAAAAATCCTAATAATGATATAGATAATTCCGTATTAAAGTTCTCGAAGTATTTATAGGCAAATGCGCTTAAAATGGCAGGAATATTTTCATAACGAATAATTAACTAAACTCCCCCCCCCCCCCAAAAAAAAACATCCAACCAGCATAACACATATTTCTAAAAATGATAAAAAGAATTAACTAAAAATTTGAAAGTGAAACGTTTTATTTTGAATTATTAAACATTATTTATTGAAAAGTACATTCATACATGAAACAATTTTGCCAAAACAAATAATATTTTGAATCACATTTTTGATATTGAAATTGACCTTTTCTTTACCAACAAACAACTTTTTCTATTCAAATTAAATTGAACTTTTTACAAACAAAACACAAGCATTTTATTTCATTTTAATTTTTTTTTTATTGAAATGAAACTTTTACCAAATCAAATTGCACTTTTCCTAAGGCATAAAGTACTTTTGCAAATTAAATTAAATTGTTTCCCAAACGAAATTGTACCTTTCGCATGTAAACTCGAGCTTTTTCCAAATCCAAATCTTACTTTATTAAATCATATTGAACTTTTCCACAAAAAAATGGAATTCTGATAATCAAGTTTAATTTTTCCAAATCTAGATGGTACTGTTCGCATTTCATAGGCAAATAGTAATTTTTCAAATCAAATAGAAATTTGTCCAAACCCCGATACGTAATTTATCAAATCCAATTGCAGTTTTTAAAAGAAAAATGGTACATTTTGCAAATCAAATTAAATTTTTCTGACCCGTAATGGTCCTTATTTCAAGTCAAATTGGACTTTTTCAAAGCCAAACGTCAGGTTTTTCAACCAGAATAAACAGAAATTTAAAAAGCTCAAGGGTACTTTGTGCAAATGGAATTGAACTTTTTCAAAGCCAAACGTCAGGTTTTTCAACCAGAATAAACAGAAATTTAAAAAGCTCAATGGTACTTTGTGCAAATCGATTTGAACTTTTTCAAAGACAAATGTCAGGTTTTTCAACCAGAATAAAGAGAAAATTAAAAGCTCAATGGAACTTTCTGCAAATCAAATTGAACTTTTTCAAAGACAAATGTCAGG